>CM062628.1:29842847-30442847 GCA_025617555.3 Puccinia polysora
TGAGAGTCTGAAAGTGAGAAATCCGCGCCAGTGAGAGTATCCGCAAGAGTACATGGGGAGACCTCAACGCGCCAGCACGCGTACGCAATCCCCAAGAGAGACAGGAAGAGAAAAAAAAGGAAAAGGAAGAATGAATAGATAAGAAGGAACAAGAGAAAAAAAGCTTTTTTTTTTTTTTTTTTTTTTTTAGACCACGTCGTGCGTCCCAGCTCATCCCGCAAGGGCTCTGAGCGCAAATTGCTGTCCCAAACCGCCCAGGTGCACCTCCCGCCGCCAAGAACCTCCTGCATACTTTGAGATTCAAGCCCATCCGCGCGCAAAACCCAAACAAAAGCGAAAACCCTGAGAAGTTCTTACCACAACCTGCCATGGAGGAGGAAAGAGGCTTTGAAACCCTTTCAATCCCAGCCCTCTCCTCCCCCACCCCGTCCACACAACATTCCTTGCCCTTTTCAGTTCTCGCAGCCTTGTTCTCCCCTCTGGAGATTTCTGACCGCTCCCTGCCCGCTGGACCGCGCGTGACCACTTGATCCTTTGGCTCCGCCCCACCGTCCATCCATTCTGCGCCTGTCCTTTCCGTTGCTGCCACTACCCTTTCCAAATGCGCGCTCCCTGCCATCAAAGAGGTCCGGCTTGAGTCGTGATTCTCCAAAGCGTGGTCTGTCTCTTCTGCCGCCGTGTCTACCTTCCTTGGGAGGCCTGTCTGCCGTTCACCAGTTCCCAAACCACATGGAACATCTATTTCCCCTTCCTTTGTCCTTGCCCGCTTCCTGTCAGTAGGACGCACCGGTTCTGTTGAGTCCCGCTTCCCCAACACGTGCTTAGCCCCCACTGGGGAAACCAATTCCATGTTCAAATCCGCTGTCCGGTCCCTTTGTCCCGTCCGCCAACAGTCGTTGTGCTCCCCATTCATGCACACGCGGGGCGCAGACGCGCTAGGAGACTGAATACTGTCCAGATAGGCCTCAAGGCCTCTTGCCACCTCCGCAAGTTTGCTAGCCCAACAGATGGTTGCTGGTGGTGGGGCCGGAACACACACTGCCCTGTAATACAGCTCCACGTAATCCAATTCCGCCTGCAACCGGATCCCGCCGCGCGCGCCTGCCTTGTAATCCAATTCCACGGATGGCTTGAGATTGTCCTTCCAAAATCAAGAACCGCGCCTTGCCCATCTTGCCAGCATGTCCTCCTTCAGTGCCAGACAATCTAGGTTCAGGTAGCCTTCCATCTCCTCTAAGTCCCGACGCGCTTCTGCGTCCTTGATGAACAGGACAACATGGCGCGCCTTCTCAAAATCCAAAGCGCCTTCAGAGTCCGCCATGATTTCATACTGTGAGATGAATTGCTCCACTTGCGCAATGTTGAGTCAAATATGCGGGTAAATCCATGGGGTAGCGCGGCGGCAGTGGGAGGAGGAAGGAAGAGAAGCGGCTGTTGGTAGCATCCGTGAGTACCTTTGAGAGACTTTGACAAAAGATTTTTCCCGGCCAGACCCCCAGATGTGGAAACCAAAGAGGGAATACCCCTGAAGTCGTCCTCAAGTTACGGAAGTTATTGATTGAAGTTTCTGTAAGGAGATTGGATGCAGCCGGTCAAGAGAGAGAGAGAGAGAGAGAGAGAGAGAGGGAGTGATAGAGCAAAAATAAGATGAATTCCTCCCTTTCCAATCCAATCCAATCCAATGCCATGCAAAAAATGATAGTCTGATGAAGTGATGATAATGATAATCCAATGTCCTCCCGTGATCTTCCTCCTTACAACCCGGAGTTGAGAGTGAAGTATTTAAGTCCTCCCTCTTAACCCTAACCTAAGTACAACCGCAAGTAAGCAAGAATGATGGAATACAACCCCTAAGCCACAGAACCCTAGCCTCCCTCCGTCCCCCGTTGTAAGACTCCAAACGGTGCTAAGCCGTGGCAGTTCTGTGGAGGGGAAAGGTGCTGTTTAGGCTGCCCTCCTAGGAGTTACAATAATATTTTAATGTAACCGGAATCAAGGTCCAGAACCTTATGGATGAGAAATCAAACTAAGAGAAGAGGATAAGAGTTGTCGGTAGCAATGGAAACAACACTATCTGTGACAAGATGGCGCAGGGAAAGACTTGAACAAATAAGTCAAAGTTTGTTCAGAGTTCAATAGAACAAGGCAGTTGTAAGTAACAACGCCCACAAGCTAATAACTCTGGTCGTCAGCAGCTGATTAGGAAAGATCAACTCAATCCCAACCAACCTCCAGGTTCTCAATGAACCTGCCCAACTCTCCGCAATCAAGCGCTTGAAGGGTACCAGATAGCTGTGGGAGGCTGAACAAAACAAAAGCAATTTGTTTATGAAGCTCTAGAAGCAAATCAATAACGAATTTGAGCAAGAATATCCCAACACTTCTCAAGGAACTCAAGAATAGCGTGGCGAAATTCAACCTCGAAGAAGAAGGGAGGTATAACACTCCAGGTTTTAAGCTTAATAAAACCTCTTCAATCAAACGTGATTGGCTCCAGAAAGATGATCAAGGGAGATCAAGACCAGTATGGTCGGAAAAAGGGATCAGAGTGGTATAACACACTCAAGAATTCAGGCAGACAGGAATTCTTCTTCAACCAGCAAAGCTATTGGTTGGTGATAAGGATCAAGGTCACAAAGGACTGAGTTTGAGTATGGAGGCTCAAAGGATCAAGGGGCAATCATAGATATACCCGGATAATTTTCTCAGATAAGTGGGGAAGGATGCCCACGGATAAATTGCTTATGATTATGGGATGCTGAGACGATGATGATGCAATGATAGGATGATATGATCTGAGATACTCCAATGATGGAATATCCGATGATGGAATCTCCTCCGCCAAAAGGCAGGGGAGAGCCCCTCCTTATATGGGCAGGAGGCCCTGTTAGACTATATACAACGGATTCTACAAATAGAGCGGAAACGGGAAGGCAACCATGTGGTCACTCGCGTTGGTCAAGGATCTGCCAAATGCTTGCGGGAGCGGTTGGGATGGATTCAGTAGATCATGGATGACCGTCGCGCGACGGTAGCAAAGAGGAGATTGGGAGGCGCAACGACGAAGATGAAGAAACGCAACAACAAAGATGCGGACGTTCTATAACAACGGCGGAGATGGGAAGCAACACGGATAAAGAACGCGCGACGCGCGCGGATGAAAGGAGCGCGGCGCGGCGCGGAGCGCGAAGCGGAGCGCGACGCGGATAATGGAAGCGCAGCGCGGCGCGGACGCGGCGCGGCGCGGAGCGGAGCGCGACGCGGATAAACAATAGTTGGATGAGCCTGAGGATAAGTTGTCCAGCCGGGCGATACGTTTGCAACAGTTTATGAATTGAGGTCTTAAGGCGGTCCGGGTGTCCAGGATGGGGCACCACACCGTCCCGTAACCCATGCTCCACCTCCCCTGCCCCATGCCCCGTCCGTGTTGCCCGCTGGTTTTTCCTTCTCATGAGCCGTCCGCCCAACAACCCGTTCCAGGTATCTGGGGCGTTCCCGCCTGATCCAATCCGCGCATCTTGCAATGTGTGATCCGCTTGATCCGCGCAAGCCGTCCAATTGGCACAAACCTTCCAATCCGCGCAATCCGTCCAATCTGCGCAAGCCTTCTGATCTGCGCAAGCTTTCCAATCCGCGGGAGCCTTCCAATCCCCGCAATCCGTCCAATCTGCGCAAGCCTTCTGATCTGCGCAAGCTTTCCAATCCGCGTGAGCCTTCAAATCCCCGCAATTCGTCCAATCTGCGCAAGCCTTCTGATCTGCGCAAGCTTTCCAATCCGCGCAAGCCTTCCAATACCCGCAATCCGTCCAATCTGCGCAAGCCTTCCAATCCGCGCAAGCTTTCTGATCCGCGCCATCCCGCAGCGCGCAGCCTTTCCCAACTTGCGTCCATGAAAGAGCACCACACCGGAGGGGCTTGCAGTGAGGGGATTTAATCACCCCCCAACCAAGTGAGCGCACGGCAAAGGGGGGGGGGCCAGAGGGGCTTGCTGTGGGGGGATTTCATCACCCCCCAACCAAGCGAGAGGCACGGCAAAGGGGGGGGCCTGAGGGGCTTGCGGTGGGGGGATTTCATCACCCCCCAACCAAGCAAGTGGCAGGGCAAAGGGGGGGCCAGAGAGGCTTGCGGTGGGGAGATTCCATCACCCCTCAACCAAGCAAGCAGCACGGCAAAGGGGGGGGGCTGGAGGGGCTTGCGGTGGGGGATTTCATCACCCCCCAACCAAGCAATCAGCAAAGGGGGGGGACGGAGGGGCTTGCGGTGGGGCTTGCGCTGGGGGGGACTTGATCACCCCCCCACTCTGCAAGCAAGCAAGGGGGAGCAGCAGGTGGGGATTGTGGGGGGGACTTCATCACCCCCCTGCCCAGCAAGCAAGCAAGGGCAAGATTGAGGAGGGTGGGAGGGGGGGTGGATTTCAAATCCGCTCCCCGCCTAGCGAGCAAGCAAGGGGGGAGATCAAGGGGGGAGGGAGGGGGGGATTTCAAATCTGCTCCCCACCTAGCAACCAAGCAAGGGGGGAGATCAAGGGGGGAGGGAGGGGGGGGATTTCAAATGTGGTCCCCACCTAGAGAGCAATCAAGGGGGGAGGGAGTGGCTTGGTGGGGGGATTTCAAATCCCCTCCCCACATAGTGAGTGATTTAGACACCTGCACCACACTTGGGGTCTGTCAGCTCCAATTTGGGGGTCTGTCCTGCTATGAGGTGAACCACCTCACCCACCCACTGACACCCACCACCACCCACCAAGACCCACCACCACCCACCAAGACCCACCACCACCCACCACCACCCACCACCACCCACCACCACCCACCACCACCCACCACCACCCACCACCACCCACCAACACCCACCACCACCCACCACCACCCACCAACAACCACCACCACCCACCACCACCCACCAACAACCACCACCACCCACCACCACCCACCACAACCCACCACAACCCACCACAACCCACCACCACCACCCACCTCATCCACCACCACCACCACCCCATTGGTAAGTAAAATTTTGTGTTTTTTCTTTTTTAAAAAAAGAGGGTATTTATTGTTTTTAGATATCAGTCTTTTAGATATCAATCTTGATGGAATCAAATGTGGAATTGAATGAAGGCATGTCTGGTAAAAATGGGTATGGAATTTAAATTTTATTCCTCAATATTGTTCAACAATAAAATTACTAATTGAACTTTTGATTCTGCATTCTTTTTCTTTTGGTTTTCAATTCATGTTGTGATCCCTGGGTGTCATCCTGAAAGGCGGTTTGTAGTTGTGATGAGCTTGGCATTTCAGGGGATGCCAAGGAGAAACAACATGCATCAAAACCTCTTGTAGTAGGAAAGAGACACAGGCTATTGAACTCAAATATTACTTCAACATCCGCAAGTAAAAAACATGCCAGGAGACATTTTGTACAAGAATGTGATGAGCCAACATACTTTTTGACACTGCGGGACAATCTTGCACCCAATCATGTTGTCTTACCGCCCATGTGCCCTCACATGCTGGTTAATGCTGTCACAAATAGCCAGTTTCAGCCCTACTTCCTTCTTAAATACCACAGTTTGAAGGCCGCCAAAAGCACTCCACAAATTAATACTTTGTGCAACATTTTCCTGGACTTGTACCAGATGGCAAAGAACTACCATTCAATCAGCAAGAAAAACACAGCAGCCTTGACTGGCTCCATGCATGCCATTGGTTTTTGTGCTGGAAGTGATAGAGGTGCCTCTGCAGGTTTTTCCAATTGTTTATGTCAGGTTTTGTCAGAAAATTCAAAAAATTTGTTGACTTCAATTCAAAAATAGGGCTCTATTCTTGCAAACCAGGTTTGAATGAAGAGACCGTCAAGAAGGATGATGAACTGTGGGACCATCTCCCTGCTCACAAAAAATTTGTCTTTGGAAGGATTGGATCACTGTGTACTTCAGCTCATGCTCAAAACAAGAATTTTCAGATGAATATCCAATCCCAAAATGGTCTTCATCTGAGTGGATGGAAAAGGAGCAAGATTTCTGCATGTTTTTGAATGTGGTTGTGACATTTGATGACTTCTCAAACAAGCTCCATACTGATAAGAATGACTTGAATGGTTTTACATATGGGATATTTTCATACATCAACAGATCTACAGGACAGCCTATCCTTCCTCCCTGCAATGATTTGGGTCATGGTTTATCTTTTCCAAAACTTGGTTGTATTGTTGACTTTGCAAAAGATGAGGGCATTATTGAAATTCTTTGGCAGACTCAATTTTTCAATCATCAGACTAAATTTCCTCCTCCTAGTTTAAAAACCTCTTCAATCCACACTCACTTTGGCTGCTCATTCCAAATTAATAAAAAACTAGCCAATGTATCTTTAAAACTCCAAGATTGTAGTACCTCATAAATTGATGAAAGAATTTTGGGAAAGAAGGCCCAATATGGTTGATGTTTTTTCAATTGTTTCTATTGTATTTTTTCATTTTTGAAAGTTTTATCCAATCAATAAATCAAATATATTTACAAGCCCAGTAATTGAGCAATCTCCTTGAGTGCCTCCACTGCTAGGAAGCAATGAAGTGATGAAGGGATGTGATGAAAGTGGGGATGAAGTGATGAGAGCATGGATGAGATGGAAGCAATAATGTCATGAGGGTGATGAAGCTTTGTGAGCATTAAAGAATAGTGATGAAGCAAAAAGGATAGGAATGTAGGTTGAAACCAGGGGTGATGATGTGAAATGATGGGTTGAGGGGGTGAAACCCTTCAGATACTTTATTTGAAAAAACCCATTTATTTTCAGGTGACTCTGACAGGTCTGATGAGAAATAAGGGTATTTTTTTGGATTTTTAATGGTGGGTTTGAAGTGGGGGATTTGGGTTGAAACCCACTATTAAAAAATGGCAGGTTTGCTTAACTCTGATATGCCCTAATTTGACCCTTTTCCTGTGGTAAAGACATGTCCTCTCATGACTTAATTTTCATAAATCAATTTGTGATTGAGTGACACTTTGTTCTGTAACAAGGGCTGGTAGTCAACACATCTGCAGTTGTTGATTGCATGCCTTTGTGACTAGCCCAATTCCCACTAAATTCATGTCTTGCTTTTCTTGCAAAATGGATTCCCTTTGCTCAGGCCAGAACTAGTTCAATACATTTTTCTATTTTTATAAATTTCAGCTATGTCCCTGGCTTTTCTACATTGCAAAAAGAAGCCTGCCTCTTGCCTTGGTTTTGAAATTCTCCCTCAAAAAACAAAATAAGCTGCCCTTATGTGCAGACCAGGGATGGTAATCAACACATCTAAGTGAGGACATTGACTTTTTTTCTTCCTTCTTTTGTTCTTTTTCCGTTAATTACTCCCTTGGTCTTTGATCATCTTCCTTTCTAAATATTCTTCATTTTTTGAAATTTGAATGAACAAATTTGGCTTGGCTTTCTGTATTTTACCTGATAAAAAGTAGAATTATAAAAAATAAAATTATACCAACATAGGCTATTGAATAAGAAACAAACAGAAAAGAAGCCATCAATGGCTCATTTATATAAGGAAAGATTTGTACATTTCTAGGAGCATGGTGTGTTAGTATTATCCTGAATACATGTTTATGCATTTTATTTTGGGCTTTGAATAAGAGGACTTACCCAGTTTTTGACCAGTTAATGAAAATTCCAGTCTGGAAACAATCAGCCTCTTCTGGAATTTTTGAATTTCACTTTGAAGGAATTCCCAAACACCAACTGCAGTAATTTGTGGATGATATGTGGAATGCTTGTGAAGCAACAGCTTTGCTCATATCTAGCTTTCCCTTGACAATCTATTATGAACTATGAGCCAGAAGTTCAGCAAATGCTGATCTCTAGTCACAATATTTCACCACCTGCTGAAAGTTAATGATGAGATACAGCATCACATAACCCTGAGATATCAATGGGATACAGAAATTCCACCTGCATACAGGTGGCATTCATTTTTCTGTGGTGAGAAGTGGCTGTAGAAATTATAAAAAATTACCTAAATAATCAGCAGATGATGAAAAATCAATAAATATCCAAATCTGAGCAATTTAGCTCAATA
This sequence comes from Puccinia polysora, assembly GCA_025617555.3. Taxonomy (NCBI): domain Eukaryota; kingdom Fungi; phylum Basidiomycota; class Pucciniomycetes; order Pucciniales; family Pucciniaceae; genus Puccinia; species Puccinia polysora. Next base: position 29,850,915 of record CM062628.1, read on the forward strand.
TCAATAGTACAAGTCAAGGATAAGTGCAGAATGATCAAAAATTACATAATTAACATAATAACAGATCCTGTAGCTAAAATAGTACAAAAATCCAGCATATCTGAGATCAGCTGATTGAAAGCATGAAGTGGACATGCAAAAAATTTCCTGGATGGCTTTCTAGCCTCAGCCCATCAGCAGAACTCTCTCTAAATTCCCTGAGAAGCTCTTTAACACCCCAAAAAGGTATTTATGCAGACCTCTTTGGACTTATTGTTCCCCATCAATTTTACCAGGAATTTATTATTATCAATCACACAACTTTTTTTTGTTAATCAAGTGCTTATAAAAAGATAAAAATGTGATTTATGACTGGGCTGCAGTATTATAATTATTTCCCAAAACCAATCAACCTTATTCATTGATTTATAGTCAACCAATGAACCCCAACTGCTCTGAAACCCTTTATCTAAATCTTTTCAGGCTTTCTGTGGAATTAGTGCTCAGAGTGAGTTTTTTACTTCCTGCCTTGTCCCTTGTGTTGTTTTTAATGGCCATATTAGCATATAAGTCCTTATAAGGCACCCATCATCATTACAAGGTTCTTAAAATGCCCAAGGAGGCCCCTTGAAGAGAGGTTGTTTGTTTGTAAATATCCCCAGTAGTATGATACTGTGGCACCTCCTTTTATGACATATTGAAAACCTTTTTTACAAAAACAAGTAAAACTTGCACAAGCTCTTTATAAATTTATCATTTGAGTTCTTTAAGTGTTTATATTTGGAATATTATTATTTTCAAAAGGTTTTTAAAAAGCTTACACATTTCCTTTGTGTAATGTTCCAAAATAGGTGCACCACATACACAAAAGGCAGAGCCTCATTGTATGGATCTCTGCCCAGAGTAACCTGCAGCTGCAACAATGCCAGTTGCAAGCAAAAAAAGGGTTCAAAAACCTGTCACCATAGCATTATGCAGGACAACAAGGGAAACAACTGCGGCTGCCAACTCAACCAACTCAAAATTGGAGATTTGCTCCTCACCCAGCCTGTTATCCCAGGCAGATACTGCTCCTCCTATGCCACCCAAGATGGACTCAAACAAGGAGGACAAAACCAAAGCATTAGTGAAAGAGAAAATTGTTGAGTCAATAGCTCTGATAAAACTGAGGAGACTCAGAGATATGGTAGCGGACAGAAAGATAAGGATGAATTACCAATCAGAAAGAGTTTAACCACAAACAGAAACATATTTGATGAGAATAAAAGAATCATAGCAGTAAAGAAGGTACTCACCTGAGGATACTCAGAGATATAGTAGCGGAAAGAAAGATGAGGGAGAAAATCTTTCTGTGCAACCAGTATCTGTCCTCAGGTGATGGACTGATAGCAGATATCACATTGCCATGAAATACAACTTGTGTGATATTTGAGATAGATCATGCGGGCTTTGATGATGAACTGAGAGAGAAGGTTGAGGGAAATATTAAAGGCATCCAAAGAGAAATGAAAATGAGATATGAAATACAAGATATTGGCCATACATGTATTGTGTGAAGATTAAGCATGATGAGTTAATTAAAATAAAGAAAAAGAGAAAAGCACAAAAAGAGATTGATGGTGTGTGTACTCCAACACCCCCCCTGGCTGAAACAATCATGAGAGACCAAGCGTGCAGCAATTAGATTGTAGGAGAATTCCCAGAAGAGATTTTGTGAGCATGTTGGCAATCTTGTCTGAAGTGGAGATGTGGCTGATATGGAAACTTGATTTTTGATGCACTCATGGATGAAATGGTGCCAGGCGTCAATATTCTTTGTCATAGAGTGATGTTGCGGTTTCTTAGAGAGGGCTTTGGCGCAGCTTTTGTCAACCTAAAGAGGGATGGCTGTGGAGTCCCAAAGCTTGAGCTTGCATAGCATGTTTCAAAGCCATAGGCCTTCTTTACAAGCGTTGGAGAGAGACTTGTACTCTTCTTCTGTGGTGGATAGTGATATGGTTGGCTGCTTCTTAGATTTCCATGATATGGTGATGTTTCCTAATCCAAAAATGTAGCCAGAGGTGAATCTTCAATCTTCAATGATTTTGGCCCAATTGGAATCAGCGTAGCCTTCCAGATTGAAATCATGCCCATCAAGCACTAAACGCAGGGTATGGGTGGTGCAAAGGTAGCATAGAATGCAAATCTCTGCATCCCAATGAGCACCAGACAGATCTTGGAGAAATTGGGACAATTGGTTGAGAGCAAATGCAGCATTGGGCCTGGTGCACTGAGATACCCAGAGGAGAGATCCTATGAGCTGATTGTACTGGGGGGAAGCAACTTTGCATTTGGCCAAACATCAGGCAAGAAACTTGAATTTGCCATCCTTTGGAAATTGGACTGTTTTTAAGTCACCAGGGGGAAGGAAAGCTGAGAATATGGAATTGATGTAATGCAACTGACCTAACAAGACGGTCCTGCCCAATTTGTTCCATTGAATAGAGATGGAGAGAAAAATATGGAGGTCCTCATTAGAACCTACTTGGAACTTCTGCTTGATGCTTTGCACAAACAACATGACAAAGTTGGGTGTACCTACTATTGCTAGATTTTCCACGTGAGCGGTGATGGCTCCTACAAGAAAAACACCTTTGACTCTGAAATATAGCAACAGATTGTAGTGCAATTGCTGCAGACCTAGGGAGACAAGAGCTGTGTCCAGCTCCAGATTCCATTGCCGTGGAAATTGCTTGAGGCCATATATTGCTCAAGTAACCTTGCAAACCCAATCTGGATGTTCAGGAGCCTTGAAACCCGGGGGCTGAGAAATGTAGACTGGATCATCAAGCTTCCCGTTCAGAAACACAGTTTTGAAGTCAATTTGACAACCAATCAAGTCCTTGTGGCCGAGAAGAGCAAGCAGAAGATGGAGAGTCATCAGCCGCAGTGTAGGGGCAAAGACTTTGGAGAGGTCCAGGCCTTGAACCTGAGAGAAACCCATGGCCACTAGGCAAGACATCCTCCCAGCGCTTCACTTGGAAAACTCACTGCAGCGTATGACCTTGCAATTCTGGGGTAGATGGACTAGGGTCCATGTGACAATGCTTTTGAGGGATGCCATTTCCTCCTGCGCCAAAAGAATCCATGGTTTGCTCTTTGGCAATTTGAATAGAATTTTCCAGGTGGTAGCAGAAATTACATTGTCCTTTACCAATGCAGAGCAGGAGAAAATTTCCCAACCCTTGCAGGGAACGTTGAATTCTGGTGGTTGAAACGGCAAGTCTGGGAAGAATGGGATGGAGGCTGGGAAGGAGGCAGTAATGTAGGGACGGGTTCAGAAGAGTGAGATGGAATTGGGGGTGAGTCAGGCGTTCTGATTTGAGGTGGCAAAGGCAGAGAATCAGAGCTGGAGGAGATGATGCTTTTTGAGCATAGACAAGACATGCAAGGAAAAAAAGATCTAAGCGGGTCAAGGGCTACCTGGGGAGGCTGATGGGTGTCAGATTCAGGGAGATTTCCCAACAGATTGGGGTCATTGGACAGGCAAGGAGGGGATGACAAGGGATGGTGCAATGTGATTGATGCAAGTGGTGTTTTGCTGCAAGGCAATGGAGGTGCTGAGATTGAAACAAGCGGAATGGCTGGGTTGGGAGAAATAGAGTCCTTCAATGCTCCATTGTTACTCCTGTTGTATGGGAAAGAGGAGTCATTGAGCAGAAAGTTGCGGGACTTGACCACCAATTTGTTGGCAAGTTCCAGCAGTGGATATCCATTTCCTTGGCTGAGATATGATAGAAGGATATTGGTCCTGGCCTTGTCTTCAAGTTCATCATGATTGGCTTCTGGCACCTTGTACCAAGCAAGACAAACAAAAGGGTGAAGATAGGATAGGGGTATTTCTTCTTGTTGGAGTATGGAGTTGGGTGACCTGAAGCCTTGTGGGGATTTACATTAATACAAGTTGAAGGAGAAAAGTGAATGGCAAAGAGCATTGACCCAGAGCAACTTCAGTTAGTTGGACAAGCTCAGGGAAGATTGGATCAGGTTATTGAGGGTTTTATTGGATTGTTCTGTGACACATTTGGGTTGAGGAGAGTGATGAGGATCCGGTTTGTGTACAAAGCCTTTTGATGAGAGGAAAGCTCTCATCTCATTACTGATGTATTTGCCCCCATTTTTGGTGTGCAAGGAAGAGAAGCAATGTTGATATTGATTTTCAAAAAAAAAATGAAGATTTTGGTGCATTGAAGGGAGTCTGATTTGAGTTGCATGGGGTAGGCAAACAAGGCTTTTGAGCAGTCATCAATGAAGGTAATGAAGTATCTGTACCCTTACCTTGATTGAGTATCAAAACTAAAAACTTTGGAGTGGATTATCTTGCCTGGGCAAGTGGATCTGAAACTGAGCTGTGTGTGGAAAGGAAGCCTTGAAATTTTTGATTGTATACATGTTTTGCATTGCTGCACTTCCAGCTTGTTGAAGGGTTTAGGAGAAATGCTCTGGGTTTTGAGGATTGCTTTCAGAGACCTCAAGTTCAGATGTGAGAGTCTGCAGTGATAGCCAAAAGGCTGTTCTCAGTAGCTTGCAAGGCACAGGAGTTAGATTACACTTGACAGTTGCTTACCACTCCTTGAGGGAGGTAGTATAAGTTTCCATTTTGATACCCGTGTTGCAATTCTTTTTTGTCCAATTGGGTTACATTCTTGCTGTAAATTCTAAAGCTATCTTTACAAAACAGAACCATAAGTCCTTGATTTCAAAGGCTGGAAACTGACAGAAGAGGCTTGTGTAGACTTGGCACTATAAGGGATTTTTTTTGACAGAATGATAGGTTCAATCTTCCTTCTTTGACTGAGTTGATTTACAATCCATTGGCAAGTCTGAAAGGGGTGAGATTTGGTTTCCTATTGGTCAGATGATGTTCATATGGGGTCATAGAGACAGAACATTCCAATTTTATGCTGAGATCTCTATTCAGGTTCAGATTTGAGTGAGTCAAGTTGCACAATGTTGATCCAGCGTGAATTACAAAGTCAGAATTGGAAAAGTAGTCATTGTCATTGAACCTCAAATGCGGAATTGCTTTGACTTTACTGAGGCTAGGTTTTGCCAACTTGGATTGATTTCCTTTTGTTTTTTTATTGTTCTTCTTTGATTTTTCCAGAGCCTCCAGGACTTCAGGGTAATGTGAGAACAAATGACCCTCCATTTTGCAATTGGTGCAGTAGTAAACTCTTGGAGGACCTCTACTATAGCCTTGAGGGGCAGGATGTTTAGTTTTAGAAGAGGACTGTTGCAGCTTGAGATGTGTGTTTGTGGAGTTAACCATTACCTCTTTGCTAAGTTTCTGTCTTCTTAGATGTTCCTGCTTAAGAGCTGTGATGATTTTTGATGAGGGAACCAATTCTTCATTCATCATACCTGAGAAAGAATTGAGCCAATCTTCAGGAAAAGACATAAGGATTGCCTTAGATTGTGAATTGTAGGCGGTGAGAGGTTTTTGGGAGTAATGAGAGAGGAAAGTTTCTCTCCGTAAAATACTATCTTTAAAAGATTGAATTTCATGTCCTTGTTGTTCAATTTGATGAGTAAGAGTTTTTGAAGCCAGTATATTTGTCCTCTGGAGGAGTTGTCTTGATGGGCTTCCTTGAGAGCTTTCCACATTCCAAGCGGACTTTATTTGTTTTTTTTGAATGAATTGGAAGTTCTATGGATTTATTGACCTTGAGATGACTGAACAAACAGCTAGGTTGTCTTTGGACCAAGTTTTGCAGTTTGCTTTTTCAGAATTGCTGTTCATCAAATATCCAACGCCAGAAGCTTGGAAATGAATGCAAAGAATCACAGACCAGTCAAGATAGTTCAAATCTTCTCCAGGAGAGTTAAGAGGTATGATTGCCAGAGTTTGAAGAAATGGGTGGGAAGATGAAGGTTCTTCCATGATTTGTTATCAACACTTGTGATGGATGGTGACGGTGTGGTGCCCCATCCTGGACACCCGGACCGCCTTAAGACCTCAATTCATAAACTGTTGCAAACGTACCGCCCGGCTGGACAACTTATCCTCAGGCTCATCCAACTATTGTTTACCCGCGCGCGCGCGCCGCGCCGCGCTGCGCTTCCATTATCCGCGTTGCGCTCCGCGTCGCGCTCCGCTTCGCGCTCCGCCCCGCGCCGCGCTGCGCCGCGCTCCTTTCATCCGCGCGCGTCGCGCGTTCTTTATCCGTGTTTGCTTCCCATCTCCGCCGTTGTTATAGAACGTCCGCATCTTTGTTGTTGCGTTTCTTCATCTTCGTCGTTGCGCCTCCCAATCTCCTCTTTGCTACCGTCGCGCGACGCTCATCCATGATCTACTGAATCCATCCCGACCGCTCCCGCAAGCATTTGGCAGATCCTTGACCAACGCGAGTGACCACATGGTTGCCCCCCCTTTTCCGCTCTATTTGTAGAATCCGTTGTATATAGTCTAACAGGGCCTCCTGCCCATATAAGGAGGGGCTCTCCCCTGCCTTTTGGCAGACCATTCCATCATCCTAGTACCTCAGATCCTAGCGAATCATCGCATCATCATTGCCTCAGCATCCCATCGTCATAAGCAATTTATCCGTGGGCATCCTTCCCCACTTATCTGAGCAAATTATCCGGGTATATCTATGATTGCCCCTTGATCCTTTGAGCCTCCATACTCAAAACTCTGTCCTTTGTGACCTTGATCCTTATCACCAACCAATAGCCTTGCTGGTTGAAGAAGAATTCCTGCCTGCCTGAATTCTTGAGTGTGTTATACCACTCTGATCCCTTTTTCCGACCATACTGGTCTTGATCTCCCTTGATCATCTTTCTGGAGCCAATCACTTTTGATTGAAGAGGTTTTATTAAGCTTAAAACCTGGAGTGTTATACCTCCCTTCTTCTTCAAGGTTGAATTTCGCCACGCTATTCTTGAGTTCCTTGAGAAGTGTTGGGATATTCTTGCTCAAATTCGTTATTGATTTGCTTCTAGAGCTTCATAAACAAATTGCTTTTGTTTTGTTCAGCCTCCCACAGTTATCTGGTACCCTTCAAGCGCTTGATTGCGGAGAGTTGGGCAGGTTCATTGAGAACCTGGAGGTTGGTTGGGTTTAAGTTGATCTTTCCTAATCAGCTGCTGACGACCAGAGTTATTAGCTTGTGGGCGTTGTAACTTACAACTGCCTTGTTCTATTGAACTCTGAACAAACTTTGACTTATTTGTTCAAGTCTTGCCCTGCACCATCTCGTCTCAGATAGTGTTGTTTCCATCGCTACCGACAATTCTTATCCTCTTCTCTTAGTTTGATTCCTCATCCATAAGGTTCTGGACCTTGATTCCGGTTACATTAAAATATTATTGTAACTCCTAGGAGGGCAGCCTAAACAGCACCTTTCCCCTCCACAGAACTGCCACGGCTTAGCACCGTTTGGAGTCTTACATTTGGTCCCCCGGGCCGGGATCGAACCAGCAACCTTGGGATTTACAGTCCCAACTTGAAGAATCAACTCCGAAATCCTATCCAATTTCTCTTTCTTTTTCTGTTTGTTCCTTGTTCGATCCGTGGAGGCAGCTTGGTCTAGAAGTAAGTCCTCCCAATTTGTGCACCGCTCGGGCAAGATACTTGTCGTTTTTGGCGAAACCCTACTCTTGCCACACTCGTGAGCCACTTTGGAAATCTGCTCTTTGGATCCCCTAGGAACTCTGTTATTCGATATGGCATCTCCCGCTACTCCAACCACCTCTGTTCGACCTAAGATGGTAAAGATCAAACCCCAGAACAAGAACTTAGGCTTCAACGGTACAAATGTCGAGCGATTCTTGGACTCCTACGAAATGGCTGCTGAAGTAGATGGAGCTAGTGAATTCGATATGGCTTATCAGTTACGATTCTTTATCTCCTCTGATGAAGTTATGGAGGTAATCGAGTCTTTCGAGGGATTCGAATCCCACAACTGGACGCTTCCCAGGGAGGCTATGTTGGCATACTGGGGTAAAATAGATGTGGCTAGGTTTACTCTGCAGGATTTGGATGCTCTGGTTTCTCAGTGGATCTCAAATGGTGGTATTTCTTCAGCCTCTGACTATCAGATCTTTAGGAAGTCTTGGGACCCCATTCAAAACTATCTTATCCAAAACGATCACATTGACACAGTGGACAAAATTCGAGCAAAGTTCTTTCAATCTTTTTTGTCGGCTGTGCAGGAAAGGATTAAAGACGAACTGGTCAAATCTGGATCCATGATTACTACCAGGGATAATCGATTCAAGCTCCCTGTTTTTCTTACCCTTAGGAGTACTGTGGATAAAGTCATGAAAGGTCAAACTGCTCTTACCTTTGAAAAGCCTAGAACTACTGAACCAGTCCATGCTCCTTCTTTTAAAGAGTCAAACGATATTATGATTAAAATGGAGGCAGATCGTAGGCCTAAAGCAGATCCTAATTCCAATCGAGAACCTACTACTATAGATGAAATCACCAAGTTACTTAGAGCCTTTGAGAACAAAATAGATCAAAAGATTTCTTCGCTAGCTACTCCTAAAACTCCTTCTTCTGTCCCCAAATCAACTCTGGTCTGTTACTACTGTCATAGGGAAGGCCATGGAACCGGACGATGTCAAGAACTTCAGAAGGACTTAAAGGAAAAGTTGGTAGAGCAGAGGGGAAACAATTACTTCCTCCCTAATGGTGCCCTAATCCCTTTCGACTCGTCTGGTCCTATCCGACATGTGGTGGCCTCTTACCAGCCATCACCTCCTGTGAAAGCATCTCTTGCTTCCTTTGAATTTTGATCATCCTGTGGTACCCTCCAACCTTGGTATCCTCCAGCCATTTCTTCCTCTAGTCTTGCTGGGACTACTTATCAATCCGATCCAGCCAGGAAACGACATGAGGAACCTAAACCTCATAAGGCTCCTTCCTTGCCAACTTCAATCCTTCGAAAACCCGTTAAACGTCGATCAACACTTGAGCCTCCTTCCTCTGATGTAGAAGACATGGAGGAGGAAAAGGAACCACTCATGGAAAGGTTCCCAGATCACCCTGATCCTTCTCCCTCACCTCAACCTTCTAATCCAATCTTAGATTCTGCGTCACCTGAACTTCCTCCCCCCACTCAGCCAAAAGTTCGATTTGAAAGAGGCATCTCCAAGGATCACCCTAATGCTGTGGAGGGAGTATTAAAGAAAATTTCTGATCTCAAAATTCCTGATCTATCTGTTGCTGAACTTCTATCGATCTCTCCATCTGTTGCCGAAGGAATGAAGAAATGGGTCTCTCGTCGACGCGTGCAAATTGGCCCTGAAGAACTCAAAGTCTCCTCTGGCACTTTAATGGAGGACTCTGGTGGAACCAGTCCTTCTATAGAATCCAATCTTTATTCCTGTCCCCTTGGCTTTCTTCCTTGTTATCTTGGTGACTCAGCTAAAACTGTTTCTCCTCTTGTGGATTCTGGATCTCAGCTTAACTTAATCTCGGATGCTATGGCCTGTAAGCTCAAACTTAGTCCTAGGGTCAGCTTCAACTCTGCAGTGTATGGGATAGGAAATCAAGCTTGTGAACTGGTTGGTATTGCTGAAGATGTACCAGTCAGGATTGGTCGAAATATCGTTGGAACCTGCCATTTTTGGATTACTCGTTTGGACAGTCCTATGATCTTGGGACGACCCTTCTTAATGGACTTTGGTGCAACCCTGATGTTTTCTGATCAAGTTGGGGAGAGAATTCTTCTCCCTGATGCTGATGGCAGGAAAATTGAAGTCCCTCTTTGCTCTTTGGATTCTGGTCGTTGGGAAAGAGATTTTCCTGGTCATTCTCCCAAATCATCTTTTAAGGGGAAGCAGAAGGATAACTCTAGTTCCTCTCATTTTTTAGGGGAATAGTTGATCCTACTAATGATTGTAGTTCTTTTCAGCCTCAGACTGCAACTCAAGGGTCAACTCCCCTCCCTCAGGCTTATTTTTCATTCCTTTCATCATTCTCTTCTGAGCTCAAGAATATTAAAAAACAGAAACATATTAAAATAGAAAAATCCAAAAATATTTCTCCTCCATCTCCTTCTCTCCCTGGATCTGTTGTGTCTTCTTTTCCTTCTACTTTTAAGTCTGATCAATCTTCTCTCAGTTCCGGTTCAAATCTCCGCAATGAGTCTAAACTAGATCCTAATTGCAATTCCGTTTTTGGTGATTTTGGTATGAAGGAATATGGGCTGCAGTGGAGGCAATTTGGGGTACAAGTAAGTCCTCCCAATTGTGCACTGCCAGGGCAATCTTCTACCATCATTTTCGAAACTCTACCTTGTGCCACACATGTGAGCAACGTATTATCTCCTGGTTCTCCTTTTATGGAAAAGGCACCCTTCAAGGATATTGCAGAACATCGGACTTGGAAGATGTTGGAACTTGGAATCAGCTTTCGTAATCAAGTCTCACTGGTCAACTCTTGGAGGAAACAAGAAATTCTCTCTTTTGCCACCAAGTATAAACCAGTTGCTAAAAAGGTCCAACCAGTCAACCAGCCTATGCCTCTCAACCTCAATCCTCCCCTTATGCGTCCTCCTCTATCTCGCGATCCTTACTGTGGTCTTCCTCAATCTCTTACTGGTCCCTTTGTGCCTAATGGACGGGTCACTGAAGAACGTCTGAAGGTGGTCAACTTTGGTCCAGATGGATGGCTTCTTCCTGATGAGTTAAATTTAATCAAAAATGTCTTATCTCTAAGAGAAAAATCTATTGCTTTCTGTGAAGAAGAGAGAGGTCTCTTGCGGGAATCCTATGGCCTCCCTTATATCATCCCTGTAGTTGAACATGATGCTTGGCAAAAGAAAAAGATCCCTATCCCTGCTGCTAAAGTTGACGAATTCATCAAGTTGGTCCGGGAACGAGTTCGAACTGGCCTGTATGAACAGTCAACTTCTAGTTACTCCAGCCCCGTCTTCTGTGTCCTCAAGAGTAATGGTAAACTTAGAATAGTTCATGATCTTCAACCTCTTAATAAAGTTACTATTAAAGACTCTGGTATCCCTCCTGCTACTGAAGAATTTGTTGAATCCTTTGCGGGAAGAGCTTGCTATGGTCTAGGGGATATTATGGGTGGCTATGACGAACGATCCTTACATCCTATTTCTCGTCCTCTCACTACTTTCAACACTCCTCTTGGTCGATTTCAACTTACTCGATTGCCTCAAGGAGCCACCAACTCGGTCGCAGTCTATCAGGCTCAGATGATGTGGATCCTCCAGGATGAAATCCCTGATCATGCTGGTATCTTTATTGACGATGGCGGAATTAAAGGTCCAGTATCTGACTATGATAATGAGCTCTTACCTTGGCATTCAGGAATTCGTCGTTTTATCTGGGAATATGCTACTACCTTGGAGAGGATTCTGTTTCGAATCGAGGAATCTGGCCTTACTGTCTCTGGATCCAAACTGGCGGCTTGTGTCCCTGCTCTGGAAATTGTTGGTCATGTGGTCTGCAAGGAAGGAAGAAGGATGGCACCAGCCAAAGTCAACAAGATCATCTCTTGGCCTACCCCAATCAATCCAACTGAAGTTAGGGGCTTTCTAGGTGTTGTCACTTATGTTAGAATCTTTATCCCATCTTTATCCAAAATCTGTGCACCCTTGCGTCGTCTAACCAGAAAAGATGTTGAATGGATTTGGACCCAAGATTGTGAATGTGCTTTCCAGCTACTCAAAAGGATAGTTGGTGAAGACATAGTTTTGAAAAAGATCTCTTACGGACCTGGAGCTGGCAAGATCAAGCTGGCTGTCGATTCTAGTTATCAATCTGTTGGGGCCGTCCTTACTCAGGAAGATGAAAATGGTTGGGACCGTCCTGTTCTTTATGAATCTTTGTTGTTTTCAGATGTAGAATCCAGATACTCCCAGCCCAAACTGGAACTCTGTGGTGTGGCTCGAATGATGAAGAAACTTCAAACCGTTCTCTGGGGCCAACATTTCGAATTGCAAGTTGATGCCCAATCCATCATTGAAATGATCAACGCTCCCAGTCTTCCCAATGCTCCTATGACTCGTTGGGTGGCCTTTATCCAGCTTTTCTCTTTTGATATTGTTCACAGGCCTGGAAAATCTTTCACCATGCCTGACGGTTTATCTCGACGACCTCTTGGGGACAACAAATCTGATGTTGGAACCAATTTCAATGAAGAGGAACCTTTAATTCAACCTATTTTCTCTTTTTCTTCACAAAATTATTCTGGCTTTCAACAAGGCTTCTGGTTTAAATTAGAGCAGTACCTTTCAACTCTTCAAAAACCTCCTGATCTCTCTGCTAAGGAATTTCAATCTCTCAAACGAAAGTCTTCTAATTTTTTTGTTCAAGGCTCTAGACTTATGAAGAGGGGCAATCCTTGTGCTCTTATTGTCGTTACTATTCCCTCTAAACAAGATTCCATCCTTGAAAGTCTCCATGAAGGCCTTGGTCATCGTGGGGAAACTGAAACTTATCGGCGATTATCCAAACGATTCTGGTGGCCATCTTTGAAGAAATCCGTCTCCCAATGGTGCAAGAGTTGTGAAGTTTGCCAAAAACGTGATCTTAGGCGCCCAGCCGAAATTCGTTATCCTACTGGGGAGTCCACTGTCTTTGGAAGGATTGCTATGGATGTGGTTCATATTAAGGCAGGTGGTGCTAAGTACCTCATTATGGCTAGGGATGATTTTTCCGGATGGGTTGAAGCGAAATTTCTTAAGAACCTTAGCTCTGAATCAGTGGCAGCTTTCCTCTACGAGACCTGGACAATGCGTTATGGCCTGGCTCGATCTTACTCTACTGATGGTGGCTCTGAATTTGGGGGCAAGCTTGCTGAAATGATCCGATCCCTTCCTGGACAACATAGAGTTACTACTCCTTATTATCCTGAAGGCCAAGGCATGGTGGAACGAGGCCATGCCCCTTTGAAGGCTGCACTTGTTAAACTGGCTGGTGAAAGTGGCAAGAATTGTCGCAAATTCCTTCCTCTTGTTCTCTTTTCTGATCGAATCTCAACCAAAAGGACTACTGGCTACTCACCTTACGAAATCATCTTTGGTCAAAGAGCAGTCCTTCCTTTGGATCTGGAAATGGAATCTTTCTTGGGTATCTCTTGGGAAGAGGTGTCCTCAACCACTGATCTGTTAGTTGCTAGATCCAAGCAACTGGAGCGGAGTGAAGACGTTCGTGACAAAGCTTATCAAACAATGATGGAGGCCAGAGCAAAATCCGTCCGGTATTGGGAGGACAAGCACTCTAATCGAATCAGGGAGCCCTTGAACCCTGGTGACCTAGTTTTAGCTTATAATCGATCTTTGGAAACCCAGTGGGGCAAGCTTTTCTCTAATCGTTGGAATGGCCCTTATCGAGTGGTTCATCAAGTTAGAGGTGGATCTTATGTTTTGGAGGAGCTGGATGGTACTCGGTTGGCCAGAAGGTTCTCTGCTGATCAAGTCAAGAAGTTCCATTGTTGTGGGGGCAACTTATCTCAGAAGTAAGTCCTCCCAATTGTGCACCACCGGGGTCATTTGCTGCGTTTTTGTTGTAAAACTCTACTGTATGCCACATATGTGAGCACCTGGGACGCCCTCCTTGTTCTATTCCTGCCGCTTCTAGGGTTCATTTGGAAGAATCAAGATATTTTCCTCAACTCTTCAACCACTCTCAAGATCAAAATGGCCATCCTTTGGTTTCAATCATCTGTCTTTCCTTTCTTTCTTCCTATGGCATCAAACTCGGGAGCAGACTAGGGACAGTCTGTAAGTTGGGGAGAGATGTGGTGCCCCATCCTGGACACCCGGACCGCCTTAAGACCTCAATTCATAAACTGTTGCAAACGTACCGCCCGGCTGGACAACTTATCCTCAGGCTCATCCAACTATTGTTTACCCGCGCGCGCGCGCCGCGCCGCGCTGCGCTTCCATTATCCGCGTCGCGCCGCGCCGCGCTCCGCGTCGCGCTCCGCGTCGTGCTCCGCTTCGCGCTCCGCCCCGCGCCGTGCCGCGCCGCGCTCCTTTCATCCGCGCGCGTCGCGCGTTCTTTATCCGTGTTTGCTTCCCATCTCCGCCGTTGTTATAGAACGTCCGCATCTTTGTTGTTGCGTTTCTTCATCTTCGTCGTTGCGCCTCCCAATCTCCTCTTTGCTACCGTCGCGCGACGCTCATCCATGATCTACTGAATCCATCCCGACCGCTCCCGCAAGCATTTGGCAGATCCTTGACCAACGCGAGTGACCACATGGTTGCCCCCCCTTTTCCGCTCTATTTGTAGAATCCGTTGTATATAGTCTAACAGGGCCTCCTGCCCATATAAGGAGGGGCTCTCCCCTGCCTTTTGGCAGACCATTCCATCATCCTAGTACCTCAGATCCTAGCGAATCATCGCATCATCATTGCCTCAGCATCCCATCGTCATAAGCAATTTATCCGTGGGCATCCTTCCCCACTTATCTGAGCAAATTATCCGGGTATATCTATGATTGCCCCTTGATCCTTTGAGCCTCCATACTCAAAACTCTGTCCTTTGTGACCTTGATCCTTATCACCAACCAATAGCCTTGCTGGTTGAAGAAGAATTCCTGCCTGCCTGAATTCTTGAGTGTGTTATACCACTCTGATCCCTTTTTCCGACCATACTGGTCTTGATCTCCCTTGATCATCTTTCTGGAGCCAATCACGTTTGATTGAAGAGGTTTTATTAAGCTTAAAACCTGGAGTGTTATACCTCCCTTCTTCTTCGAGGTTGAATTTCGCCATGCTATTCTTGAGTTCCTTGAGAAGTGTTGGGATATTCTTGCTCAAATTCGTTATTGATTTGCTTCTAGAGCTTCATAAACAAATTGCTTTTGTTTTGTTCAGCCTCCCACAGTTATCTGGTACCCTTCAAGCGCTTGATTGCGGAGAGTTGGGCAGGTTCATTGAGAACCTGGAGGTTGGTTGGGTTTGAGTTGATCTTTCCTAATCAGCTGCTGACAACCAGAGTTATTAGCTTGTGGGCGTTGTAACTTACAACTGCCTTGTTCTATTGAACTCTGAACAAACTTTGACTTATTTGTTCAAGTCTTGCCCTGCACCATCTCGTCTCAGATAGTGTTGTTTCCATCGCTACCGACAATTCTTATCCTCTTCTCTTAGTTTGATTCCTCATCCATAAGGTTCTGGACCTTGATTCCGGTTACATTAAAATATTATTGTAACTCCTAGGAGGTCAGCCTAAACAGCACCTTTCCCCTCCACAGAACTGCCACGGCTTAGCACCGTTTGGAGTCTTACAACGGATCTTTCTGTGAGCTTTTGGTGGAAGACTTTTGCCCTGGGCTCATAACCTGTTGAGTCAATAGCTCTGATTACACTGAGGATACTCAGAGATATAGTAGGCAACAGAATGATTAGGATTAATTACCAATCAGAAAGAGTTTAACCACAAACAGAAAGAGATTTGATGAGAATAAAAGAATCATAGCAGTAAAGAAGGTACTCACCTGAGGATACTTATAGATATGGTAGCAGACAGCAAGATGAGGGAGAAAATCTTTCTTTGTGACCAGTCTCTGTCCTCAGATGATGGACTGACAGCGGATATTAAATTTCCATGAAATACAACTTGTGTGATATCTGAGATAGATCACGCAGGCTTTGATGATGAAGTGAGAGAGAGGGTCAAGGGAAATATTAAAGGCATGCAAAGAAAAATGAAGATGAGATATGAAATATGAGATGTTGGCCATATGTGTATTGTGTGAAGATTAAGCATGATGAGTTAAGGAAAATAAAGAAAAAGAGAAAAGAAAAGAAAGAGATTGATGGTGCGTGTACGCCAACAAAAATAAGTTATTGGGTAGAATTAAAACTGGCTCAGACCCAGGGGGACCACCCAGGCATGATAAAAGGCGGTCCCAACACGACTTCCACCTTTTTCCAAGTAGCTACACCTCCAATACCCCCCCAGCTGTGCCCAAAGTTCCCCTCTTGCAACCTCCATCACCTGCCCTTCCAGCCACTACTACCCCAACCGCTTCTCCCCTGACCACAACTCCTCCTGCAGAAATTGAGTCCCCCCACTTCGTAATTGTGATCAGCTCTGAATTGGCGCTCATACCGCATAAGCTTTATTTCTTTCTTTTTTTCTACTAACTCCAACAAAAAAATCTCCAAACAGCTTCCACACCCATTTTTGAGTTGCTGTCACCTCTGCCGCTGGTCCAAAGATCTCTGTGCATTTCTTCTCTGATCTGGATTCCATCTCCTTGACTCTCCTTCCAATAATCTGACTCCCGCAAATCTAGATTGAACCAATTCTACCTGATCTCTCCGTACCATGTGGCCATCCAAAGCAACAATGAAGATTGCGGTTGTGGAGTTGAGGAAGCCAAAATTGACCCATACCTCTGCAATTTAGATGAGCGGATACTGGTCATCCGCTGACGTTTGGTTGGAATCCCAGGCGCAGAGCGTTACAAGCTCCCCTGTGAGCATGATTGCACCAGTGGTGATCTCTGTCACAGGCTCCGCTGCGCCATCTTCCTTGCTTAGATTTTCACCAAATCTCTTTTTCTTTTAAAAGCTATATTATATAAACAAAAAGATATCTACCTAAAAAAATTTAAATTTTTTGCCATGCTCCTTGATTCTTGTATATATTCTTTGAAATAAATATGATTCCTGGCCTTCACCAGAGAGGAATCCTCTTGATTCCCTGCACTATCCTATAAAGAGGGACATACATACACAAAAGGAAAGAAACTCCTAGAAAAAACTCTGTAAATAACGCATCACCTAAGGACCTGGACCTCCCCAGAAAAAGGCCTCTAGAGACTAGAACTTCCATGCTGCTCCAGTGATCTGAGATTTCCTGTCCTCCTATTGCCCCACAAATTTGAACGTTGAACCCAATGTTCATTCCTCCAAGGACTCCTCCTCCGCAGACTCCCTCTCCTCTGCAGCCAGCTTCTCCACATTGCCCATTTCCTTATCTTTGTCTCCCAAACCTGCGGTTTCATTGAAACACGTAGTGCCCTGCACATGGAATTTCTTCACATGAGCTTCCGCCGCCTTCTGCTTAAGCAGAGTGCCATCCAACTCCTCCAATTGATAACTTCCACCGGGAAACTGACTGACAATCCAATAAGGCCCATTCCAGCAATCTGCAAAAAGCTTACCCCACTGCATTTTCAAGCTCAAATTTTAAAGTAGAAAAAGATCAACCTTCTGCAAAGGGTCCTAAAAGCAATTGGCACAATGCTTTTCCCAGTACCAGACCAACTTAGTGTTAGAATTTGAGTTTATATATATGTGACTTTCACTGGAGTTTGAAGTATCATTGATTGGATTGATTTGATTTATATTATTGTTGTTATTGAAGTATTAAAATAATGGTTAAAATATAACTAGGCTGTGTTCTTAGTAGTGATTTTCAGACTGTCCAAGCATAACATTTCACTTACCATGTCACTTTAACTGCTTAAGTTAGTTTTGCCTTATTCATTTTGTACTCAACCCCTTGTTGGCCAATCATGTATTTAGTCTATATAAACAATGGTGCTCTCAAGTGGAATTCATCATCTGTTCATTCACCAAACCAACCGGAGTGCCCATTTCCTCCTGTCCTGAGATCCTTTACGCTTGATGTTATAAGCTCCTTTCATTCATTTCTCTTTACCTTTAATTTAACCAGAGCCCCATCTCTTTTTATTTTTACACTTATCTCAACTTTCCCGCAGCCTCTTTGCCGCCTTGGCCACCATCTCCTTCCTTTGCAAGAGTTGCTCCACTCACACCACCACTAAGTCCTCCATGATCTTAACTTTCCACCAGTAAATGGCAAGGTAATTCAGGGTTTTGACATCCACCAGAAGCACTGGCTGCTGCCCATAAGTCCTCCATTATCTTAACTTTCCACCAGTCAATATCAAGGTAAGTCAAGGTTTTGATATCCACCAGAAGCACTGGCTGCCACCCATACAAGAGTTTGTAAGGCAAATATCCATGCCATGCTTGGCCAATATCTGATCCGCAAAAGATACAACTGGTAAATTTTCCTGCCACATATTCCTGTGGTTTCCGCAAATCTTGACAATTGTGACCTTTATTGGCTGATGCCCTCTCTCTATTTCCCCTGCTTGCTCTGGAGAATATTCTGTAACTTTTCCAAACTTTTCAACGCAAGATTTGACCAGCTTGCAAAGATCACCCCAAAACTCTGCCCCGCCATCCACCATGATGAGCTGCAAACACCCAAAACAAGCAAACCGATCCTCCTCTAAAAACGGCCTAACTTTCTCTGGTGACAGCTTAACCAATGGACCCACCTCAACCCATCCCAACAAGTTGTCCCAATCTACAAGTAGATATGGGAACTTGCCTGCCTTGATATGGACCATGTCCAGCCAGATCCTCCCAAAAAGGGCATCCTCATCCATTGGAATACCCACCTCCCAAGGTAATCTGTTACTCTGCCGCTGACAAGGATTGCAGCTCCGCATCCAATCCCACACTGTTTTCCCCAGTCCTGGCCACCAGAACCTGTTCTTAACCCTCCTCCATGTTTTTGCCTCCCCTGGATGCCCTAAGTTGTTGTGAAGGTGTCATAAAAAATCCTCCTGATCCTTCTGCCTTGTTACCACAACCAAGGTTATTGGAAGCGCCCGCTTCCATAACTTCCTGTCTTGGAAAAAGAAATGTGAAGACTTCCACCAAACCCCTATAACCTCTGTTGCCAAAAAGCCCTCTGGAAAATGAAGTGTCCAAAGATACTCCTCCAATGCCTGAAACCTACCAAAATGTTTCAGGGGAAGTTTTCCAACTTCTGCAGCTTTTGTTGCCACCGTTAGAAGCCTCTTCTCCACATCCAAATTCTCCTTTTCCCTGCGCTGGATCTCCAGATACCAATAAAAGGCATCCCGCATTGCAAATTCTTTCCCGGAAACATGCCTGACTGTGAAATTGTACAACTCTAAGTATACAATCCACCGCATCAAAGAAGAAATAGGCAAGGTTGGGGAATTAATAATCCTAGCTAGTGCTTCTGCATCCACCAGGATTTCAAATGTCACCCCACAGAACATGCTGTAATCTCCTCACAATCCTTTTCACTCCGCACAACTCCAACTTGGCTACCACCAGCTGGATTCCCCCTTTTCTGTAATCCAGGTCCTTCAACAGTATTTGCCACCCTACAATCTCCTTCAAATCCCAGAAGAAGAAATTGCATTCCTCCATCCAAAACCACTCAGCCCACTTCCAAATCAGCCTCTGCAACATGCTTTCTATCTTGGCAAAACATTTAAAGAAGATCTGCACCCTTCCACATAGAGCTAGAAACTGGGAATTTTAAGTAGCTTCCTGCCAAGTAGGACACTCTAGAACCTTGTTAACTTTGGTTTTAGTGATTTTCCTTCATTTTGCGGATACCTTGTGACCAAGGATCCCTAATGCTGGAACGCATACAACAAACCTTTTACCCAAAGTGGTCAATCCTGCTTCCTCAATCCAGAACATGATCCTCTCCAAAGTCCACGCGTATTCCAAAACAAACTGCCTGATTCCTGAATTCTCTGCCATAGTTCCTCTGCCGTAAATGCTACACCGCCCCTTGATACCAATGTAATTGATCAATATCCACACTGTCTCTAGAACATAATCCTTAAAAATCCACATCATCTGCCCCTGGTAAACCGCTACCAAATTAGTTTCCCCCTGCTGAAGCCTTGTTAACTGAAGTCACCCCAATCCCGTTTCAAATGCCATCATTGATTGGGACTCCAGGTGTAGCTCCTACTGAACATACCCCCCCATGACTTCTACCAACCCATAGCAGACTCTTCCAGTCATGTTTTACACAAACTCCTCCACCTGCAGAGGCAACCCAGCATCTCTGATTGTGAATGAGTTCAACCTTTTCAGGTTGTGGACAATCCGCAGACTCTTCCTATCCTGTTTCAGTAAGGCAAAAATTGGACTGGAATAAAGGGAACAAGAAGGCTTGTAAAGACCTGTCTGCAATTGCTCCCGCACCAACTCTGTAAGCTGATCCCTAACTGCCACTGGAATAGGAATGGGTTTAATTTTCCAAGGGTCCTGAGGCACCGTGGGTATCTGGTAGGGGTCCGCAATTTCTTACCTGAGCAACCCCTGCTCTACCAGACAAAAAGACAGTGCCTTCCTCTGCATGACAATCACCTCCTTCAGCAATTGTACTTCTTCCTCTTGCAAACATCCCTCTGGCCCCCTGCCTTGGCCATTGTGCGGTTCTCCCTGGTCATACCAGTGGATAAGTCCTTATAAGGCACCCATTATTCATTACAAGGTTCTTAAACTGCCTAAAGAGGCCCCTTGAAGAGATGTTTTCTGTCTATAAATATCCCCAGTAGTACAATACTGTGGCCCCTCTTTTTATAAAATATTTAAAATCCTTCTCACCAAACCAATTAAAACTTTCACCAGCTCTCAAAGTATTTATTATTTGAACTCTTTCAGTGTTTATTTTTGGGTTATTATTATTCCAGCATTTTTTTCACTCTCTGTAGCTAAAGGACTGCAAGGTTCCTGGTATCAGAGAGCTGAAAACTGGGGTTCTGGAAAGGAATTATCCTTAAATGATTAATTTTTTAATTATTTATTCCTTGGACCAGGAAAATTATTTCTTTAAAATAAGTAAACATACTTATAACCTATTTTTTGATTCTGTTATTCTTCCTGTGAATCTTAAGACCAACACAGAATTGATCAATTATTATTTGAACCTTCTTAAGCAGGAGAAAGAAGAAAAACTCTGTAACTTTGTGCCTATGATTATAACTCCTGAGCAAAAACAGAAAATGTTGATTTAATGTAAACAACAAGTTATAAAGAACATGGAAATTGAGTGTGAAAGAGTCATCAACTTTAACTCTTTATTAAGGCAACACAAGGAGTGGAAAATTTATCAAAGAAAACCTTCTATCTATAAAAGACATAACAAGGAAGTTCAAAATAAAAAGAAAAATCACAAGAGTGAGCATTGTAATTATTTTCTTAAAACATCATTATAAAAATTATGGAAAAATACAAAAACTATAAAACTTATTGTTTTATCAACTTTAGTGGACTTTGTTTTTGGTGAACTCATTGACAAGGACCTTCTTGAGGAAGTCCCAGACAGTGTACCATTGGATTTGCCCTTTGATTTATCCCAGGATCTGATTGGAACCCACTCAGACCCAGTTGGAATACCCTCCAAGGTCAGCCTTGACCCCAACCAAGTGTTGGTACCATTTAAATTAACTTTAAGTAAATTAAAAATGATATGAAAAAATTATTAAAAATAAGAAAAATATTATTTACATATTTTTTTAATTTTTTTACTTTTTTTCAGATGTTTCAACAAAGAATTATATTTTTTTGACACTATGTACCAAAATAGGAACAACACTTGTGCAACCGTAGAGCACAATCCTATGGATCTCTGCCCAGAGGAACCCGTGCATGCAAGGACTCCACTTGCAAGAACAATGAAGGGGCTCAAACCTGTGACCATAGTGTTACACAGGACAAAAATGGTGACAACTGCAGTGTCCAACTTGACCAACTCAACATTGAAGAGTTGTCACTTGCCCAACATCATATCCCAGGTGGATACAGGTCCTCCTTCCCCACCCCAGCTGGACTCAACCAAGGAGGAACAAGTCAAAGTATTAGGGAAAGAACATGTGAGTTATTGGGAACAATTCAAACTGGCTCAGACCCAGGAGGATCATCCAGGTATGAGAAAAGCCATATCTCTGGCAAAGAGGTCCCAGATCTTGCTTCAAAAGTTGATCCCAAGGAGGGAAGTAGAAGGTTACATGCAGAGTTTGAATCCTTGGGACCAGTTAACTTCCTTAAATGGAAAGGATCCCAAAAAGAAGAGATCCTCAGCCCATCATAATTTAAGGAAGCCAAAAGATTGGGACAACATAAGATCCTTTGCCAAGAAGTGGAAGAAAGCATACCACAATTAGATATAGAAGCTTTCTACCTCTTTTCTATTAATTTCTCTCACAATTTTACTTTTGTTAGCAAGTGCTTTTATAAAGTATATGAGCAATTGGATAAGTTGAATCTAAACCTCAAAAAAGCAATACACACTCAAAGCAACCTAACTAAAATTGATGAGGTAGAAGTAAAACAAATAAAGGATAGTATAAGCCTAAGCAAAGTGGGTCTAATGAAACACATTAGCAGTGTTCAATAAACTACAAAAGAAGAAATTCTTGCCTCCATGAATTATATAAAGGAAGATGTTAGGAGAATAAGTCATGCTCCTTCAATTCATGTAATCAATAAAATTTATTTGTTAAGTAGCAAATTTGACTTGTAACTAGGTATGATAAAGAATGATCTTAGAGATCTTAAAATAAATTTTACTAACCCTCCAGTCAATGAATTGGAAGAAGCTAGACCTACCAGATTCATCAGTTCTCCTAGTATTCCCTCTAGATCCAGAACGGCTAGGAATTAATCCTTAAATCTTAGTCCTACACCACAAGTAGAAAAAGCTTCAAAGTTACTTCCTCCCATCTCTGAATGGCCTAAATTCTCAGGGGAAGGAGATATAACCATGTCAGTTTCATTAATTTTGTCAGTTTCATTAATTTTATTGATTATACTCTTGCCTCTTATGAACTTCCCAATACCATAGCTGTGGTAAGATTACCCAGATTTTTTGAAGGAGTAGCTCTTGTTTGGTCCATTAATAAGAGAGATGTAGTGCAATATTTTTCCTGGAGTTCATGGAAAGAATTGATTAAAGAAAAATTTTTTACCAGGATTTGGAAAAGAAAGATGATGAAGACTTTTGAAAATTCCCAATTTGATCCATCCAAGGAAAAACCTCAAAATGGTGTCTTGATCAGAAAAGGAGGTTGGATTGCTTTTTCCCCAATGCTGATAAAGAAGAATTTCATGAGATACTTCTCAACTTATGTTCCAGACAACTCAACCATAGTGTAAGGTGCAGGATACCCATGAGCTCTGACCTTTCTACCTTGATAGGAGTATTAGAAGAAACTATAGATATGAATGGTCTTGACAAGAAATTTAATAAACCCAGGGAATAGAATATTAGTGATAAGGAAGAATATGCTGTTAGGACCAAAGATTACCCTGCCCCTAATCCCACCAGTTTGGAAGTCAAGAAGAGTACAGAGACAACAGAAAAGATATGCTGGAATTGCAACCTGACAGGACATATAAGACCTGACTGTTTTCAAACCAGAAGAAGGATAAATCCTATTGAGGGAGAAGAATATGATAATAATCCTGACCCCCAATTCAATGACACTGATGGGTCACTCTTCGAGTGTAAATTAATTATTACTACCCCCATCAATGTTATTTAAGGAAGTATAGAATCTTCCCTGGACATAAACTCTTTCAATGAAAATTCCAATTTACCACAAAAATGGAATCCCAATATGAAGATTCACCATGTCTCTGAAGCTGAAAACTTGACCCTTAAACCTTCTGATGGTAAAAGTTTTACTTCTGGAAAAACATGCTATACCACTGGCTTAATCAAAGGTTCCCCGGTGAGGTTACTCTTAGATAGTGGAGCCTTTTTCTCTTGTTTTGGTTCAACTTACTTGGACAAACAGGATCCAAATTGGTGAATTAAATTATTACCAATAACTCAGGCTAAGTTTAGCAGTTGTAACTCTTCCTTAAATGCAAATTTGAGTATGGTCTTCTGATATCATACTACCTCAACCCAAAGGATCACTCAAACTGAAAATTGAATTTGTGGTTCTTCAAAATGGAGTATGTGATTACTTCATTGTATGAAATGATTCTCTTTGCTTGTATGCTATAGATATATTCCAAAGTAAAGGTAGATACTTTACTATAGGAGGAGAATGGAACAAGAAGTTCCAAATATGCCATGTCAATGCTCAGAATTCTGATTTAACCTATGAGAAACACTTGGAAAGCTTTAACCAAGAATACTTCTCCCAAGCAGCTTTGAATTCTCTGCTCAGTGAAGACCAAAAACACAATATTCTACAAGTTTGCTTTGAAAAAAAGAATGCTTTCTGTACTAAGGACCACCCCATTGGTAACATCAAAGGACATGAAATGATTCTAACCTTGACCATTAAACCTCCTTATCCTCCTAACCTCAGGAGACCAGCTTACCCTTCTAGTCCAAAATCTCAACAAGCTCTAGAAAGTCGTATCCAAGAGTTAATTCACTTACAATTCTAAAGGAAAGTGGGCCATAATGAACAAGTCAACATTACTACTCCAGTAATCATAGCTTGGCACAATGATAAGTCTAGAATTGTTGGAGATTTTAGAATGCTGAATAAATATACCCAATCTGACTACTATCCTATCTCAAGGATTGACCATTCTTTGAAAAAACTTTCAAAGGATAATTATATCACTACTATGGATATACTGGAGGGCTTTCACCAGATACCTATCAGCCCTGATAGCCAGAAATTTATGAGAATTATATATCATTTGGGAATTGATGAGTATCTAAGGATGCCTTTTAGTATCAAAAATGATCCTTCTCACTTCCAAAGGATGGTGGACACTGTCTTAGGATTATTCATCAGAAAAGGATGGATGATGGTATACATTGATGATATTATCATTTACTGTGATGATTTTAATACACACATGGGTAAAGTAAGGCTAGTCCTCAAACATATAATGTCTTCTGTGGGATTAAAATTTTCAATGAAAAATTTTAACTTTGGTTATGGAGAACTCAGAGCCTTAGGACATATTGTTTCTGGACTCACTCTAAATTCTGACAAAAGCAAGATAGCAGCTGTTATGAATAGGCCCATGCCCCAGAATAAAACTGAACTTCTATCTTTTTTCAGTTTTTGAAGCTACTATAGGAAGTAGATACCTAATTTTTCCCTTCTTACCAAGTCTTTTTATAAAATCTGCAAAAAAAGCACCTTGTTTGAGATTACTCATGAAAGACTGAAGAATTATGAGGAACTCAAAATAGCTATGACTACAGCTCCAGTGCTGATTCAACCAGACTACTCTAAACCTTTCAAGCTCTATATAGATGCTAGTATGGAAGGACTAGGAGCTGCTTTACACCAAGAAGTCATGGAAGATGACAAAACAGTGGAGAAACCTATACTCTTCATATTCAGACAAGTTAAGGATACTGAGGAAAGGTATGAAGCAAGCCAAATGGAGTGTCTTGATTTAGCATGGGCTCTGGATAAAATCCATTATTACTTGGAAGGAACCAATTTTACAGTAATTACTTACTGAAATTCTTTCAGAAATTTAATGAATATGAAGACTCCTAGTAGACACATGTTAAGGTGGCAGAAAGCCATACAACAATAAAGAGGCCAGATGACCATAATCCATCAGTCTGGAGCTAAAAATCAGAATGCTGATAGCATAAGCAGAAATTCTCTGCCCAATGATCCAAGCAATCCTGCTCATGATCCAGAAGACAATGATATATTTCCTGTAATAAAAATTGATATTTTTGATGTTGAAGCTCCTATTTTAGGAATCCAAATTTTTGAACTACATGAATCCCTGTTCAACTCAATTATAAAATCTTACAGCCCTGACCTGAAGACTTTAATTGCCATTATGGAAAGTACTTCACTAACATCTGAACTAGTTAACAGTTTTCCTGAATCTCTCCTAAAGCCTTACAAAGCTGGAAGATTCACCATATGGGAGGGTATGGTATACTACAGGCATCAACATTCAATTTTTATAGTCCTGACAAAAGAAGAACACATAAAACCTGTCCTAGCTGAGTGTTGTGACAACTGTTCATCTGTTCATTTATCTACTGATAGAACTCTGGATAAAGTCAAACAAAGCGCTTGGTGGATCAATTGGAGAGACCCAACAATCCAGTGTGGCTCTAGCAGTGAAACTTGCCGGAAGTCTGATGGAAATACTGGGAAAAGGTTTGGTCTCCTTCAAAAGATCACTGAAACCAAGAAGAGGTGGGAAATTATCAACAAGGATTTTGTAACCAGATTACCTCCTGGAGGAGCTTGTTCCTATAACTCAGTCCTAGTCATAGTAGATATGTTTTCTAACAAAGCAAAGTTTCTACCTAGCCATAAGGATGATACTGCAATGAAAGTAGCACTGCTATTCTGGAACAGACTCATAGCTGATGTAGGAGTTCCTAAAATCATTCTCAGTGATAGGGATCTCAATTTCACCTCTGAATCTTGGAGAAATCTCCATGAAATGTTAGGGACTAACTTAGCCTTCTCTAAAGCTTATCATCCCCTGACAGATGGACTAGCTGAAAGAATGATCCATACCTTAGAAGATATGCTTAGAAGGTTCTGTTGCTTTGTTCTAGAATACAAGAATACTGATGTTTACTGCCACAATTGGGTTAGCCTTTTACCAGCACTAGAAATGGCTTATAATAGTAGCAAAAACTCTACTACTAAGGAAACACCCTATATACTGGAAAGAGGATGGATTCCTAAGTTACACAAGGATAATCTCAACCAGCAGATAACCAATATTAATCCAACATCACTGGATTTCAAAAACATGATGGATGTAGCCAAAAGACATTCTGCTAAGTGTGTTCAAGATGCTGTTGAATAAAACCAGCAGAGATGGGATAAAACTCACAAAGAACCTGACTCCAAAATTGGTGATCAAGTCTTAGCTTCTACTACCAATTTTAATAACCTAGCTGGAAAAAAGAAGCTTAGACCTGATTTTGTTGGGACCTTTACCATCAAAAAGCTAAATGGTAAGAATTCTTAAGAATTAATCCTCAGTGATGAAATTTTGAGGAAACACCCCGTCTTCCCAGTGAGTCTCATCAAACACTACCATCTTAGAGAAGGAGAACATACTCCTTCCCCAGAGATACCTGTCACAGATGATCCTGAAAAAGACAATTGGAAATTCAGCAAGATCCTCAAGGATCAGAAAAAAAGGATCAATGGAAAAGACGTTATACTTTACCTGGTCAGGTATAAAGGACAGTCAGATGATAAGGATGAATGGTTGCCTGAGCACAATATCCCAGATGGACCTATACACCTAAGAAATTACAGAGCCAGTAGAAGACATTGTACCCAATTATTTTTGAGATATATAAAAATTTTGGAGTGGGGGAATGTCAGCTTGCTACTATGTACAGAGCAACCTGTCAAAGTAACAAAAAACAGAAAATAAAAATAAAATAAATAAAATATCAAGAAGTGGGAATTCCATAAATAATGAATTCCCCACCCAAAATAAAGTAGGTTCACTCAGTGACCCCACCCTTGAAATATGACTCCTTCATATTTTAAATAATTAAATAGAAATTGACCAAAAAGTCATGGGACCAATATGGCACCTTTCGGCCAATTTAATATGAGTGATCATAAATTGATGGCTCAAATGAGTTGTGTACACAATTGATTTGAGCTGTGTGCCATGACTACAGGGCTACATTTGAGCCACGTAGAGCTCCACATGGATCAAGTGTGGTTGGGCTGTACTCCATGCGGCCCAGGACTGCTGTGCGGTGTCCGCACAACTACATATGAGCTGTTTAGAGCCCCATACAGCTTTAATTTAGTTGTGTTGCTGTTTGGCATGGCAACAAAACTAAATTCAAGCCTTGTGGGGCTCTACACAGCTTGAATGCAGTTGTGTAGCCATTTTGCACAACTACAAATCTGGTGGCCCCCCAAAAAAGAAAGTAAAAAGTAAAAATAAATAAAAATAAATAAATAAAAACAAAAAACAAAAAAAATTGAAGAAAAACAACTGGTTGCCTTCCAACTTGACTAGCCCTAAAGTAAAAGGGCCAAAAAATACAAGAAATCTTTTTACAAGCCCTAAAGTAAAACTGCCAAAAAAATACTAGTCTTTTGAACAGCCAAAAAATACAAGAAGTCTTTTGAACAGCCCTGAAGTAAAAACACAAAAAAAACACATTCAAATTGTGTTAAGCTGATCCCATCACAAGCTTAAATACTAGTTAAGCTTGTGATGGGATCAGCCCAACACAAGTTGAATGCACTTACCATTAAAATCTCATTCAAAACACTCATCATAATGATGTTAACTCAAAAAACTCATCATAATGATGTTAACTCAAAACACTCAACATAATGATGTTCAAAATGTGATAACCCTTTATATTAATAGAATTACAAGATCAGAATCAGAACCCAAACCCAAATGATGAAATTAATCTATAAGCTAGAATACAACTCAAGTTGATCTTTGAGTTGATCAAACCAACAAGCTGCTTTTTTAGAAACCAAGGAACAGGGTTTGGAAACTCCTGGTGGGATTGGAATTACATCTCCCTTAAGTAAAAGCTGCACCCAATGGTTATTGTTAACAAAAAGAATGAAAATAGGATCTGATTTTTCTTTTACACCCACTTTTGTAGGAGTAAAAGCACAACATGAATTAAATGAAATGAAACATATTGGCCTTTCATAAGTATCAGCTATTATTTTACCAATATCAAACTTTGAAAGCCATTTTGAAGATGGAATCTTTTTATTCATGTCATTGACATCAGGTCTTTTTTCTATCTTTTCAACATCTTTACTGCCACCAAGGATCTTAGCATAGCACATCTTATTTTTCCTCAATGTTTCAACCATTTCTTTCTAAAATAAAAAATAAAAAATAAAAAATAAAAAATAAAAAAAAAATAAAAAATGAAAAATAAAAAATAAAAAATAGAAAATAGAAAATAGAAAATAAAAAACAAAAAATAAAAAATGAAAAATGAAAAATAAAAAATAAACAATAAACAATAAAAAATAAAAAATAAAAAATAATAAATAATAAATAATAAATAAACAATAAAAAATAAAAAATAAAAAATAAACAATAAAAAATAAAAAATAAAAAATAAAAAATAAAAAATAAAAAATAAAAAATAAAAAATAAAAAATAAAAAATAAAAAATAAAAAATAAAAAATAAAAAATAAAAAATAAAAAATAAAAAATAAAAAATAAAAAATAAAAAATAAAAAATAAAAAATAAAAAAATAAAAAATAAAAAATAAAAAATAAAAAATAAAAAATAAAAAATAAAAAATAAAAAATAAAAAATAAAAAATAAAAAATAAAAAATAAAAAATAAAAAATAAAAAATAAAAAATAAAAAATAAAAAATAAAAAATAAAAAATAAAAAATAAAAAATAAAAAATAAAAAATAAAAAATAAAAAATAAAAAATAAAAAATAGAAATAAAAAATAAAAAATAAAAAATAAAAAATAAAAAATAAAAAATAAAGAATAAAAAATAAAAAATAAAAAAAAAAAAAAAAAATAAAAAAAAAAAATAAAAAATAAAAAATAAAAAATAAAAAATAAAAAATAAAAAATAAAAATTAAAAATTAAAAAATAAAAAATAAAAAATAAAAAATAAAATAAGACCAGGCATTCCATTTGGCTTGCACCATACCTTTTCTCAGTATCTTTAATTTGTCTAGATATGAAGAGTATAGGTTTTTCAACTGGTTTATCATCTTCTATGACTTCCTGGTGTAAAGCAGTTCCTAGACCTTTCATGCTGGCATTTATGTAGAGCTTAAAAGGTTTAGAGTAATCTGGCTGGATCAGTACTGGAGCTGAAGTGATTGCACTTTTGAGTTCCTCATAGTTCTTGACTCTATCATGAGTAGATTGATGAAATTGGTTGTAGATATCCAGATCTGATCTCCCATTTTAAAGTCAGGTTCACTGGATCCCAAACCCCACCCAAGGAATTTTTTCAATTCTTGGGTATTTGATTGAGGTAATTCACTTCCAAAAATCAAAAAGTTGTTAGCCAAAATTCTAAATTCATTAAATTCTTCAACAATTACAAAAGATGAGCTTCTTTTTGATTCATCAATTTCTTCTTCTTCATCCTTTGAAAAGGAATTTGATTAAAACGGCACCAAACCTGATTAACTTTCACTTTCTTCAACTTAACTTTGAAATTCAGATGAAGATCCTGACCTGGACTATAAACAATTCACAATCAGTTCATTAAACCAAAAAATTAACCTTTCACAAAAGAAAATAATTAAAATCATTTGTCTTTCCTTCTTTGATGCCCTTCTACTTCTCTATTCCTGCTTAAGTTCCTTTTCAACATTTTCAAATTGAGATGGATGTTGCCAGGTATTTGCCAATTTTGTATGTCCTCTGCTCAATCACAAGAATTTAGGTTCAAGTCTTGGATTTGATTGATGATTGGCCATATCCTTCATCAAGTGCTTCAACAGCTCACAAAAATCTTGATCAGGATGATTTAAGATGATTGCATTGAGCTTCTCATGTAAATGAGAATTGTTGAGCAGTTCATCAACATCAAACTTTAAAAATTCAAAGGATAAAATATTAGTCAAGTAGGAATCATCATTCCAAAAGCATTAATCACAAAGTGATTTGAACAATCCAACTTAAACCAACCTACAGAGCTAGAACTGCAAGGGTAATAATCCAACCTCCACTGAGGATGAATATCTTCAGGAACAATGGAGCCTCTTGACACTAGTAGGTCACCTATTTGGTGGGAACAGGGCAAACCCATAGTCATTGAGTATAACTTGGGGAACACTTCCCCATCATGGTTCCAATTTAACTTATCTGATTGTTCCCCAATAAGTTTGATTGCTTTTGAAGACACCTTGTATCCCAATTGTAACAGTTCAGTAGGAAGAACTATTCCAATCTTTATTCAAGAGTTGTTAAGGGCAGCCTGAAAAAATTTAATTTGATTGGAAACTGTTCCCTCTGGGTTTCTCCAGATATCCAACATGTTTTCTGACAAGTTTGCAAGGAATCTTTTTAGAGTAGCATGGGCCCCTTCAACCCAAGACATTGTTTTATTTGCAAAGCATGTGTTTTTGCAAGTCTAAGCCAATAAAAATTTCTCTTTGATATGGAAGACATTATGATCCACATAGTCAAGCACATCCTCATGGTCTTCCAAAAAAACACTTTAAACAAGTCATAATGTAAGCAACCCAAAACTACAAAGATTAAAAGTAGAGGCTGTGATTTGGCACTTACTCTAAGTTCCACATGATTGACCTCTGCCTCCTCCTTGGTTTTTGAGCCCCCATACTTAGCCCACAGAGACATAAAGCTTTGAAACCCTTCAATGTCATTATTGAAGCAAATTTTAAAGTTTGCTTGAATTTTTTTAGACAAGTGCCATTGACAGCATTGTCTTGTTGACTCAGGGAATATTTGTTCTAGAGCACAGATTAAAGCTTTTTCACGGTCTGTCACAAAGACTTTGGAAATTCTCTCAGGATCATTAGACAACTCCTTTAGCCAATTTACATACCAACTTTAGAACTAAAACGTTTTTCTTCTTATGAAAACAAGAGCTTTTGTAAAAGTTTTCTGGTTGGAAGTAATTTCTAAAACGTGCAATAGGGTAGTGTTTTAATTATTTGTCTTATAAGTAAAATCCATCATAGCTATATGATGAAATTGCTTGCAATGCTTTAATGACTCAGGGTGAGCCAAGAATAGGGCCTCCAAGTGACCCTCTCTGCTGAATTTTGCTTAATGAACCCAACCTGAATTGCCAAGTTGTTCAAAGAGGACCTCCATAACAATTTTCCCCTTTAGTTCTGCTAGCACTACCTTATGCTTAGTGTTATATATTATTTGGTCATCAAAATATTTTCCACCATTTATCTTGCTCAATTTTCTTTTGTGTTGAAGTGTATTGAGCCCATCATTCAAGCCTTCTGTTAGATTTTCTAAGGCTACCCCAGAGATTCTCCTCAGGTGAGGATGCACTGAGGGGTGTGGGGATGGTTCATGGTTATTTTTATCATTCTTGTAGGAGATATTCCTCAAGGGGTCCCGCTTTGTGCAACTTGCACCCAACCTTCCTTGTGTGTGTTTGCCTTGAAAATTTGTTGAGAAATTGCCCAGAGTACAAACCATTTCTATCACAGGCTAAATCCACATATTGGTCATGCTTTGAGTTGAAAAATCGTGAAGCGTAACCATGCTTCATTGCCCATGTTTTAAAATACGTTTGTGCCTCTTCCCTAGTAGGGAAAGCTCTCACGGGAAGTGGGTGAAGTGGGTCTGTCATAGTTACATTGTTACATTGATGGCATGCACTCCATCAGTTTCCAGATTCAATTGAATTAAATAAGGCAAAGACCAGTAACATAAAATGTTACTCACCACCAGAGGGCATGTCCATTTCTGAAATATTTTGTTCCTCAATTGTCACCCTTGATGAGGATGCAATTTGGGCTTCCAATGATTCATTACCCACATCCTTTATTTCCGCAGCTTTTTTCATTGCACTAATGTAGTCCTTGAATGCGGCTGTGTTAAAAGGAGGGCTTGCCACTGTTTCCATAATGCAAAAAAATGAAATTCTACCTCAGTTTTCAATCCAACCTTCAATTGAATAATGCATTGCTAACTTTCCAGTTGAGAAAGATTAATTTTGTGGGATCTTTATTTGTAGTTTCCTATAGCATCACTGTAATTTCACTCTAATTGCACTTCAATTTCACTTTAGTGTCAATTTATGATTTCTGGATGTGGTCCAACAGTCTCACATGGTATTTTTGATCACAAATTTGGGATGATGAAACCCAAATGTGGTCCAGGGGGACCCACAAAGTTGGGCACAACCCCCAGGGGGCTGTACAGTGCTGTACACCCCCCATACACGGCTCAAGACAACCGTTTTTGGGGGTACACAGCTCAAATACACCATGTAAAGAGGGTATACAGCCTCCTGTGGGTTGTGCCTGTTTGAGACGGTCCCTTGGGCCAGTGTAAATGCATCCAAAACACCCGCATGTGTATTGTGAATGCATGTATGGGCCCTACGTGTCCATTGGGATGTGTAGGGCCCAACAAAACTCCCACATGGAAGGGAGTTGTGAATTTATCATCAACCATTTAACATTTTACATGTATTGTTACATATAGGTTTCACATCTAAAATTCATTCAGAATTGAGGTGTTTTGTATATTTTAGGAGTTACACAAAGAAATGTGTTATGTCCCAATTCCTGCGTGCATCCCTGTGTCCCCATACAACCCCTACACATCACTCTCCTGAATTAAGTAGTCCTGGGGGAAGCCAAGTTTGCCATGCACGCAGAAGATCCTACCCCGCGTGCATCTGAATGTACTGATTACTGCTTCAGGATCAGTTGTGACAAATCTGACAAGCAGGTAGTTCTCACAGGAGCTACAACATAGTAGGTTTTAACTTGCATATGTAACAAGCTGAAATATGCATTTCAAATAGTCTGAAAACCTTAAAAACTTAATACAAATATTATATAATTGATTTAAAAAATATTTTAAATAATAAATCAAATATTGAAGTTTAACACAAAACAGACAGATCCTTATCTTTGAAGCCCACAAAACACTACAAGGGGTGGCTGTAAGAATTATTAAAAATTACCTATGTGCTCATCAGATGATGGAAAATTAATGAAAAGCCACATCTGTCAAATTTAAAAAAATATTAATATTAAAAAGTAAGGATAACTGAAGAATGATTAGAATTACACCATTAACAGATTAACATAACATATCCTGAGGCTAAAATAGTACAGAAATCCAGAAGATCTGAGGACAGCTTGTTCACAGCACCTATTGGTGGTTCTAAAACTTCCCCAAGTAGCCTACCAGCCTCAGCCCATGAGCAGAACCCTCTCTATTGCCCTGAAAATCTCATTATCACCCCAAAAAGGTATTTATACAGTCTTCTTTTGATTCATTATTCCCCATCAGTTTACCAGGAATTATTACTGTCAATCAGAAATCTTTCAATTGTTTATCAAGTGTTTATAAGGAGATAAGGAAGTGATACATGACTTTGTCTAGAGTATTATTATTATTTCTTAAAAGTATCAACCTGATTCATTACAGTATAGTCAAGCAATCAACCCCAACTGCTCTGAAACCCTTTACCTAAATCTTTGCAGTCTTTATGTGGAATTATTGCTCAGAGAAAGTGTTTTCCCTTCCTGCCTTGGCAATTTTCCTGTTTTTACTGGCCATACCAGTGGATAAGTCCTTATAAGGCATCCATTATTGATTCCAAGGTTCTTGAACTGCCTAAGGAAGCCCCTTGAAGAGAGGGTGTCTGTGTCACAACTGCCCCTGGCGTGCAAGGGGCTGAAGGCACAGGCACTACTGCTCACAGAACTCAGGATAGAGATAAGAGGTTGATTGCAAATGAGGAGGGGATGTAGAGTAAGGACAATGATGAGGAGATGAATCCAGGAGTAAGGCTCTGAAGGATTTGATGAGGGAATCCTGTAAGAGTAACACCAGAGGGATAGGTGAGGTGAGTAAGGTAGGCTGGTTGGCTTTCTTGTGCTGAGATGACACCTATTGGATGAGGGGCTAACCAATAAGAAGTAGTATACTAATTCCTTGGGGGAATTAGTCCAAGGGGAGAGGAGTGGCCAGTATATGTGAGAGCTGAGAGGAGGCTTTGAGGATTGGATGACTGGTGCTGGGTTGGGAGGTCCATGGCATTACATGTGGAAAAATTGGGTTGAAGGTTGCAGATTGACAGATTGAGTAATGGGTCTGTCCAGGAAGGTCATGTACTGAGCTGGAGTATGGGTTGTCCAGCCAGGAGTATGTACTATGGTTTTACTGTATGTACTTCTCATGCTAGATAGGGTTTGAAGGAGAGATGAGGATGCACCAAGCCATAGAGAGGTAGAGGGTGTGCCTGGGAGATTACCTAAAGGCTGCAGGATATGCAGGGGGATACTTCAGGATGTTCAGTAGTGTAGTGTGATTGAGCTGGGCTGATGTTGGCTGAGGGCTGAGTAAGCCGGAGGAGACTGAGTCTATTTGGTTATGACAGTACCCCCCCAGAAAAGGAAGGGGTAGCTCCTGATACCCATAAGAAGAGGTGAGAGTATTTTGAGATCCTAAAGATGACTGAACTATCTTTTCCCCCACCATATCCATCACCATCGCCACCTGATACCTGTCCATCCCTTTCCCCTTACAGTAGATCTTCCACCCCCTCATTCAGTATGGAAATAACCAACGGTTATCACCCTGTCAACCAGTATTTTCCTCCTTGTTCCCGGTGTGCAGAGACTGACAAGATTTGCATCACCAGCATCACTCCCAAGTCTGGGAAGTGTGAGTATTGTCAATGATACAAAAGACCCTGTTCTGGAACTCACAACTCCGGAAGGAAGGTACTAGGACCTGTTGTTTGGGTGAAGGACGGGCTGTGTCCCAACTTTGAAGTGAAGGAGGCGCCAGACAATTTGAGCGTGTCGCTAGGCATGGAGAGTAGGTTAGGGGCTTCAGACGGTGAGTTTTTTTTTTTGTCGTTTAGATAGGCTGACTCCAGCCGTGATCTTACTATTGTAGTGGAGGCGCTGAAGGAGAAGATGAAAAGACTGGAGAAGCGCCAAACGGAATTGAGGAGGAAAGGACAGCTGGCGTTGGACGGTACGTCAAAGAAGGGAGCCACCAGCTCAAACGCGATGGACGTGCGTTGGGGGACCCCTTATTCATCTTCAATTAGTTTGATTGCCAATTCCAAGTGCGTAGGGGGTCAATTGAACCTTTTTAAAAGCCAGGCCAACCCGGTTGAAGACGGTCAAACCACCGTTGAAGTGGTCAAAGCAAGCCAAAAGGTGGTTGAACCAATCAAAGTTTGAAAAGGCCAAATCAAATCCATCAAAGTTTGACGATCAAGGGTTGAACCTGTCAAAGTTTGACAATCAAAGGTTGGTGCCATCAAAGTTCAACGGTCAAAGGTCAAAACGGCCAAGGTTCAAAGGCCCGGGGTTGAACCCGTCAAAGTTTGACGCGAGGTGGTCAAGGTAAATGAGCCGCGTAGAAGGGCGGTCAAAGCATGGGGAGGTTGCGGAGAGGGGATTGAAGAGGCGTCAAAGTGTCAAAGAGACGTCAAAGTTCAAAATTTGAAAGTGGTTCAAACTTCCGGGAAAGCCGCCGCTGCCTCTATCAAAGTCGAAGTAAAACCCGTCAAAGTCAATGTCAAGGAGGGTGTCAAAGCGGGGCAAGAGGAGGACAAGGATGAAGATGCACCTGGAGAGCCTGAAGATGATGAAGAAGAGGAAGAGGAAGAAGAAGAGGAAGAAGAAGAGGAAGAAGAAGAGGAAGAAGAAGAAGAGGAAACAGGAAACATGGAAAGGGAAGGAGGTGGAGTGGAGCAGGGTAAGGGAAAGGGTAAGGAAGTTATAGAATTGGAGGATGATTCCCCCGGCCCTCAGTCTGTTGGAGAGTTGGTTGGGAGGTTACTGGCTGAGGATGGAGTGATAGATGTATATAGGAAAGTGACCCAGGAGGATATTGGTTTTTATGCTTGCTCTGGAGGAAAAGTAGTTGGACCCATGGATGCTATTGAAGATGATCCAGTGGGGGACTTGAAGGAGATTGAAAGGCGTCTTGGGAGGTTTTCAAAGGATTCCAGGAGCAATGCCATTTTTGAGTGGAGTTTGAATAATGGGGAAGAAGTGGAGAAGAAGAAGGAGAAGAAGGAGGCAAAAAAGGAAGTGTTGGCAGAGCTAGAGGATTTTTTATCTTTTTCTCGTGTAACCTATGAGTTGGGAGCTACTGCTAAAGATAAGGAGGAATATGAGGGAAGGAAAATAAAATTGGCTAGTGTTTTGGTAGCTAAAATTACTGATTTGATTGATAAGATTGAAAGGGAGTGGTAGATGGAAAGTTTGTTTGTTTTCTTTTAATTTTCTGGATGTAGATGGATGAAATGGAGATAGTTTTGATTTGGTTTATTGTTTTGGGAGAGTGGGAGTGAATTTTTTTTTGAATTATGGAGAAAGCACAAGGAAAAGGATGGAGTTGGTTGGGGAACCAAAATGGCAATTATGAGGGTTTGGGTTTGGAAGGATAGAGTGCGTGGAAGTTGTGGAGGAGGTCTGAACAGTTGGTGAGATTGGCTACTGGTTCCCATGAGGTTCTTCCAGAGTCTTCTAAAAAACCTTTCCATTTGACTAAATAGAGGAGTTTGCCACGTCTAATCTTGGATTCCAGGATCTGAGACACTTCCCACTCTTCCTGGCCATCAATCTCCACTGGTTCTGGGGGCGGATGGTGGTTAGGAGAGTCTGGGTCTGAGGAATAGGGTCTGAGAAGGGAAGCGTGGAAAAAGGGGTGGATGGAAGACCATTGATCAGGGAGTTGGAGTTTGAAAGCATAAGATCCTATACATTCAATAATGAGAAAAGGAACCAACCAACGCTCAGAGAGCTTCTTGGAAGGTCTGTTAGTATTGATATTCTTTGCAGATAACCAAACTTTATTCCCAGGAGCAATACCTTTTGGAATGTCTTTTCTATTACGGTCAGCATAGTACTTATACTTATCCATAGACTCTTTTAATTCTTTCTTTAATTGAATCTGGTTCTTCTGAATCTGGTCCAGGTAGTGACTGGCAGGTTGGTTGTCCAACACATGCAGGAAGTCAAAGCTTGGGTGCCTTCCATAGAGGGTAAAGAAGGGTGATTGCTGGGTAGAAGTGTGGACACTGTTGTTGTAAGAGAATTCTGCCAAGGGGAGCCAAGTATCCCAGTTGTCCTGATGGTAACTGATATACATTCTGAGGTATTGTTCTAGTAATTGATTGACTCTTTCAGTTTGACCATCTGTTTCAGGGTGGTAGGCTGTGGAGAGATTCCTTTGTATCTGTAATTTTTCACAAAGTGTTTTCCAGAAAGAAGAGATGAATAGGGAGCCTTGGTCACTTATGATGTCAGCAGGTAGGCCATGTTTGGAGAAGACATGACTGATGAAAAGGTTAGCCAGTTCTACTGCAGTCAGTGTACCAGTTGTTTTAATGAAGAGGGCCATCTTAGAGAAACAGTTCACCACAACAAGGATAGAATCAAATTCATTGGAGACAGGGAGTTGAGAGATGAAGTCCATAGAAAGAGAGGTCCAAGGGACATTGGGGATTGGAAGAGGTTTGAGAAGTCCTAGTTTCTTTTCATGCCTTGCCTTGTTCCTGTTGCAAAGGTAGCAGGCTGAAACGTAGTTCTTGACATCCTTTGACATTCCATTCCAGGAGAAGGATCTCTTGATGAGGTTGAGGGTCTTCTGTTGGCCAGGGTGACCTGCAAGAGGAGAATCATGTCTTTGATAGAGTATTTTTTGTTTAAGATGGTTAGCTTGGTCAGGTATGACCACTTTACCCTGGAACAGGAGTAAGCCACTAAAGGGGTCTAAGGAGTAATCAGTTACTTCTTCATTCTTATTCAATCTTTTAATGATTCCCTGAAATAACTTGTCAGCTTGTTGACCAGAAGTCAATTCACTCAGTTGATTTTCAAGTTTATTAGCAGAAATAAAAAAGAGTTTAGAAGCTTCAACTTCATCTTGTTTCAGAAGCTGTTGAAAATTTCCAGGATTCTTTTCAGAATATGGCGTTCCCCCCGCTGGATACACATCGTCCCAACGTGACAGGATATCTGGGATGATTGAGAGTTTTCCAGGCCTGTAAGTGATCAGAAAATTGAATTCAGAGAGGAATTCTGCCCAACGGGCTTGTCTTCTAGTAAGGACCTTGGAAGACATAA
The DNA here is from genome assembly GCA_025617555.3 of Puccinia polysora. Classification (NCBI taxonomy): domain Eukaryota; kingdom Fungi; phylum Basidiomycota; class Pucciniomycetes; order Pucciniales; family Pucciniaceae; genus Puccinia; species Puccinia polysora. The sequence goes on from CM062628.1 coordinate 29,889,439, forward strand.
AATACTTCAAAGAGGAATGATCAGTTAGCACTTCAAAAGGGTCAGTAATGCTCAAGAGGTAGGACCTCCATTGCTGGAGGGAAAAAACAATGGCAAGGAGCTCTTTGTCATGGATTTCATAGTTGAGTTCAGCACTGGACATTTTTCTGCTGTCAAAGGCAATAGGGTGTTTAGTTTTATCAGCAGTAACCTGGTGTAGGACCGCTCCCAGGGCATAGTCACTGGCATCAGTCTCAACATAGGTTCTCAGAAGGTGATCAAAATGGCGAAGGACTGGAGCTTGGGTGAAAGCTTGCTTGATGTTTTCAAATTGTTGCAAGGCTTCAGGAGTGAGGTTGAAAGGGGAGCTGTTTCCAGCGATAGAGGTGAGGTGAGAGACCTGTTTGGAGTAGTTCTTTATGAACCTGCAATAGAAGTTAGAAAACCCAAGGAAAGACTGTAAAGCCTTTCTTTTTGTAGGAGTTGGCCAGGTAAGGATGGTCTTGACTTTGTTGTTGTCCATAAAGATCCCATCCCCTGAGACCACGTAGCCCAGATAGTCCACAGAGGGTGCATGGAAGTTGCACTTGGAGGCTTTTGCATATAACTTGTGTTTCTCAGTCTGGTCAGTACTTCACACACCTGAGGGATGTGTTCCTGTAAGTTTTTTGAGAAAACCAGGATATTGTCAAGGTAAACCACCACATAAATTGTGAGGAGATCAGCAAGGATGTCATTTATAAGATTTTGGAAAGAAGCTGGCGCATTGGTCAGACCAAAGGGCATGACCAGGTATTCATAGCTTCCAAACTGAGATCTGAATGCTGTTAGGTGTTTGTCTCCTTCCTTGATGCGCAATAGATTGTAGACGCCTCTGAGATTGATTTTGGTGAAGATGGAAGAACCTGAGAAGACAGTCAGTAAGAAAGTCATTGGAGGAAGAGGGTAACGGTTTTTCCTGGTGACAGCGTTAAGCTTGCGGTAGTCAACACACAACCGCAAACTCCCATCCTTCTTTTTAACAAAAAGAACAGGTGCCCCAGTGCTTGAAGTTCTGGAGCAGATGAAACCTTTCTCTACATTCTCTGCTATGTAGGCCTGTAGGGTTGCCTTTTCACCTTGAGATAGTGAATAGATGGGCCCAACTGGAGGGAGTGGGCCTTCCAGTTTGATGTGGTGATCATAAGTGTGGTGAGGAGGAAGTTGATCTGCTTTAACCTTGGAGAAAACATCTAGGAAAGAATGGTAATCAGCAGGAACTTTCTCCAACACGGTTTCTATTTCTTCAGGGTCTTTGTCAATGTCAAACTCGTCACAGTCAGCTGAAGTGTTCTTGTGGGGAGTAACAGAAATATTAGAAGAGGTGACCAATTGCATGATATGCAAGGATGAATCCCTAGGTTCCTCCTCCAGAGGAAAGGTCAGGGGATCAATGAATATCCAAGAAAGGTGGGAAATTGTTGAACTCAATGGAAATTGGATGGGGTGTTGAGGATGCAAGGGTTCTGAAGTGAAGGGGAGTGCAATGGACTGCAGTGCCAGAGGCAGAGTGCAAGCGGAACCAGTTGAAAGTAGGTTGGCCATGTTGAGTTCAACGGATTGGGAAGAAGAATTGTCAGTGGGCTGGTGTCTTGGGGTGATCAGCCCCATTCTCCAGTTTACTTCAGGATTCCAGTGGTGAAGAAAGTTGATCCCCAGGATGAGGTCTTCTGAGAATGGTGCATTGACAAGGAGGAATTCCCATTCAAAGCTAGGAAAAGAAGGAAGAGAGACCACCCAAGTTTCCTTGTGGGAGATTAGTTGAGAGGGTGACTTATTTGGACTAAAATTGAAAAGAGGAATAGGTTTGCCCAGAGGTATGGGCTGCAATGAAAACTTTAGAACCATGGTGTTAGCCATTACAGATTGAGTAGCACCTGAATCAATCAAAACACTATAACTCAAGTCCTGGTGAAAGAGAATAAAACGTAAGCCTTTGGAAAGTGGGTCAGAGTAGTCTTTTTGTATCTTTTCTACCCTAATTTCAGTGGGGTGATAATCCTGGAGTACAGCAGGAAAACCACCTAATTGTTTTTTGGCTTGGGGGTGGAGGAGGAGTTGGTATTGGAGGCAGGCTTCTTTTTGCAGTCGTCTGTCTTGTGCTTCCCTGCACAATACATACACAGTACCTCCTTCTCCCTTCTTGCCTTTTCTTCAGCCTTGAGCTTGCCATCAGGACCTAGGTCCAAGGTGGGCTTGGTCTGAGAGGATTGTTTCTTTGCAGATTTGTCTTTCTTCTTGGCCTTACCCTTGCCCTTGTCAGACTGGGAAGAATTGGCTTGGGATTGAGAGAAATTTTGCTGTTTAGAGTGGGTTGGATGGGAAGACTTCTCCTTGACTCATTCATGGTACCTGGTATTGTAGTCCAACACTACATCCATAAGGTCTTGAAGGGTATCTACAGAACCATCATAGCCGGCTAATTGATCCAGAAGTCGGGCAGGGAGGCTTTGGCAAAAGTGGAAGTAGAAGGCTCTATCCCCCCATCCAGAAACTTTTGTCATAAGGGAAAAAAATTCTGTGATGTGGGTTGAGGCATACCCAGAGTCCTTCATCTTCAAGTTTGTAAGTTCTTTCTCTGCCTTGGCCATTTCCAGACAATTGCCAAAGAGAGTATGAAGTTGTTCTGTGAAGTGTTGCCAGGAGTTGAGTAGGAATGAGGGCTCTTGATTGGTGAGATGGGCCAAGTAGGGTTGAATCCAACGGTTTGCATTCCCAGTGAGGTAGGAGACAGCAAACAGAAATTTCCTTTGATCCACACGGAAGATCCCTTTGTCGTTGTAAGACTCCAAACAGTGCTAAGCCGTGGCAGTTCTGTGGAGGGGAAAGGTGCTGTTCAGGCTGCCCTCCTAGGAGTTACAATAATATTTAAATGTAACCAGAATCAAGGTCCAGAACCTTATGGATGAGAAATCAAAGTAAGGGAAGAGGATAAGAGTTGTTGGTAGCAATGGAAACAACACTATCTGAGGCAAGATGGTGCAGGTAAAGACTTGAACAAATAAGTCAAGGTTTGTTCAGAGTTCAATAGAACAAGGCAGTTGTAAGTAACAACGCCCAGAAGCTAATAACTCTGGTTTTCAGCAGCTGATTAGGAAAGATCAACTCAATCCCAACCAACCTCCAGGTTCTCAATGAACCTGCCCAACTCTCCGCAATCAAGCGCTTGAAGGGTACCAGATAACTGTGGGAGGCTGAACAAAACAAAGCAATTTGTTTATGAAGCTCTAGAAGCAAATGAATAACAAATTTGAGCAAGAATATCCCAACACTTCTCAAGGGACTCAAGAATAGCGTGGCGAATATTCAACCTTAAAGAAGAAGGGAGGTATAACACTCCAGGTTTTAAGCTTAATAAAACCTCTTCAATCAAACGTGATTGGCTCCAGAAAGATGATCAAGGAGAGATCAAGACCAGTATGGTTGGAAAAAGGGATCAGAGTGGTATAACACACTCAAGAATTCAGACAGACAGGAATTCTTCTTCAACCAGCAAGGCTATTGGTTGGTGATAAGGATCAAGGTCACAAGGGACAGAGTTTGAGTATGGAGGCTCAAAGGATCAAGGGGAAATCATAGATATACCCGGATAAATTGCTCAGATAAGTGGGGAAGGATGCCCACGGATAAGTTTGGTTATGATGATGGTCTCATTGGATGCTAGGATGATGATGATAGGATCCTCTGATGCTGGGCCAAAAGGCAGGGGAGAGCCCCTCCTTTTATAGACATGAGGCCCTGTATACTATGTACAAGAGATACTACAAATAGGTGCGGAAAAATGAAACCATAAAAAAAAAATGGAATGAGAGGAAAAAAAAGAAATGTTGCCCGCATTGAGAATGACCGCGGGCAACCAGATGGACACCCGCGACAGCGGTTGCGGGTGTCAACAACGGCTGTTGTTGCCTGATTGGCGGCAACAGCCGGGTGAAGGTTCTGACGGCCGCAAGCGGTTGCTCGCGGTTGTCGGTTGGATCAGATGATGGGCCAGATGGATGATGATCTCCTCGTCAGTCGGTATCGAGGGTGGAGCTTGATGGTGATGAGGGTGATGGTGATGATGATGATGACTTTGGATGAGGGTTATCAAGAGAATTGTTGGCCTGTGTACGGTGTCAGATTTTAGTGTTTTGTGTCGGGGTATGATGCCGGTCCTTTTAAGATAGCACGTGGGAGTACTAGTGCGACTTTTGATTTTCTTGGATGGGATGGATCAGAAGAATTGAGGTTGAGAGATCTTGATCTGATGATTTGGTTTGAGTTTGGTGACGATGATCTTTGACTTGGGTCTTGGTTTAGTCGGACTGAGGTCTGCTTGATCGAGTGCATGATGATCTTGGGGGGAGTTGGAGGGGGAATCAATCAAGTTGAGAGGTTGGGGATTGAAGATTGATGGACCGACGAGTCAAGAGGTCGGGATTGATGAAATGAGATTTGAAGAAGATGAGCCGCCTGCTGGAGTTGGGAGGACAAGAGGGGAGGTTGAGATGGATGGATGAGGATGAGGATGATGAACAAGGGGTGATGGGAGAGGTAGAGGAGGATGAGTGATTGGTGATGATCATCAAAGAGGGTGAGGAGGGGGAAGAGATGAATGATTGATGAGGAGATGAGGGATTAGGGGAGTGGTGGATGGTGGTTCAACAATCGCTCGCGTTGCCAAAAGTCAGGGCCGTGAGCGCAACAAGTAGGAGTTGAACATAGAAGGGGGGGATCAAAGCGGAGAGACAGGCAAGAGGCCTTTCCTAGACCGCTAGGACAGGGAGAAGTTGAGAGATGGGGGGAAATGAAGGTACCCATAGGGGTACAACTGAAATCCGATTTTTTTTTTTTTTTTTTTTTTTTTTTTTTTTTTTTTCCGTGGTGTCCCGGATTGGTCATCACATCTCTCCCCAACTTAAAGACTGTCCCTAGTCTGCATCTAAAATTTGAAGGGTTTTTTTTTTAAAAAAAAAACAGGGAACAAAGAAATTGAAGCAAAGAGTGGCCATTTCTTGATCTTGAGAGTAATTGAAGGGTTGAGGAAAATATCTTGATTCTTCCAAATGAGCCCTAGAAGCGGCAGGAATAGAACAAGGAGGGCTTCCCAGGTGCTCACATATGTGGCATAAAGTAGAGTTTTACAACAAAAACGCAGCAAATGACCCTGGTGGTGCACAATTGGGAGGACTTACTTCTGAGATAAGTTGCCCCCACGACAATGAAACTTCTTGAATTGATCAGCAGAGAACCTTCTGGCCAACCAAGTACCATCCAGCTCCTCCAAAACATAAGATCCACCTCTAACTTGATGAACCACTCGATAAGGGCCATTCCAACAATTAGAGAAAAGCTTGCCCCACTGGGTCTCCAAAGATCAATTATAAGCTAAAACTAGGTCACCAGGGTTCAAGGGCTCCCTGACTCAATTAGAGTGCTTGTCCTCCCAATACTGGACAGATTTTGCTCTGGACTCCATCATCTTTTGATAAGCTTCATCACGAACGTCTTCACTTCGCTCCAGTTGCTTGGATCTAGCAACTAACAGATCAGTGGTTGAGGACACCTCTTCCCAAGAGATACCCAAGAAAGATTCCATTTCCAGATCCAAAGGAAGGACTGCTCTTTGACCAAAGATGATTTCATAAGGTGAGTAGCCAGTAGTCCTTTTGGTTGAGATTTGATCAGAGAAGAGAACAAGAGGAAGGAATTTGCAACAATTCTTGCCACTTTCACCAGCCAGTTTAACAAGTGCAGCCTTCAAAGGGGCATGGCCTTGTTCCACCATGCCTTGGCCTTCAGGATAATAAGGATTAGTAACTCTATGTTGTCCAGGAAGGGATCGGATCATTTCAGCAAGCTTTCCCCCAAATTCAGAGCCACCATCAGTAGAGTAAGATTGAGCCAGGCCATAACGCATTGTCCAGGTCTCGTAGAGGAAAGCTGCCACTGATTCAGAGCTAAGGTTCTTAAGAAATTTTGCCTCAACCCATCCTGAAAAATCATCTCTAGCCACAATGAGGTACTTAGCACCACCTGCCTTAATATGAACCACATCCATAGCAATCCTTCCAAAGACAGTGGACTCCCCAGTAGGATAACGAATTTCAGCTGGGCGCCTAAGATCACGTTTTTGACAAACTTCACAACTCTTGCACCATTGAGAGATGGATTTCTTCAAAGATGGCCACCAGAACCGTTTGGATAGTCGTAAATAAGTTTCAGTTTCCCCACGATGACCAAGGCCTTCATGGAGACTTTCAAGGATAGAATCTTGTTTAGAGGAAATAGTAACAACAATAAGAGCACAAGGATTGCCTCTCTTCATAAGTCTAGAGCCTTGAACAAAAAAATTAGAAGACTTTTGTTTAAGAGATGGAAATTCCTTAGCAGAGAGATCAGGAGGTTTTTGAAGAGTTGAAAGGTACTGCTCTAATTTAAGCCAGAAGCCTTGTTGAAAGCCAGAATAATTTTGAGAAGAAAAAAAAAAAATAGGTTGGATTAAAGGTTCCTCTTTATTGAAATTGGTTCCAACATCAGATTTGTTGTCCCCAAGAGGTTGTCAAGATAAACCGTCAGGCATGGTGAAAGATTTCCCCGGCCTGTGAACAATATCAAAAGAGAAAAGCTGGATAAAGGCCACCCAACAAGTCATAGGAGCATTGGGAAGACTGGGAGCATTGATCATTTCAATGATGGATCAAGCATCAACTTGCAATTTGAAATGTTGGCCCCAGAGAACGGTTTGAAGTTTCTTCATCATTTGAGCCACACCACAGAGTTCCAGTTTGGGCTGGGAGTATCTAGATTCTACATCTGAAAACAACAAAGATTCATAAAGAGCAGGACGGTCCCAACCATTTTCATCTTCCTGAGTAAGGACGGCCCCAACAGATTGATAACTAGAATCAACAGCCAGCTTGATCTTGCCAGCTCCAGGTCCATAAGAGATCTTTTTCAAAACTATGTCTTTACCAACTATCCTTTTGAGTAGCTGGAAAGCACATTCACAATCTTGGGTCCAAATCCATTCAGCATCTTTTCTGGTTAGACGACGCAAGGGTGCACAGATTTTGGATAAAGATGGGATAAAGATTCTAACATAAGTGACAACACCTAGAAAGCCCCTAACTTCAGTTGGATTGATTGGGGTAGGCCAAGAGATGATCTTGTTGACTTTGGCTGGTGCCATCCTTCTTCCTTCCTTGCAGACCACATGACCAAAAATTTCCAGAGCAGGGACACAAGCCGCCAGTTTGGATCCAGAGACAGTAAGGCCAGATTCCTTGATTCGAAACAGAATCCTCTCCAAGGTAGTAGCATATTCCCAGATAAAACAACGAATTCCTGAATGCCAAGGTAAGAGCTCATTATCATAGTCAGATACTGGACCTTTAATTCCTCCATTGTCAATAAAGATACCAGCATGATCAGGGATTTCATCCTGGAGGATCCACATCATCTGAGCCTGATAGACTGCAACCGAGTTGGTGGCTCCTTGAGGTAATCAAGTAAGTTGAAATCAACCAAGAGGAGTATTGAAAGTAGTGAGAGGACAAGAAATAGGATGTAAGGATTGTTCTTCATAGCCACCCATAATATCCCCTAGACCATAGCAAGCTCTTCCCGCAAAGGATTCAACAAATTCTTCAGTAGCAGGAGGGATACCAGAGTCTTTAATAGTAACTTTATTAAGAGGTTGAAGATCATGAACTATTCTAAGTTTACCATTACTCTTGAGGAAAAAGAAGACGGGGCTGGAGTAACTAGAAGTTGACTGTTCATACAAGCCAGTTCGAACTTGTTCTTGGAACAACTTGATGAATTTGTCAACTTTAGCAGCAGGGATAGGGATCTTTTTCTTTTGCCAAGGATCATGTTCAACTACAGGGATGATATAAGGGAGGCCATAGGATTCCCGCAAGAGACCTCTCTCTTCTTCACAGAAAGCAATAGATTTTTCCCTTAGAGATAAGACATTTTTGATTAAATTTAACTCATCAGGAAGAAGCCATCCATCTGGACCAAAGTTGACCACCTTCAGACGTTCTTCAGTGACCCGTCCATTAGGCACAAAGGAACCAGTAAGAGATTGAGGAAGACCACAGTAAGGATTGCGAGATAGAGGAGGACGCATAAGGGGAGGATTAAGGTTGAGAGGCATAGGCTGGTTTACTGGTTGGATCTTCTTAGCAACTGGTTTATACTTAGTGGCAAAAGAGAGAAGTTCTTGTTTCCTCCAAGAGTTGACCAGAGAGACTTGATTACAAATGCTGAGTCCAAGTTCCAAAATCTTCCAAGTCCGATGTTCTGCAATATCCTTGAAGGGTGCCTTTTCCATAAAAGGAGAACCAGGAGATAATACGTTGCTCACATGTGTGGCACAAGGTAGGGTTTCAAAAATGACGGTAAAAGATTTCCCTGGCAGTGCACAATTGGGAGGACTTACTTGTACACCAAATTGCCTCCACTGAAGCCCATATTCCTTCATACTGAAATCGCCAAAAACGGAATTGCAATTAGGATCTAGTTTAGAATCATTGCGGAGATTCAAACCGGAACTGAGAGAAGATTGATCAGACTCAAAAGTAGAAGGAAAAGAAGACACAACAGATCCAGAGAGAGAAGGAGATGGAGAAGAAATATTTTTGGATTTTTCTATTTTGATATGTTTTTGTTTTTTAATATTCTTGAGCTCAGAAGAGAATGATGAAAGGAATGAAAAATAAGCCTGAGGGATGGGAGTTGAACCTTGAGTTGCAGTCTGAGGCTGAAAAGAACTACAACTATTAGTAGGATCAACTATTCCCCTAAAAAATGAGAGGAACTAGAGTTATCCTTCTGCTTCCCCTTAAAAGATGATTTGGGAGAATGACCAGGAAAATCTCTTTCCCAACGACCAGAATCCAAAGAGCAAAGAGGAACTTCAATTTTCCTTCCATCAGCATCAGGGAGAAGAATTCTCTCCCCAACTTGATCAGAAAACATCAGGGTTGCACCAAAGTCCATTAAGAAGGGTTGTCCCAAGATCATAGGACTGTCCAAACGAGTGATCCAAAAGTGGCAGGTTCCAACAATATTTCGACCAATCCTGACCGGTACATCTTCAGCAATACCAACCAGTTCACAAGCTTGATTTCCTATCCCATACACTGCAGAGTTGAAGCTGACCCTAGGACTAAGTTTGAGCTTGCAGGCCATAGCATCCAAGATTAAGTTAAGCTGAGATCAAGAATCCACAAGAGGAGAAACAGTTTTAGCTGAGTCACCAAGATAACAAGGAAGGAAGCCAAGGGGACAGGAATAAAGGTTGGAGTCCAATGAAGGACTGGTTCCACCAGAGTCCTCCATTAAAGTGCCAGAGGAGACTTTGAGTTCTTCAGGGCCAATTTCCACACGTCAATGAGAGACCCATTTCTTCATATCTTCAGCAACAGATGGAGAGATTGATAGGAGTTCAGCCACAGATAGATCAGGAATTTTGAGATCAGAAATTTTCTTTAATACGCCCTCCAAAGCATTGGGGTGATCCTTGGAGATGCCCCTTTCAAATCAAACTTTGGGCTGGGTGGAGGGAGGAAGTTCAGGTGACGCAGAATCTAAGATAGGATTAGAAGGTTGAGGTGGGGGAGAAGGATCAGGGTGATCTGGGAACCTTTCCATGAGTGGTTCCTTTTCTACCTCCATTTCTTCTACATCAGAGGAAGGAGGCTCAAGTGATAATCAACGTTTAACAGGTTTTCGAAGGATTGAAGTTGGCAAGGAAGGAGCCTTATGAGGTTTAGGTTCCTCATGTCGTTTCCTGGCTGGATCAGATTGATAAGTAGTCCCAGCAAGACTAGAGGAAGAAATAGCTGGAGGATACCAAGGTTGGAGGGTACCACAGGATGATCAAAATTCAAAGGAAGCAAGAGATGCTTTCACAGGAGGTGATGGCTGGTAAGAGGCCACCACATGTCGGATAGGACAAGAAAAGTCAAAAGGGATTAGGGCACCATTAGGGAGGAAGTAATTGTTTCCCCTCTGCTCTATCAATTTTTCCTTTAGGTCCTTCTGAAGTTCTTGGCATTGTCCGGTTCCATGGCCTTCCCTATGACAGTAGTAACAGACCAGAGTTGATTTGGGGACAGAAGAAGGAGTTTTAGGCGTAGCTAGCGAGGAAATCTTTTGATCTATTTTGTTCTCAAAGGCTCTAAGTAACTTGGTGATTTCATCTATAGCAGTAGGTTCTCGATTGGAATTAGGATCTGCTTTAGGCCTACGATCTGCCTCCATTTTAATCATAATATCGTTTGAATCTTTAAAAGAAGGAGCATGGACTGGTTCAGTAGTTCTAGGCTTTTCAAAGGTAAGAGCAGTTTGACCTTTCATGACTTTATCCACAGTAATCCTAAGGGTGAGAAAAACAGGGAGCTTGAATCGATTATCCCTGGTGGTAATCATGGATCCAGATTTGACCAGTTCTTCTTTAATCCTTTCCTGCACAGCCAACAAAAAAGATTGGAAGAACTTTGCTTGAATTTTGTCCACTGTGTCAATGTGATCGTTTTGGATAAGATAGTTTTGAATAGGATCCCAAGACTTCCTCAAAATCTGATAGTCAGAGGCTGAAGAAATACCACCATTGGAGATCCACTGAGAAACCAGAGCATCCAAATCCTGCAGAGTAAACCTAGCCACATCTATTTTACCCCAGTATGCCAACATAGCCTTCCTGAGAAGCGTCCAGTTGTGGGATTCAAATCCCTCGAAAGACTCGATTACCTCCATAGCTTCATCAGAGGAGATGAAGAATCGCAACTGATAAGCCATATCAAATTCACTAGCTCCATCCACTTCAGCAGCCATTTCGTAGGAGTCCAAGAATCGCTCGACATTTGTACTGTTGAAGCCTAAGTTCTTGTTCTGAGGTTTGATCTTTACCATCTTAGTTCGGACAGGGGTGGTTGGAGTAGCAGAAGATGCCATATTGAATAACAGAGTTCCTAGGGGATCCAAAGAGCAGATTTCCAAAGTGGCTCACAAGTGTGGCAAGAGTAGGGTTTCGCCAAAAACGACAAGTATCTTTCCCAAGCGGTGCACAAATTGGGAGGACTTACTTCTAGGATAAGTTGCCTCCACGGATCAGATTTGAGAAGAGAAAAAAATGGAAAAAAAAGATCGGATTTCAAGGTTGACTTTAAATGTCTTGGGACTGTAAATCCCAAGGTTGCTGGTTTGATCCCGGCCCGGGGGACCAAATGTAAGACTCCAAACAGTGCTAAGCTGTGGCAGTTCTGTGGAGGGGAAAGGTGCTGTTTAGGCTGCCCTCCTAGGAGTTACAATAATATTTAAATGTAACCAGAATCAAGGTCCAGAACCTTATGGATGAGAAATCAAAGTAAGGGAAGAGGATAAGAGTTGTCGGTAGCGATGGAAACAACACTATCTGAGGCAAGATGGTGCAGGTAAAGAATTGAACAAATAAGTCAAGGTTTGTTCAGAGTTCAATAGAACAAGGCAGTTGTAAGTAACAACGCCCACAAGCTAATAACTCTGGTTGTCAGCAGCTGATTAGGAAAGATCAACTCAATCCCAAACAACCTCCAGGTTCTCAATGAACCTGCCCAACTCTCCGCAATCAAGCGCTTGAAGGGTACCAGATAACTGTGGGAGGCTGAACAAAACAAAGCAATTTGTTTATGAAGCTCTAGAAGCAAATCAATAACAAATTTGAGCAAGAATATCCCAACACTTCTCAAGGGACTCAAGAATAGCGTGGCGAATATTCAACCTTAAAGAAGAAGGGAGGTATAACACTCCAGGTTTTAAGCTTAATAAAACCTCTTCAATCAAACGTGATTGGCTCCAGAAAGATGATCAAGGAGAGATCAAGACCAGTATGGTCGGAAAAAGGGATCAGAGTGGTATAACACACTCAAGAATTCAGACAGACAGGAATTCTTCTTCAACCAGCAAGGCTATTGGTTGGTGATAAGGATCAAGGTCACAAGGGACAGAGTTTGAGTATGGAGGCTCAAAGGATCAAGGGGCAATCATAGATATACCCGGATAAATTGCTCAGATAAGTGGGGAAGGATGCCCACGGATAAGTTTGGTTATGATGATGGTCTCATTGGATGCTAGGATGATGATGATAGGATCCTCTGATGCTGGGCCAAAAGGCAGGGGAGAGACCCTCCTTTTATAGACATGAGGCCCTGTATACTATGTACAAGAGATAATACAAATAGGTGCGGAAAAATGAAAACATAAAAAAAAAAAATGGAATGAGAGGAAAAAAAAGAAATGTTGCCCGCATCGAGAATGACCGCGGGCAACCAGATGGACACCTGCAACAGCGGTCGCGGGTGTTGACAACGGCTGTCGTTGCCTGATCGGCGGCGACAGCGGGGTGAAGGTTCCGACGGCCGCAAGCAGTCACTCGCGGTTGTTGGTCGGATCAGATGATGGGCAAGATGGATGATGATCTCCTCATCGGTCGGTATCGAGGGTGGAGCTCAATGGTGATGAGGGTAATGGTGATGATGATGATGACTTTGGATGAGGGTTGACAAGAGAATCGTTGGCCTGTGTACGGCGTCAGATTTTAGTGTTTTGTGTCGGGGTATGATGCCGGTCCTTTTAAGATAGCACGTGGGAGCACTAGTGCGACTTTTGATTTTCTTGGATGGGATGGATCAGAAGAATTGAGGTTGAGAGATCTTGATCTGATGATTTGGTTTGAGTTTGGTGAGGATGATCTTTGACTTGGGTCTTGGTTTAGTCGGACTGAGGTCTGCTCGATCGAGTGCATGATGATCTTGGGGGGAGTCAGAGGGGGAATCGATCAAGTTGAGAGGTTGGGGATCGAAGATTGATGGACCAACAAGTAACGAGGTTGGGATTGATGAAATGAGATTTGAAGAAGATGAGACGCCTGCTGGAGTTGGGAGGACGAGAGGGGAGGTTGAGATGGATGGATGAGGATGAGGATGATGAACAAGGGGTGATGGGAGAGGTAGAGGAGGATGAGTGATTGGTGATGATCATCAAAGAGGGTGAGGAGGGGGAAGAGATGAATGATTGATGAGGAGATGAGGGAGTAGGGGAGTGGTGGATGGTGGTTCAACAATTGCTTGCGTCGCCAAAAGTCAGGGCCGTGAGCGCAACATAGGGGTACAACTGAAATCCGATTTTTTTTTTTTTTTTTTTTTTTCCGTGGTGTCCTGGATTGGTCACCAAATCGTTTGCAAAGATGAGTTCACAAGCTTGTAGGAAGGGCCTGAGCTTGGTAGGGGTAGGTTAATTGCCTTCAAATTTGTCTGGCGGATTCATTGATGGGGCTTTGAAGGTTCCTGAGTAGGAGGTACTAGTTGTTGGGGGTTGAGAGAGTTTGGACACTGCTGAAGTCATGGTTTGAAGCAAGGCTAGGAGAGTAGGGTCCACAGTTGTAGGTTGAGGAGGTTGAACTGGAGGAGCTGGGGTTGCAGTTGAAGAGGAAGGTAGGGAGGCTTCTTCCTGAGGTCCAGAGGTTGGTGAGTTAAGATTGCTAAGGATCCTTGAGTCAAACCCTGAGTCCTTGCTTTCTTCCTCCTCTTCCACATCCTCAGGGAGAGGGATTAGACTGGGATTGTACGATGGGGATTCCAATCCATAACCTGCTTGGGGATATTGACCAATCACTCAATTAATAAATGGTCTGACAACAGGAGGAGCAGGGGACAGAGGTGCTCTTGGAGGAGCTGGAGGAAGGATACCAGTGTCCATGGTGTTAGAAGCTGGTGCAGGGAGGTTGGAAAAGGTCCTCCCTCGTCCACAGGCTTGAGGAGTAGATTGATTGTGGTCTTGCATTTCTATGGTAGAACCACGTCCTTGGGCGGCCCTGGTAAGAGGTGGACTGGTGATGATGGAAGGTTGTGCACGTCAAGGAGGCATGTTTTCCAAGTATGCCGTAGGAGAGTGACCCAAGAAAAATACCCGGAGAAAATGAGGGAGAAAATTTGGCCGCAGAAAATATGTCTTGAACTTGTACAAGGTTCCGTTGAAGTTGAAGTGTCAAAGTCGAAGTTCGAAGTCAAAGTGTCAAAGTTGAAGGTCAAAGTCAAAGGTCAAAGTCAAAGTGTCAAAGTTGAAGTGTTGAAGTCAAAGTGTCAAAGTCAAAGTTTGAAGTCAAAGTGTCAAAATCAAAGGTTGAAGTCAAAGTGTTGAAGTTGAAGTGTTGAAGTCAAAGTGTCAAAGTCAAAGTGTCAAAGTCAAAGTGTCAAAGTCGAAGGTCAAAGTTGAAGGTCAAAGTCAAAGTGTTGTTTGAGGGCCAATTCCAGGAGAGGGGTTGAGGAAGATAAATTCCGCAGGGTGTACCTTTGGAAACGTGGAGGCCACACACTGTTTAGCTCTATACCACGCACGCCCACAAATATTGTAGGTAGTGTTATCCAGGAGATGAAATGATTCTATTGGGATATAGAGGTGGGTAGTAATTGAGGGGAAGGAATTAGTATAATGTCACAACTGCCCCTGGCGTGCAAGGGGCTGAAGGCACAGGCACTACTGCTCACAGAACTCAGGATAGAGATAAGAGGTTGATTGCAAATGAGGAGGGGATGTAGAGTAAGGACAATGATGAGGAGATGAATCCAGGAGTAAGGCTCTGAAGGATTTGATGAGGGAATCCTGTAAGAGTAACACCAGAGGGATAGGTGAGGTGAGTAAGGTAGGCTGGTTGGCTTTCTTGTGCTGAGATGACACCTATTGGATGAGGGGCTAACCAATAAGAAGTAGTATACTAATTCCTTGGGGGAATTAGTCCAAGGGGAGAGGAGTGGCCAGTATATGTGAGAGCTGAGAGGAGGCTTTGAGGATTGGATGACTGGTGCTGGGTTGGGAGGTCCATGGCATTACATGTGGACAAATTGGGTTGAAGGTTGCAGATTGACAGATTGAGTAATGGGCCTGTCCAGGAAGGTCATGTACTGAGCTGGAGTATGGGTTGTCCAGCCAGGAGTATGTACTATGGTTTTACTGTATGTACTTCTCATGCTAGATAGGGTTTGAAGGAGAGATGAGGATGCACCAAGCCATAGAGAGGTAGAGGGTGTGCCTGGGAGATTACCTAAAGGCTGCAGGATATGCAGGGGGATACTTCAGGATGTTCCGTAGTGTAGTGTGATTGAGCTCGGCTGAGGTTGGCTGAGGGCTGAGTAAGCCGCAGGAGACTGAGTCAATTTGGTTATGACAGTCTGTCTATAAAGATCCCCAGTAGTATGAGACTGTGGCCCCTCTTTTTATCAAATATTGAAAACCCCTCCAACCAAACCAATTAAACCTTGCACCAGCTCTTGAAGTTTTTATTATTTGAGCCCTTTCAGTGTTTATTTTTAGAGTACTAGAGTCCAGAATTTTTATCACTCTCTGTAGCTAAAGGACTGAAAGCTTCCTGGTATCAGAGAGCTGACAGAGTGACCCTACCTTATTTTCAATGGGGAATCCATTTCTGCCATAATATTTATGGATTTAAAACTCCTTCTTAATATTTTTATTTGATTTTTTTATTTTGTATTTTTGTTAGTTTGACAGGTTGCTCTGTAAATAGTAGCAAGCTGACAGTTTTTTTAAGGAATAAGAAGATAGAAGATACATGAAGATCTATGGCTATGTTTTTTGACAATTTATCTTTTTCTCATTGGAAATTTATTTCTGTATATTAATATTGCCAGGGCTGTAACAGGTTGAACCAGTAAACTTTGTGTCATATAAAGGAAGATGAGACTCAGTTCTTAACCACTATACTAACAAGACTTATGATTCATGAAGACATTTGGAAAAATGTATTTGTCTTGTGGCTGACACAGTGTTTGTTTATTAAATTAAAATGAATTTATTTTATTGTAATCTTAGTTTAAATATTATGTTTTTAGATCATATACCATGCATTTAAATGTTATTACATATGCATGGTTGATCCTTTTAGGTTTTAGTTTTATGGGGGTACTTGGCATCATTGGTTGTTGATCAATTTTGAAGTGTGGAGCTTTCAGATCAGCTTTGTGTGAAAATTTTGGCTAATGTGTGGATATCTAGCTAATCTATGCAGGTAGGCAAGAATTGAAGCATGCAGACTGTGTGTATGGATGCAGGGCTGCATGCGGGAATTTCGAAAAAACACATTTCCATGTTTAAATTCTAAAATATACACAACAACCCAGCTCTAACTGAATCTTAGGTGTTAAACTTAAAATTGAAAACACACGTGAAATATTAAAATGGTCAAAAGGTCACTGTGGTGGTGTTGTGAGTTTTTGGTTGATCTCTTAATAAATTATTTTAAAAATTAAGGAGTGAGAATTGAAAGGTTGCGCCAGTGAGTGACTAACCATTTTTGGGTAGGAAATCCATCACTATAATAATATTTATGGATTTTGTAATCCCTTTTTAGTTTGTCAATGTTTTTTTCTTTTTGCTTTGACAGGTTGCTCTCTGTAAGAAGCAAGTTGAAAGTCAACAAAAAAAGTCTTGTTCAAACTCTTGTGCCAAGCTGTAGACGCTCTGCATCTGCATGGGGGCTGTGGAATTCAAATTATGACCTTTCTTGTAGCTTTTCCAATCTCCAGAGGTTTTGAAATGGCTGCAGGTGGGATAGAGGAGCCCTGCACCTCTGGCTAGCAGTGCAGAAACAGCCCATGTGGGCTATGCAGTTGCAAAAATCCACCAGCCCTGCAAATATTTGTGTAGGAAAATAGAAAATTCCAACTGCCCACTGTGCTGGGAGTTTTGCAAGTTTTGGTTATGAACAACCCAAACAAAGCAATGCCTAGCCACCCAGGCACAACAGAAAACAGTTTGTGGGGTAAATTTAATCATTTACCCCCTCAAAATTGATTCCACACCACCTGGGGCCAAATGAGTGCCACCATGTGGTGGGGAACCTATTAAAAACACACAAAAACACCCAGAATCCTGAAAAATGGGGGTCCCTCACCCCAAAAAGTCAATAAAAGACTAAAAAGGCCCCTGTAACTGGGGCCCACAGGAGGGTTCAAATAGTAAAGAACTAATAGGAACTGTATCATTCTGAGATTTTACCCAGGGCATATTTGGAAGGAAATCTTTGTGTGACACCAATCTCACTGACCTATTATCTTCCTTCACCCTTGTTTCTAGGACTTAAAATCTGTATGGTGATGTTTTAATAAATGGGCCTGAATACCCAATTTGTAGCCTTTGGATCAATGAATATTTCCAAAAGGGTCAAAGAAATTCAAAAAGAAAACCAAGCAAATGGTCCCTAGAAATAATTTCTAAGCTTCCAGCCACAATTTACATGTTCTTAGTATAGGAATTTATGACTGAAGCCAACCCAGGGGATAGTATTATGACATCAGTTCACCGCAAAAATCTGTGTGTCACTTTCTAGTAAGTGCCATCAAGGATCTCAGGCCCAATGTACAACCAGGGTTGGGTCAAGCTTCAGCCAATGTCAGGTCAAGCTTCAGCCAATGTCAGGTCAAGCATTGCCCATTGTCAGTTTAAGCTTTATCCAAGCTGAAATACACAGTAACTGTGCACCACAAAATAGGTTGGAGCATGAGAATAGCCTCAAATAGAGATTGGACAGAGCTTCAACCAGAGATTACTTGATGGCACTTGGTGGCAAGTGAAATCAAATTTTTCATGGTGATATTAACATTTAAACATATAAAAGGCCCCCTGATTATAGCATGAGGCTTTGAATAATCCCATAATTTCGAGAGCAGGCTTACAAAAACCTGTGAAAATCCCCAGGCAACAGTATAAATAGGCCTGCTTTACAAATTTATAGCAGGTTGAAGAGCTTCACCAAGAGGGGACCCAAAGGGTATGAATAAAGGCCCCTCTTTCAGCAATTTCTCATAGAATTAATCAAGTAATATATTTATGATAGAATAATAAATTTTAATCCTCTGGCATGAAACTCTTAGATGAAACTAAGTGTGTGATCTTGGAGGAGTTAAGTCCTTGGCATTTAGAATGCTGAAAGTACTATCATCAAATATTTTTGAAGATTCACCCTGATTATTTGCCTCCAGTGAAAAGGTTTGGTTGGCTCCAGATTGATTCAAAGCATTCAAGTTCACTTGAGAAAAGGTTAAATTTAAGATTTCTGATACCAAGAAACTTGCAGTCCTTTAGCTGTAGAAATCAATGCATTGATTAAATAATAATATTCCCAAAATAAACACAGTGGGAGGTCCAAAAGAATCAATAGAAGAGGAGCAGGTGAAATTTGTATCTTTGTTGAGGGTTTTAAATATATACTTTAAGAGGGTTCACAGTTTTTTTAATACAATAATGGGGATCTTTATATTAACCTCTCTTCAGGGGGTCAACTTTGCACCGTATAAAACCCTGGAATAATGGGAAAATTTTTGAATTAATCAAGAAGAAATTATTATCAAATCAATTAGTAAATATGGCTGGGAAAACAGTACTCAGGCCAAAGCAGGAGAGAAAGAGCTTAATTCTTTCAGTAATTACTGACAGGGTACCTGCAGCACTTCACAATTGAAGGGTTTCAGATTGAAGGTAGGGTTTTTATTGATTCTTCTTCAGATAATCAGCAATGATGTAGTTTTGGAAATAACACTAATACTAAAGAATAAATTTATAAATAACTTGCTTTTCTCTTATGATAAATTGATGAACAATCACACAGAGTCTGGTGATAATTCACAAATTTATGGTAAAAATATCTGGGGAACAATAAGCCAAATAAGGTGTCACAAGGGCTGCTAACATGCAAGGAGGGCTTGGCACAAGGGGACTCTACTCTCAGTAGGCTTGGGGGCAAGTTTTCTGGAAGGTGCTACAAGGAGGAGAGTATGAGTTAATGCAAGATAAGATGCTGATGAGACTTGCTGGGATGAATTTCCAGTAAGAATTAGTAAACTTATTTCTTGGGGAATAATCAGCATAAAAAAGGCTGCACCTGCTGGCAGGTGTAGCACCTGGAACTTGTTTTGGTTTGGTTTTTAATCTGAGAAAAAAATGTTTCTAAATTGAGTAGGTAAAAGAGAAAAGTTCCTTGTAGCAGTCCTTTTGAGTATTCAAATTAATTCTGGTGCATGCATGAAATATGGAAGATTTAGAATTATGCAGAATGTAAATTCTATGTAATAAATAAATTCAATGATACTATCAAGAAAATATTTTTGATTTTGATTATTGATTGGAGTTAATAAAATGTTTGGGGTTTCTGTGAAATTTTTGTGATAATCACCATTTTCATTACTTAAATGATCAAAAGTGAAAATGACTTATTTTGAAAATATCAATTTTTTTTCAGAGTTTTGAATAAATTTTGATTTCAAAAATTTGAATGCTTTGTTGAATTTTTGATCAAATCCTTTGTTGCTTAGTTGCAATTTTTTTTAGCCAATTTATAAACTTTTAAATCTAATTTTGTGAATTTTTCAATTTGGATTTGAATGATGAAGTCAAAATGGATTGATTTCCATTTAAATTGAATTTTTTTATGTTTTTTATTTCTAATAATCTTAATTTTGAATTTAAGTTTCACATTTTTTTTGATTTATTTTTTTCTTTATTTTTGATTTCTTTACTTTTTTTTTGAATTTTTTTTACCCTGTCAGGTTGATGGATGACTTATGATAAACCAGATAAATCCCTGTGCAACCCTTTCAATTTTGCAGGCAGTGTCAGCTTGCTACTATATACAGAGCAAAACTGTCAAATAGTAACACAAAATATGAAAAAGAAGAATGCCTCAATTAAAAAAGTAAGGAGTGATAAATCAATAAATATTATCACAGGAATGGATTCCTCACCCAAAGTTAGGTAGGGTCAATCACTGACCCCACCCTTGAATTCCAAGTCCTTATATTTTTAAAATAATTAAAAGGAAAAGTACTAAAAATTACAACACCTGTATGGCATTTTTGGGCCATTCTAACATTTCACACGTATTTTCACATATAGGGTTTACACCTAAAATTTACTCCGAATTGAGGTGTTGTGTATATTTTAGGAGTTACACGTGGAAATGTGTTATGTCACAATTCACACGCGCAGCCCCGCATCATTACATAACCCTACGTACTAGCAGCAGCAGGATCCCGCATACTAGAGACCCGGGCGCAGCTGATTCTGCCACGCACACAGAAGATCCTACCCCGCGTGCATCTGTACTACTGATTGCCGCGCCTGGATCAGTCATGACTAATCTGACCACCAGGTACCGCTCAGAAGAGCTACAACCTAGTTAGGGTTGCTTAGTATATGTAACAAACGGAAATATGCATTAATAATGATCCAAAAAGATCAAAACTTAAATAAAATTAATGAAAATTAAGTTTTAAACATTTTTTAATAATAAATCAAAGATCAAGGACTACCACAAAAACCACGGATCTTGATCTTTGAAGACCACAAAACACTGCAAGAAGTGTTCATAAAAATTATTAAAAATTATCTAAATGATCAGCAGATGATTCAAAATCAGTAAACATCCACATCTGCACGCTTTGAAGCAATATCAATAGTACAAATAAAGGATGAGTACAGAATGATCAAATTTAAGCCATAACAGATTAACAGATCCTGTGGCTAAAATAGTACAGAAATCCAGCAGATCTAACAAAAGCTGATTGACAGAACCAATTAGATGTGCTAATCTTTCCCTGGCTGGCTTGCCAGCCTCAGCCCATGAGCAGAGCCCTCTCTACATGCCCTAAGAAGACCAAAATCACCCCAAAAAGGTATTTATACAGACCTCTTTGGATCTAATCAGTTAATCAGTTTACAAGGAATTTATTTATTATCAATCAGACACCGTTTCATTTTTAATCAAGTGCTTATATTAAGATAAGAAAGTGATTTATGACTTAGTCTGCC
Organism: Puccinia polysora; assembly: GCA_025617555.3. NCBI lineage: Eukaryota > Fungi > Basidiomycota > Pucciniomycetes > Pucciniales > Pucciniaceae > Puccinia > Puccinia polysora. The sequence goes on from CM062628.1 coordinate 29,910,307, forward strand.
ATAGTATTATTTACCTATATTAACCAATCTACCATTGAAGTTTAGTTGAGCAATCTACCCCATCTGCTCTGAAACCCTTCCAATTATACCAGGATTTTCGTGGTAAAGTGGTCAGAGTGAGTTTTACCCTTCCTGTCTAGGCTGTTTGTGCTGTTAAGCCCGGCCACTAGTGGAATAAGTCCTTTCTAAGGCACCCATCTTTATTCCAAGTTTCTTAAACTGCCCAAGGAGGCCCCTTGAAGAGAGGTTGCTAGTTTTTAATGATCCCCAGTAGTATAATACTGTGGCCACTCTTTTATATTATATTGAAAACCATCTACTACCAAACCAATTAAACCTTGCAACTGCTCTTATTAAATCATTTATTTGAGCTTCTAAGCGTTTATTATTGGAATAATAATTATTATTATCATTCCAGCATTTTAATCACTCTCTGTAGCTAAAGGACTGCAAGGTTCCTGGTATCAGAGAGCTGACAACTGGGGGTCTGGCCAGGAAATATCCTTAAATAATTAATTTTTAATTATTTATTCCTTGGACCAGTCTATTCATTTTTAAAATAAGTTAACATACTTATAACATATATTTTTGATCATTTGTTTCTCTAGTGGATCTTAAGACCAATGGAGAATTGATCAATTATTATTTGAACGTTCTTAAAGAGGAAAAAGAAGAAAAAATCCGTAACTTTGTCCCTGTTATTATAACTCCTGAGCAACAACAGGAGAAATTGCTTTATTATAAGCAGCAGGTTATAAAAGACAAAGAACTCAAGCTTGAAAGAATTATCAATTTCAATTCTTTATTAAGACAACATAAGGAGTGGAAGATTTATCAAAGGAAGCTTTATATTTATAAACTAAATAACCCTGAAGATAAAGAAAAATCCAAAAGTAATAAAAGTGATTATTCACGTAAAAATAAAAAAAAAATTAAACTTAATTTTTGTTTATCCATCTCAGTGGATTTTTTTTTTGGTAATCTCATTGACCAGGACCTCCTAGAGGACGTCCCAGACAGTGTACCACTGGACTTACACTTGGATTTATCCCAGGATCTGATTGGAACTCACTCAGACCCCGTTGGAATACCCTCCAAGGATAGTTGTGACCACAATCAAGTGTTGGTACCTTTGAATTTAACTCTAAGAAAGTTAAAATATTTTAAAAAAAATTATTAAAAATATAAAACACATGAAAAATATTATTTTTATAATTTTAAAGTCTTTTTTCAAAGTTTTGACAAAAGACTTACACATTTTTTTGGTGCTATGTATCAAAATAGGTGCAACACCCGTGCAACCGGTAGAGCCCCGTCATATGGATCTCTGCCAGGAGGAACCCATGCGCGCAAGGACTCCAGTTGCAAGCGCAATGAGGGAACTCAAACCCATGACCATAGGGTCACGCGGGACAACAACGGCAACGACCACGGCCGCCAACTCAACCAAAAGACTGTTGGAGAGCCATCTGTTGACCACCAGGTTATCCCAGGAGGGTACAGGCCCTCCTAAGCCACCCCAGCTGGACTCAACCCAGGAGGAAAGGGTCAAAGTGTTAGTGAAAGAGCGTGTGAGCTATTGGGAACAATTCAGGTTGACTCAGACCCAGGAGGATCAACCAGGTATGAGAAAAGCCATTTCTCAGGCAAAGAAATCTCAGATTTCTCTGCAAAAGTTGATTCCAAAGAAAGAAGTAGAAGGCTACGTGCAGAATTGGAATCCTTGGGATCAGTTAGCTTCCTTAAAGGGAAAGGACCCCAAAAAGAAGAGGTCCTCAGCCCATCAGAAGTTAAGGAACGCAAAGGATTGGGACAAAATAATATCCTTAGCCCAGAAGTGGAAAAAAGTGTACCGCAATTAGATGTAGAAGCTCTCAATAGCTTTTCTGTAAATGTGTCTCACAATTTTACCATTATTAGCCAATGCTTTGACAAAGTTTATAACCAATTGGACAAATTAAGTTCAAGTATTTTTTGAGTGATTGACACTCAGTCTCAGATTATGAGAATTGATGAGTTGGAAATACAACAAATCAAGGATAGTATAAGAGCTAGTAAGTTTTACCTCATGAAACATATTGATGACAACAAATCAATCCTTCAGGAAGATATTCTTGCAACCATAGACCAGCTTAAGGAAGAAGTTAAGAAAACTAGTCCTACTCCTTCAGCTCATCTGACTAACCAAAATTGACTTATTAAGCAAAAAACTTGATTTAGAGTTAGGTATGATTAAGAATGATCTCAGAGATCTTAAGATCAACTCTACTAACTCTCCAGTCATTGACCTAGAAGAAACTAGACCTACCAGGTTCACCAGTACTCCTAGTGTTCCTCCCAGAACCGGGATAACTAGGAATGAGTCTTTCAGACCCAGTCCTACTCCGGAAATGGAGCAGGCTTTGAAGCTACTTCCTCCCATTGCTGAATGGCCTAAATTCTCTGGAGAAGGAGAATACAACCATGTCAGGTTCATTAAGTTTATTGGCTATACTCTTTCTTCCTACAAGCTCCCTGATGCAATAGCTGTGGTAAGATTTCCCAGATTATTTGAAGGAGTAGCTCTTGATTGGTTTATCAATAAAAGAGAAGAAGTTGGATCTTTATCCTGCAATTCTTGGAAAGAATTGATCTAAATGCAGTTTGGTACCAGGATTTGGAAAAGAAAGATGATGAAAACTTTTGAAACTTTCCAGTTTGATCCATCCAAGTACAAACCTCATAAGTGGTGCTTAGACCAGAAAAAGAGGTTGGACTGTTTTTACCCTGATGCTGATAAAGAAGAAGGCAATGAAAGACTCCTCAACTTATGTCCCGGACAAATCAACCACAGTGTAAGATGTAGAATGCCTATGGATTCAGATCTTTCCACCTTAATAGGTGTATTGGAAGAAACTATTGATATGAATGGTCTTGATAAAAGGGTCAATAGACCTCCAAGGGAACAAAATACTAGGAACAGGGAAGAATATACCGCCAAAACTAAAGAATCCCCTGCTACTAATCCATCTACCTTGGAAGTCAAGAAGACTCCAGAATCAGAAGAAAAAGTATGTTGGAAATGTAACCAAAAAGGATACGTAAAACCTGATTGTCCTCTACCTAGGAAAAGGATTAATCTTATTGAAGGAGAAGAGTGTGACAATCCTGACCCTCACCTTGATGATACTGACGGATCACTCTCTGATTGTGATCTAATAATCACTAACCCTATCAATGTTATTGAAGGAAGTATTGAGTCTTCTCTGGACATAAATTCTGTTAATGAAAATTCTAACCTACCTCAAAAATGAAATCCCAATATGAAGATTAACCACATCTCTGAGGCTAAGGCCTTGACTCTAAAACATTCTGCCGGTAAAAGTTACATTTCAGGCAAAACATGCTATGCTACTGGTTTAATCCAAGGTTCCCCAGTTAAGTTACTTCTAGACAGTGGACCATTTTGCTTGTGTGTTGGTTCAACTTATCTGGAGAAACAAGACCCAAACTGGAAACTGAACTTACTACCAGTACCTCAGGCTAAGTTCAGCAGTTGTAATTCTGCTCTCAATGCTGTTGGAGTATGGTCTTCTGATATCATACTCCCTCACTCTAAAGGATCATTCAAACTAAACATTGAATTTGTAGTGCTCCAAAATGGATTATGTGATTATTTTATCCTTGGGAATGATTCTCTTTGCCTTTATGGTATAGATGTATTCCAAAGCAAAGGTAGATACTTCACTGTAGGAGGAGACTGGAATAAGAAGTTCCAACTATTTCATGTCAATGCTCAAAATTCTGATTCAACTTATGAAAAACACTTAGAGAAGTTCAATCAGGAATACTATTCTCAAGCTTCTTTGAATTCCCTTCTAAATGAAGAACAGAAACGGGATATCCTACAAGTATGCTTTGAAAATCAGAATGCTTTCTGTACCAAAGATCACCCCATTGGTAACATCAAAGGACATGATATGATCCTAACTCTAACTATTAAGCCTCCTTACCCACCTAACCTCAGGAGACCTGCTTACCCTTTGAGTCCAAAATCCAGAGCTGCTCTGGAAACCCATATTCAAGAATTGGTTGACTTACAAGTCTTAAGGAAAGTAGGCCACAATGAAAAAGTGGATATTACTACCCCAGTAATTATAGCCTGGCACAATGATAAGTCAAGAATGGTTGGAGATTTTAGAATGCTTAACAATTACACCCAAGCTGATTATTATCAAATTCCAAGAATTGACCACGCTCTACATAACCTGTCCAAGGCTAAGTACATAACCACCATGGATATGCTGAAAGGTTTTCACCAAATACCTATCAGCCCTGATAGCCGGAAATTAATGAGAATTATCTGTCATTTGGGAATTTATGAGTATCTTAGGATGCCTTTTGGTATTAAAAATGCTCCTTCTCATTTTCAAAGGATGATGGACATAGTCCTAGGATTATTCATCAGACAGGGATGGATGATGGTATACATTGATGATGTTATCATTTACTCTGATCATTGGGATACTCAAATGGAGAAATTAAGGCTAGTCCTCAAAAACATCTCTGCCGTAGGATTGAAAGTATCAATGAAGAAGTGTAACTTTGGCTACTGGGAACTCAAAGCCTTAGGACATATTGTCTCTGGACTAACCTTAGCTGCTGACCAAAACAAGATAGCAGCAGTAATGAATAGGCCTATGCCTCAGAATAAAACTGAAATCCTATCCTTCAACAGCTTCTGCAGCTACTATAGGAAGTATTTACCAAAGTTTGCTCTTCTAACCAAATGTTTGTATGAGATCTGCAAAAACACCACTGTGTTTGAAATGACTCATGATAGATTCAAGAACTATGAGGAACTCAGAAGTGCAATGACTTCAGCTCCAGTACTGATCCAGCCAGATTACTCTAAACCTTTTAAGCTCTACATAGACGCCAGCATGGAAGGGCTAGGAGCTGCTTTACACCGGGAAGTCATGGAAGATGATAAACCCGTGGAAAAACCTATACTCTTCATATCTAGACAAATTAAAGATACTGAGAAAAGGTACGGTGCAAGCCAAATGGAATGCCTGGCCTTAGTATGGGCCCTAGAGAAACTCCATTACTACTTAGAAGGCACCAACTTCACTTTTATTACTGACTTCAACGCTTTCAGAACCTTGATGAACATGAAGACCCCTAGCAGGCATATGTTGAGATGGCAGATAGCTATACAACAGTACAGAGGACGGATGACCATAGTTCATCAAGCTGGGACTAAACATCAGAATGCTGATAGTTTAAGCAGGAATGCGTTACCCAATGACCCAAGTAACCCTGCTTATGATCCAGAGGATAATGAAATCTTCCCTATCCTTAATATTAACAGGTTAAACATTGAAGCTCCTATAATGAGCATCAACGTTTGTGAACTAAATGAATCATTGTTCAACTCTATCAAAGAAGCTTACAGTTCTGGCATAAAGACTCTGATCACAATTATGGAAAGTACTTCTCCACCTCCTGAATTGATCAATAGCCTACCTGAACCTCTTTTGAAACCATACAAAGCCGGGAGGTTCACCATATGGGATGGTTTGGTATACTATAGGCATAAACATTCAAGTGTCATAGTCTTAACCAAGGATGACCATATCAAACATGTTCTGGCTGAGTGCCATGATAACTGCTCATCTGGTCATTTTTCTGCTGATAGAACCTTGGATAAGGTTAAACAAAATGCTTGGTGGGTTAATTGGAGAGAATCCACTATACAGTACGTCACCAGTTGTGAAACTTGTCAGAAGTCCAACAGGACTACTGGGAAACGGTTTGGACTACTGCAAATGATTGCTGAACCCAAGAAAAGATGGGAAATCATCAATATGGACTTTGTGACTGGACTACCACCAGGAGGAGCCTATTCCTACAACTCAGCCTTAGTCATTGTGGATAGGTTCTCCAAGAAAGCAAAGTTCCTACCTAATCACAAGGAAGACACCTCTATGGAAGTTGCCCTATTATTTTGGAACAGACTCATTGCTGATGTTGGAGTTCCCAAGATTATTATAAGTGACAGAGATCCTAAATTCACCTCTGAGTTCTGGAGGAACCTACATGATATGCTTAGAACCACCTTAGATTTCTCTACCGCTTATCACCCTCAGACGGATGGATTAGCTGAAAGGATGATTCAGACCCTGGAAGATATGCTCAGGAGATTCTGTGGCTTTGGACTAGAATAAAAGAATTCTGACTGTTATTGCCAAAATTGGGTTAGCCTTTTACCTGCACTGGAGATGGCCTACAACAGTAGCAAGCACTCTACCACTAAGGAAGCACCTTACATACTGGAAAGAGGATGGATTTCTAGATTACCCAAGGATAACCTTAACCACCAGCTAATCAATATTCACCCTACATCACTTGATTTCAAAAAGATGATAGATGAAGCCAACAAACATGCGGCGAAGTGTTTACAGGATGTTGTGGAATATAACCAGCAAAGATGGGATAAAACCCATAAGGAACCCAATTTCAAGATTGGTGATCAAGTCTTGATCTCCACCACTAACTTTAACAACTTGGGTGGAAATAGGAAGCTTAGACCAGCTTTTGTTGGACCTTACACCATTAATAAACTTCATGGTAAAAATGCTGTGGAAGTAATCCTCAGTGATGAGCTTTCTAGGAAACATCCAGTCTTCCCAGTAAGCCTCATCAAACACTACCACCCAAGGAATGGAGAACATACTGCTTCACCTGCCATAACTGTTACAGAAGAACCTGAAAAGGACAAAGGTAAAAGTAGCAAGATCCTTAAGGATAAGAAAGATAGGATTAATGGAAAAGAGGTCAGACTCTACCTGGTTAGATACAAGGGAGAATCAGCTGATAAAGATGAATGGTTGCCTGAACATAATAGCCCTGATGGACCTATATACCTGAGGAACTACAGAGCCAACAGGAGGCATTAGCCAAATTTTTTTTCAGATATAGACATATCTTGGAGCAGGGGAATGTCAGCTTGCTACTATATACAGAGAAAAACTGTCAAATAGTAACACAAAATATGAAAAAGAAGAATACCTCAATTAACAAAGTAAGGAGTGAGAAATCCATAAATATTATTACAGGAATGGATTCCTCACCCAAAATTAGGTAGGGTCAATCACTGACCCCACCCTTGAATTCCAAGTCCTTATATTTTTAAAATAATTAAAAGGAAAAGTACTAAAAATTACGACACCTGTATGGCACTTTTGGGCCATTCTAACATTTCACACGTATTGTCACGTATAGGGTTTACACCTAAAATTCACTCCAAATTGAGGTGTTGTGTATATTTTAGGAGTTAAACATGGAAATTTGTTATGTCACAATTCCCGCGCACAGCCCCGCATCATTACATAACCCTACGTACTAGCAGCAGGAGGATCCCGCGTAATAGAGACCCGTGCGCAGCTGATTCTTCCACGCACGCAGCAAATCCTGCCCCGCGCGCATCTGTAGTACTGATCCCTGCGCCTGGATCAGTTGTGACTAATCTGACCACCAGGTACCGCTCAGAAGAGCTACAACCTAGTTAGGGTTGCCTAGTATATGTAACAACCGGACATATGCATTACTAATGATCTAAAAAGATCAAAACTTAAATAAAATCAATGAAAATTAAGTTTTAAACATTTTCTAATAATAAATCAAAGATCAAGGACTACCACAAAAACCATGGATCTTGATCTTTGAAGACCAGAAAACACTACAAGAAGTGTTCATAAAAATTATTAAAAATTATCTAAATGATCAGCAGATGATAGAAAAGCAGTAAACATCCACATTTGCCCGCTTCAAAACAATATCAATATTAAAATAAAGGATGAGTACAGAATGATCAAATTTACGCCATAACAGATTAACAGATCCTGTGGCTAAAATAGTACAGAAATCCAGCAGATCTAAGGACAGATGATTGACAGAACCAAGTAGACGTGCTAATCTTGCCCTGACTGGCTTGCCAGCCTCAGCCCACTAGAAGAACCCTCTCTATGTGCCCTAAGAAGACCAAAATCACCCCAAGAAGGTATTTATACAGACCTCTTTGGATCTAATCAGTTAATCAGTTTACAAGGAATTTATTTATTATCAATCAGACACCATGTCATTGTTAATCAAGTGCTTATATGAAGATAAGAAAGTGATTTATGACTTAGTCTGCCCTAGTATTATTTACCTATATTAACCAATCTACCATTGAAGTTTAGTTGAGCAATCTACCCCATCTGCTCTGAAACCCTTCCAATTATTCCAGGATTTTCGTGGTAAAGTGCTCAGAGTGAGCGTTACCCTTCCTGTTTAGGCGGTTTGTGCTGTTAAGCCCGGCCAATAGTGGAATAAGCCCTTTCTAAGGCACCCATCTTTATTCCAATGTTCTTAAACTGCCCAAGGAGGCCCCTTGAAGAGAGGTTTCTAGTCTGTAAAGATTCCCAGTAGTATAATACTGTGGCCCCTCTTTTATATTATATTGAAAACCATCTACTACCAAACCAATTAAACCTTGCAACTGCTCTTATTAAATCATTTATTTGAGCTTCTAAGCGTTTATTATTGGAATAATAATTATTATTATCATTCCAGCATTTTAATCACTCTCTGTAGCTAAAGGACTGCAAGGTTCCTGGTATCAGAGAGCTGACAGGCAGGAACATTTGGGGGTCAACCATGCAGTGAGCAACTGTCAGGTTGGTGATTGCCTTATGCTAAGTGGATCATTATGCTGACAGGAAGCCAATAAAAAAATAAATCAACAACAACAAAAAAATAAAAAATAAATAAAAAATAAAAATAAAATCAAAAAATCAAATAAGTCAAAAAAGACCAAAAATAAAAAATAAAAAATAAAAAATCATTAAAGATCAAAAATAAAAATAAAAAATAAAAATAACAAAATAAAAATAAAAAAATAAAAAAAAGCAAGAAAAAAATAAATAAATAGTAAAATAAAATAAAAATAAGATAAAAGGAAGTGCTACATTCACAACCCCAGGTTGTGAATGGGTCATGGATGGAAACTTGAAAACCAGGAGTTTGGAACACAGTTGGTCATGAATAACAATTTTCAATTTTGTTAATTTAAAAAATTAAAAAGGGTGATGATAAATTCATGGCTCCTGGCCTTGTGGGAGTTGTGTGGGGGCTCCATACAACCCAATCAACGCATGGGGGCCCATACATGCATTAAATGGGATTTTCCAAACATGATTTATTTATTTATTTATTTATTTATTTATTCATTTATTTATTTATTTATTTATTTATTTATTTATTTATTTATTTATTTATTTATTTATTTATTTATTTATTTATTTATTTATTTATTTATTATTTATTTATTATTTATTATTTATTTATTTATTTATTTATTTATTTATTTATTTATTTATTTATTTATTTATTTATTTATTCATTCATTCATTTATTTATTTATTTATTTATTTATTTATTTATTCAATCAATCATTCATTTATTTATTTATTTATGTATTTATTTATTTATTTATTTATTTATTTATTTATTTATTTATGAATTAATTTATTTACTTCTTTATATATTTATTTATTTATTTATTTATTTATTTATTTCTTTCTTTCTTTATTAATTTATTTATTTATTTATGTATTTATGTATTTATGTATTTATGTATTTATATATTTATTAATTTATTCATTCATTCATTCATTTATTTATTTATTTCTTTATTTATTTATTTATGTATGTATTTATTTATTTATTTATTTATTAATTTGGTATTTATCTATCTATCTATTTATTAAATGACTAATTAATTAATTTATTAATTAATTCATTAATTTATTAATTAATTCATTAATTCATTAATCAATTAATCAATTTATTTCAACCAAAGAATCAACATACTTCTATTTTTTGGCTGATTTTTTTTATTTTTATTCAATTTATTTTACTTTTTTACTTTTTTTCATTTTGGTCCATAACACTTGTAGTTGTGTGGCACACTACACAACTACATTTGAGTTTTTTACAGTCCCATACCGCTTGGTGTAGTTGTGTAGGGTGCCAAACAACACAGAGCTGTTGTTTGGGGGCTCCACAGCTACATTCAACTTGTGTAGAGGCCACATGACTCAATTTTAGTTGTGTAGCATGCCACAAGGCCCATTTGGGTTGTGTACATGACTCAAATGAGTTGTGAATTCAGCATCACCCAATTAAAAATAATGATAAAATAAAATAAAATAAAATAAAATAAAATATATAAAAATATATTAAAAGGTAAAGCAAAATATAAAAAGTATATGAAAAATATCAAATTAAATACAAAATTGTAAAAAAATATAATAAAAAACTACAAAAATATGACAAGATTTAGAAATATATAAAAGGATTTAAAACAAAAAATCAGTGGTTGGTGGGGGGAGGCCCCTGGACCTCATTTGAGTTCTTTCAGCTCAAATTCTCAGACCTGCCCTACTATGTAGGAGTTCAACTCACTGAAATGCGTTTTAAAAAGTTGAATGTTTTATGATTCTTCACAAGCACTGTTTGTAGTGAGGATTGGCTAGTGCCTGAGGAGTACTGTAAAAATTGTAGCATAGGTTTCCCCCATTAACAAAATCAATATTTAGGAGTAATTTTAATGTATTCTTCCTGACCCTTCAAATAATTAATTGAAAAATATACAAAAATATAAAACAATAAAAAAATAAAACAATAAAAAAATAAAAAAATAAAAAAATAAAAAAATAAATACAAAAATTTACAAAAATATCAAAAAATAGGAAACAATATAAAAGAATATTAAGAAAAAACTATAAAAAAATATGAAAAAATATAAAAAAATATAAAACTAAATAAAAGAAAATTTGAAAAAATAAAAAATAATAGAAAAATATAGAAAAATAGAAAAAAAATTAAAAAATTAAAAAAATATAAAAATATAAAAAATGAAAAAATATACATAAATATACATTTATAACCCATCCAAAACTCCAATGGGTCAAGGGTCTTTTAAAACAACCCATTTTGCATTTTGAACAGGGTGTGGACAGTTTTGAATTTAGCACCACTCAAAAATAAAATCCAAGATAAAAATAAACAAAAAAACGGCAGTAATCAATGAATAAAAATTAAAAATTGAAACAAATGCAAAAAATGAAATTGAAACTAATAAAAGAAAAAGAAAAGAATAAGCATTAATTTTTCTTTTGAAAAAAAGGCACACGTATTCAGGTAAAGGACTGATTCATTTTCCAATGCAGTTTATGGGTCTGATGGCATTCAAACCATGTTTCTTGCAATTGTTGTAACATGATTTCCCAAATTTCTTTTTTCCAAACTGAGATCAATATGTGCCACCAGTATTACCTTTCTTTTTTGGGGAAGAAAAAAAAATTAGCATACAAATAATAATTGAATTTCTGATTTTTCAATAGAACTGATATCATTTGATTTTCAAGGTTGATACCATTGAAAAGAAAATTTCCTTATCACATAGCTCTAAACCAAAGTTCTTAACAGTCGTTATAGAATCATGTAATTAGAAAAAAATACATCATATCCCAAATATTCCTGTTATTCAAATATAAAAACTTCAATTCATGCATCACATAAATGTTTTTCAGGAATCTTCTGAGACCTTCCAGGAATCAATTTGATGTTTGACTCCAAAACTGCAAAAAAGTCAAAACATTCTTCAATCACAAACCCAGGTGCTACACCTGCCTGCAGGTGCAGCCCTTTTTTCATGGTGAATCAGGAAGGAGGAAGAGGAGGCCAGTTTGAATAGACAAGGGATGGAACTGCAACAGAGGTACAGCTGGTTGGGGCTCATACTACATATGTAGTGACAAGGGAGTAATCTAGGTAACAGAGAGGACTTATCAGTATATTCTACTACATTATAATAGGTTGATACTACATTGGGGTAAGGCTACAGGTCTGGGCTGTCTAATTTGGGAGTGTAAAGTTAAAGCATATATAGTGTAACATGAAGGTCATGAAACTATGTACTAAGTAGAGAGAGTGTAGGATACAATCTGGTGAGGATGAACATAAGGATTCCCAAAGGATAAACCATGATGAAATATGGGTTAGACAGAGTGAATAAGGTTAGAGGATGTTCAGACCTGTCAGATTAAGTATTTGCAAGCCTATGGAGTCTATCTGCATGTTATATGAGTTTAGACTATATGTAGATATGTACTGCATGAAGATCCTGGGGATGTACAATTACTAGAGATGTATTGATATAAGTCTCCTGAGCCCTGAGGTTCACTTTCTGTCAGCCACGAGACAGTTAGACTTGTCCAAATGTCTGGAAACTCATATGTCCTGCTGGTATAGTGGCTAAGTACTAGGCTCACTTCCCAGTATCTGATACCAAGGTCACTGGTTCAAACCACAATGGAGAAAATAATGAAAATGTTGAATGGTTTTGTAATTATATATTAAATCTTAATAATATTATATAATGTTGTATAAGTATGTTTTTATGAGTATGGATTATGGAATTAAAACCTTGATAATTTATATTATCAAGAGGGGGACCCAATATAACTTTAAATTAAGTTATGAGGACTCAGATGCGTCCCAATTATTGATATAGAAGTTCCCAAAGTGTTTCCTCTCTTTGGGAAGGAGTTACAGTAATCATATTAACCCATACTCTCTATACTGTATAAATTAATTACACATTATCCTTCTTTGGGATGTAATTAAAAGTAATACTCCATCTGTACACTTAATACACCTTACTGATCCTTGAGAGTGTTCACTCAGAGGCTTTAGAACTTAATTGTAAGCTATGAACCTTCTAGTAGCACTTCCAAGAGTATATACCTCTTATAGGTATAGTATAATTATAAATTAATTACTTATTTAATACTATCCCCTTTTGGATGTAATAATGCTTTAATATACTTCACTGAGCCTTGAGTGCGTCCACTCAGAGGGCTCAGAGTTCATCTGTAGGCTGTAAACCTTTTAATAAACATTGCAAAGAGTATACATACTCTATGTGTGTAGTATGAGCTAAGATACTTATAATTAAAATTAAATTATTTGCCAAGGTATTAAGCTACATTAAATAAATATAAATAATCATTATGATGGAATCTAAGGCTTCTATAACGTCCATCTGAGTGATTTATAAGTCCTAAGACCCAGTAATTAACCTTTTAGTAAGTAAAATGAAAACTTTACCTTGAAAATCCTTCCCAATGGGTACTAGTTCTTCATTACCCATTGGCAATGATGTAATGATGTCTTGGGCCTTTGAGGAGAAAACCAAGGAGAGCCTGACACTCCCCTGGTGATTACTAGAGTCCCCTGAGGGCTCCTGTTACCTTAAAAGAGCAGGGTCTTTGCCCTATAGCCCTTTCATGATCCATTATATATTATTATTTGAACAAGAATACAAGCAAGAGTTAACAAGCCCATTAACCTTAATCTCAAGAAGAAGATTGACTGGGGCTATAAACTTTGGTATTAAATTCAATCAATAACCTATCTGGCAACTCCAATTTCAAGTGGAAGGTCTCACTTGGATAAGTAACCCCTGTGTGTTACTCTTTAAAGGGTGTGAGCTTATTTATAAGCAAATCTCCTTTTGGTCTTACTCCTTTAAGACTAAGGCCCCTTACCTTTTATAAAGGTTTAAGGTGTGGCTATTTACTCATAATACCTTGTTATTATTCGAGTCTGTAAACTTTTAAAGTTGCTGTTTGGAATATATAAGTCAAAACTAATTTAAATATTGGTTTGTCTTATTCTTTTGCAGGTTTAACCACGGCTAGGTATAGCAATAGAGGTTAAGTCCCTGACAATTGGGGGCCTCATCTGATTTCAGTACCTTTGAGATTGTTTTGTCTCCTTAAAGTACGCTATTTTGTGATATTTTAGGCAAAAGTTTTTGCTGATTTATAAATTTTCTGATAAAAATCAGTAAATATATATATAAAAAAAAAAACAGCAAATTTTCAAAAATTCTGGGATTTTTTGCTTTGAGCTTTAAAGTCCTTCTGTTTTAAGTGTTGAAGCATATTTTGTGCGCACTTTTGACCAATTTTGAACAAAGTTTTTTGCTGATTATTGATTTTTTTCATTCCATATAGGAAAATTATAGAAAATAGAAAAAAAAGGAGAAATTTTTGAAAACTGCTTTTAAAACAGTTAGCCTCTTTTAAAGATATTATTCCACTGAGATTAAGCAATCTTAATCTAGTGTGCTTGGTTTTGACCTGGTTTTGTTTTGTTTGTTTTAAATATATATAAAAAAAACAAGATTTAATTAGGAGAAACCGTTGAAAAAAAAAAAAAAAACCAAGTTTTTTTTTTTTCACAGCATCCTAAAAGGAATCGTTGTCTATTGTCCGAGGGTGTGTGTTTGACAATCTTGCTCTCTGTCAACTTGGAGTTTGACAAAGACAATTGCCGCGTAATTCCGGCTAACGGTAGCTCCGCGTAATTTTGCGCCAAGGCAGAGGACAGCCGCATTTGTCAATTAAACGGTGCCGGTGACCTACCGCCGCCTGAAAAAAGGATAGATTGTTGTTATTAGTCCCATTATTGGTTAGAAGACAAAGTTAGTATATTTTTTTTTTTTAAAAAAAAAAAAAAAAACATAGTATCAGCGTACCTAAGTTACTTCTTGACAGAACATAGTGTCAAGACAATTATCCATTGCTTCCTTCCTTCCGTCTAACCGAGGAAGGTTTCCAAGCTTTGTATTGGAAACTAGCTCAGTCCCGCAAAGGAAAGCAAGGGGACCAAGTATCCGTAGCATTGAACCTACGGAAAGGGCGAGATCGCCGACTACGGACATTGTGACTCACCGTGAGTCTTCCGTTGTCCTTTGGTGACGTAACAACGGTATTGAAATAACTTATTACTTATTGTTCTTAACTGCGTCTGTTAATGGCGATGAACACCAGAAGCAAGGGGGCTCAGCTTGTGCCCCCCGGCGATTTTGAACAAAGAAAGAGGCGACCTACCGCCAGGAGCAGCCAATCTGCTGACCTGCCACAGCCAAAACAAAATCAATTATCTGGAGGCTGTGGCGGCCAGCAACACACAGAACCAGGCAATGTTCCTGACCCAAGCCCTGGCAACGCACAGGGCTTTGATCAAGATATTGGGGAGGGAGAAGCTCATGAAAGAAACAGAGAGTTGGGACCCAACCCAGATCAAGAAGCCAGTGGCTCCCAAACCAAAGGCAAAGAGGAAACCATCAGGGGGGATAACCCCACAACCAGTAGCCTCTGGTTCCCAGGTTCCTTTGAGGAACAGAGATCCCTCTCCTCCTCACAACCAGGGAGGAAGGATGAGGAAAAGAAGAGATCACAGGAATTCAATTTATGGAGAGATGATGAGGATGGCGAGATCTCTCCAAGGGGGATTTCAATATTTAGAGGAGGAAAGAGCCAAGAGGGCAAAGAGGGGTTAAGATTATCCCTTGAATCAGAAATTTTGTTAGAAAAATTTTGTGATGTTGTATTCAAAGAGACCCTTCACATTAAGAAGGCAGTAGTACACACAAACCAATATTGTGTTGAAGGCTTTGCAGCCATGGACAAGAAGTGCAGTTGTATAGTATCTGATAGCATTGCCCTTAAATCTATTTTAGAGAATTCTGCAAAAGATATAGAAGATTTGACTAATTAGACCATTGAACTGGACCTGATCAAGGTCCAGAATAGTGATTTAAGTAATTTAGATGACAAAGTGACAAGTATTAGTGAATCATTGAAAGATTCTGCAGAAGAATCTATAGCAGTGAGGAAGGATGTCCATTCATTGACATCCATGATGTTACAAATAAGTCACTCCTTGGAGCTGCTGGAACACAAATTTGACCAAAATATGAATTCTGTCAGAGAAGAGATATTGAAATATCAGGTTGTGTCAGAACAAGGTTTAGAAAGTTTGAGTACAAGGATTGATATGTTACATAAACAATTAGAGCACAACCATGACAAGCTTGTCAGTAGATTGCTCTCCTTGTCCCCAAGCAACCTCAGTCATGCCATGGAAACCAACAACCATGACAGAGGTCATAGGATGGATAGGAAGATAGCAGAAAAAATTGATCCAGTACAAGATTCTAGTAAGAATGAAGTGTTCAAACAGATACTGCAGGGATTGCCCAAGATAAGTGAATGGCCTGATTTCTCTGGAGAAGGTGAATATGACCACACTGAATTCATTTCATGGATTGATACATTGAAAGAGGACACAGGATTACCTGATACTTTGATCACTAGCAGGTTAAGTATCTTGTTTAAAGGTATAGCCTCAGACTGGTATAGAGACAGAAGGAATTCAGTAGGTGTGCAAGACTGGGAATTTTGGAAAAAAGAAATAAGTTCAAAATTTGGTACAGCAAATTGGAAGAGGAAGTGTTTGAATGCTTTTAACAAAGAAAGATTCCTGCCAGGTGTTACACCACCAGCAACATGGGTAACCAGACAGAGGAAGAGGCTTAGAGCCTGTGATCCATACCTGGATCAAGATAGTATTAATTTCAAGTTACTATCCTTGATGGATGGTGAAGTTTCATTTGCAGTAAAAACTAGTATGAAAACTACGGATGATTGCTCAAACTTGATTAATATACTGGAAGACATAGTAGAAGACACATCTCTAGGTAGGAGGAAATCATATCCTCCCAAAGAAGTTCCTATGGAGAAATCCAAAGGCAAAACTCAGCCGAAATTGAACCTGCAGGGCACAGAAGTCTCTTGTTATACATGTGGGAAGGCAGGACATACTTCTAGGACTTGTCCTCAGAAGGCAAGCAAAGTAAATAACATAGAAACTAACAAAGAAGAACAAGTGGAGATTGCTTATAATTCTTGTGATGACCATAGTGAGGAGGATGATAACCACTTAATCATAGGATGCATAAACTCAATAGACTCAGCAAATGACTTGGTACAAATGTCATTGTGCGGAAAGCCTTGCAAGGTGCTTCTGGACTCAGGTGCTTGCAAGTCCATAGTAGGAAGGGGATACCTGGAGAAGTTCTATCCCCAATGGAAAGAGCACTTATTAGACTCACCCAAGTTAAATTTACAAAGCTTTTCTGGTGCACTGGAACCTTTAGGAATGGTAAAGATCAGATTTTTCCTGAAAGATTTGGCTCTGGTGATCAAGTTTGTAATAATTGATAATACAATGGTTGAATACTTCATCATTGGAAGTGACTATATGAAAAAGTATTGTTTTAGTTTATTCCATGGGCAAAGTTCTTCATCCTTTACCATTGGAAACAGTGAAAGGTTTTACTTCAATAATTTTGGCATGGATATGGTGAACAATGTTTCAGAAAAAGATTTTGGCCAAGAGCTCTTTAGAGACTCAAAAATCAGTTCTTCCTTGAAAGCAGAGGAAAAGGAAGAACTATTTTCCTTGTTGTTTAGGCATCAAGCAGCTTTTGCAACAGTAGATCAGCCTTTTGGGTCAATCAAGGGTCATGAGGTCAAGATTACTTTAACAATAGACAGGCCATATCCCCCAGCTTTGAGGAAACATCCTTTCCCTGCTAGCCCTAGAAGCAAGGAGGCATTGAAAGAGCATATAGATACATTATTGAGGTTGAATGTGATCATAAAAGTAGGAGCTAATGAGGACGTGGACATCACCACACCTGTCATCATAGCTTGGCATAATGGGAAGTCCAGAATGGTTGGGGATTTCAGAGCACTGAATTCGTACACGACCCCTGATAGGTATCCTATGCCGAAGATTGTTGAGTCTTTGAGCAAATTGCACCAGGCTAAGTATATTTCTTGTATGGATTTTCTGAAAGGTTTTCATCAGAATGTTGTAGACAATGACAGCAGGAAATTCCTGAGGATAGTATGCCACCTAGGGGTGTTTGAGTATTTGAGAATGCCTTTTGGTATCAAGAATGCCCCATCCCATTTTCAGAGGATGATGGACTCAGAATTTCATGAGGAATTGATGCAAAACTGGTTGATAGTCTACATAGATGACATAATTGTATTTTCAGAAACATGGGATGAACATAAGGAGAGGATTTCCATTGTACTCAAGAAGGTGATCAGGATGAATATGAAAATATCTTTGACAAAGTGTTCATTTGGATTCAATGAATTGATGGCTTTGGGTCATGTTGTGAGTGGTCTGTCACTTGGGATAGATCAGGCAAGAGTAGCAGCTGTATTGCTGAAGCCCACGCCTAGTAACATTAAAGAAATGCAGAGTTTTCTAGGTTTTGCAGGATATTACAGGCTACATATTAGAGATTTTGGAATAATAGCTTCTAGCCTGTATAAGATATGTAGTCCAAATGTTTCATTTGAAATGACTACAGAAAGGTTGAAGGCCTATGAGGTACTTAAGGAGAAGTTAACAAGTGCACCTTTGCTATTTCACCCAGACCCTAAAAAACCATTCAAACTGTATGTGGATGCATGTATGTAAGGTCTTGGAGCTGCATTACACCAAATACAGATTGTGAATGATAAACCAGTTGAGGGGCCAATTTGCTTCATATCCAGAAAATTGAAGGATAGTGAGAAGAGATATGGTGCCTCACAATTAGAATGCTTGTGCTTGGTGTGGGCCTTAGAGAAATTGTATTACTATTTGGACGGTTGTCAGTTTGAAGTCATTACTGACTGTACAGCTTTGAAGTCTCTTCTGAACATGAAGACACCCAATAGGCATATGTTGAGATGATAGATTGCTATCGAGGAGTGGAGAGGCTCTATGACTATAGTCCACAGGGAAGGCCTGGTACATAAGAATGCAGATGGGTTGTCACAATGGGAACTACCTAATGACATCAATAATCCTGCTTATGACCCAGAAGATACTGTAGATACATTACCTATCATGGCCATTTCAATGAGTAGTCTAGCACAGATTTTTTGGGATTCTGTGTATGACTCTTATTCAGGAGAAAAGAATACTTCACTACTAGTAGAAATTATGCAATCTAAAGTCAATAGACAAGACCTGATTGAGGGACTGGATGAACAATGGAAGAAGGAACTAATTGATGGCAGGCTAGTCCTGTTAGATGGGTTATTATATCATAAGTCAGCCCACTGCTGTTCAGTAGTATTAGTGAAGGATGAGCACATACAGTTGTTGATGAATGAATGCCATGATAATATCTGTTCAGGACATTTGTCTAAGGAGAGGACAAAAGATAGGATAAAAATGATAGCTTGGTGGCCTGGTTGGAGAAACACTGTCTCAGACTACTGTGATTTGTGTGAGAGATGCCAGAAAGCTAACAGATCCACAGGAAAGAAATATGGTTTGCTTCAGTCAATAGAAGAACCTAAGGATAGATGGTCCACTATTAATATGGACTTTGTATCTGGATTACCACCGGGAGGAAAGGATAACCACAATTGTGTACTGGTAATAGTTGATAGGTTCTCCAAAAGAGCTAGGTTCCTGCCATGCTATAAGGATAGCTCTGCCATGGATGTAGCATTATTGTTTTGGAATAGTATTGTGAGTGATGTAGGTTGCCCACAAAACATAATTAGTGATAGAGACCCTAAGTTTACTTCTGAATTTTGGAAGAGTTTGTTTGATTTTTTAGGAACCAAATTATCTTTCTCCACAGCCTATCACCCACAGACTGATGGATTGGCAGAAAGAATGATACAGACTTTGGAAGACATGATAAGAAGGTATTGTGCCTATGGGATTGATTTCAAAGACAATGATGGTTATACTCATGATTGGGTATCATTGTTACCTGCCTTAGAATTTGCCTACAACTCTAGTAAGCATTCCACCACTAACATGTCACCTTTTGAATTAGAGAGAGGTTGGATCCTGCGCATGCCCAAGGATATGCTCCTCAGCAAAAGTATTGTACTGCATCCCACTGCAGATTGCTTTAGAAATATGATGGTTAAAGCCAAAAATTTTGCTAGCAAATGTGTTCAAGAAGCAGTAGAGTACAATAAGGGTAGATGGGATAGAACACACAAGGATCATGACATCAAAGTTGGAGACATGGTTTTAGTTTTGACAGTGAATTTTTCTAATATAGCAGGGCATAGAAAACTCAAAGACTCATTTGTTGGGCCATTTTTGGTAAAAGCCTTACATGGTAAGAATGCAGTAGAGGTGATTCTGAGCAAGGAGTTTGACAGGAAACATCCAACTTTCCCAATCAGTCTGGTTAAGAAGTTCTTAGAACCCACTACAAAGTTCCCACTAAGGAAGGTACCTGTGGTTGTGGTCCCACCTCTACAGGATGTTGAAGATGGATTACCTCACAAGATATTGAACCATAAAATTATTAGAAAGGACAGTAAAGATGTAAGAGTTTATCTAGTCAGGTTTAAGAATAAATTAGCTGATAGTGACTTATGGTTGGAAGCTAAAGACATTAAAAACTCTGATATTGTATTTAGGAGATATAGAGAATCTAAGAGAGCTAAAAATTCCTCTGAAGAGTAATTTTCTTTTGGTGGTAGGGAGTGTCAGCCACAAGACAGTTAGACTTGTCCAAATGTCTGGAAACTCATATGTCCTGCTGGTATAGTGGCTAAGTACTAGGCTCGCTTCCCAGTATCTGATACCAAGGTCACTGGTTCAAACCACAATGGAGACAATAATGAAAATGTTGAATAGTTTTGTAATTATATATTAAATCTTAATAATATTATATAATGTTGTATAAGTATGTTTTTATGAGTATGGATTATGGAATTAAAACCTTGATAATTTATATTATCAAGAAGGGGACCCAATATAACTTTAAATTAAGTTATGAGGACTCAGATGCCTCCCAATTATTGATATAGAAGTTCCCAAAGTGTTTCCTCTCTTTGGGAAGGAGTTACAGTAATCATATTAACCCATACTCTCTATACTGTATAAATTAATTACACATTATCCTTCTTTGGGATGTAATTATAAGTAATACTCCCTCTGTACACTTAATACACCTTACTGATCCTTGAGAGCGTTCACTCAGAGGCTTTAGAACTTAATTGTAAGCTATGAACCTTCTAGTAGCACTTCCAAGAGTATATTCCTCTTATAGGTATAGTATAATTATAAATTAATTACTTATTTAATACTATCCCCTTTTGGATGTAATAATGCTTTAATATACTTCACTGAGCCTTGGGTGCGTCCACTCAGAGGGCTCAGAGTTCATCTGTAGGCTGTAAATCTTTTAATAAACATTGCAAAGAGTATACATACTCTATGTGTGTAGTATGAGCTAAGATACTTATAATTAAAATTAAATTATTTGCCAAGGTATTAAGCTACATTAAATAAATATAAATAATCATTATGATGGAATCTAAGGCTTCTATACCGTCCATCTGAGTGATGTATAAGTCCTAAGACCCAGTAAGTAACCTTTTAGTAATTAAAATGAAAACTTTACCTTGAAAATCCTTCCCAATGGGTACTAGTTCTTCATTACCCATTGGGAATGATGTAATGATGTCTTGGGCCTTTGAGGACGAAACCAAGGAGAGCCTGACACTCCCCTGGTGATTACTAGAGTCCCCTGAGGGCTCCTGTTACCTTAAAAGAGCAGGGTCTTTACCCTATAGCCCTTTCATGATCCATTATATATTATTATTTGAACAAGAATACAAGCAAGAGTTAACAAGCCCATTTACCCTTAATCTCAAGAAGAAGATTGACTGGGGCTATAAACTTTGGTATTAAATTCAATCAATAACCTATCTGGCAACTCCAATTTTGAGTGGAAGGTCTCACTTGGATAAGTAACCCCTGTGTGTTACTCTTTAAAGGGTGTGAGCTTATTTATAAGCAAAGCTCCTTTTGGTCTTACTCCTTTAATACTAAGGCCCCTTAACTTTTATAAAGGTTTAAGGTGTGGCTATTTACTCATAATACCTTGGTATTATTTGAGTCTGTAAACTTTTAAAGTTGCTGTTTGGAATATATAAGTCAAAACTAATGTAAATATTGGTTTGTCTTTATTCTTTTGCAGGTTTAACCACCGCTAGGTATAGCAATAGAGGTTAAATCCCTGACACTTTCCTTGGAAATTAAATTTGGACTGAGGGTTAAACTGAGTTTTCTGAGGTTAGACTGAGTTGTGTGTCAGTATGAAAGTACCCCCTGGTGAAAAGGAGGGAATCTCCTGATGATCATAAAAATAGCAGGTTGAAGAGGCCATCCAGTCCTCCTTCCACCAGCCATTTCTGATTTACAATTCCCTTCTCAATATTCACAACCATCACCACCATCCACCCCATTAACATCCTTGTATGCCCATAACAGATCTCCTACACCAACATTTACCATGGGGAAAAGACTAACAACTACTACCCATTTCAAAAAAAAAATCCCAAGTTGTTAAAGATGCATCAAAATGGAAAGGATCTGCCCCACCAGAATCAAACATAACCCCACCAAATGTAAAAGTTTTAGACAGTATGGAAGGGCGCTTTTCAGATGGAAGAGCAGGGTAGGAAGGCCATGGGTCCAACCTTGTGGTTCCTAGAGAAGAGCCATACTTTTAAGGTGAAGGAGGCCCCAGATGATGATGCCATGGAATTGGCATGTTTTTCCAGATTGACTGCAGAGTCAGGCAATTCTTTTGTGTTGAGGTTGCCAGGAGGTGCAGGGTGCTGATAATTGGTTTGTTAGTTCAATTGATGCCGGAAAGAATCAAGAAGACCCTGGCCAAGCGGGAAAACTTGCATCAAACCATTCAATTTGAAATAGGTGGTACTTTTAGGTTCCTTGAAGACAAGTGGGGTGAGGTGTTTATAAGATGGGGACCCCTTTATGTAGATTCAGATGAAGAGGTAGTCAAAATGCCATCAAAAAGAATTAGAAGTAGGGGTGTAATGGACTCCATCAAACCCTTCAAAGAGGTCTGTGAAATGGTCAAATGAGTTGGTTGAACTATCAAAGATAACAGTCAAACCATCAAAAAAGGGCTTCAAACCATCAGAGAAAACAGTTGAACTAGTCAAAATAGTTTTATAAGTACTCATTTAGATCCTGAAGCCGTCAAGGTTTGATAAAACAGTGTTGAAGCATTGAATCAACCCGTCAAGGCATCATAACATCAAACCGCCTTGTCAAAGCATTGATGAATTGAAGAATATTTGGATGCAAAAGGAAGTCTTGAAATATATTGGAACTTAGTGATGTGCAAGAGGAAGAAGAAAGGGGTAATTATAGGGAAATGGAAGTAGGGAAAGGAAAGAAAGGCAGCAAGAGGTGGTCATTGTGAAAGAAGGGGGTATATCAGATGACTCCTTAGAACTAGAAGACCTTAGGAAGATGTCATCCTACTAGATTCCAAGGACCTAGCTCCTTCTAGCTACTAGAGGTGATGAAAGGTTTAGAGTAAAAATGTTAAAAAATCCCAGAGACATATTATGGCTAAAAGGGTTAAGTTTATCTATATATTAATAAAAATAAACTTAAAGGAGGGGCCAAGAGGTTAATGGGGTTTTTGGAACCTCTGGAAAACATGTTAAGGACAATATAGGTGCAATTATGGTGACTGTGGGGTTTACAAGGACTCCTTTCAAGAAGGTTGTGTGTAATTTCCTTGGGGTTTGGGTTATGCAGAACCTAAAAAAAGAGTATAAGTCAGCAGGATCACTTACTAGGTCTAGATCCAGACTTATGCTTGATAGATGGACCAATATGCAGGGATTCAGGGTGCTGGAGGCTAGTGCTGAGGAAGGCTGAATGGTTGAATATTGATTTTGGCCAAAAGGTAGTGATTCAAGAGTTTTGCCTATGATTGTATCAGAAAGTGGTCCAGTATCATACACTTATTTCTTATAAGGGTTTTATGGCTTGAGGAAAAAAATATCTGAAGCAATAATGACTATATGCTTCATTGAATGAGTTAAAAATGGCTGGGGAAAGAGCCTTTATTTATATTGTTTTGGACCCCTCATGGTACAGTCCTTTTACCAGCCAAAGAGGGTGAACCAGGCTAGTAATGAGGCCAGGGAGCAATCAGTGTGTTTTTGTAGACCTGCTCTGGTAACTACAGAGGTACAGGAAGCCCTTTGTCATCATACTTGGGGCTTGATACATTTTTCTGTATTCTTAATGACCTCATTTTATCTACCAAAGAAGTTATTCAATTAAAGCCACAGGAGGGTGACTCAGGCTAGTTCTGAGGCCAGGGAGCCATCAGTGTGTTTCTTTAGAACTGCTCTGGTCACTAAAGAGGTACAGAAAGCCCTATGCCATCATAATTGGGGCTTGATACATGTTTCTGTACTCTTAATGACCTCATTGTAACTACCAAAGAAGTAGTATTAAATTAATATTTTTAAATATAAGCCATGGTTTCCTGATTCCAGGGGCATGAACACATGCTCTGGGGACCTCATTCTGCAATACTATTTTAAGTCTGAGGCTCTTTTGTCCATATTGAGATGTTTTACAGTCACTTAATTAGACAGTACACTCCTATTAAAGTTTAGTTACGTAAAGTTTTAGTTACCAGGGACACAAGGGGGGTGTTGTATGGGTATTTAGTACCTTGTGAGCTATCTAGCACAAAGCTAGGCCTCTGATTATCCTTAGGAAACACTCTAAGGGTGTTAAAGTAACTAACATTTACCCTTTTAGGTACAAACCTATGGTACAGGCCCTTTTACAGGGGCCCTGACAACCTTTGATGCAGTTTTAAAAGGGGTGCAGGGCTCATTTCTTCAGATTCTTTGATGGTTTATCTGTTTTCATACTATTCCACACCACATGGTGATGCTCTTTGGGCTCTATGTGGTGTGGAACAGGGCTGTAGGTTGTATAGGCGGTACCTTACATTTATTAAAGGTTAAGGTTTTATTTCTTAATTTTTATTATTTATTTATTTTTGATTGATGTATTTTATTTTTGGTGGCTTTAGTTTTTTGGTTATGAAGAGCAGCAAGCTGACTTTGCCCCCTTTCAAGATTGGTGTACCCAAAAGAAATTTGAGGAGGGGAAACACATAAAGGAGGTTCTTGGTTGGAGATTTTAATCTTTACTTTTTGAAGCTCTGAAATTCCTCAGAAGGATGGGGCCATCTGGTATGTTACTTTCTGGTAGCCATTCATCCTTGTCTGCTGATTCTTCTCTTTATCTCACAAGTTACAGTCTGACATCCTTTCCATTGACTCTTTCCTTATTTTCTTTGAAGATTTTGCTTACTTTTCTCTTGCTCCCTTCCTGTGGGATTTCTAAGGGAATATTTTGGGCAGGTGGGTCTTCTGTTTCTCTAGGGTTATAGTGGTTAATCAGAATAACTTGAAAAACTGGGTGTTTCTTGGAAAATTCCTCACTAAGGATAACTTAAACTGCATTCTTTCCATGGAGCATTTTTATGCAGAAAGGGCCTACAAAGGCTTTTTTCAGTTTTTTATTACCTCCTAGATTGTTGAAGTTCACCATGGACAGTAAAACCTTGTCCCCTACTTTAAATTCAGGTTCCTTGAGGCTTTTGTCCCACCTAGTCTTATTATACTCAACAGCTCTCTGAACACATTGTTGGGCATGATGATTAGCTTTTTCCAACATTTTCTTGAAGTCCAGGGCTGTTGGGTGGACATCAACAAGGTTTTGGTTGACGCTTTCTTTAGGAATTCTAGGTACCCATCCTCTTTCTAGAATATAAGGAACTTGTTGAGTAGTTGAGTGCATACTTCTGTTTTAAGCTATTTCTAGGGCTGAAAGGAGACTTACCCAGTCATGCGTATACCCATGTTGTTTTTTAAACTCTAAACCAAAAGAGCAAAACCTTCTTAGCATTTCTTACAAATTTTGAATCATGCCTTCAGCTAGCCCATCAGTTTGGGGATGATAAGCTGTAGAGAACGCTAATTTAGTTGCCAACATATCATGAAGTTTCCTCCAGAATTCAGAAGTAAACTTTGGGACTCTGATGCTGATTATAATTTTTGGGAAACCTATGTAGGCCATGACTCTGTTCTAGAACATCTGGGCTACTTCCATAGCTGTGTCATCTTTTTCATTAGGTATAAACTTTGCTGTCTTGGAGAATCTGTCCACAATCACTACCACAGAGTTATAGGAACATGGTCCCCCTGGCGGTAAACCAGTTAAAAACTCCATGTTTATTATTTTGCACATATTTGTGGGTTCTGATATCTTCTGGAGAATACCAAATCTATTTCCTGTTTGTCTGTTAGTTCTCTGAAAGTTGTTGCAGGACTTGACTTAGTCATTGGTTTGTTCTCTCTAGTTGATCACCAGGCTGTCTAGTTGACCTTGTCAATAGTCCTATCTAATGAGGAGTGACCTGAGGTGCAGTTATTATGGCATTCATGCAGTATAGTTTTAATGTGAGTTTCTGAGTTGAGGAATATCACACTTGAGTTTTTATGACAGAATTATAAAAAACCATCTAAGCTAGAGAATCTCCCTTCTTTATAAGCAATGTAGAGTACCTTTTGTAAACTCTGGATTAACTCATCAGAGGGATTCTTGCTTTTCATGATCTCCAGTAACTTGGGGTGCTCCAGGTCATAGCTCTCTTGGAAAGAATCAAAGAAAGCTAGGTCTAGATCACAGACATGGATCCCTAAGATTGGGAATATATCATTGTCATTTGGGTCATATGCAGGGTTCCTAGGGTCATTAGGGAGAGCCCAGCTACTGAGTCCATCTGAATTCTGGTGTTTGGCTCCAGGTTTGTGCATTATTTTCATCTTTCCTTTATAATGATGTATAGCTATTTGCCACCTAAGCATGTGGTGGTCAGGAGTTTTCATTTTCATAAGCGTTCTTACTGCCGTAAAGTTGGTTATTACTTCAAAGGTACTTCCTTCTAGGTAATAGTGAAGTTTCTCTAAGGACCGGACCAATGCTAGGCTTTCCATCTGGCTTGCTCCATACATTTTTTCTGTATCTTTAATCTGTCAGGTATGAATACAATAGGTTTCAAATTTTTTCCAAGCCCAATGGGCTGAGTTCTTTTCCAAATTTGACTTTACTATAGTCTACAAAACTGGAAAGCACTCTATAGTTCCTGATTTCTTGTCATTTCAAGGCAATTTTTATCCCAATGAGGGATGCCCTATGAAGAAAAGAGCCCAGAAAATATCAAACAAATCTTGAGACAGACTGGCTTTTAGACTCCTGGTATTTTCTTTCTTTCTGAAAAACAGGTTGATGGACACTTGGAAAACTTAATTTAATCTCATATCTCCAACAAATCAAACCAACATATTATTCAGAAGTTACATAGAAAGGAAAAAGTAAAGAGTTACCTTATAGATCCAGACACTGTCCTTCTTATCTTCCAGAATAGAATAGCAATCCCCAAGTAAGATGAAAAACTCCAACTTGAGATACTTCAGCAAAAATACAATCCCCCCCTCTCTGTTCAACCTGAACAATACAAGATAATTGATCTAATCAAAAGAGATTTCCAGTGGGAAAATATGACTCCTATTATTAAAAATTATGTTTCCTCTTTTTAACTTTGCAGCAGAAGCAAACCAAGTCACCAAAAGAAGTTTGGAATCCTTCAACCTTTACAAATACCAGATGCTCCCTGGAATTTGCTATTTATGGACTTTAACTCACAGCTGCCACTATCCAATGAATTTGACTCAACTTTTATTTTGGTTGATTGCTTTTCAAAAATTTCTATCTTTATTAAAACCAGAACTGATATATCCTCTGTGGAATTAGTGTTGGAATGCGGCAATCTTATGTTGGAATGTGGCAATCTTATTTATTCTATTATATTTATTTATTTACTTTATATTTATTCTTTATCTATTTCTTTTATTATATTTTATTTTTATTCTTCTTATTCCTTTCCTTTATTTAATTATATCTCTTTACATGCGCCGATTGGAGACCTTACATATTATTTATTCATAGTGACACGCGCGTGATTCAGAGCACTATGCATATTCATTCTGAGTAGCTCTCCTCTAGTTGCGCCAAAAACTCTTTCCCTTGACGGACGGTCTCTTCCACTCGCCAGACTCTCTCTTTTATTTTTTTTCCTTCCTGATAATACCACTGAACAAAAGCAAGAAGCAAGAGAAGAAGTCAGGTCATTGAAAAGGTCACATAATAATTTGGTGCGATCTCTCACTTTCATTTTCCTTCTCAAGTCTCTTTTGTTCTAATCGTCTCAACTCTCAATTATATCAGTCCAAGGCATGCGTTGGATCACTAGTGTCTTATAGGAGTAACTTTATCTGTGTCATTTATACTCCTTGGGTAGGATTCTTTGTTTTGTTCTTTCTATTCCTGTTTACTGTTCTTTTTCTAATGATGCAAAACAGTTTCTGGTCTATCACTTCCTTCATTCAAAATTCTGGAGAAAATAAGAGTACTATTCCTTCAATTACCCAATCTGCTTATCTCCCATGTTTTTACCAAACATGGACTCCCAACTGATATTTTTAGCAACAGAGGATCTTGATTTTTTTCTTGTTTTTGGAAAAATGTGTGTGAAACATTAAAGATAAAAAGAACTCTCTCCACACCTTATCATCCCAAAACAGACAGTCAGACAGAAAGGGTAAATCAGATCCTAGGACAGTCTCTTAGGATGTATTTCAGCTATCACCAAGACTACTGGGATACCTGGATCCCTCTTGCTGAATTGGCCTACAACAACTCCACCCACCCTTCTACTAAGCAATATCCTTTCTTTACCATTTATGGAAAATACCCAAATTTCAAAAGACTATACGTATGGTGTATCCAGTGAGTTTGGTTTGGTGGTCAACTCCCGCTGGTCCAGAAACAAGCTATGTTTGATGGCCTGACCAAATTTGTTGATTTCAGCTCTCTGATACCTGGAACCTTGTAGTCCTTTAGCTACAGAGAGTGATAGAAGATACTGGAATAATAATAATAGTAGTAGTCCAATGATAAATATGTTAAAAGCTCAGAAAATGAATATTTTAAGAGCTGGTGAAAGGTTTAATTGGTTTGGTTAAAAGGGTTTTAAATTTTTTTTAAAAGAGGGGCCAAAGTATGATACTACTTGGGGTCTTTACAGACAAACAACCTCTCTTCAAGGGGCTTCCTTAGGCAGTTTAAAAACCTTGGAATGAAGATGGGTGCCTTATAAAGGGCTTATTCCAATTATATGGCTGGGCAACACAGCACAATGGCCAAGACAGAAAGGGAAACACTAATTCTGAGAACTTTAAATCAAAAAGCCTGCAATAATAGGAAGGGTTTCAGAGCAGATGGGGTAGATTTGCTTGACTAACTTCAATGGGTTGCTTGGTTTTTGAGAAATGAATAATAATACTACAGAATAATTCATAAATCACTTGATTATCTCTTTTTTAAGCACTTGAATAACAATGAAACAGTGTCTGATTGATAATAATAATTCCTGGTAAACTGATGGGGAATAATATGTCCAAAGAGGTCTGTATAAATACCTTTTTTGGGTCACTATGAGCTTCTCAGGGTGCTTAGAGTGGGTTCTGCTATTGGGATGAGGCTGGAAATCCAGTCAGGGCAAGATAAGCACATCTACTTGGTGCTGTCAATCAGCTGACATTATATCTGCTGGATATCTGTGCTATTTCATCCACAGAATCTGTTAATCTGTTATGGTGTAAATGTGATCATTCTGCACTCATCCTTCATTTTTACTATTAATATCATTTGAAAGTGGACAGATGTGGATGTTTACTGATTTTCCATTCCCTGCTAAGCACGTAGGTAATTTTCAATAATTTTTATGATGACCTCTAGTATTGTTTTGTGGTCTCTGAAGATTGGGATAAGTGATTTACGTGGTAATCCTCAATATTTGGCTTATTATTAAAAAATACTTAAACTTAGTTTCTTATTAATTTTATCTAAGTTTTATAGTTTTTAGACTATTACTAATGCATATTTCAGGTTATTAAATATGTCAGATAACCCTAAGTAGGTTGTAGCTACCTTGAGCGGTACCTGGTTTTCAGGTTTGTTGCAACTGATCCAGGTGCGGGGATCAGTCAATTCAGATGGGCGCAGGGCAGGATCCGCTGTGTGCGTGGAAAAATTAGCTGCGCCTGTGACCTCTGTACATTGGAATGTGTAGCTATGGGTACGTAGGATTGTGTAAGGATGCAGGGCTGCATGCAGGAATTGTGACATAACACATTTCCGTGTTGAACTCCTAAAATATACAAAACACTCCAATTCTGAGTGAAATTTAGTTGTAAAACCTATACCTGAAAATAAAAATGAAATATTGAAATGGCAAAAAGGTGCCATATTGGTGTTGTGGCTTTTGGTCCCTTTTTTATTTAATTATTTAAAAATAGAAGGAGTTGGATCTCCAGGGTGGGGTCAACAAGTGACCCTACCTAATTTTGTGTGAGGAATCCATTTCTCCAATAATATTTGTGGATTTCTCACTCCTTCTTTAGTTAATTTCACTTTTCTTATTTAATTTTTTTATCATATTTCTTCTGTTACTTTGACAGGTTGCTCTGTACATAGTAGCAAGCTTACATTCCCCCACTCCAAGATATGTCTATATCTGAAAAAAAAGTTCCTGGGTCTAATGCCTTCTGCTGGCTCTGTAATTTCTCAAGTGTATGGGTCCATCTGGGATATTGTGTTCAGGCAACCATTCATCTTTATCAGCTGACTCTCCCTTGTATCTGACTAGGTAGAGTATAACATCTTTTCCATTGATCCTGTCTTTTTTATCCTCAAGGATCTTGCTAACTTTTCCTCTTTCTTTTCCAGTTTCTTCTGCAAAAGGTATTTCTGGTGAAGGGATATGTTCTCCCTCCCTTGGGTGGTAGTGTTTCATGAGACTTACTGGGAAGACTGGGTGTTTCCTACAGATTTCATCACTCAAGATTACTTCCACAGAATTTTTACCATGAAGCTTTTTTATAGTGAAAGTTCCTATAAAAGCTGCTCTGAGCTTCCTCTTACCAGCTAAGTTAGTAAAGTTAGTGGTAGAAACTAAGACTTGATCTCAAATATTGAAATCAGGTTCTTTATGGGTTTTATCCCACCTCTGTTGGTTATTCTCAATAGCATCCTGAACACACTTAACAGCATGTTTATTTTCTACATCTATCATGTTCTTGAACTCAAGTGACGTAGGATGGATATTTGTTAATTGCTGGTTAATGTTATCCTTTGGTAATTCAGGGATCCATCCTCTTTCCAGTATGTAGGGTGCTTCTTTAGTAGTGGAGTGCTTGCTACTGTTGTAAGCCATCTCCAATGCGGGTAAAAGACTAACCCAGTCATGGCAATAACCATAAGAATTCTTATATTCTAGAACAAAGAAACAGAACCTTCTGAGCATATCTTCTAGAGTCTGGATCATTCTTTCAGCTTAACCATCTGTCTGGGGGTGATAAGCTGTAGAGAAAGCTAAGGTAGTTCCTAGCATGTCATGAAGATTTCTCCAAAACTCAGAGGTAAATTTGGGGTCTCTATCACTGATAATAATCTTGGGTACTCCAACATCAGCAATGAGTCTATTCCAGGATAACAAGGCAACTTCCATAGCAGTTTCTTCCTTGTTTTTAGGTAGAACCTTTGCTTTCTTTGAGAACCTATCAACTATAACCAGGACTGAGTTGTAGGAATAAGCACCTCCTAGGGTTAATCCAGTTAAAAAATCCATATTTATGATTTCCCATCTTTTCTTGGGTTCAGCAATCTTCTGTAGTAGACCAAACCTTTTCCCAGTTGCCCTATTGGACTTCTGAAAAGTTTCACAACTGGTAACACATTGGATAATTGAGTCTCTCCAATTGATCCACCAACCAGTTTGTTTGACTTTCTTTAAGGTCCTATCAGTAGATAAGTGGCCAGAAGAGCAGTTATCATGGCACTCAGCCAGGATATTTTTGATATGGTCTATCTTAGTTGACACTCAAATGCTGGTGCCTGTAGTATACCAGACCATGCCATAAGGTGAACCTTCCAGCTTTGTAATATTTCAGAAAAGGGTCAAGTAGACTATTAATCAGTTCAGATGGTGGAGAAATACTTTCCATAAAGGTTATTAGAGCCTTCATATCAGAGCTGTAAGCCTCCTTGATAGAGTTGAACAAAGATTCATCCAGTTCACAGATGTGGATTCCTAAAATAGGAGCCTCAATATCAAGTATGTTAGTATTCAGTATAGGAAATATATCATTGTCCTCTGTGCCAGAAGCAGGGTTACTTGGATCATTTGGCAAAGCATTACTAATCAAGCTATCAGCACTCTGATTTTTAGTACCAGCTTGGTGAACTATGGTCATCTGACCTCTGTACTGTTGTATGGCTATCTGCCACCTTAACATGTGCCTACTAGGGGTCTTCACGTTCATTAATTTCCTGAAAGCATTGCAGTCAGTAATCAAAGTGAAATTGGTGCCTTCCAAGTAGTAATGGAGTTTCTCCAGAGCCCATACTAAGGCAAGAAATTCCATTTAACTTGAACCATCCCTTTTCTCCGTGTCTTTAAATTGTCTGGATATGAAGAGTATAGGTTTTTCCACTGGTTTTTCATTTTCTATGACTTCTTGGTGTAAAGAAGCTCCTAGCCCATCCATTCTGGCATCAAAATAGAGCTTGAAATACCACATAAAACTGGACGCCACCTGTATGCAGGTGGCATTTCTGTATCCCATTGTTTGCTGAACTTCTGGCTAATTAGTTCATAATAGATTTTCAAGGGAAAGCTAGATATGAGAAAATCTGTTGCTTCAAAAGCAGTACAGATATCATCCACAAATTACTGCAGTTGGTGTTTGGGAATTCCTTCAAAGTGAAATTCAAAAATTCCAGAAGAGGCTGATTGTTTCCAGACAGGAATTTCCATTAACTGGTCAAAAACTGGGTAATTCCTCTTATTCACAACCCAAAATAAAATGCATAAACATGTATTTAGGATAATACTAACATACCATACTCCTAGAAATGTAATAATCTTTCCTTATATAAATGATCCATTGATGGCTTCTTTTCTGTTGGTTTCTTATTCAACAGCCTATGTTGATGTAATTTTATTTTTTATACTTCTACTTTTTATCAGGGAAAATATAGAAAGCCAAGCCAATTTTTTTTTTCAAATTTCAAAAAATGAAGAATATTTGAAATGGAAGATGACCAAAGACCAAGGGATAAAAGAAAGGAAAAAGAACAGAAGAATGAAGAAAAAAAGTCAATATCCTCACTTAGATGTGTTGATCACCATCCCTGGTCTGCACATAAGGGCAGGTTATTTTATTTTTTGAGGAAGAATGTTGAAACCAAGGCAAGAGGCAGGCTTCTTTTTGCAATGTAGAAAAGCCAGGGTAGGTGAAATTTATAAAAATAGAAAAATGCATTGAACTAGTTCTGGCCTGAGCAGAAGGGAATCCATTTTGGAAGAAAAGGAAGACATGAATTGAGTGGGAATTGGGCTAGTCACAAATGCATGAAATCAGCAACTGCAGATGTGTTGACTACCAGCCCTGGTTACAGAACAAAGTGTCACTCAATCACAAATTGATTTATGAAAATTTAGCCATGAGAGGACATGTCTTTACCACAGGAAAAAGGTCAAATTAGGACATATCAGAGTTAAGCAAACCTGCCATATTTCAATAGTGGGTTTCAACCCAAATCCACCACTTCAAACCCACTATTAAAAATCCAAAAAAATACCCTTATTTCCCATCAGACCTGTCAGAGTCACCTGAAAATAAATGGGTTTTTTCAAATAAAGTATCTAAAGGGTTTCACCACCTCAACCCATCATTTCACATCATCACCCCTGGTTTCTACCTCCATTGATATCCTGCTTGCTTCATCACTCTACTTTAATGCTCACAAAGCTTCATCACCCTCATCAAATTATTGCTTCCATCACATTGATGCTCTCATCACTTCATCCCCACTTCCATCACATCCCTTCATCACTTCATTGCTTCCTAACAGTGGGGGCACTCAAGGAGATTGCTCAATTACTGGTCTTGTAAATATATTTGATTTATTGATTGGATGAAACTTTCAAAAATGAAAAAAATACAATAGAAAAAATTGAAAAAAAATCAACCATATTGGGCCTTCTTTCCCAAAATTGTTTCATCAATTTTTGAAGTACTACAATCTTGGAGTTTTAAAGAT
Source organism: Puccinia polysora (assembly GCA_025617555.3). NCBI lineage: Eukaryota > Fungi > Basidiomycota > Pucciniomycetes > Pucciniales > Pucciniaceae > Puccinia > Puccinia polysora. The sequence continues at coordinate 29,944,390 of CM062628.1, forward strand.
ACATTGGCTAGTTTTTTATTAATTTGGAATGAGCAGCCAAAGTGAGTGTGGGTTGAAGAGGTATTTAAACTAGGAGGAGGAAATTTAGTCTGATGGTCAAAAAATTTAGTCTGCCAAAAAATTTCAATAATGCCCTCAGCTTTTGCAAAGTCAACAATACAACCAAGTTTTGGAAAAGATAAACCATGACCCAAATAATTGCAGGGAGGAAGGATAGGCTGTCCTGTAGATATGTTGATGTATGAAAATATCCCATATGTAAAACCATTCAAGTCATTCTTATCAGTATGGAGCTTGTTTGAGAAGTCATCAAATGTCACAATCACATTTGAAAACATGCAGAAATCTTGCTCCTTTTCCATCCACTCAGATGAATACCAGTTTGGGATTAGATATTCATCTGAAACTTTCTTTTTTTGAGCATGAGCTGAAGTACACAGTGATTGGATCCTTTCAAAGACAAATTTGTTTTGAGCAGGGAGACAGTCCCACAGTTCATCATCCTTCTTGATGGTCTCTTCATTCAAAAATGGTTTGTGAGAATAGACCACTATTTTTCAAATGAGGTCAAAATCAATCAATTTTTTGAATTTTCTGACAAAACCTGACATAAACAGGACAAACCTGCAGAGGCACCTCTATCACTTCCAAAACAAAAACCAATGGAATTAATGCAGCCATTGAAGGCTTCTGTGTTTGTCTTGCTGAGTGAATGGCGGTTCTTTGCCATCTGGTACAAGTCCAAGACAATGTTGCACAAAGTATCAATTTGTGGACCGCTTTTGGGGGCCTTCAAACTGTGGTATTTAAGAATGAAGTAGGGCTGAAACTGGTGGCTTGTGACAGGATTAACCATCATGTGAGGGCACATGCGGGGTAAGACTACATGATTGGGTGCAAGATTGTCCCACAGTGTCACAGAGTATGTTGGCTCATCACATTCTTGTACAAAAGTCTCCTGGCACGGTTGAAATTTTTGTTACTTGTGGATGTTGAAGTAACATTTGAGTTAATTAGGCTGTGTCTCTTTTGTATTACAAGATGTTTTGATGCATGTTGTTTCTCCTTGGCATCCCCTGAAACGCCAAGCTCAATACAACTACAACACATGTTTCAGGATGACACCCAGGAATCACAAAATGAATGGAAAACCAAAAGAAAAATAATGCAGAATCAAAAGTTCAATTAGTAATTTTATTGTTGAACAATATTGAGGAATAAAATTTAAATCCCATACCCATTTTTACCATACATGCCTTCATTCAATTCCACATTCTTTTCCATCAAGCTTGATATCTAAAATACTGATATCTAAAAACAATAAATACCCTCTTTTTTTAAAAAAGAAAAAAACAAAAAAGGTTACTTACCAATGGGGTGGTGGTTGTGGTGGATGAGGTGGGTGGTGGTGGTGGGTGGTGGTGGGTGTTGGTGGGTGGTGGTGGGTTTTGGTGGCTGTTGGTGGGTGGTGGTGGGGGTTGGTGGGGGTTGGTGGGTGGTGGTGGGGGTTGGTGGGAGGTGGTGGGTGGTTGTGGGTGTCAGTGGGTGGGTGAGGTGGTTCACCTCATAGTAGGAAAGACCCCTAAATTGGAGCTGAAAGACCACAAGTGTGGTTCAGGTGTCTAAGTCACTCACTAGGTGGGGGGGGGATTTGAAATCCCCCCCACCAAGCCACTCCCTCCCCCCTCAATTGCTCTCTAGGTGGGGAATGGATTTGAAATCCCCCCTCCCTCCCCCCTTGCTTGGTTGCTAGGTGGGGAGCGGATTTGAAATCCTTCTCTCCCTCTCCCCTTGATCTCCCACCTTGCTTGGTCCCTAGGTGGGGAGCGGATTTGAAATCCCCCCCTCCCTCCCCCCTTGATCTCCCCCCTTGCTTGCTTGCTAGGTGAGGAGAAGATTTGAAATCCACCCCCCCTCCCTCCCTCCTCAATGTCCCCCTTGCATGCTTGCTAGGTGGGGAGCAGATTTGAAATCCACCCCGCCTCCCACCCTCCTCAATGTTGCCCTTGCTTGCTGGCTGGGCAGGGGGGTGATGAAGTCCCCCCCACCGCAAGCCCCACTGGCTGATCCCCCTTGCACACCTGCCAGGTGGGGGGGGTGATCAAGTCCCCCCCACCGCAAGCCCCACCGCCCCCCCCTTGCTCCCACCAGGAGGCAGTGGCTCACACCCTCCTTGCTTGCTTGCTGGGCGGGGGGTGATCAAGTCCCCCCACCGCAAGCCCCACCAGCCCCCCCTTGCTCCCACCGCAAGGCGGTGGCTTGCACTCCCCTTGCTTGCTTTCCAGGCAGGGGGGTGATCAAGTCTCCCCCACCACAAGGCCCACTGCCCCCGCCTTTGCCGCTCACTTGGTTGGGGGGTGATGAAATCCCACCACCGCAAGCCCCTCCGCCCCCCCCCTTTGCCACTCACTTGGTTGGGGGTGATAAAATCCCCCCCTTTGCCGCTTGCTTGGTTGGGGGGGGATGAAATCCCCCCACCGCAAGCCCCTCGGCCCCCCCCTTTACCACTCACTCAGTTGGGGGTGATGAAATCCCCCCACTGGGCTGGCCCCCCCTTTGCCGCTTGCTTGGTTGGGGGCTGATGAAATCCCCCAACCGCAAGCCCCTCCGGCCCCCCCCTTTGCCACTCCCTCGGTGGAAGGGTGATGAAATCCCCCCACCGGGCTGGCCCCCCCTTTGCCGCTTGCTTGGTTGGGGGGTGATGAAATCCCCCAACTGCAAGCCCCTCTGCCCCCCCCCCTTTGCCACGCACTGGGTTGGGGGGTGATGAAGTCCCCCCACCGGGCTGGCCCCCCCCTTTGATGCTTGCTTGTGTGGGGGGTGATGAAAAACCCCCCACCAAGACACACCCTCCCTCCCAGCCTGCCTGCTTGCTCAAAAAAAAAAACTCAAAAAAAACAAAAGAAAAAAACTGGAAAAAAAAATGAAAAAAAACAAACCACCAGGCTGCCCCCCCCCTTTGCGGCTCGCTCAGTCGGGGGTTGATGAAATCCCCTCACTGCAAGCCCCTCTGGCCCCCCCCTTTGCCACTCACTCAGTCAGGGCTGATGAAATCCCCCCATTGGGCTGGCCCCCCCCTTTGCCGCTTGCTTGGTTGGAGGGTGATGAAATTCCCCCACCGGGAGCATCTCTGGCCCCCCCTTTGCCACTCACTTGGTTGGGGGGTGATGAAATCCCCCCACCGGGCTGGCCGCCCCCTTTGCTGCTTGCTTGGTTGGGGGGTGATGAAATCCCCCCACCAAGCCACGCCCTCCCTCCCGGCCTGCTTGCTTGCTCAAAAAAAAAAACAAAAGAAAAAAAAAACAAAAAAAAAATGAAAAAAAAAACAAAAGCAAAGCAGAAAAAAAACAAAAAAAACATAAAACATAAAACAAAAAAATAAAACAAAAAAATAAAAAAATAAACCAAACAATAAACCAAAAAAAAAAACAAAAACAAAACATAAACATAAACAAAAACAAAACAAAAACAAAAACAAAAAATGGAAAATAAACCAAAAAAAAAGGGAAATAAACCAAAAAAAAAATGGAAAATAAACTGAAAAAAAAAACAAAAAAAAATAAATGAAACCAAGATAAAAAAAATGAAAAAAAAAACCAAAAATAAACCAAAAAAAAAAAAAAACCAAGAATAAACCAAAAAAAAAAAAATAAACCAAAAAAAAAAAAAAAAAAGGAAACCCAAAAAAAAAACAAAAAAAAAAAAAAACAAAAAAAAAAAAAAAACAAAAAAAAAAAAAAACAAAAAAAAAAAACCAAAGAAAAAACAACAAAAAAACCAAAGAAAAAACAACAAAAAAAAAAAGAAAAAACAACCAAAAAAAAAAAAAAAAAACAAGAAACAACAAAAAAAAACAAAAAAACAAAAAACAAAAAAAAACAAAAAAACAAAAAAACAAAAAAAAAAACAAAAGGAAACCCAAAAAAAAAACAAAAAAAAAAAATAAGAAAGAAACAGAAAGAAACAGAAAGAAACCAAAAAAAAAAAAAAACCAAAAAGAAAAAAATGGAAAGAAGCCCAGAAAAAACAAAAAAAACAAAAACAAAGAGAAAAACAAAGAAAATCAAAAAAAACAAAAAACAAAAAAAAAAGCAAAAAAAAAAGCAAAAAAAAAAAAAAAAAAATGGAACTCTTCAATTGATGGCTTGAATGTGAAAAATCATAGGGTAAATGAATACATGAACCCCAGTTCAAATAAAAAAAAAACATACTTTTGAACAAGATCTTTACTCACAGGGCTGGTCATTTCTTTTAGTGGCTTACTTCTGGGGTTTCTTCTGTTCATAGATTGGACAATGTTTGGGGACTGATTTTTTGGAATTTTGGTATCAATGACACTTGACCAGTGATATTTTGAATTTTGATGATAGAAAAATTTTTGTGACTGGGGCTTGCAGTATTGAAAACCATGGGACAATCACTCTTTTGAAGAGTTGAATTATGAATTATCATGCAAATAAAAATTTTAAGAAATGTTGCAGATGAAAAATACAGCTAAAATTATGAAAAAAGTATCCAAATCACTTGCAAGATGACACAGTAAAGCTAGAGAAACTCAGAGAAGAAATTAATGCACTCATATTAACCATTTGAGCTTGGTAACTCAGAGATTGGAGGGGGTTCTGGGCTGAAAGGCATGTTGGAACAGGAATTTTTGTTCATGTGGTTCATGTAGTCATGAGCAATAGCCTTGGCTAGATCATCCCGGGTAGTTAATTTCAATTTTCCAGTATCTTGAGGGTTCTCAGATATACTGAGCATGATGGATCAAATGTACATTTGAAGGTGAGCCCATATGGGTTCCTTGGCTGAAGGTCTTCCATCTGAGAGAGACTGAATTTTTTGAATTAAACCAAGGAGTTCATGACAATCACATAAAAAAGCAATCCTTCTGTCTCTTGAAGCAATGAAGATCCCCCGGATTCCAGAAAGCAGGTAGAAGACAAAAGGGAGGAAATTGTGGCGGCATTCTAGTTCAGTCAATTCAGTGCAACATTGTTCATTTGAAAACTATGAGACAGTGAGGGAAGAGTGATCAACAGTGGATGCTGGAGGGTCTTTGCGCTTGTGCTTTTTCTTTTTGCAAGTGGAGGGCTCCTTTGGGTCTTTCTGGGAATGAGCCTGAAGTAAGGTGAAGCTGATCATTATATCAATAATGATGCTGTGTAGCTCTTGAAGACAGTCCATTGGCTCAATGGGCATATCCTCTGACTGATTGGTGTTGGCCTCATTTTCTAGAACCATGTGATTCTCTATTGAGCAGGGCTGCAGTGGATTTGGAAATCTCTTGATACTTTCAAGCCACATAACCATTTGTAGGTTTGCCTTGACATTGGAGACTGGAGATGTGAGAGGATGGGGAGGCTGTGCACACAGTTCATTGGCAACTGTTTTCACTGAGAAAGCCACTGTCTTGGCCCATTTATTGATTGCTTTCCCTGTTGGATGGTCAAAGGCGTGAAGAAAGCACACCAGATTGGATTCTAGATGAGCAGTTTTCTGATCTAGGGGGGGTGCACCAGCGGGACAAGAATGGCTGTTCTGCAGGCGGTTGAGGGCAGTAAAATTGATGATGTCTGGTTCCCACCATGGCTCATGTAAATCCAAGCATAGAAAATCTTTTGCTGTGAAATGAAAAAGTGGTCATTAGCAAAAAGAAATCTTGCAAGTTGATGGGATGCTCAAATAAAACTAACCTTGCTCACGGATCTGCCCAACCCAGTTACCATACTCAAAATTGGCTGAATGGGAGATGTACTACATTTCTGGTGGTTCCGTAGTAGTGGTGGGCTGGATAAAGAAATCCAAAAAGTGCTTCACCGCATCCCATCCCATTTTGAGTTTCTTTTGAGATTTCCTACCCTTGAAAGATTGAGTGATTGAATGAAGCTCCTTGTGTATTCTTTTGTGGTAAATGATGGTAAAATAAGCTCTATTTGCTTGATCATCAAAATCATAAGTGGGCTCCTCATCTTGGGGAGCATCCATACCAGAAACAATGGGCTGGGGAGAGATTGGGTCTGGTTCAATCACTGATGCTTGATTGGATGCCTCAGGTTGATCTGGGGCCACCTGGGATTGCTCAAAAGTGACTTGGGGTTCCTCCATGGTTGCAGTGGGTTGGGCACATAGGGAAGGTTCAGGAGTTATTTGTATTTCTGGTTGAGGGGAGGGTGCAATGGCTTCATGATTTGATGCTGCATCAGGGGAGGAGGGGGCTGGATTGTGATTTCCCATGATTTGTAGATGTGGGGTCATGTCCACAGGGGGATGAGTCAAGCGTGGACGTTTTGGAGGTGGCTGTAATGGGGCTGTTGGGACAATGAGGAGCTGGATGTTATGCTCAGCTGTTCTCTACACGGGAGAAAACTTTTACAATTGTATTCTAAGGGAAAACAAACCAATCAGACCTCCAAATCTGCAAATGTGAAAAATGAAAGTGGGGCAAAAACTAACCTTTTCGGATATCACTCAAGCTGGAGTTTCACCTGTTCACAGGATCTTGGATTGATCTGGGGATCCTGAGGCAAGCACAGGTAGTGGCCGTATCAAAATTCTGATAGAATTATTCCTTATTTACTTCATGGACTTCTGATGCGGGGTCAGACTTGTCTGCAGGCGCTGAGAGTCATTCATCTTCATGAGTTGATGGTGAAGACTCTGTTAATTATGCCAAGGCATTAGTCAATGAATGCCAAAGTTGGTAGGGATTGTTCTTTCAATTTGATGAAATACAAAACCATGGGTTAACAAACCTGAAGGTGGGATTGCTTTTGTAGGAGCAGTGGATGCCATTGTGAGTGGATTAATAAATAGATGGGAAAAAGATGTAAAGCTGGCTCAAGGGGTATTGGGGAATGGAGAAAAGGGGAAAAAACTGAGTGAAGGGAGGGTTATTTATAGCCATTGACAAGAAGACTTGTTTCATTTTTCTTGCTGCAACCCACCAAACAAAAATTGCTGCTGACCATGTCTACATGATGCAACATGCAGATCCATAGTCATTTTTGTGTCATGCTGGTGTGATGCATGTGGCTTGCATTATCTGGGGATAGACCTGTGCATATGTAAGCCTTTCTGACTTTCTGCATTAGCTGAAAAATAATCTAGCACATTTATGAATGATGACAATTGCTTCTCATTACAAACTGCAACCATTAGAATGCCTCATGGATGGTGACCAATTTTCTTCTTAATGGTTGCTGACCATTGCAGTTCTTTATGGATGATGAGAATTGATTCTCATGAGCAACTATTACCATTAGAATGCCTCATGGATAGTTACCAATGTGCTTGTTAATGATCACCAACCATTGAAGTTCTTTATGGATGATGACAATTGCTTCTCATGAGCAACTGCGACCATGAGAATGCCTCATGGATGGTGACCAATGTTCTTCTTAATGGTTGCCAACCATTGCAGTTTTTTATGGATGATGACAATTGATTCTCATGAGAAACTGCAACCATTAGAATGCCTCATGGAAAGCAAGCAATGTTCTTCTTAATGGTTGCCAACCATTGCAGTTCTTTATGGATGGCAAGAATTGATTCTCATGAGCAACTTCAACCATTAGAATGCCTCAAGGATGGTGACCAATTTTCTTCTTAATGGTTGCCAACCATTTATTCTCCTTCCAGTGTCACCTCAAGGACAAGAGTTTACCACACAATGTCACACAGTGTAACATCTTATCTACACATATGAGAGTATTGGTGACATGCGGTAGCAAGACATGCGTGATGTGAATTTTGAGCAAATTTACTGATGGCATAGTGGAAAAATTTTACTTCTCAAGAATTTTGGTGCAAGAGTAATGTACAGGATAGTGAGGAGGGAAGACAACAACCATATGAGTGAGATTGGGAAGAAGGAGATGAGAAGCTAAGGGAGAGGGGATTTAGGTGTCATCCTGCAGGGATTGAAACACTTCCCTCCAATCCCCTGGTGGTGAGAATAGTTGACCTGAATATGATATGAGCACAATTTCCTGAATCAGCCAACTGTAAGGTTGGTGGATATATTTCCAGGAAAAAAAGTCTTACTAGGCAAGTTGCTCCTTGCGTTTCTGAATCTGAAGAAGAGATGTAAAAATCAGTGAGGTGCATATGATGAGTGGATTATGAGGACATTACCTTTTGAATATTCTACTCAATGGTATTGGGTGCAATGAGGTAATAAACATGCACTGGCCTTGTTTGACCCATTTGATGCAGCCAATCAACTGCTTGTTCCTGGGTTGTGGGGTTTCAACGGGGTTCCTATGTAGAACAAATGAATGTAGACTAAGTAAATGGCAAAATTCTAGAAAGTATTGGGTGCTTACCATGATAAATACAACATTGGCTGATGTGATGTTGTTTCCAACACCAGCTGCCTGAATGGAGGCATGAAGCACATAAGTTGTGCTACTTGCTGAAAACTGCTCAAGAATTGATTCTTGCTGTTTTGCTGTTAACCCTCCATCCAGACAAAAGAAGGATATTCAATATTCATCTAGTGTCATTCCAATCCTGAACATGAGGGGAGAAAATGGACTTTTGAGTGGGTTCTCATTGGAAACAGGAGAAAAAGACAGCCTGCTTTCAGATCAAGATAACGTGTCCAAAACAAGAAGACCACAACTTTGCTTTCTCCAGCTACCACCACTGATCCTGGCTGAATAATCCCTACAAGCTGTTTTATTTTGGAGCTCTCAAGGCAGGTGTCAATATCAATGTGGTGGAAAATTGTTTCAACTCCCGTGAAGTGATCCTTGGGACCCAACTCTTCTGGGAGGATGAATTGTCCATTTTTGTCCATGATGACATTGGGGTCTGCCAAAACCGGATGATTACATGCTCCTATGAGCTTGCCAAGATCTTTGAGGAGCAAAAACCTCATTGGCTTGGATCCATCAGCAGGCAGCTCATTCCTGATCTTAGAAATGAATTGGTCCTGGAGTTGGCAGTAGAAGTCTTCCGCTGCAGGTGAGACTGGTGTCTTGATGTAGTTGTGAGTAATACTGGGGAGATTTGACAGCTCATCAACCTTGGTCCTTCAAAGGGTGGTGTGTTGGAGGACCATTTGTATTGGGGCAAAGTCCCCTGCATTTAGGTGGGGCAAAAGGGTAGTTGCCCAGTCACTGTACTCATTTTCTAGACTGATACCCAGGAAGCTAAGGAGAGAGAGGAGATCTTGAAGGCAGTCTTGCACTGGAGTTCCTTTGAGACAAACTCTACAATTGGTTGCAACCTGGGTGACTGATTTGGAAAGCTTGGCCTTGTTATTTTGAATAGTGCTTTCATGCAAGTGAATTGCAGTCATTTTGGTCCAAAAAAAATACTTGTGTAGGAAAGATGGCCAAATGGAGGTTGGATTTACTGTGCCTCATCCAAAATAATCCTGAACCATTTTCTGGAGAAGATAATGGAGCGTGGGGTGTTGCGGTTGGCTTGCATTTTGTTGTATTCCAATGAAACCAGGTGATATGATGTGAGAATCACATCTGCATGTTCCAGTTGACAATCCATGTTCTGATGCCGCCATTTTCCATAGTAGGTGAGAAAATTGATGGCCTTTGACTGGGAATGCTTCATAATCTCTCTTTTCCAATTCTTCAGGAGGAGTGGGGGGGTTATTACCAGTGTGGCTTGATGTGGAGGTTTTTCAGGGGGGATCCAGCAAAAGGGCATAGGTCCGGGCTTGCGGCAAGGTGGTTGCAATAAGTGATATCAATTGTATTGTTTTACAAAGACCCATGTCATTGGCCAGGATAGATCCAAGTGGTGATTCTAGAATGTCCTCACCCCTTGCAAGAGCTATGCTCTCACCAGTGATCTTGTTCTCCCATAGTGCACCACTATCAACTGAGGTCCTCTTCCACAAAGCCAAGGTAGATGCAGCACGTGGCGATTCCCTATCAAGGAGGAAAGCAAGTCCTTGAGACTGATGTGGTAGCAATGGGGTTTTTATTAAATTTGCAGGAGGAGAAACAGGGTCCAGATCACACCCACTGGTTACCTTGAGTAGAGAAGGGTTGTAATGTAGCTCTTTGATAGCAGACGGGAGGTCTACAATCTCTGTGGCAAGGTTGGAAAGGAAAATGGAGTTGTGTTTTGCGGGATTTTATTGTGGAGGGCATTCAAGGATAATCAATGAGGAAACAATGGAGGTGGTGATGGCCATGAGATCACGTTTGCTTCAAAATATCAATAATGCAAAATTGAATGTGACAACAGGCTAGGAGGAGACATGCAGAACTGCCTCAACAAAGATCTGTGAAGCTGTCTGGTTGGAAAATTCCAAAGGGCATTTCCAAGCAGGGCCAAATGATTTTTGATTGTGGATATAAGGGAGAAGGAGACGTGACAGGGGAAGTGTTAAGTAGCCCACAGGTTGATCTAGGGTTGGGATTCTGACAACAAGTTTGCCATCTTGGCAAATGTCAGCTCTCTGATACCAGGAACCTTGCAGTCCTTTAGCTACAGAGAGTGATAAAAGAACTTGGAGCAATAATATTCCAAAGAATAAACACTTTAAAGCTCCAATAATGGTACGGTATGAGCAAGTGCAAGGTTTATTTGGTTATAAATATTTTAAATATTAAATATAAAGAGGGGCCACAGTATTATACTACTGGGGATCTTTACAGACTAGCAACCTCTCTTCAAGGGGCCTCCTTAGGCAGTTTAAGAACCTTGGAATAAATATGGGTGCCTTATAAAGGACTTATTCCACTAATGGCCGGGCTTAACAGCACACGTGGCCTAGACAGGAAGGGGAAACACTCACTCTGAGTACTTGACCACGAAAATCCTGGAGTAATTGGAAGGGTTTCAGAGCAGATGGGGTTGATTGCCTGACTAAACTTCAATGGTTGATTGGTTAATAAAGGTAAATAATACTACTACAGACTAAGTCATAAATCACTTGCTTATCTTCATATAAGCACTTGATTAACAATGACACCGTGTCTGATTGATAATAAATAATTCCTGATAACTGATTAACTGATTGGAAACAAGAGGGCAAAAGAGCCTGTTTAAATATTCCTTTTTGGGTGCTTGAGGACCTCTAGAAGGGTTACTAGCCATGGGCTGAGGCTAGGGGGGCAATCAGGGCAAGATTGGCACGTCCTCAAGGTGCTGTCGGCCTGCTGGCCTTAGATCTGTCAAGGAACAGCTCCTTTTTAGCTGCAGGATCTGTTAATCAATAGATTAGTCATTTTGCTGATCCTGCACTGATCCTTAATTTGTACAGTAAGTACTGGTCCAAAGTGAGCAGACGTAGATTTTTATTGATTCTCCATCCTCTGCTGATCCTGTATGTAATTTTTAATAATTTTTACGACCACTCCTTATGTAGTTTTGTGGTCTTTGAAGGTTCTGATCAACTTACTTCGTGGTGAGTCTGGATCTTTATTTAATTAATAAAAAATACTAAAAATTAGTTATTAACTAATTTCAATTGATTTTTAAGGTTTTTGAACCTTAATCTGTGCTCGTGTTTTGGCTTTACATATGTAGTGTATATCCTACTATGTTGTAGCTTCTCTGAGCGGTACCTGATTGTCATAGGAGGCGCGGGGATCAGTCCATTCAAATGCGCGCGGGGACTGATCCGCTGCTCAGATGCGCGCGGGAGTTCAGCGCTGTAGGGACGCGGGGCTGCGTGCGGGAGTTGGCGTACGCGGGAGTCCAATGCTGTAGGGACGCGGAGCTGCGTGCGGGAATTCAGCGTACGCGGGAGACTGGAGCTAGGGACGCGGGGCTGCGTGCGGGAATTGTGACAAAACACAATTTCCCGTGTAACTCCTAAACTACACACAACACCTGAATTTCGACTGAAATTTAGGTGTGAAACCTATACATGACATATCATGTGAAATATTAAAATGGCTAAAAAGTGCCATACTGGTGCCGTGGTCATTTACCATTCTGTATTAAATTAATTAAAAAATATAAGGAGTACGAATTCAAGGGTGGGGTCAGTGAGTGACCCTACCTTATTTTGGGTGGGGAATCCATTTCTGCAACAATATTTATGGATTTCCTACTCCTTCATTTTATAATGATTTTATTTATTCATTTATCTTTATTTTGTTAATATTATTATTGTTGCTGCTTTGTCAGGTTGCTCTGTGCTAAGTAGCAGGCTGACAGCAAAGAAGGGAGACCCAATGAGTTGCTGGGTTGGAAATGAGATAGGGAAGAACAGTTTCAGGAATCAAGGTGAAGGTGGTTTTGAGGAGGCCAAGACATTTAGAAGTGAAGGAAGACATGGCTGAAGTTGGAAGAAGTAATGTGATGAGTCAGGGATTTAGTAGACGGATGGGTGGAATATGTGGGAGATTGTGAGAAGAGCAATGATTGTGAGGGGGAAAAAAGCATGTGAAGTTGAGTAATTATATCTTTGAGCTGACCAGGAGGTGGCTCTGTGGTAGGAATTTGTGTCAACACATGGCATAGTCTCATGCAGATGATGTACACCATTGTTGATCAAACTATATAAAGTTGTTGAAATGAGTGGCATATGATTTCATTACATTCAGGGTTATGCAAATTCTCATTGTGGAAGTATGCATAAGGGTGGGAGGGTTTATGTCTCACTTGCGTCAATTGTGGTAAATGGTCTGCCACGGATTGATTTGGGAGGGTCTGAAATTGATTTGTGTGCTGGCTGGCAAGCTTACAGCTTCATTTTTGACAGATATACATGGGATGAATGGAAAGGATGCTGGTGAAGGAACCCAAAATTGAGTTGTACGCTGGGCAGCAAGCGTACAACTCCTGAAAGGATCATGGTGCATAGGACATAATGAGGTTGTGAAATCCCGTGGCCAAGGTCCAGCTTGGCTTTTGAGTGCTACACGAGGGTGTGGGCATAAAATAAGCTGTGGATCAAGGCTGGCTTGATATGCCCACACCCTTGTGGAGGAACCTAAAATGGAGTTGTACGCTAGGTAGCAAGCATACAACTCCTGAAAGGACCATGGAGCATAGGAAATAATGAGGTTGTGCAAGTGGGTGGCCAAGGGTCCAGCTTGGCTTTTGAGTGCTACAAAAGGGTGTGGGCATAAAATAAGATGTGGATCAAAACTGGCTTGATATTCCCACAGCCTTGTGAAGGAACATAACATGGAGTTGTACACTGGGAGGCCAGCGTACAACTCCTGAAAGGACCATGGAGCATAGGACATAATGAGGTTGTGCAAGTGGATGGCCAAGGTCCAGCTTGGCGTTTGAGTGCTACACAAGGGTGTGGGCATATAATAAGCTGTAGATCCAAACTGGCTTGATATTCCCACACCCTTGTGAAGGAACATAACATGGAGTTGTACACTGGGAGGCCAGCGTACAACTCCTGAAAGGACCATGGAGCATAGGACATAATGAGGTTGTGCAAGTGGATGGCCAAGGTCCAGCTTGGCGTTTGAGTGCTACACAAGGGTGTGGGCATATAATAAGCTGTGGATGAAAACTGGCTTGATATTCACACACCCTTGTGAAGGAACCCTAAATGGAGTTGTATGCTGGGTGGCAAGCATACAACTCCTGAAAGGACCATGGAGAATTGGACTTAATGAGGTTGTGCAAGTGGGTGGCCAAGCTCCAGCTTGGCTTTTAAGTGCTACACAAGGGTGTAGGCATAAAATAAGCTGTGGATCAAAACTAGCTTGATATGCCCACACCCTTGTGAAGGAACCCAAAATGGAGTTGTACGCTGGGCGGCAAGCATACAACTCCTGAAGGAACATGGAGCATAGGAAATAATCAGGTTGTGCAAGTGGGTGGCCAAGGTCCAGCTTGGCTTTTGAGTGCTACACAAGGGTGTAGGCATAAAATAAGATGTGGATCAAAAATGGCTTGATATGCCCACAGACTTGTGAAGTAACATGACTTAGAGTTGAACGCTGGGCCGCCAGCGTACAACTCCTGAAAGGACCATGGAGCATAGGAAATAATGAGGTTGTGCAATTGAGTGGCAAAGTTCCAGCTTGGCGTTTGAGTGCTACACAAGGGTGTGGACATAAAATAAGCTGTAGATCCAAACTGGCTTAATATGCCCACACCCTTGTGAAGGAACCCAAAATGGAGTTGTACACTGGGCGGCCAGCATACAACTCCTGAAAGGATCATGGTGCATAGGACATAATGAGGTTGTGCAATCTGTGTCTACAAGGGCTCAACTGCAATTTTTTTGGCTTGTGCAAGGGTGTGGGCATAACTCAAGAGACACCTGTTTTGAAGCTTCATTTTGAAACACCTCCTGGGGGGGTTGGCATAGATATTATGCATGTTGTGTTCCCAAGCTGGTTGCACATAATTGCAAACAGAAACCGTAGGGTGCAGGCATCTTGGTGACCAACAACCTTCAAGCTTGCCCATGGTTGGAAACCATTGGGGCAAGCTAATGGTTGACAAGAATTGGGGAGAGCTAATGGTAGGGGACCATTGGGTCAAGCTAATGGTTGGAAAACATTGGGGCAAGCTAATGGTTGACAGGAATTGGGGCAAGCTAAAGGCCAGCAACCATTGGGGCAAGCTAATGGTTGGCAACCATTGGGGAAAGCTAATGGTCGGCAACCATTGGGGAAAGCTAATGGTCGGCAACCATTGGGGCAAGCTAATGGCCAGCAACCATTTGGTTACAAGCTAATGGTTGATGACCATTGGGGAAAGCTAATGGTCCGCAACCATTGGGCTACATGCTAATGGTTGATGACCATTGGGGAAAGCTAATGATTGGCAACCATTGGGACAAGCTAATTGTTGGCAACAATTGGGGCAAGCTAATGGTCAGCAACAATTGGGGCACACTAATATTTGGCAACCATTGGGGCAAGCTAATGGTTGGCAACCATTGGGGAAGGCTAATGGTTGGGAACCATTGGGGCAAGCTAATGGTCAGCAACCATTGGGGAAAGCTCAGCCTAAGCTAATGAACAGCAACCATAAGGCTAAGGTAATGGATGGCAACCATTGAGGGTGAGTCACCCCTAAATGCATAAATGGGTACAAGGTAGTGTATAAGGTGTGGGTGGATAGTGCACCCAATTGATGAATCAATCCCTCCCTCCATCCATCCATCCCTCCATCATTTGATCCATCCATCCATCCATCCATCCATCCATCCATCCATCCATCCATCCATCCATCCATCCATCCATACCATCCATCCATCCATCCATACCATCTATCCATCCATACCATCACCATAAGACTTCTCCACTATTTCTACATCACCTGTACACAGCAAAAACACACCCTCAATTAACTCTGCCCAGCCCACTGAGACCACTGGAGATCAACCAACTGCTGATCCAGTACACACCAAACCCCCACCCTCAATTATGTCTTCCCAGACCACTGAGTCCACTGGAAATCAACTGACTGCTGATTGCCCAGCAATCATCACTCCAGACCATGAGTCCTCTTTTCACTTTTCATGTTTGCCTCAACTACTGACCAGACCTCCCTTAGCCTCTCTTCCACCACCCCCACCATGGGTTGAAGTTGTTGGCATGGAATCATCATCAAGCCACCATGCTGCACCCCCACCCCCACCCCCAGCCCAGACCAGTGGCTTGATGAGCACACAGAAATCCTTGGTTGTCTCAAAGTCTAACTTCCTTGCTAATAGCAAGAGGCAAATGACAAAGCTCTTTAAAATGGCCAATGAAAAATCACTTCCACAATCAGTGCGAGAAATTGCAGTCAAGGCCTGTAAGGGTCTTCAAGATGCAATGGCCTGTGAGTTGAAACACTTTAATGCTAGTCTAATCCCTGGCTGATCCTCATTGTGTCCTTCAACAGTGGTTGAAAACAGTGATGTCCTCCCTCCTGAGGAGGAGGTTCAGATTGGGTCAGGGAAACTTCTCGCCAAAAGACGGGCTTCAGCTGCCTCTGCCAATCCCAACAAGAAAAGGCATAAATTTGTGCCCTTGATGGAAAGTGATGAAGAGGAAAGAACCCCAGGCCCTGCTACTCTGCCCACACTATCTGCTCCAAATGAAGTGCCCTCCAAAGAATCCCAACATCCACTCTTTACCCCTGAAGTCCCAGCAGAGCAGGCCTCCATCACCACTACCCTTGAACCCAATGCTACACCAATGGTAACAGACTCCCAACCCACCAAGGGGGCTACCCCCCCCCCCTCTGCCGCTGATCCTGCAAATGACCCTGGTAAGTCACATCCATCACATCCATCAAAATACCTTTCCTGATTTCCAATCACTGTAGCTCCCTCCATAGATTCACCTATAGTGTTCAAAAAATACCTGGCTGAACTCCAGGAAGCCATTCAACCCTTTGCAAATGGCATCATCAACTCAAAGTGCTACAAGAGCCCTGTTGAGTCAGCAGTCCACCTCTTTGGATTAGGTGAAAAAGATTACAGCTATCTCACAGAATCCGTTTCAACACCATCAGTGCTGGTATTAAGGAATGGATCAGTCAATTGGCTACAAGTGGTAAGCTTGATTCCACTGGGATCTTTTGCCCTCACAGTAGCCAAACTCTCCTCATTCCTACAGATGCAAATCCCTTCCCACCTTGCACATCTGAGCCATATTACATGCCAGATGTATTTGCTCTGCGTTTTCTACCCGGGTCACCACCCCCATCAGCCACAACCATAGGGTCTAAGCTACACAATCTCTGGATCCACCTTACTCACCCTCCAGAGTTTTTACAGGTTAGATGGGCACAATTATGGTTCCAATCAATCCTCCTGGTCTCAAGAGAACTCACCCAGCCACCAGCATTTATCCAACCACCAGGTACTGAAGATGAGGCAAGCTGTGATATCTAAATCATCAAGTATTTTTCTGCTTGTCTTGGCTCACATGAAGACATGGCTCAGATTGAAGGACAGACAGTTGACAGCCCTAGTCACAAATCTAGCTTCAACTCCCTGGACACATTGGTTGACAACATCTACCACCTGCTCATTGGATTTGCTCTCCTGCAGAAAAAACTTTGATTGGAGGGGTCCTCCATAGCAGTGGCACCACAGCAGGCCAAGTTCAAAACCATCATGGTCACCATCACATCCCCACCCTACTACCACATTCTTGTGGCCTACCTTGTTGTGGGAGTATGTGGCCTCTTGCTGATACCATCAGATATTAGGAAATTTCCCCTGGTTCAATCCCCCTCAGCTCCTGAGCCTTGTCTCCAAAGCCAACAAGCTAGAGCCCAAGGACATCAAGGAACAAGTATGGAAGCAGAAAAATGCTTACATAGTGCAGCTTATCCAAGACTGATTTTTCAGCCCTGAATTTTGGCCAGGAACAGAGCTTGCCCCAATGGTTGGTGACCATGAGCTTTCCCCAATAGTTGGTGACCATGAGCTTTTCCCAATGGTTGGTGACCATAAGCTTGCCTCAATGGTTGCCAACCATTAGCTGGCCGCAATGGTTTCCTCCCATTAGCTTTCCCCAATGGTCACCAACCATTAGCTTTCCCCAATGGTCACCAACCATTAGCATGCCCCAATGGTTGCTGGCCATTAGCTTTCCACAATGGTTGCCAACCATTAGCTTTCCCCAATGGTTGCCCCAATGGTTGCTGACCATGAGCCTGCTGCAATGGTGGCTTTCCATTGGCAAAATTCCCCCTTTTTTAACATTCAAGTCATCATCCCCCTGTGCTTTGCAATTATTGAATGCTGTAGAGAGAGGGGAGGTCTCTCTCATTCAGAGACCTGAAGACTTGAGTCTCGCAAGTCTAATCAACGGTGCTAATGCTCCAAAATGGGAACACGACAGAGACGCCAACTACAGCAGTTGGACTGTTAATAGCTTGTAGCAATCCTGGTCGTATCTGGGTGTTCTTTGATTCTGATCTCATTTTCATTCATCTGGTTTTCATTCTCCTATCTCTTTTCTTCACTCCCTCCTTTCAATCTCACTCCTCTCAAATCCCCAACAACTCTTCTTTCATCTCAACCCTTCAAGATCTACTCTCAAGTCCAAGATACTCAATCATCAATTCAACAAGTCATATCTCAAGACCTCTTTCCTCTAACTGGTAAGATCACTCCGCACCCATGTTCATCTGAACATCAATCAACCTAAGGGCCTCTGTCTCATCATTCAGATCCGTTGCCTCATCTCTCTGTCCTCTCACAATGCCATAGTAAACTCTATCTGGCTTATTACATCTCAGTGTAGGTATTCTACTCCTTTGTTCAAGACAGGTTGTCATCCTAGTTTTTTGAGTCTCATCAAAGGTCTTCTATACTGTTTCAGTCTTGCTGGTTAAAATTAAATAATAATTTCTCAAAGTTATACGGTTAAAAGCCAGAGGCTCTCCCCAACCAGCAAGAACCAGCACTATGGCAAGTTCCTCGGTTTTCTTGTTGGACTCCTTTTGACAAGCTATGCTCAAAAAAGCCCTGGAAACAACCCCGCTCCTAACCAAAGAAAACTATGGCATTTGCAGAGACAAGATGATGGCCCTACTCAAACTCAGAGGAGTACTTGATGTCCTTGACTCAACCACAGGAGATCTCTCTCCGATCGACAACGATGAAATTCAACTTCTCCTCATATCCAAGGTAGATTCTATCACTCACAACAATTTCATAAGCGCAACCAACATCAATTTGGCCAAGGACATATGGTGTTCCATCAAGGAGCGGTTTTCCTCTTCTCAAGCGTCAAATTGAGCAAGAATATTCAACAATTTCCTTCACGTAGGCTTCAGAGAGGACAAGATCACAAACTTTGTAACGGACATCAATACCTCAATCAAGAAGATGATCAACATTGGTATAGAACTACCCAACAACATCCTTGCCTATCTGATGATGTTCAAGTTTCCACCAAGTCTTCAAGATCTTAAGTGTCAACTTATGCACTCCGACAAGCAAATCTTGGTTGAATTTGTATGCAATCACCTTATCCAGTACCACAACAAGATTAAAGCCGAAAGCAATGAAAAAGGGACTCTGCAAGGTACTGCTGAAACCGCTCTGGCCACAATGAGGACCAAAACAAAGAACTTCATCTCAAGCAGGTGTATCAAAGGATATCACAATCCAAAGCAGGACAAGCATCACTCTGAATCTGAGTGTTTTCACTTGCATCTGGAAAAAGCTCCCGAGTGGTGGAGAGAGAACCAGAGTAAATGGAAGGAGAAGAAGAAGAAGGCTCAGGAGACCGCCCATTTTCATGTGTTTGTAACCAGATGGATAGACTCGGAGATAGGAGCACAGAACAACATCCTGATAGACAGCGGAGCAACCTCCCACATATTCAATGAAGACCGATTCTTCACCAACCTCGAACCCAGAAAGGGAGAGCACATAACGACTGGAAAATCTGGTGCGAATCTACCCATTCTAGGTTTGGGAACTGTCAGACTAGAATGGAAGAATCAAGTCATCATACTGTCTGACTGTCTGTATGTTCCAGACATTTTTGTCAACCTAGTCAGCCCAGGAAAACTACTTGAACAAGGATGTACGCTGAAGGCCAAAGCTAGGAGTTTCGAGTTAAAAAAGGATGAAATCAAAATATGTCAGGGTACTGTCATGAACAGTCTTTTTGTCCTGGAAAAACTGCGCAAGATAGGCAACAATCAATGCTACCTGTTGCAGCAAGAAGACTCAAGATCACTCAAGTACCTTCATCTCTCCTACGGCCACGCTTCCATTGGCCGCTTGTCCAAAATCAAGGGCGCTAAACCCAGCACAGCCAAAAAGGACGGATTTGAATGTAAGGACTGTGTACTCTGCAAGATAACCAAATCCCCTTTCAAAGCTGTCTCCACCGCGGCCACTAAACCATTTGAACGGATTCATCTAGAAATCATAGGCCCAATCACGCCAGAATCTCATCAACGCAAAAGGTAAATCCTGACGGTTGTGGACAACTACTCTGGCTATATCTCTGGCATCCCATTGACTCAAAAAGACAATGCAACGCCAGTCCTAATGGAATTAATAGAGAAGCAAAGGAACATCTGTGGCTACTACCCATCAACGGTGTGTTCAGACAGTGGCACCAAGTTTGTAAACAAGAAGTTTACCGCATACCTCAAGGACAGATTTGTCAACCATCTCATAGCGGAACCCTACCACCCTGAACACAATGGCCGGGCAGAAAGAGCCAACCGAACCATAGTCAAGAGTGTAAGGTCCTTGTTGAGCTCAGCAAAACTGCCTCGGAAGTATTGTTCCAAAGTTCTCAAATTGTCCTGTCTCAGCCTCAACCAGATCCCAAAAGAAGGCCTGGATCAATCCCCTTGGGAACTGATCAAAAAGAGCGAGTTATCCTCCAGCTATCTTCAACCCATTGGCATCACGGCTATTTTATTGAATCAGAGAAGGGTAAAGGGGGCTAAATTTAACCCAAAAGGGCAGGAGGGAAAATTGGTAGGTTATAACCCTGAGTTTCTCTCTTATCAAATCCTCATGCCAAATGGACAAATTATTCAATCTAAGCATGTTTTGTTCCTGAAGCAGTCGATTGACCAACTGGGTATCAACTCCACCTTGGATCTTGACTTCAATATTGTCAACAAATCTATGCCAGAAGCAGAAGGAAATGGTGCTGATCAAATGAACCAAATGAACTACCGTGACCCTCCAGCTGAGGTTCCCTAGTCAGATGAGGAATCATCAACTTTGGAAACGGACTCAAGCCCTGGAAAAGACTCATTACATTGGGTTCAACCCATTGTCACAGCCGAACCAAGGACGTCAACTCCTGCAATGATTGAAGAGTCAACCAGAGAGCCTTCTAGAAGGGCTCTACAAGATTGATCAACAATCAAACCCCCCCAACGGTATGGGTTTCATCACTACTACAAGCCTAAAACGTTTGATCAAGCAAGCAGGTGCGCTGACAGCTTCAAGTGGGGGGGGGCAATCAAAAAGGAAATTGACCAATGCGAGTTACTTGAAGTCTGGGAAGATTATGAAGGCAATACTCCACTGAATCCGCTGGACACAATGTGGATATTCAAAATCAAGGAT
This sequence comes from Puccinia polysora, assembly GCA_025617555.3. Taxonomy (NCBI): domain Eukaryota; kingdom Fungi; phylum Basidiomycota; class Pucciniomycetes; order Pucciniales; family Pucciniaceae; genus Puccinia; species Puccinia polysora. The sequence continues at coordinate 29,965,358 of CM062628.1, forward strand.
AAAGCTCATGACGACGTGATCATCCAGAAGGCACAAATCTGTGTCAAAGGCTTCAACCAGGTTCACGGTTTGGACTTTGACAAAACATTTGCCCCAACCGGTAAAATTGCCTCCTTAAGAGCCATCTTACTGTGCGCCCTAAAAAACAAACTTGATGTCCGGCAGTACAACGTGAAGGCTGCCTTTTTGCACGCACCACTGGAAGAGGAAGTAATCATCAAAATGCCACAAGGTTGCCAACTCAAATGTCAGTACTTGAGACTCAAAAAGAGTTTTTACGGTCTCAAGCAATCCCCGAAAAACTTGTATGAAACCCTCACCAAATGGATCAAGTTGGTTGGTTTCAAGGAATCTGACAGCAATCCTTGCCTGTACAAAAGTGAGGACGGCAAATCTTTCCTCTTCTTTCATGTCAACAACCTGATTCTTGTGGGCGACGGCAACAACTTCAACAATAAATTCAACAATCGATTCAAAAACACCCAAGCTCACAAACCAGACACCATTCTGGGTATGAAATTTGAGAGAACGGCAAACAGTATTTTGCTAAGCCAACCCAAACACATCACTCACGGCTTAGAAGAACTCGGACTACTCAAATGGAGACCAAGCTCCACTCCATTGACTCCCCATCTCCAACTCTCAGACGCCTTGGATGAAGACTTTGAAAAATTCAAAGAACTCAACATCAACTACAAGTCCGCCATAGGACTTCTCAACTACATTGCAAGCAGAACCCGCCCAGACCTCAGCTACTCTGTTTCTAGCTAAGCCCGTTTTCAAAATAAGCCCGGTCTAACTCATTGGAAAGAACTCAGGCAAACGTGGCAATATCTCAACCACACCAAAGAGAAGAAACTCACACTTACCTATGACAAATTGAAGGGGCCAATTGAATGCTACAGCAATGCGTCCTGGGGAGAAGATCCAACCAGTTGCAAGTCTCAATTGGGATATCTCTGTCTATTGTTTGGCTTGCCGCTGTCCTGGAACAGTTACAAACAGAGGAATATAACTTATTTGTCCACCGAGGCCAAATGAAACCCCTCACTTGACTTGTTCCTCGAAGCCAAATGGCTCCGTCACCTACTTGGAGAAGTTCTCCAAATGAAACTCCCATCATCTATACATCTAATATACAACAAAGGCCTCGACAACAAGCTGAAGAAGTTTGGATCAAATGCTAAAACAAGGCACATGGATCTCAAAACAAAGGGACTTTGGGAGGAACTCAAAGAAGGATCTCTTACCATCCATCTAATTGAAACTGGTAAGATGTTGGCCAATCCCCTAACCAAGGCGGTCAGTCTGGAGCAGATTCAAAAATTCTGTGATGTGATCTTCACGGATTGATCTCCAGTTAAGGGGTGTGTAGAGAGAGGGGAGGTCTCTCTCATTCAGAGACCTGAAGACTTGAGTCTTGCGAGTCTAATCAATGGTGCTAATGCTCCAAAATGGGAACACAACAGAGACGCCGACTACAGCAGTTGGACTGTTAATAGCTTGTAGCGATCCTGGTTGTATCCGGGTGTTCTTTGATTCTGATCTCATTCTGATTCTGATCTCATTTTAATTCATCTGGTTTTCATTCTCCTATCTCTTTTCTTCACTCCCTCCTTTCAATCTCACTCCTCTCAAATCCCCAACAACTCTTCTTTCATCTCAATCCTTCAAGATCTACTCTCAATTCCAAGATACTCAATCATTGATTCAACAAGTCATATCTCAAGACCTCCTTCCTCTAACTGGTAAGATCTTTCAGCTCTCTGATACCAGGAACCTTGCAGTCCTTTAGCTACAGAGAGTGATATAAATGCTGGAATGATAATAATAATTATTATTCCAATAATAAACACTTAGAAGCTCAAATAAATGATATAATAAGAGCAGTTGCAAGGTTTAATTGGTTTGGTAATAGATGGTGTTGAATATAGTATAAAAGAGGGGCCACAGTATTATACTACTGGGGATCTTTACAGACTAGCAACCTCTCTTCAAGGGGCCTCCTTAGGCAGTTTAAGAACCTTGGAATAAATATGGGTGCCTTAGAAAGTACTTATTCCACTAATGGCTGGGCTTAACAGCACAAGTGGCCTAGACAGGAAGGGAAACACTCACTCTGAGCACTTGACCACAAAAATCCTGGAATAATTGGAAGGGTTTCAGAGCAGATGGGGTAGATTGCTTGACTAAACTTCAATGGTTGATTGGTTAATAAAGGTAAATAATACTACTACAGACTAAGTCATAAATCACTTGCTTATCTTCATATAAGCACTTGATGAATCAATGACACCGTGTCTGATTGATAATGAACAATTCCTGATAACTGATAACTGATTTGAAACAGAAGGGCAAAAAGAGCTTGTTTAAATATTCCTTTTTGGGTGCTTGAGGGCCTCTAGAAGGGGTACTAGCCATGGGCTGAGGCTAGGGGGGCAATCAGGGCAAGATTGGTACGTCCTCAAGGTGCTGTTAGCCTGCTGGCCTTAGATCTGTCAAGGAACAGCTCCTTTTTAGCTGAAGGATCTGTTAATCAATAGATTAGTCATTTTGCTGATCCTGCACTGATCCTCAATTTGTACTGTAAGTACTGGTCCAAAGTGAGCAGACGTGGATTTTTATTGATTCTCCATCCTCTGCTGATCCTGTATGTAGTTTTTAATAATTTTTACGACCACTCCTTATGTAGTTTTGTGGTCTTTGAAGGTTCTGATCAACTCATTTTGTGGTAAGTCTGGATCTTTATTTAAGTAATAAAAAATACTAAAAATTGGTTAATAACTAATTTTAATTGATTTTTAAGGTTTTTGAACTATAATCCATGCTTGTGTGGTAGCTTTACATATGTAGTGTAGATCCTACTATATTGTAGCTCCTCTGAGCGGTACCTGGATGTCAAACTGATCACGGCAGGAGGCGCAGGGATCAGTCCATTCAAATGTGCGCGGGGACTGATCCGCTGCTCAGATGCGCACAGGGGACTGTACCGCTGCGCGCGTGACTAGGTCACGGGATCACCTGCGCGGGAGTCCAGCGCTGTAGGGACGCGGGGCTGCGTGCAGGAGTTGGCGTACGCAGGAGTCCAACGCTGTAGGGACGCGGGGCTGTGTGCGGGAGTTTGCGTACGCGGGAGACCAGCGCTGTAGGGACGCGGGGCTGCGTGCGGGAATTGTGACAAAACACAATTTCCCGTGTAACTCCTAAACTACACACAACACCTGGATTTTGACTGAAATTTAGGTGTGAAACCTATACATGACATATCATGTGAAATATTAAAATGGCCAAAAGGTGCCATACTGGTGCCGTGGTCATTTGCCATTTTCTATTAAATTAATTAAAAAATATAAGGAGTAAGAATTCAAGGGTGGGGTCAGTGAGTGACCCTACCTTATTTTGGGTGGAAAATCCATTTCTGCAATAATATTTATGGATTTCCTACTCCTTCATTTTATAATAATTTTATTTATTCATTTATCTTTGTTCCTTTTAATTTTGTTAATATTATTATTGTTGTTGCTTTGTCAGGTTGCTCTGTGCTAAGTATCAGGCTGAAAAGATCACTCCGCACCCATGTTCATCTGAACATCAATCAACCTAAGGGCCTCTGTCTCATCATTCAGATCCGTTGCGTCATCTCTCTGTCCTCTCACAATGCCATAGTCAACTCTATCTGGCTTATTACATCTCAGTGTAGGTATTCTACTCCTTTGTTCAAGACAGGTTGTCATCCTAGTTGCTTGAGTCTCATCAAAGGTATTTTCTACTGTTTCAGTCTTGCTGGTTAAAATTCAATAATCATTTCTCAAAGTTATAAATGCTGACCCTGTTCTCCTACTTTGATAATCATGCAGTGCAAACAAAAAACAACCCATCATGGTACAATACCTCTTGAATGGAGCCCCATCAAAAAACCCCACACTCTTCAATCAAGCCGTTTCCAGCAGTGTCCCTGGCTCCAACTCCCACTTCTCTTGATGTCTCTCATAATACTGTTGAGTTGTGATGAATATCACCAAGTCAACGGATACTCAATGTCAACAAATCCCCAATTCCCTACAACAATCCCAGGTTCAATCACTGCCATCATCTTGCATTCATCAACAGATTCACTCCACTACCTCTCTAGTCCCATACAAGTCTTCATGTCTACTAAATGGCATATCAACCCTAGAAAGAGAGGTTTTTCTTCAAGAACTTGCACAAATGAACTTTCCTTTCTGTGGTTTCAATTGGTCTGAGCCTTGGGAATTGCATTGGAACCAGCTGTTTATGTGACTCATCATTAAACATTGGAACCATGCCCATGCACCTGGTGCATTTTGAAACTACCCATTCAACTCAGTGCATAACAACAAATTCAACCTTACCATTGTCCTCAAGAGGTGGTTCATGGGCAGGAGATCCAATATTAAGTCTGGAAAATATTTTTCACAAGCCCATGCAGCAAAAAAAAATCAGACAAGAAAATCCAGATGGCGCTGTGGTGTCAATTTATAGACACGGATTGGGAAATGCGTTGCGGCTGCACCCTCAGCATTGGAGGCAAGCAGGCTCAGCATTAGGGTATGCGGAGTGCTTAGCAGCGGCAGCTGCTGGATCAGCAGCAGCCGCTGTTTGGCTCCGCATCTAGTGGATGGGTCGGGCTCAGCATCAAATGGGGCATGGGCGGCAATCTGCCCCGGAGATTGGATTCGGAAGGTAGTGCGCTTGGCTAGGTTTGCAGGCGCGCCAATTTGGATACGTAGGGGCGGAGCAATCCGCAGGCTATAAAGGAACGGATGGAGCGCGCAGATCATGCTGGACATTACCGGAAACCCACAACGGGCGCGGACAAATGGATACGGACAGGCGCGGGGGGATCCAAGTAGGGCGCGGTGCGAGGACCGCATCATGAGAAGGACAAACCGGGTGGACGGAACAGCGTACGGACATGGGGGGGAGTTTGGTATGGAGGTGTGGAGAGGAGGCTAGGGTTTTTGTCTTGGGATTTTTTTCTGTTTTTGTTGTCATAATGTTATTTGCGCGTGTACTTAGGTTACGGTTGAGAGGGAGGACTTATCCCCACTCTCAACTCTGGGTTGGATGGAGGCATGGAAGGGAAGGGAATCATACCATCATATCACTGGATTGGATCAATCATCTCACCAAGAGATTAAAGGAACTCATACCAGATACACATCCAGGTGGAAAGTTCTTAGGATTGAAGTATTGGCAATTTCACTCTCTCTCTACTTTTCTTTATCTCTTTATCTCCTTATTTCTATCTCTCATTTAAGTGCGACTTTGGGCATCCCCATCTCCTTTCAAACGCAGGGCACCGTTAACTTCCAAACCTTGGGACAATTATAGGGGGATAACCCTTATTCTTTCCACATCTGGGGGTCTGGCAGGGAAGTAACCTTCCGTTTCTTGTCTTTTGAAGGTAACTGGGCGCAATGTCCTATCCATACCTCCCTACAGTCGCTTCCTCTTCTTCTTCTTTTTCTTCTCCTTCTGTTTCTGGGTCCGCTACTCTGACCCCATTCGTGTCTTCCATCCCTCCTCCTCCCCCTCCCTCCGCTCAACCCAGGACAAGCTACGCCGTTCTCCCATCGGTCTCCAGTGACCATGAACCCACTTGTCCAGTTTGCATCAGGCCGCGCAACTACCAACACATCCAATTCAACACTGCGGATTTGGAGCGATTCATCTTGAGATACAAAGGAATTGCAGATGCAGAAGGTGCGTTGGACGCCAATAAGTCCCGGCTTGTTGTCCTGTTCATTATAGACAAAGAGAAGCTCCGGGATGTGGAGGAGATGGAAGGCTACCAGAATCAAGATTGGCCAAAACTGAAGGCAGAGATCCTGACGCGGTGGGGTAGGCCCAAACCTCAATTCCGGGAAAGCAATTTTGACCGCGTGGCCTTGGAGGCAAGCGCGCGCGGAGGAGTCAGAACGCGGGTGGAGCTGGCGGATTACACCTCAACATTTTATTGGATCTATTGGTACTTGTCAAAGAACAAGGTGGTGGCGGGACAGAGGGGGGCCATGAAACGCGCGTTTCTGGGCGGTTTAGGCGCTCAACTCCGGGCAAGGGTGCAGCAGCATCTTTACAATCACAACTTGGTAAAGCGGTCATTGGATGGGAGCATTGCGCTCCTTCCAGAGCTGGCTGTCATTCGCCAGGCTGTGGAGAGTGAGCTTGACTTAGAAGAGCTTATTGAGGATACCACTAAGTCCTTCCCAGCGGGACCAAAGAAATCCTCCCCCCAGGTTTTGGCTCCGGCCAAATTCCCGGCCCCGGTTCCACCTACTTCAACGTGTGTTCCAGTTCCTCAACCCACACCCGCCCCTCCGGTAAGTGAATTGACCAAGCTTATGAAGGATTTGAAGATCTGCATGAGACGTATGGGCCAGCAGCAGCCGCGAGGGCCTCCACCACACATGGTGGAAGGGTTTTGGCTGCCCGGTACTTTTGTGCCGAGGGGGTGCTTGTACTGCGGGGCAAACAGTCATTGGCAATTGGCGTGCGAGGAGCTTACGAAGGATCTCAAAGCGGGATTGGTTTGAACGGCAGGGATGGGGTACATGTTTCCGACGGGAAAACAGATTCCAATGGAGCCAAGCCAGCCAACCGCAATGCAGCAGGTGTGCACACGGGGTCAGGAGGCGGGAACAACGGCGCAAGCGTCACTAGGCATTGTTACCGGTCCCGGGTCATGGCAGCCACCTCGGGTGGAAGCTGAGGTAAGGGTAGTGGCAACGGAAGAGAAGGTGGCGGTCTACAATAAGATGGAGGTGGATGCAAAGAAGCGACCCCGTTGACTGTTCCAAAACCGGCCGCACGCGCGCCCGGAATCGAGGCCCCGGCAGCAAATCCTGTAGGGAAGAAGAAAGCGGCGGACATTGTGCAAAGGGTGATGGGTAACAAGACTCCGGTCCCGCTGACCTTGCGGGAACTGGCGGCTGTGTCTCCAGTGGTGGTAGACAAGATGGTTCAGGCGTTGCGGGATTGCGGTCAGGGCTGGGTACCTCAGATGGTGCAGCAGGTTCATGTGGCGCAGAAGGAGGAGGGGCGCAAGGAGTGTGAGTTGATATTGTTTTCAACTCCGCTTGCTTACGTTCCAATGGTCATAGCGGGAAGGAAGGTGTGGGCTATGGTGGACAGCGGTTCAATGGTGAACCTGCTGCCATTGCAGATGGTTGATGATTTGGGGTTGGTTTGGCGGAAATGCGTGATGTGTCTCCGCGTGCTTAACGGAGGGGAGTGTTGTGTGGATGGGGTAGTTGAGGAGGAGGAGGTAGATGTTGCAAGGGTCTGTAAGCCTCTTTCTTTTCTTTTGGTTGATTGTGGGGATGTGATTTTGGGACGGCCGTTCATGTTTGGGTTCCGAGCACAAATGGTTTTTGATCCGGAGGCGGGAACGGAGGCGTTGAAAGTGGAGGATTTGTCTGGCGGAAGGTTTGAGACAACTATCTGCAATAACAGGAAAGGAAAGCAAAGGAGAGTGTTGGAGCATGAGGAGAAACCGGACGCGGAGTTGGTCTGCAACGGGCAACCCTTGAAGGATTTTTTCTAGTCAACCAAGGAGACCGCACGGAAAAAGCTCCAGTTTTGTGTGGGCAGTCAACTAATGAGGAGCAGGGAAGGGAAGGAAGGAAAGTGCAGGGCGCACACGTCGCAGAAGTAAGTCCCTTTTCTCAGTATGCATTGCCTGAGGGTACTATGCTTCAAAAACCCTATCATTGTGCCACACTTGTGAGCAAAGGCAAAAGCCGCGGTTCTGTTCTGTGCAGGACCTACAGCAAAGGATGCGGTGCATTTCTGGAGTTGGTGCGGGAATGGGTGAAGACTGGCCTCTACAAACAGTCAACATCTAGTTACTCCAGTCCGATCTTTGTGGTAGTTAAGCTGGACAGAAAGTTGTTGAGGATTGTCCATGATCTACAGCAGCTCAACTCTTTTATGATCCGGGACGCGGGACGGCCCCCTTGCGTGGACGAGTTCCTTGATTCAATGGCGGGGCGCGCTTGTTACGGTTTAGTGGATGTGATGGGGGGATACAACCAGCGCAAGTTGGATCTTTGCTTGCAGCCTCTAACAGCATTTGAGACTGGGTTGGGAAGAATGCAGCTGACTTGGCTACAGCAGGGCAAGACCAATTCTGTGGCGGTGTACCAGGCGCAAATGGCTTGGATCCTGAAAGATGATCTTCTGGAGGGAGTCCAAATCTTCATTGACAACACGGGCATCAAAGGTCCTAAATCCAATTACGGAGGAGCAGAGCTGATTGGAGTTCCTGGCGTCCAACATTTTGTGTGGGAATATGCGCAGACGTTGGAAAGCATCCTGTTTTGCATCAAGGAGGCAGGACTGACGGTGTTGGGGAAGAAGTTGGCGGTTTGCGTTCCAGCGCTCAAAGTCCTTGGCCATGTTGTTGCTTCCAACAGCCGACGCATTGCAGAGAAGAAGCGGAACAAGGTCCTCAAATGGCCAACCCTGCGGACGGTGTCACATATCCTTCAGTTCTTGGGATTATGTAGCTATGTCTGTATGTTCATTGAGAGGTTTGCAGAGGTGGCTAGCCCGCTTCAATCACTAACGCGGAAAGGCGCGGAGTGGAAGTGGGGAGAAGAGTGCGATCGCACGTTCCGGAAGCTCAAGGAGATTGTGGGACGTGACATTGTGCTCCGCGATCTTGACTAAAACGCAGGAGGAATTAGGCTAGCGGTTGATTCCAGTGAGTTTGGCCTGGGGGGGTTCTCACTCAAGAGGAAGATGGCAAGGATAGGCCGGTGCTTTACGAGTTGGTCACCTTCACTCCGACGGAAAGCCGGTACTCTCAGCCAAATTTGGAGTTGTGCGGGGTCACCAAGATTGTGCGGTGGCTTCAGTATCTCTTGTGGGGGGTTCACTTTGAGCTTTTGGTGGATGCGGAGGCGCTGGCGCGGATGATCAATTCCCCGGCGTTACCCAACGCTCCCATGACCAGGTGGGTGGCGTTTCTTCAACTTTTCTCCTTTGCTGTTGTTCATGTTCCAGGGAAAGCGTTCACTATGCCCAACGCATTGTTGTGGTATCCAAGGGAAAACCTGTTTGAGGACGCAGAACTGCTTGATGTGGAGACCCCGGTTGTCAAGGTAGGGGTTGTGGAGGCGGGTGTTCAGCTGCTGCTCCGGAAGACCGGGCGGTACACAATTCTTTGCAATTACTTGCGGGACCTTTGTTTTCCCAATGGAACTACGGACAAGCACATGCAATGGGCAAAGCGGCAAGCAGGGAACTTCTACGTACAGGAGGGGCAGCTTTGGCTGCGGAAGACTCCGGTTCCTCTTGTGGTTACCACTTCAAGGGCGGATCAGGAAGCTATCCTCCAAAGCCTTCACAACAATCTTGGCCATCAAGGGGAGGTCAAAACGCGGAGGCGGGTGAAAGAGCAGTTCTGGTGGCCGGGGGTAGTGCGTGCGGTACGGGAATGGTTGGCGTCCTGCAAAGCCTGTCAATGGAAGAGCGCAAGATTGCCTAAGCAAGTCAGAAACCCCACAGGGGAAGACACCCTCTTTGGTCAAGTCTTGCTTGATTTTGTCCACATCAAAGCCGGCAAGTTTGCCTATCTGCTTGTTGCGCGGGAAGACCTGTCCGGTTGGGCAGAAGTGCGTCTGTTGGTAAAGCTTTTGGCGGACAAAGTTGCTCTGTTTCTGGAGGAAGATTGGTTTGCGCAGTACGGGTTGCTTTGTCTGGTTACGGTGGATGGAGGGGCCGAGTTTTGCAGCCGTTTGGTCAAGTTGGTAAAGAGTTGCGGAGCCAAGTTTGGCCGAGTAACGGAGTACTATCCCAAGGGGGCTGGCATGATTGAACGCGGGCATCAACCAATCAAGGAGGCCCTGGTCAAGATGTGCGGGGAGGACAGAAAGTGCTGGCAGGAGACCCTTCCAATGGTTTTGTTTGCAGATTGGATTTTGTTGAAGCGGTCAACAGGCTACTCGCTGTACGAGTTACTTTTCAGACAGCGCCCCGTGCTTCTGGTGGACATTGAGTTGGAGACGTTCCTGGTGGTTGACTGGTGGAAGGTGAAGACTTCCGCCAAATTGCTTGAGGCTTGCGCCGAACAGCTCCTTTGACGGGACGGGATGCTTGCAAAGGCCGCAGACCGGCTGAAGAAGACTCGGACGGCATTGGTGCGCTATTGGGACAAGCGCTGCTTGCATTGTCCCCGAGATCCCTTGTGGAAGGGGGATTTGGTGCTCCTGTACAACCAAAGTCTGGAGTCTCAGTGGGGGAAGTTGTTTGCTAACCAGTGGAACGGCCCTTTCCGCGTGTCGTCCAAGTTCAAGGGCGTCAGCTATCAGTTGGAGGAATTAGACGGTACTCCGCTGAAACAGAAGGCGGCAGCTTTGCACGTCAAGCGCTTCTTCACGCAAGGATCTACCTTGTTTGACGAGACAGCGGAAGGGGGTGACGGATCAGACAAGGGGAGTGTGGATTGTGGCAATGGTGTAGGAACGCCATCCAGGGATTTGTCTTTGGGCAGAGAAGCGGAGACCGTGCCGTTGCAACGGAGTAGGCAGTTGCAACCAGCTGGGGACAGTGGCCAAGTTGGGGGGGGAGGTGGTGGGGGAAGGGGATAAGTCTTGATTTGGTGAGGGGGTGCTCTAGCCGGTTCACAGCCGGAACAACTAGACACCCCAGAATGTTTGTTTCTCTATGTTTCTTTCTTATCTGGATTATGGGGTCTTTGCTGGCTTGGGGTTTTTGCAGGAAACGAGGGCGCTGCACGAATCCGGGTCCGTGAACGCAAGGACAAGCCCCGTGGAACCGGGAAGCAAGGACAATCCCGCAGATGGGGGAAACGGGACAAAGAGCGATTTGGGGGCAGTCTACGGGTGTCGCGCGGGGAAAAAACAAAAAGTGTTCTTTCCTATTTTTCTTCTCTTTTGGTCTCTTTTTCTCTTTTTATTTTCTCTCAGGATATCTCGAGGATGGGTGGTTGGTATGGAAATAAGCTTGATTTGGTGAGGGGGTGCTCTAGCCGGTTCACAGCCAGAACAACTAGACACCCCAGAATGTCCGTTCTCTTACTCTCTCTCTCTCTCTTCCCTTACGGTGGCGCGCGCTGGTGTTTTGGTTGTTGTGTTTGTTACAGGATGGGTACAGGGAACTGTGTGGCAGTTTGTCTGGGGCGGTCCAGGTGCCTCTGTTGGAACGGTTGGTCACTTACCATCACTCACAAAGCAAAGCGCGCGGATGCGGACCTCAATCTCAAGCTCTTTCTCACAAAGCGCGTTGGCGCATTTTTTCTCAGAAGGTTAGGACCTCCCGCGGATACGTGTATTTTCTTAATGAAAAGGGAAGCGCAGTACAACCAAAAGGAAGAGAAAGGGAAGAATAGGGAAAGGGGGGCAATGCGCCTAAGCCATCCTCATCATTTCCTCCATTTCTGCCCTTGACAACGCCAGTAATGCCCGGAAAGACGCCAGGAGCTCGCGCCGGGATTCAGAGGATTGGGCGCCGGGGATTGCAAGGAAATCCCAAAGCATCATGGTTGACCTTTCCGCAAAAACCTTGAAGCCGGCCACCAGGAGTGCCATTACAATTGGAATTTCTGGGATCTTGGGAGGGCTGGGGGGAGGAGCGTCCGGTGAAAATGGGGCCTCCGGAGAACCAACAGGGGGGCTTGGTCCAGCTGGAGGCGATGATGGGACAATGATGGGTGACAAAGGCAGAGGGGGTGTTGATGGTTGTGGAGGAGGAGGAGAGGGTGCAGGCGCGGCCGCGGGTTGTCCGGAAAGCCTTGGGTCCAGTACCGTTCAATTCACACCGAAAGCGGCGGCCCAAACGCGGGTTGCCGTGCGCCATTCCTCCAAGGTTTTGTATTTGCTCTGTTGCGGAGGTCCAGCCCGGTGGAGAGGTGATGCCGAGTTGCGGCTCACGTGCCAGGTGGGGGGTGACGGAGCTTGGGGGCGGCGGGATGAAGGTGAACCGGGGGGTGTCCACAAGCCTTCTGAGATCAAGTTGTTGTCTGAAACCACAAATGGGTCCGGAAAAGCTCTCTTGCGCGGCCTGGGGCAAGAGCTGGATTGGGGGGGAGCTCAGGGCATGCCGTCACTAAGCGATCAGCAACGGTGGCCGCGACGGCAAGCAACACAGGCGGGTTTGCCAGGGGCAATCAAACACGCGTGCCCATTCCGGGCGCAGAACTCGCATGGGAGCATGGTGGCAATGGAGCGGGAGGAGGATGGGGAAGGCGGTAGTGGTAGTGGAAGTAGCGGGGGTGGTGGTATGGTGAAGCAATGGAAGACTTCTGGGGACAGAAATCAAGTTGGGGGGGGATGTGGTGTCAATTTATAGACACGGATTGGGAACTGCGTCGCGGCTGCGCGCTCAGAATTGGGGGCAAGCGGGCTCAGCATTAGGGTATGCGGAGTGCTCAGCAGCGGCAGCTGCTGGATCAGCAGCAGCCACTGTTTGGCTCTGCACCTAGTGGAAGGGTTGGGCTCAGAATTGAATGCAGCGTGGGCGGCAATCCGCCCCCGAGATTGGATTTGGAAGGTAGTGCGCTTGACTAGGTTTGGGGGCTCGCTGGTTTGGATACGTAGGGGCGGAGCAATCCGCAGGCTATAAAGGAACGGATGGAGCGCGCAGATCATGCCGGACATTACCAGACACCCACAACAGGCGCGGACAAACGGATACGGACAGGAGCGGGGGGCTCCAAGTAGGGCGTGGTGCGAGGACCGCATCATGAGAAGGACAAACCGGGTGGACGGAACGGCGTACGGACGTTGGGGGGGAGTTTGGTACAGAGGTGTGGAGAGGAGGCTAGGGTTTCTGTCTTGGGATTGTTTTCTGTTTTTGTTTTCATACTGTTATTTGCGCGTGTACTTAGGTTAGGGTTGAGAGGGAGGAATTATCCTCACTCTCAATTCCGGGTTGGATGGAGGCATGGAAGGGAAGGGAATCATACCATCATATCACTGGATTGGATCAATCATCTCACCAAGAGATTAAAGGAACTCATACCGGATAAACATCCAGGTGGAAAGTTCTTAGGATTGAAGGATTGGCGATTTCACTCTCTCTACTTTTCTTTATCTCTTTATCTCCTTATTTCTATCTCTCATTTAAGTGCAACTTTGGGCATCCCCATCTCCTTTCAAACGCAGGGCACTGTTAACTTCCAAACCTTGGGACAATTATAGGGGGATAACCCTTATTCTTTCCACAGCGCAAAAAAGTAAGCAATTACTCCCTATCATCCCATGGTATTTTTTACCCCATTTTTTTCAAATTTTTTTTCCTCTCTTCCTACAGCTCTCAAATCAACAAACAGAGATCTTGGAATCAATTGCATTACCAGAAAATCAGTCCAGTATATTCAGTGAAACGCAATGTTGCTCTTACACTGAGGTCTCCAGTCAAAAGGTCTTCCAGAAGGTCCAGTGCCAATGGCGATCTCAAGGTTTCTCTGTTCTTGGTCACCAAATAGATAAAAAATTTGACAAAATGAAAGCTGAGAGACTTGGTAGATGGTAAAAACATGGTCATTCAATGTGGATGATGAGGAAACCTTCCAACCTCCAAGAAAACTCACAAAGGTGCCAACAAGACTCCCCAGCAACTGTTATCATCCTGATTTGATTTCTTCCCTTTCTCCAGAGGGCAAACAGCTTTTGGATATGCAGCCTCCAATTGACCTTGCCTTCATAATTTCTAAACTCATACCTAAAATTATTTGTAGATCTAAAGTCATTTTTCAATAATGATTCTTGTGATAATAGAATGTTCAACTCTCAATACTTTAATCCATAGACTCTTGCAAAGATATCCTACTTGAAATATTTTTTTTATCAGACATACCTGTATTGTAAAATCACATAAATATCATTAAATCTTGAACATGTCCAAATTTTTTTAATTATCTTTCCCTGAATCAAAATACACTCTACATTGTGAAATTTTTATCAACATAACTGTACCAATACCATTGACATAAAAGCTCCTGCATGCAATGATTTGATGTGGTACATACCTTTGACATATAAAACTGCTTTTGGAAACCATGCACATGTATGTGTACACCATGGGGCCACTTTTGGCCATTGAGGACCGCAGATCCAACAACAAGGGTCAATTTGAAGGCACACTTGTTGACGGCCTGACATTTTGACAATCAGGTTGGCCAATGGCCGACCAACCAACAAATGATGGTTGACCAACCCATGCAGAAATCCACCAGTCTCCTGGTCGGTGACGGGTGGTCAGAGTTGTTGTAACCGCAATTTTCCCCTGCGGTTGAATCTTCAGCAGGGGCGGCTGGTAGTGACTTGCCACTGGGGTTGAGGCAACATCACCTCACCCTCGCAGTCAATTCACCAGCTGGACGCACAGGGTGGATCCATGTGACGTCATGGTTTCTGACCCATGACATCAGCTGTTTACCAGTTGACTATTTATTGGCTCAGACAATGATCATCATCATTCCTCTCACTCACTCCACCTCTCTTTATCCATCCCACCACAGTGGAATGCTACTACTACTTCCCTCTCTCTAGAACAACCAAGACCTGACAATCCTATCCCCTCCTTCCCTCCTCATCCATCCATCCAACACCCCCCTCTCTCTCTCCTTTGAATCTCCCTCTCACAGGTACCGGTCTCTTCTTGGGTACCACTCAATCACTTTCCAACAATGGTGGCCCCCTTGGTCTCCTGATGGAATTCTTGGTCATGGGAACTGGTTAAGCAATTCATTCCCTACTTACTCCCCCTCTCTTCTTCCCTTCTCTGATCCACTGACACCACTCAATCATCACTCAGATTGCTACCACCAGTCGTAACAAACGTCATGGCCTCACTGGGTGAAATGAGTTGAGTACTTTTCCTCTGGCCCTCCCTCTCCCTTTGCTTGACTCCTCTGATCTCCTTCTCTCCTCTCTCTGCTACCCAGTTTCTTATTTGCCCATTGCAGGTGGTCATGTCACACTCATCATCCATCCATAACACCTGTCTGTTTTCTCCCTGCCATCATCAACAAATCAATGAATTCACACCTTCAATCTCATGCCTCTTCACACCCATTGAAAGCTGTGAACAACCTTGATTTGATTCAACAAATTGATTGCAATCAACAGTACTGGGGATCTCAAGGGTATCAAAATTAAACACCAATTGTTTTACAATCCCCATCCTGTGAGAAAACTCAACAAAACTTTTTTTTTTAATTTTTTTAAATTTCTTTCCATTTCATTGTTAAAATACAACTGTAAAATTCTCCCACAAAAAACAAAAAACCATGTAATAATATTTATGACAGATTAAAACATTAGCAATTAAAATAAAATAAATATAAATGATTTATTTGATCTGGCAAGCCCCCTGTACCAACAATGGAAACAAAAAAAAAAGGTCAAATCATTGTCAAGAATGACAATGATTCAACCCACAAGGAACTTCTGACCCTTGAGTTGAATTGCTTTCAGATCAAACTTGACAGCAATTTGACAAGGGCCCAACTGCGCGGAGGTGGAATTGGCATCAAGCCATTAGAAAGCCCTCATCCACGCTTGGCGTTTTGGAAGACCAATGTTATTTTGATGGTTGCACTCCCACTAAGGGAGTCCTTTCAAACAAGCATTGGCCAAGCTGGGGGCTCAACAGCAAGTTGGCCCTGTGGTGTATGTGTATGGTCTGTAAAGCATGTTTGGGTGCTGAGCCAAGTTTTTCCAAAATTTGCTAAAGCACACGTGGCACTTAGCAAAGTCATCTTGGCACCTTGCAAAGCCTTCTTGGTGCCTTGCCAATGTCCACTTGGCACCTGGCCAAATTGGTCTGGTGCCCGGCCAAGTTCATCATGGTGCAGATCAAAGCTGGTTGCATTGACCCACCAATCACATGATCATACTTGAAAAAAAAGGCTTGAAGTTGGGGGGAGGGAGGCTGGTCAATTTTGGTACAACCAGCATTGATTGGCATCAAGGGGAGCTTGATTAGGTGCCAAGTTTTAATCCCTGCAAGCCCAACCTAATCAAGCTACCTGGGCGCCAATCCAAGTCCTAGGCACATGCCAAGTCAAACCTGGACAGGCGCCCAGATGCTCTTTACACACTATATGTGTATGTGGCCATGGGAGAGGCCTAAAACAACATTTTTCATCAAAAATATAAAACTTTGAGTTGCAATATACACCCCCATTTTCAAATTGATGGTGTATAAAGCCCATCTGGGGGCCTGGCAAAGTTCCAGGTTTTGTTTGTAAAGTGTGTGTAGTGCCCAAAAAAAGCTAGCTTGGCACCCAGCCAAGTGATCTTGGTGCCCTTTCAAGTGCCAGTTGGCACATCCCCAAATTGTCCTGGTGCCTTGCCAAGTTGGTTTGGGTATCAATCAAAGCTGGTTGCGCAACCAATTCTCAACTGAATTTTTTCTCTTTTTTTGACTCAAAAAGTTATTTTTTTTACTTTTTAATTTAAATAGCTGTGCATAAATTAATAAAATGAATTTAAACAAGGTTGAAAAAAAATTACCTTGTTGAATATTCTTTGACAAACAGTCCCATGAATTTTTTCTACCCACTTTACTTTTCCCCCACATCATCCAATTTGTCCCTCAAGCAGGAGAAGATATAAAAACACAAGAAATAAAAACAATAAAATAGAAATATATATATTTCAGAGCACACCATACCAGGATGGGTTTCCCAGCAGATACCATTCATTTAATTTTCCCCCACATCATCCAATGAGTACCTCTTGCAGAAAAAGATAAAAAACCATGAGAAAAAAACAAATGAAATAAAAATAAATAATCAAAATTAAATTTGAAAGAAATATCCAAATTCTGTAATCCAATTCAACTTTTGAGCTCAATTCTCAAAGGCACAAATAATGCTTATATCTATTTTGTCATATTATGAACTAAAATGTGGTTACTGATCACTAGGGTTTTATTTAAAACTATGTTCCTGCAAGAGAATTTTTATCCCCCTGGTTCAACAGGCATTAAAATGATTACTGCAACCTGGTGGTTGAAAAAGTGAATTCTTCACTCCAACAGTGTGTTGGGGTTGGTGGCTCACTCCTCAGTTCATTTTCCCAATCCAGCAATTACATAGTTATGTAATTGGAGGTAGAATTTCTGATGATTTGGAGGTTGAATGGGTTTTCCACTTGCCCCTGGAACTTTGTGGAGCAATGTGGGTTGAACTCCACTCATGGATGCTGTCCAGGACCAGAGGAGATTGAAGGTGTAGTAGGGTAAAGACATGTGGATGTAGAGTTGAGGGTGATGTGACAACCTCTGTCAATGACAGAGGGGGGGAGGTGAGATCAACTGAAGGTAAAACAGAGATACTTCTTGAGATATAGCTTGGATACAGGTGGGATACAACTTGCCAACTGCATATGGGTGGCACCCTATTTTTTGTGGTGAAAGGTTTAGAATATTCTGGCTGAATCAGTACTGGAGCTGAGGTCATTCCCATTTTGAGTTCCTCATAGTTCTTGACTCTGTCATGATTCATTTCAAAAATGGTGGTGTTGTTGCAGATTTCACACAGACACTTGGTTAGAAGAGCAAACTTTGGTAAGTACTTCCTATACTAGCTGTAGAAGCTAATAAAGGATAGAAGTTCAGTTTTATTCTGAGGCATTTGCCTGTTCATCATGGCTGCTATCTTTCTTTTGTCAGCAGCTAAAGGTAGTCCAAAGACAATTTGTCCTATGGCCTTGAGTTCTCCATAGCCAAAGTTTTACTTTTTTGTTGATACCTTTAATCCCACAGCAGAGATGGTTTTGAGGACTAGCCTTACTTTCTCCATGTGAGTATCCCAATTATCAGAGTAAATGATAACATCATCAATGTACACCATCATCCATCCTTGTCTAATGAATAATCCTAGAACTGTTTCCATCATCCTTTGAAAATGAGAAGGAGCATTTTTGATACCAAAAGCTATCCTAAAATACTCATAAATTCCCAAATGACAGATAATTCTCATGAATTTCCGGCTCTCAGGGCTGATAGGTGTTTGGTGAAAACCTTTCAGCATGTCCATAGTAATGATATATTTAGCCTTTGAGAGGTTTTTTAGAGCATGGTCAATCCTTGGAATAGGATAGTAATCACCTTGGGTATAGTTATTTAGCATTCTAAAGTCTCCAACCCTTCTTGACTTATCATTATGCCAGGCTATGATTACTGGGGTAGTAATATCCACTTGTTCATTGTTTCCTACTTTCCTTAATACTTTTAAGTCAACTAAATCCTGGATATGAGCTTCCAGAGCAGCTCTAGATTTTGGACTAGAAGGGTAAGAAGGTCTCCTGAGGTTAGGTGGGTAAGGAGGTTTAGTGGTTAAATTTAGAATCATGTAGTGTTCTTTTGATATTACAAATGGGGTGATCCTTGGTACAGAAAGCATTCTTATTTTCAAATCAAAATTTCAAGATTTCACAATTTTGTTCTTCCTTGAATAGGGAATTCAAAGCTGCTTGAGAGGAGTATTCTTGGTCAAAACTTCCCAATTGTTTCTCATAGGTTGAATCAGAAGTCTGAGCATTATCATGGCATATTTGGAACTTCTTGTTCCAGTCTCTCCCTATAGTAAAGTATCTAACCTTGATTTGGAATAGATCTATTCCATACAGGCAAAGATAATCATTTCCAAGAATAAAGTAATCACATACTCCATTTTGAAGTACAAAAAATTCAATGTTCAGTTTAAGTGATCCTTTCGAGTGAGGGAGTATGATTTCAGAAGACCATACTCCAACAGCATTGAGAGGAGAATTGCAACTGCTAAACTTAGCCTGAGGTACTGGTAATACGTTCAGCCTCCAATTTGGGTCTTGTTTTTCCAAATAAGTTGAACCAAAACAAGAGCAGAAGGCTGCACTGTCCAAGATTAACTTAACAGGGGAACCTTGGATCAAACCAGGAGCGCAGCATTTTTTGCCAGAAGTGTAAATTTTACAGGCAGAATCTTTCAGAGCCAAGGGCTTAGCCTCAGAGACATTGTGAATTTTCATGTTAGAATTCCATTTTTGAGGTAAGTTGGAATCCTCATTAACAGAGTTTATGTCCAGGGAGGACTCTATACTTCCTTCAATAACATTGATGGGGTTAGTGATCATTAAATCACACTCAGAGAGTGATCCATCAGTATCATCAAGTTGGGGGTCAGGATTTTCATACTCTTCTCCTTCAATAGGTTTAATTCTTCTCCTGGGCTGAGGACAGTCAGGTCTAACATGTCCTGTTTTGTTGCAGTTCCAACATACTTTTTCCTTGGAATCTGAATTCTTCTTGACTTCCAAGGTGGTTAGATTAGCATCAGGGGAATCTTTAGTTTTTGAAGTGTATTCTTCTCTACTCCTAGAATTTTGTTACCTGGGGAGTCTGTTGAATCTCTTTTCAAGACCATTCATGTCAATGGTTTCTTCCAATATACCTATCAAGGTAGAGAGATCAGAGTTCATGGGAATTCTGCACCTTACACTATGGTTGATTTGTCTGGGACACAAGTTGAGAAGTCTCTCATTGACCTCTTCCTTATCATCATCTGGGTAGAAACAGTCTAACCTCCTTTTCCGGTCTAAACACCACTAATGAGGTTTGTCCTTGGATGGATCAAACTGGGAGGTTTCAAAAGTTTTCATCATCTTTCTTTTCCAAATCCTGGTACCAAATTTTTCTCTGATCAATTCCTTCCAAGAATTCCAGGTTAAAGATCCTACTTCTTCCCCCTTATTGATGAATAAATCAAGATCCACTCCCTCAAACAGTCTGGGTAACCTCACCACAGCTATTGCATCAGGGAGTTCATTAGAAGCAAGGGTTTAATCAATCAACTTAATAAAACTAACATGGTTATACTGTCCTTCTCCAGAGAATTTAGGCCATTCAGTGATGGGAGGAAGTAACTTCAAATCTTGCCCCATTTCTGGTGTAGGGCTTGGTCTAAAATGCTCAGGAGTACTAGTAAGACTGGCAGGTCTAGCTTCTTTCAAGTCAGTGGCTGGAGAGTTACTGATATTGACCTTAAGATCTCTGAGATCATTCTCAATAATACCCAACTCCAATTCAAGATTTTTGTTTAATAAATAAATTTTGTTAATCAAATGAGTTGAAAAAGTAGTACTAGTTTTATTAAATTCTTCCTTAAGTTGATCCATAGTTACAATCATGTCTTCCTGAAGGATTGATTGATTATCATCAATATGCTTCATCAGATCCAACTTACTAGATTTGATACTGTCCTTTATTTGTTGTATTTCCAACTAATCAATCCTCATAGTCTGCAATGGGTGTCAATAACTCTGAAAACACTCAGACTCAACTTTTCCAATTGTTCATAAACTTTTTCAAAGCACTTGCTAATAATGGTAAAATTGTGAGACACATTTACAGAAAAGATTTTAAGGGCTTCTACATCTAATTGTGGTACACATTTTTCCATTTCTGGGCTAGATAGATTATTTTGTCCCAATCCTTTGGGTTCTTTAACTTCTTATGGGCTGAGGACCTCTTCTTTTTGGTGTCCTTTCCCTTGAAGGAAACTAACTGATCACAAGGATTCCAACTCTGCACGTAACCTTCTACTTTATTCTTTGGGATCAACTTTTGCAGAGAAATCTGAGATTTCTTTTCCAGAGAGATGGCTTTTCTCATACCTGGCTGATCCCCCTGGGTCTGAGCCAACTTGAATTTTTGCCAGTAACTCACGTGCTCCTTCACTAAAATTTTTACTCTTTCCTCCTTGGTTGAGTCCAGCTGGGGTGGCATAGGAGGACCTGTACCCTCCTGGGATAACATGTTGGGCAATGGCTGTCTCTCCAATGGTGTGTTGGTCAATTTGGTGGCCGCAGTTGTTGCCATTTTTGCCCCACATGATGCTATGGTCATGGGTTCAAGCCCCCTCATTGTGCTTGCAACTGGAGTCCTTGTGCGCATGGGTTCCTCCAGGCAAAGATCCATAGGATGGCCCTCTGCCAGTTGCTTTGGTGTTGCGCCTGTTTTTATTCATAGTGCAAAAGGTATAAGTCTTTGTTGAAATTTTTGAAGAAGACTTTCTTTAAATATATATATATATATATATATAATAATTTTTGAGTTTTTATATTTATATATATATATATATATATATTCACTCACTTATAGTTGATTTTAAAGGTACCAAAACTTGGTTGGGGTCACTACCATCCTTGGGGGGTATTCCAATGGGGTCCAAATGGGTTCCAATCAGATCTTGGAATAAATCCAATGGCAAGTCCAAGGGTACACTGTCTGGGAAATCCTCCAGAATATCCTGGTAAAAAAGTTCACCAAACAGAAAATCAACTGAGAAGTATAAAACAAAAAAATATAGGTTTAATATTTTTTTGTAATTCTTTTACGTGGTAAGATGATATTTCAAAATAAAATAATTTTTAATCTCACTTTTGTTATTTTTGGATTTTTCTTTATCTTCTGGGTTGTTTATATTATAAATATAAAGCTTCCTTTGATAAATTTTCCACTCCTTATGTTGCCTTAATAAAGAATTAAAATTGATAATTCCCTCTAACTCAATCTCCTTTTCTTTTAAAGCTTGTTGCTTAAAATGATGAAGCTTTTCCTGTTGTTTCTCAGGAGTTATAATGATGGGCACAAAGTTACATATTTTTTCTTCTTTTTTATCTTTAAGAAGGTTCAAATAATAATTGATTGATTCTCCATTGTTCTTAAGATCCACTAGAGAAATAAAGAATCAAAAATATATGTTATAAGTATTTTAAATTATTTTTAAAAATAAATAGACTGGTCCAAGGAATAAATAATTAAAAATTAATTATTTAAGGATAATTCTTGGCCAGACACCCAGTTTTCAGCTCTCTGATACCAGGAACCTTGCAGTCCTTTAGCTACAGAGAGTGATAGAAGATACTGGAATAATAATAATAATAGTATTCCAATGATAAACACTTAAAAAGCTGAAACAATGAATGTTTTAAGAGCTGTTGCAAGTTTTAATTGGTTTGGTTAAAATGGATTTCAATTTTTTATAAAAGAGGGGCCACAGTATTTTACTTCTGGAGGTCTTTACAGACAAACAACCTCTCTTCAAGGGGCCTCCTTAGGCAGTTTAAAAACCTTGGAATGAAGATAGGTGCCTTAGAAAGGGCTTATTCCACTTATATGGCTGGGAAAAACCGCACAATGGCCAAGACAGGAAGGGAAACACTCACTCTGAGCACTTTAACACAAAAATCCTGCAATAATAGGAAGGGTTTTGGAGCAGATGGAGTAGATTTGCTTGACTAACTTCAATGGGTTGATTGGTTTTTGAGAAATGAATAATAATACTACAGACTAATTCATAAATCACTTGCTTATCTCTTTTATAGGCACTTGACTAAAATGATGCAGTTTCTGATTGATAATAATAATTCCTGGTAAACTGATGGGGAATAATAGGTCCAAGGAGGTCTGTATAAATACCTTTTTGGGGTGACTATGAGCTTCTCAGGGTGTGTAGAGAGGGTTCTGCTCTCAGGATGAGGCTGGAAAGCCAGTCAGGGCACCATTAGCATGTCTACTTGGTGCTGTCAATCAGCTGAAATCAGATTTGCTGGATATCTGTGCTATTTTAGCCACATAATCTGTTAATCTGTTATTGCGTAAATGTGATCATTCTGCACTCATCCTTCATTTTTATGGTTAATATTATTTTAAAGTGGACAAATGTGGACATTTGCTCATTTTTCATCATCTTTTGAGCACGTAGTGAATTTTTAATAATTTTTATGATGACCTCTAGTATTGTTTTGTGGTCTTTGAAGATCAGGATGAGTCATTTACATTTTAATCCTCAATATTTGGTTTATTATCAAAAAATACTTAAACTTAGTTTCTTATTAATTTTATTTAAGTTTTATAGTTTTTAGACTATTGCATATGTCATATAACCCTAACTAGGTTGTAGCTACCTTGAGCGGTACCTGGTTGTAAGGTTTGTTGTGACTGATCCAGGTGCGGGGATCAGTCAATTCAGATGGGCGCAGGGTAGGATCCTCTGCGTGCGTGGAAAAATTAGCTGTGCTTGTGACATATGTATGTGGGAATGAGTAGCTACAGGTACGTAGGATTGTGTAAGGATGCAGGGCTGCATGCAGCAATTGTGACATAACACATTTCCGTGTGTAACTCCTAAAATATACACAACACTCCAATTCTGAGTAAAATTTAGTTTTCAAACCTATACGTGACAATACACATGAAATATTGAAATGGCCAAAAGGTGCCATATTGGTGTTGTGGCTTTTGGTCCCTTTTTTATTTAATTATTTAAAAATAGAAGGAGTTGGATTTCCAGGGTAGGGTCAGGGAGTGACCCTACCTCATTTTGGGTGAGAAATCCATTTCTGCAATAATATTTGTGGATTTCTCACTTCTTCTTTAGTTAATTTTACTTTTCTTATTTAATTTTTTTATCATATTTCTTCTGGTACTTTGACATGTTGCTCTTTACATAGTAGCAAGCTGACAGTTGATTGGGAAATAGCCATGGGGGCCCCACCTTGTTGGGCCATCAACCCAACATTGCCATTGATCAACTCAGAGCAACAAGACACAGGTTTTCTGCTATGGTGATCATCATGACCACTAAAACCAATATGATGGCTTCCAATTGATTCCAAAGTCTTGGTGGGTTCATTTGAAAGCCTAAATTGCCAAGTTGATGGCACACCCCCATTGGTTGACCACCTGACAAGTGGCAGTTTATTCACCACCACCCAGCTTTGAGCACCCGCCAACCAGGGTTTAACAAAAAACCACTTAGTTTAAAACCCAACCAAACTCAGATGACACACCATAGTTGAAAATCAACCTGCCAGTTACTGTATTACTCAGATTCACAAAATTCAGAAACAACTAGGAGTTGAATTTGAAAAGTCAATTAAAATTATAAGAGACATGCTGAGCTTAAAAGAAGTGGTTTTCCTGACTCATTTGATGTTGGAAACTAAGTTTGGCTTTCTTGTAAAAATATCAAAACTAACCACCCAAAACATAAGCACTCAGAACAATGGTTAGTTCCTTTTTTGATTACATAAAAGATTGGAAAAAAAAATTCAAGCTTCATCTCCCTTCCCAATGGTCCTTTATTCACCAAGTGTTTCATTCCTCCCTGCTCAGACCTTACCAGGACAACTCTTTATCTTCCAGACACCAGCCACCAATTGAAACAGTCAAATCAGATGGGGAAGAAGAATGGGAAGTGGCTCAGTTATTGGATTCCAAGATAAATAGGTGGAAATTAATGTTTCTGGTTGAGTGGAAAGGCTTTCAAGACAATGAGGAACACACTACTTTGGAAACTCACTCTAATTTTACCAACTGCCTTACCTTACTTTGGGATTTCCACACACTCTACCCTTTAAAACCAAAAATACTTAAAATAAACAAAAGCTTCTTTCACAAAAGAAGAATATATATATATATAATATAAAATATATTGAATTTATTTATTCTTCCTTGTATCTTTTTTTGATTCAAAAAAAAAGACTCTTGGATTCTTTTAGTCAATCCATTCTTCATAGTACCACAACTTTATATCAATCAAAAAAAAAAAAACACATAATACAAATAAAATAAAATCTCCTAAATATTTTCAAAAATAATCTCTTCCAATTTGTTTACTCGAGTAATCCAAGTATTAACTAGTTTCAACTTTTTAGATTCATAGGAATTAGGCCCTCTTACAGAAGTACCAAATTTATAAGGAATGCCAGCCAAAGCCAAGATTTCAGAAAACCCCTTCTTTGACCCCATACTTCTTTACTTTCTAGCCTCAAATATTCCAAATTTCTTGTTCCTAATTTCAAAAACCCATCCTTTCTTCAAATCTTTCTGCAATTTATAATTTTTACTATAAATCTCAAAAGATTTGTTCACCTGCTCTTCATTTAAAACTGAATTTTCTCTGATCCTATTTTCCATAACACTAGTATCCATCATTTCCTATGATATTTCCCCATTTTGGAACTCCTCCAAACATACATCTGAAGCATTTCTTCTATCAAAGCAGATCTCCTCCATTCTTCTTCCAATTCATTTAGCCTTATTTCTCCTGTCTTCAACAACCTTCATCTTCACTTCCAAATAATTCATTTTCTTCTTTCAGCTGGCTACTATTCAAAGCCAACTGACTAAAGCCCCTAAAAATTAAATACATCAATTAAAAATAAATAAATAATAAAAATCAAGAAATAAAACCTTAACCCGTAATAAATGTAAGGTACCCCCTATAAAACCTACAGCACTGTCCCACACCACATAGACCCCAAAGAGCGTGACCATGTGGTGGGGAATAGTATGAAAACAGATAAACCAACAAAGAATCCGGAAAAATGATCCCTGCACCCCTATTAAAACTGTATCAAAGGTTGTCAGGGCTGCTGGAAAAGGGCCTGAACGGTAGGTTTTGACCTAAAAGGGTAGATGTTAGTTACTGTAACACCCTGATAGTGTGTACTAGTGATAAAAAGAGGCCTAGCTTTGTGCTAGATGACTCACAAGGTACCAAATACCCATACAACACCCCCCTTGTGTTGCTGGTAACTAAAACTTTCCATAACTAAACATTAATAGGAGTGTACTGTCTAATCAAGTGACTGTAAAACATCCCAATATATACAAAAGAGCCTTGGAATCAAGATAGTCTTGCAGAATGGGTCCCCAGAGCATGTGTTTAACCCCCTGGCATCAGGAAACCATTGATTATATTTAAAAATATTAATTTAATATTACTTCTTTGGTAGATACAATGAGGTCATTAAGAGTACAGAAAAATTTATCAAGCCCCAAGTATGATGAAATAGGGATTCCTATATCTCTTTAGTGACCAGAGATGTTCTAAAGAAACACACTGATGGCTCCCTGGCCTCAGCACTAGCCTGAGTCACCCTCCTGTGGCTTGAATGGAATACCTTCTTTGGTAGATACAATGAGGTCATTAAGAATACAGAAACATGTATCAAGCCCCAAGTATGATGACATGGGGCTTCCTGTACCTCTGTAGTGACCAGAGCAGGTCTACAAAAACACACTGATGGCTCCCTGGCCTCAGTAATAGCCTTGGTCACCCTCCTTTGGCTGTTAAAAGGGCTGTATCATGAGGGGACCAAAGCAATATAAATAAAGGCTCTTCCCCCAGCCATTTCTAACTCATTCATTGAGTCATATAGTAATTTTTTCTTCAGATATTTTTTTCCTCATGACATCAAACCCTTATAATAAATAACTGTGTGATCCTGGACCACTTTCTGATAAAAATATAGACAAAACTCTTGAATCATTACCTTTTGGCCAAAATCAATATCCAACCATTCAGCCTGCCTCAGCACTAACCTCCAGCACCCTGAATCCCTGAATATTGATCCATCCATCAAGATTAAGTTTGGATCTTGACCTAGTAAGTGATCCTGCTGACTTATACTCTTTTTTTAGGTTCTGCATAACCCAAACCCCAAGGAAATTACACACAACCTTCTTGAAAGGAGTCCTTGTAAACCCCACAGGCACCATAATTGCACCTATATTGTCCTTAACAGACATGTACCTGTGTTATGGAGGCTTCAAAAACCCCATTCAAGTCTTGGCCCCTCCTTTTAAGTTTTTTTTATAAATATATAAATAAACTTAACACTTTTAGACAAAATATGTCACTGGCATTTTTAACATTTTTACTCTAAACCTTTCATCACCTCTAGTAGCTAGAAGGAGCTAGGTCCTTAGCATCTAGGAGGCTGAAAATTGGGAGTCTGGCCAGGAAATGAGTGATATCATTATTGATCCTGAGCCATTTTTGATAAATTTTATAATTTTTCAAAAATTAACCAAGAAAAAAATTCCAAAAAATGATTGTAAATGACCAAACTATAAAAATACCTAAAAAATACAAAAAAAATCAGAAAAATTATTTTCTGATATTTTTACGTATTCCTTACCCCGCATTGGATTTCAAGATTAATGCAAAACTCCTTAAATACTATCTTAAACTCCTAAAACTCCGAAAAGAGGAGTATATCAAAAATTACAAACCAACTTATTGGGAACTTCTATCTCCTTTAGAACGGAAGAAATTGATTGCATTCCACTCAAAACTCAGACAGGAAAAAAATTGAAGAAAGGGTTTGTGACAACCTCATCTTGAAGTATAATAGAGATTGGGCTTAGACTCAACCTCCTGCTCACATCAGATTCAAGTTATTAAAAAGTGAGATTTTTTCCAAAAATTTCTTCAAACATTTTTTTATTATAAAATAACTCATAAATTCTATATCTGGTACTTTATAGGGTCTGGATCCCCAACTGCTCCATCAACTCCAACTGCTTTCACTTCTGAAGTAGCAGCCCCACCAGTTACCACTCCAGTGATAGTACCCAACTACCCTGTCATAGAAGATCCCATCCAACCTAGTTCCCCAGTCAGAGAAGAATCTGTAGCCACTCCAAACTCAGAGAGTAAGCCATATTATCTCATTTATTTTAAGAATTTATATAATTTACTGATTGCTTTTAATAAAAATGTCTAGCCTCAGAGGACCAGATGGATGCTTCACCTCTCTCACCCACTCCAGAGCCAAGCAGAATAATCCATCCATTGACTCTACAAAGAATGAAAGACTTGGGTATCCAGCCAATCCAGAGGATCCCATCCCCAGCTCCTCTTCTCATCTCTTCTTCCAAAGCTCCTTCTCAAGAACAGAAAGAGGAGTCCTGGAAAATGCTAATCAAGGAACACATACCCTTGTGGAAAAAGGTAATGCAAGTGGAGAAAGAGGCCAATGTGAAGATCCAGGTCTTTTATTGCAGGCAGGCCCAGATTTCTCAAAAAGCTTTGAAAAAGTTCATAACCAAGCAGGAGCTAGAAGAGTATGTGAAGGGGTGGAATCCTTGGGACCACCTCAAGAAAATCCATCCTCCTCCCAAAAAAAAGGGAAAGTTAAAATACTCTTACCAGAAGAGACCAAAGGAGGATTTCAACAATCAAAAGAAATGGGCAGTTAAAGGTGGCCTTCAAGAGCTAGTTGTAGATATTTCTTTTGCCAAAAGTCTTAGAAATAACTTTAGTGCTTTAGATAATAATATCTGTTTGTGCCTCCAAATGATCCACCAACTGGAGGAAAAATTGAGTAGCCCTGAGTACCTCCTTAGTTAAACATGGTAGTAACTACTGCCCTTATGAAACATGGAGTGTCCTCTGATCTCCAAGAGATCAAGACTCTTATCCTGGAAGAAAGAACCACAAACAGTATTAATTATGAGAAGTCCTTTTAAGCCTTGAGAGAAGATTTAATTCAAAATCAACCTTCAGCTAGTAATGACTCCCTTCATGAAACACTAAGAGAGCATAGGAACCAGTTGGAGAACTCTATAAATGAGCTGAATAATCAAATGGATGTGCAGCTCAATATGTTTAAGAATGATATCAGAGATGTAAAATTATCCCAGATTTCACAATCTGAAGCTGTTAACCATTCTGAATGGCACATTCCTCCTCCTAGGTTCTCCAATCCTAGGTTTAATCTTGCCCCCTTGCACAGGAACTACTCTCCTAAAATGGAACAAGCTATTAAGCTGCTGCCTTCTATCACAGATTGGCCTAAGTTTTCTGGAGAAGGAGACTATGATCATATAATTTTCATGAAATACATCAATTATCATATTCTTTCTTCAGGCTTACCAGAGACCATAGCCCTAGTAAGATTACCCAGACTGTTTGAAGGAGTTGCATTGGATTGGTTTAGCTCTAAAAGAGAACAAGTAGGAGATTTCCCATGGGAAAAATGGAAAGAACTCATCAGAGAACAATTTTGTACTCAAGTTTGGAAGAATAAAATGCTTGGAGCCTTTGAGCAAGATTTCTTTGATTGGGTTAAAGATCACCCTCAGCAATGGTGCCTGAACCAGAAGAAGAGGATTGACAGTGTCTACCCACAGGCTTCTGTAGAGGAGATTAATGAGAGATTGCTAGGACAATGAAAGGACACCTAGAACATAATTTCAAGCGCAGAATAACCATTGATGCTGACCTTCCCACTTTTATAGGAGTCATGGAAGAAATAATTGACATGATTGAACTAAATAAAAATCTTAGAGACAGACCTACAGAGCTCCAGACCCAACCTAGAGAGACAAAAGAGGTTATTAAAGAATTGGTATTAGCTTCTCCCCAGGGGAATGCTGTTATCAAAGCCAACCCCTCTCTTGAATGTTGGAAATGTAGAGAGAAGGGGCACAGACGACCAAACTGTCCTCTTGGATCCATCAACTAGTGTATCCTGAAAGGAAACAGACTGTAAAGAAAACTTTTTTCCTGTCATTAGAAAATACCCTCTCATCATTGGCAAAGATGATTTCACAAGCTTGGAGGATAGATTTAAGGTTGGTTTGGTTTGTCCCATCAAATTTTCCTGGGGAATTAATGGATGGGGATTGAAATTAGAAGAGGGTTTTTGGTCAGAAGTTTTGGAGAGGTGAGTCATTGCAGTGGTCATTTGCTGAAGAATGGCCAGCAGAGCAGGATCAGTAGAAGGGCCTTGAGAAGTGGAAGGAAAGTTTGCAGCTTGGGAAGATGATGGGATTGCTGTTGAATTAGAAGTTTGACTTGGATTAACCTCTGGTGAGCATGAATCCAAGCCACACAAGATCCTGGAGTTAAATCCTGATTCCTTATCCTCATCATCTTCCTCATCTTCTCCTGGGATTGGACCCAAGCTGGCGTTGTAAGCAGGAGAGTCAAGCCCATGTTAAACTGATTCTGGAAACTTTCCTGTAACTCTGTGAATGCTAGCATTGTCAGAGGGAGTAATAGTAGAAATAGAAACATGGTGAATAGGCTAAAAAAAGCCAATATCCATAGGAGTAGAGGTGGTGGTGGCCACTGGTGCTGGTAAATTTGAAAAGGTTCCCCCTGTTCCACAAGCTCTGGGAGTAGAGGGGTCAGTAGGTTCAGCATTTCCCCTTTCTCTAGAGCTAGATGTGACAGCTAGGCTAAAGATTTTGGGAAAAGTTCACATTTTGGAGGCATTCATATTTCCAAGATTGAGGGTGACCCAAAATGTTCTTCACTTAAAGCAAAAAAAAATGGTCCAAGAAAATTCTACCCAATACTTGATTGAATATGAATCTAATCAAGACCTCAAAGTTCTGCGTCAGTGCATCAGAGTAAATCATCAAAGGGTCAAATTTAAATTTTGAAGTTTCAAAGCAAGACATCAAAGCTTCAAAGCAGGGTTTTATGACATTTGGAGATTTGGGGTATTAGGGGGTTTTTGAAATATAAGCAATTAAGTGAAATGGCCAAAAATTCAATAGCCAAATCAAGAGTGGGGGTAGGTAGAAAATCAAACAGAAATTGCCACAACTAAATAGCAAGATTTTACAAGGGAGTAATCTAGTTAACAGAGAGGGCTTATCAGTATATGCTACTACATTAGGATAGGTTGATACTAGATTTGGGTAAGGCTAAAGTTCTGAAATGTCTAATTTGGGAGTGAAAAGTTAAAGGAAATACAATTTACATGAAGGTAATCACACTATGTACTAAGTAGAAAGAGTATAGGATAAAATCTGCAACAGGATGAACATAAGGATTCCCAAAGGATAAACCATGATGGAATATGGGTTAGAAAGACTGAATAAGGTAGAAAATATGCAGACCTGGAAGATTAAGTATTTTTAAGCCTATGGAGTCTATCTGCATGTTCTATGAGGTTAGAGTATATTTAGATATGTACTGCATGAAGATACGGGGATATTTAGTTACTGGAGATATATTGATATAAGTCTCCTGAGCCCTGAGGTTAAAGTTCCTTGGAAAGTAGATTAGTACTGAGGTTTAGACGGATTTTGCTGAGGTTATACTTATTTAGTTGTCAGTATGAAAGAATTTCTGTATAAATACCCTTTTGTGGTCAAAGGAGCTTCTTCTTGTCATGTAGAGTGGGTAGGGCTCATAGGCTAAAGCAAGCAATCTAGCCAGGGCAAATTTAGAACATTTCCATGGTGCTTTCTATTATCATATCTCAGATCTGTAGTATTTGTGCTTGATTTTAGCTGCAGGATCTATCAATGTGTTAATTTTTAATTTTAGTTATTCTTCATGTATCTTTTATTTTGATCAATTTTGATTGAACAAAGTAATCAATAGTGAGTGATTATTGATTTTCTACCATCTGCTGATCATTTTGTTATTTTTGATAATTTTTATGGCACTTCCTTGATATGTTTGTGTTCATTAAAGATCTGCATCAGTAAATGTTGTAGTGGTCCTGATTATTTGGTTTTCAAATTAATACATTTTATAATTTCATTTTCTTTATTTTTATTTCTGAATCAAATTTTTAGATCCTCTACCATGTATATGTCACACTATGAAATAGGCATGGTGGATCCTAGTGGGATGAAGCCATTAAGTGTGGTACCTTGTGAGTCAGAGGCACACACATTGGTCAGCTGCTTGCAGGATTAGGACCTGATGCACATATTTGCATGTGGTCCTCCAATTAACATTAGGATTCATGCAGGAATATTGATTCTGTAGTGGCTATTTATTGACAAAAACGCAATTAGGCTCAGCAGTGGGTGGTCCCAGAACCCGCATCACAATAGGTTTGAAAAGTAAAGTCTGGCTAGTTTCCTACTGTGGTGCAGGAAAATATTTGGCTCAGTTATTGTGTGGTTGCAAGATCTTCAGAAAAATAGCAAAGTGGCACCGGTGTTTTCCATTTTGCAGATCAATAGACATATTTTTGTCTTTTTCAGATAATTAGCTGTATTATTGGCTTTTAAGAAACAATAATTGTGGTCAATAACTGAAAATTTGCGCAATTATGGATTTTGGAGCAAGAATGTGGCAGAAAGTGATCAGAAATATGGATTATGTCTCCAAGACCTGACTATGGGGTATGCATTGAGATTTTGGATGATATTTAATCATTGTGAAAATCAAGCACTAGAGTCACAGAGGGGGAATGCATATAAACGGGGATATTGTGTGATGGCATGTGCAGGATTAAAGGGGAACTAATAAGGTAGGCCAATGGGGATCTTTCTTTAGCATTGAATTGGGGCAAATAATCTTTAGTTTCATTGGAGATTGCAAAAAGTATCACTGAATCTAATGTCTGTGGAAAGATCACCTAGGAGGATCAGGAATAACAGTGAAAAGTGCCTTTGCAGAACACTTTAGGGAGTCAGTGTGGGGGAAGTAATTATTTTTTTTCTTCTTTTGTTTGGGGTTTTATTTTTCCCAGGTTTTATATGAAAGGGGATTGTTTCCTCAGTGAGGTATCAGGAGGACAATTAAACTGGAATCATCTTAGTTTTTTATATTTTCATATTATTGGAGAAATCATGAGGTTTTTATTAATAGGTGTATCGTATTATTGGATTGTCTCCACATTTTCCAAAAAGAACCATTCCTTAGGAGTAACTTGGATTCATAGCAGCAGAATATTTCAGTGCAGAGCTTTTTGGGGAGTCTGTGTTTTTTCATTATTGTTATTTCATTGTGTGTTGGTCAAAGGAAGAGTCTGTAGGAGGAAGAGGCAGTATTGGTGTGATATTTGGCATGGAGCCAGTATTGTAACTTCAGGGAATAGAAATATGCTGGTAAAGCAGGGGATTTGTTGCAAAAATTTAGTTGAGAACACAATTTTTTCCACATATTTGGGGTTCTGGCCGTGAAAGTCCTTCATATTTTTAAATACCACCTCACCAGGGT
This sequence comes from Puccinia polysora, assembly GCA_025617555.3. Classification (NCBI taxonomy): domain Eukaryota; kingdom Fungi; phylum Basidiomycota; class Pucciniomycetes; order Pucciniales; family Pucciniaceae; genus Puccinia; species Puccinia polysora. The sequence goes on from CM062628.1 coordinate 29,998,113, forward strand.
GTATCTCAAAGAATTTTTGCTAGTTTTCTTATCTTTTATAGAGAAAATGATGATTGGAAACTTGGAAGCTGGAATTTCCAGGGATTCTGTCTCTACCAATTGACTGGCAGCTGCAAGCAGAAGCTATCAACTACCTTGGCATCAGACAAAAAGTCTTGTGGGAAATCCTCTAAGGGTAGCCACTGGGGTGCAATTGATGTATAGGGTACCGGAGGAGAATCTGAAAGGAAGTGAAGCAAAGACCAAACCCAAGGGACTATCCTGCAGTTAGTTTATGTCTGTAGGACGTAAATTGGTTTCTATAATGGTTTGAGAATGCAGCCAAGATAAAAGGCACAAACAATGTGTACCAGGTACTGCAAATTGTAAAATTCATCCCTGACAATGAAGACCTGCGGGATGTGAAGGATATGGAATGGTATCAGGAGAGGGACTGGGAGAAGTTGTGTAGGGAAATGGTGCATAAATGGGGAGGAAGGGAGCAGAGGTTTTGGGAATTGGATCTCAAGTGCCTGGCATCCAAGACAAAAAAAGTGGGAGGAGTATCCTCAAAGATGTTGTTTGGTGTGTACTGTTGCTTATTCAATTGGATGCCAAATTAAGTTTTCTGCAATGAAATCTTGGAGGAACAGACAGTTTTTTTCAAAATAACCTTCTTGCAGGGCCTGAGTGCAGAGCTAAAAGGGAGTTTCTATAGTAAGCTTCACAACGTGGGATTAATTCAGAGATTGCAGGAAGGAGGAGTATCACTCCTCCTGGATATGAAGGAAATTTCAGCAGAGGTCATGGGCAAATTGAAACTTGCAGAGCTAAAGGAGGAGGATCCAAAGAAGCCAGAAAAGGAGGAGGTTTGAGTGAAATTGGTAACAGGGCAGTTAATGCCAAAAGAGACTGCAGAGATGACGGAGATTTTTAGACAGATGGGTCTCTTTTTGTAGAAGGCTGTGGCAAAAACAGTTGCAAAAACTTTGGAGCAGTAAAAAGCAACTGCATGCCAGGAACATTTGAAGGATGAAAATCCCTGCATTTCTTTATGTTACTGTTGTTTGGAGGACAGGAATCTGAAGAGTTTGTGCAAATACCTGAGTAGCAATGTTAACAAAAAAGTTGGTGGGGACCAAGGGGAGGTTTTTCTTTTTCCCACCTGGAGAATCAATACTAGATCTTCCAGAAAATCCCTCACCACAAGAGTTAGTTCATGTGGTGGTAGAGAAGAAGGAGGTTAAAACCTTGGTGGGTTATGCATTTCCTTTGTCTTGGGAACCCTGGCAGGTTGTGGAAAACATTAGGGAGGTTAGGTCTAACAAGAGGAGGATGGAAATCAAAGCTCCATCTCCTGCAAAGGCCCCAGAGCCAGCGGTGGTTGTTAAAGCTGTAGGATCCCACAGGATGGAAGGAGAAGTGGTTAGGAGCATTTGAGAAATAGCTCACCTGGTTTGCACAAACTTGGAAGAGCTGGCATCCATTTCACCTTTAATGGTGGAGTAGATGGTTTCAGTCTTCAAGAAGAATACAGGGAATAAGAAGGAAAATCCAAAGGCCAAAGAGGAGGGGCAGGTTGGTCCCCTTAATGTGGGGATAGATAATCTGAGAGCAGAAAGATCAATGATGTGCCCTTTGGGGTATGTCAATATGCAGATTGGAGGCAAGAGGTGTTTGTTTATGGTGGATAGCCCCTCAAAGGTCAACTTCATTCCATCCCATCTGGCATAGAATGTGGGATTGGTCTGTCACAAGGCAAATAGTGGGTTGCTCTTGGTAGGCTGTTCTTTTTTGCATTCTGCACTTTGCTTTGGCTTAGGCATGAAAACAGGGAGGAACTCCCACATTTTCAGATGCCTTGGACAAGCATTATGAGACTACCATAATTTTTGCCAAGAGGGATAGTTGGGTGAACTGGATTTCCTGTCTGCATATGAATGACAGGAATGAGGAACCCCTTTGGAGGATCTTTAGGTGTCAGCCCAGCAATCTGTGTGGGGATAGCTCTGTCTTTGCACAGAAAGTTGAGTGGCAAAGAGCAAGGGGAGAGGAAAATTTCTCAGTGCAGGGATCTCTGGGCAGTATTGGCATGGCAATGGTGGGTGAAGGAGTAGGGATCAATGTGATTTCTTCCATTTATGTGCCTCCAATGGGTGTTAGAACAAGCATCTACCCTTGTGCCATATTTGTGAGAAACCCAGAATCCTTTGTAGGTTGACAACCGCAAGTGGAGGAGATGGGGGAACAAGCAAAGTGATTGAGGTCCGGTCTTGTGGAGGAAAGTACAAGCCCGTAGAAAAAAAGGTGCAGCTGCAGTATTTGAACCCTCCAATGAAGCCAATCAGTTGTTTGAGGGACCCTTTTAAGTTGCTACTGATGCCAACAGGATTTGGAGCAGCTGGAGCAGATGGTGGAGCTTAACTTCGGACTGGAAGGGTGGCTCAGTGAGGAGGAGATTGGTTTTTTAAAGGCAGTGATTGACATGAGCAGGAAGGCACTGGCCTTTCCTGTGGAAGAGCAAGGTTTTCTGAAGCAGGAGATGGTGAACCCTTACCGGATTCCAAAAGTGTTGCACAAGCCATGGTGGATAAAGCCAATACCCATTCTGGCAGCAATTACAGATCAGTTCACAGAGTTGGTGGGGAAGCAATTGCGGAAACAACTGTACAATCCCTCTTGTTCTAGTTATTCAAGTCAAATCTTTGTGGTTCTAAAACAGGTTGGAAAGATTTTGTAGATTTTCCATGACCTCCAAAAGCTCAACTTGGTTTCAATTAGAGATGCCGGGTTACCTCTTCAGGTGGACAAGTGCATGGAGAATATGATGGGGAGAGTGATCTATGGATTGGTGGATTTAATGGGGGGATATGATCAGTGGGAGCTTCATCCAGAGTCCTACCCAATGATGGAGTTTGAGATGCAATTGGGGCAACTTCAGTTGACGCAGCTTCTGCAAGGGGAAAAAAATTTGGTGGAAATCTATCAGGTGAAAATGACTTGGATTCTGAAGGATGATGTTCTGGAGATGGTTTGGATATTCATTGACAATGGGGGGATCAAGGGGTCAAGGAGGGGCTATGGAAGGTAAAAAAATGCCAGTAACCAGGGAATACAGTGGTTTGTTTGGGAATATGCACAGACTTTCAAGAGGATCCTGTTTGTGGTTGAAATTGTTGAGTAAAGGTTTTTGGGAGGCATTCCAGTCTTGGAGGTCCTCAGGCACAAAATATCTCCAAAGGGGAGGTTTATAACAAAGGCAAAAGTCAATAAGGTCCTTGATTTTCCTAGGCTGCAGAAGATCTTTATTGAGAGGTTTGGGGAGATTGGGAGTCCACTATGGAGGTTAATTTGGAATGGAGCCAAGTGGTACTGGACCCAGTAATGCAATTGCATGTTTTTAAAATCAAAGGAAATTTTTGGGTGGCAGATATTTTTGAAGCATTGGGATCACAAGAAGGATGGGATGCATTTGGCAGTAGATTCCATAAAATCTTTTTGGTCATCAAATCTTGGTACTTGCAGCCACAGTTGGAGTTTTTCAGAATAAAAAGGATTGTTCAGAGATTACAGCATGTGCTTTTGGGGGTTACATTTGAGCTCCTAGTAGATGCATAGGCATTAGTCAGGATGATGAATTCCCCAAACTTGCCTAATGCTCCTATGAATTGGTGGATTGCATAGTTACAATTGTTCAATTTCATGTTCAGGGACATTACGTGGAAGGCTTTTACAATTCAGGATTCTTTGTTGTGGTTTATGGAGGTTTGGAAAGCAGTGGAGAAAGATTTGGAAGTGGAGATGAGGCTCTTGATGGTTTTGGTGACAACAGTTGAATTTGGCAAGCTACCCCTGAATCAATTTGGTAGGTTTCATTTGTTGGATGATTATCTCCAAAAATTCAAATTTCTGGAGGGTTTTCTATTGGTGGAGAGCAGGTGGTTTTGGAAGAAGTTGCCCCAATTCTTCTTTCAGGATGGGCAGGTATGGAAGAGGATACTACCTATTCCCATGGTTGTGGTTGCAAGGCAGAAAGATCAGGATGATTTGTCAAGGAGTCTTCATGAAAACTTGGGGCACCAGGGTGAGGCAGAGACATGGAGAATAGTTGAGACCATGTTCCAGTGGCCAGGTCTGGGGCAGTCAGTGCAGGTTTGGGTTTGAATTTGCAAAGTGTGCCAATGGAGGAGTATCAGGCTACCAAGGGATGTAGCAATTGCAATGGGAGAGGGTGCACTTTTTGGACAATTTTTTCTGGACCTTGTGGTTCTCCAAAACCTAAAATATAGTCATCATACTGGATTTTCTAGTATGATTACAGTATCAATCCTCAAAATGGCCTCAAAAATGAATTCTAGACCTGAAATAACCCCTATTCACTCAGCCAAAGTAACCCTCTATCTCTCATGGATTCAAAGATACAGCTCAAATAAACCCTGGCCTACCCATACCTAGTGTCAAAGATTAGTGGAAGATCATGGACATACCCAGGAAGCCCTCAAGTACACAACACATAAATTAAAATCCATATATAACCAAAAAAGCATCTGCAGCAGTATACAGAATTAATACATGCAAGACACTGCATGCAGCACCAAGCAAACCATTTCAGCAGTATACAGAATTAATATAGGCAAGACACTGCATAAAGCACCAAAAAAACTCCTGAAGCAGTATACAGAACAAATATATGCAACACACTGCATTCAGAACCAAAAAAACCTTTTCAGAAGTATACAGAAGTAATATATGCAAGGCACTGCATGAAGAACCAAACAAATGACCAACCACCACTATAAAGAAGTAATTTATGCAGGGGGCACCTGTATTAATGCAGCACAGAAATTTATGAAAGTGTTTAAATTCATTTAAATCATGCACAGCCTCCTCTGAAAAGCCAACATGCCTCATGTAACTGTATTCCAGTGCAGTAGGAAGACCCTCAGGGGCAGCCCTGAGGGCAGGATTTTCTATAAATAGAGGGCCTTTCTCCCCCATCCAGGTGGCATCAATCCCCCCATCCTCCCCTCCAGGGATCACCATGCCTCCTAGGCATCATAAACTGATACTTTTACCATCTTCAACCCATTATCCCTTATCCCATACTTTGGCCATCATTAACCCCTTATCCCATGCCATCACCATTGCCATCATCATAATCATCACTCATTACCATCTACCATCATCCACCACCATTAGCCTTGACCATCCATCATCATTACCACATACTTTTGACCATCACCCAACCCAATAACCAATACATTTGACCATCACCCATCACCACCAATATTAAACCAATATCCCATACCTTGACCATCAACATTGATCATCATCCAACACCACCACCCATCATCATTAACCTCCACCATCAACACCACCATCCATTACCATTACCCCATACCTTTGAACATCACCACCATTTCCCCATAACTTGAATATCACCAAACCATTACCCAATACCTTCATCATCACCACCCACCACCATCCATCATAATCATCAACTACCCTCAACAGCATCAATCACCATCATCATCCATCATCATCACCCATCACCATTCATCATCATCATCACCTACCTTCAACATCATCACCTACCTTCACCATAAATCATCATCACCTTTTTCAATCACCATCATCCATCCATGCTATGATCAACTACCATCCACCCATACTATCATCATCTACCTCCATCACCATCAGTTATATTTCAAAGTTTTTCAATAATCACTTGTTTCATCAAAGGAGTATCCATCAGTAACCAATAAATCATGAAAAAAAATATATAAAGGATAGGAATAGATAAAGGATTCTTCCCTTACTCAGCTTCTATCCTCCAAGTCACCCATCTGTTCCACCACTTCTTCATTATCAAGCTTGAAAATATTGATCCTAGATCTGATGGAGATTACTATAGTAGAAACTCTATCTGAAAATCAGCCACCAATATCTTTTCTTTTATTGTTGTGAGACTACTATAGTACTTATAGGGGCAGGTAATTCAAAAAAGCCCTTGGTATTCCCCTATCATATGAAAATTTTTATTACTAAGCTACCCCTCAAGTGACTTCCAGCAAGCTATTTGCTAAAATTTACCCAATCTTAAAGGAGTCTCCCCTATAGCCTGGGTAGCATCACCCAATTTGGCAGAGGTAGCAAGGTCTACACAAGAAGGAGGGGGGATGAGGCAATCCATGGCCTCTGCAACTGGTAACAATGAAGTGGTGCACTCAGCCTCTGGAGTCAGTTTTCTGTCTTTATTGTCTCATCATCATCCACAACAAAGTGTACAGGACCTCCTCATTTTGGTACAGTATTTTTAGGAGGCCATGACAAAGTAGGGAGCTGGTTCTCTAAGGGGTTTGAAAATTTTGTGAAGTGTTTGGGAGGGTTGAGGGAGTTTTTCAATTGCTGGATGTTTGTGAGAATCCTGGGGACAGTATTCAAGTTTTGGGGGGATGTGGTGGTTATTTATAGACACAAACACAATTTGACTCAGCAGTGGGCAGTGGCAGAATCCACAGCAAAATAGGTTTGAAAAGTAAAGTCTGGCTAGTTGCCTCCTGCAGCAGAGGAAACTGTTTGTCCCCCCAATTGTATGGTTGCAAGTTCTGAAGCACAATACAAAAGCTGAGCCAGGTTTTTGGCTTTTGCAGAGCAAAAGCCATTTTTTTGTCTTTTGCAGATAAATGGCTGTATTCTTTCCTTTTATGGAACAATAATTGTGGTTGATAACTAAACCCCTGCACAATTATTGATTTTTAAGTAAGAATGCAACAGAAAGTGATTGGAACTATGGAGTATGTATCCAAGAGCTGAATATGGGGTATGCAAGATTTGTCAGCTGGCTACTATTCATAACCAACTGACTAAAGCCTAAAACAAATAAAATATGAATGAATTAATAACTAAATATGGAAATAATAAAATTAAATAAAATAAGGAATAAAGCATTAATTTGTAAGAAATCCAAAAATATTATTAAAAAAATGGATTTTTGGTGCCAATTTAGGTAGGGTCACCCACTGGCACCACCACCCATTTCTGACTCCTTCAGGTAGAACTATGCTCACTCATGTACCCTTGCTCGTAACATCCGCAAGTACTGGTTTCTGACCAAAATTTTGGTCAGAAACCCATAATTATGTAAGCTTAACCGCCACAAATTCAGATTTTAGGGCCCTGCACCCTAATGTAATATTTACCCATTGTGATATGTACCCATTAGCAGATACAGGGCTCCTGTAATTTTCCCAAAAAGGGATGTTACAGCCCTATTACAGTACTAAGAGGATACTGTAGCACCCCAGGACAACCACTATAGCTACAGCAGATGTCCTTTTTTGGGCTAGAACACTCCCAAAGCCCCCAAACCTCAGATAAACCCTGTATAACCCTAAATGTAATATGTACACATTAGAAGATACACCAGGAAAAATCAGGCATCTCTGGCTGACCAGAGACTTCACTTCACCATGATGGTTTCCCCGATTTCTTCACAGTTTATAATCAATTTCCAGAGGAAATCACCATGATTTCTGTTTTTTTTCTGGTAGAGTTCACAAAGATGGAAACACAGTTGATCCATGATTGCTTCTGAGACTCCTCTTAAATTCTCCAAAAGTGACCAATGAATTCTCATTTGATTCTTCAAATTTTCCACTGTGTTTCTAATTGGTTTCTGCAGGACTTATCAAAAGTGTCTTTTGCTTTTCCATTAATTTTCCCCCATGAATCCCCTTGATTTCTCCCTGGTTTCAATTTGATTTTCCTCAGATCAATGTTTGATCTCTTTCACAGCTGTATGATTTTCAAATAATTTAACCCCATTTGATCACTTCCAAGTATTTACTTCTTCAATTCACCTTTTTTCCTCTTATGGTGTATCAACCAAGTTTGGTCAGGTGGTCAACTGGGTGGCTTTTTTTTAAGCCACTGTTGGCAGGTTCTCAAAGTTGCATGGCAGTTAATCAACCACTGCTTGTCAGGTGGTCACCCAATGGGGGTGTTCCAACTGGGGCGTGGCGGCTTTCAACTTAAGCTGCCAAGAGTTTGGCATTGACAGGAGGCCATCCTATTGGTCATGCTGGTCATGAGGATCACAACTGCAGCTAAATTGCTTCTTGTTGCTTTCAGTTGATCAACAACTAGGTCAGGTTGATGACCAAACAAGATTGGGCTCCCTTGAATTTTGCCCCATCAACCCATTTTGTCAGGTGGTAAACTCCAGCTTGTTGCATGACCAGCAGGAGTTTACCACCCATCCAGGCTCAGTGGATACACCATATTTGATTCATAAATTGTCAAAAAAATCACCTACCATTTAATATGGTCCAGAAACCAGGAAAGTGATGTTTGCAATGGATAATTTAATATTGAAGAAAAAATAGGTGAGATGAATGTTTTCTTGAATAAGGATAATGTGAAAAAGCTGAAATTATCTCCCATGACCATTTTTGCAAACCATGTTTTAGTTTCTGCATACTGCTTTCCAAAAATTCATTAATTACAAGCTGTTTGATTTCCAAACAAATCACCATGCATTTGTTCCAAAAAAAATTGAAAATACAAATTTTTAAAAGGATACTTTCACCGTTTTTGGGTGGCAAATCAGCCGGAATTTAAGGTACAAATAGATGAGGTTTTTGCTTCCATTACAATAAATAATTTACTCCACCAAACAATAGCAAGAAGCAGCTTTATTTCAGCAAGAATCTGAGTGATTGTCAAGTTGATTTTTTTAATGGGCTAAGATTTAGAATTCTCAAAAAGATTGAAGAGCTTGACCCTGTTCATGATAGAAGAACTGAAATTAAACAGATCTTAGATGATGATAGATTCCTTCAAACTTGAGAGCATCAATGGAATGCTTGGATATGTCATGCAGTTTCCATGGGCATGAATGAAATCCAAATCCCTAAGGGTGAGTTTTTACCCACACAAACCATCATGAAGCCTCATTTTGGAAATAAAGTTAGTGTCATGTTTGATTTTGTGCAAAATCAAACATGATGCAACCTTATTTCTGAACCTGATGTGTTTGGTGTCCACAAGCAACATGATAGTCTTGATGGGAGATTTCTTTGGGCTTTCACCAGTGACAGGGGAGATTTCAAGGGCAAAAGTGGGGGATAAGTCAATAGTTAGCGCATAGAGGGAGGAGAGGATGTGTCTATGTATGTACATGATGCTAACAATTTGGTCCAGACCAAAATGTTCCGTTGTGTCCAATTTTGGCCTATGGCAGACCTCAAACCTTGGGAAGCATCAACTACTGTCATTTGGGCTAAAGTTCACGAGTGGACGCCAAACACACACCATGAAAAGCTACCCAACCATCATATGCCTTCATAAATATCCAGGATTTTCATGATGGTACATGACGGTTCATGTGGACCCAAATGCACCCTAACTTTTACAAACTCTGGACCAAGCATTGTAAGGGCCCCTTTGGCAGATGACTTGTAACTGTAACTGCTGGTTACAAGTTAAAAATCTTCCCATAAGTGGATTTGTAACTGTAAGTACCTGCTCATATCAGGGCCCCGCAGCCAAACAGATTGGGGCCTGTGAGCTCTCATTTTTAGTGCATAAACAGCAAGTTACAGCAAGTTACAAGGGTAAGAGCTTGTAACTTTCTGTAACCTTTTTTGCGGAGGGCAGCATGGGAGTGTAACTTTGTAACTTCAATTTGGCAAGGGGGGATCTGTTACAGTTACAGATATGGTGTGTACACTGAGTTTCATTGGCTCATCAACTTGGTGGTTTTTTTTGTCAAACCACAGTTGGCAGGTTCTCAAAGCTGTGTGGTGCTTAGTCAACCACCCCTTGTCAGGTGGTCAACTAATGGAGGTGTGTCATCAACTTGGTTGTAGCGGCTTTCAACTGAAGCAACCAAGAGTCTGGCATTGACTTGAGGCCACCCTGTTGGTCGTAACAGTCATGAGGAGCACAGCAGCAGAAAAAATTCTTGTTGTTGCCCTGAGTTGATCAGAAACTTTGTCAAGTTGATGACCCAAAAAGATGGGGCCCCCTTGGCTATTTCCCCATCAAGCTATTTGGTCCAACCATCAACCATGTTTTGTCACATGACCAGGGGGAGTTGACCACCTGACCAAACTCACTGGATACACTATACATTGTGCAGATGAACAGCACCTAAATGGCTTGGAATAGGTCAGTGCTATGTTCATGTGCAATCATATTTCTAAGTCAGATAATGACTTTTAATCTTGGCAGGTCCACCGATCAAGAAGGAATGCTCTTTGAAAGAAATGATTCATTTTTACAAGGATGGAATACGCCATGCCAAAGCTTTGGTGCTGACTTTCTCAACCATGATACATTTTTGGAATATTGGTCTTGTAAAGAATCCCAGAGTGACGTAGGAGGAAGTAAATTTGTCTGCAGGATGATATTCTCTTGTATTTAGGATATCAAAACTAAAACATGAAAGGTGCATAGGGATGATATTGATGTGCTTTGATTGCTTTGTGATGGAATCTGAGAACAACAAAATCACTACTTTCAAATGAGAATATTTGAGAAATCTTATGTGGAATTTTATGTAGAGTGTCTTACCAGAGATTGTGACGTTTTCTCTCTCTATTATTGGATTGTTTTGATCAAATGAGTATTGGGTATAGAAGGGGGAATCAAATGATTTGCATCCAATGTTCAATGAGACAAACAATCAAGACACATGCAAACGTTTTGAGGATGTCTAATTTTTTCATTTTAATTGAATTACGAGTCATATTGCTGATATTGTTGAGCAGTCCATATTGCTGATATTGTCAAGCTGAGAAGCAAGAACAATATCTTAACTGATGACTTGACTATTGGTCAGTGAATCCAAGTGCATGAGCACTCCAAAGGTTATCTCAGGTATTCAGGGGGAATATATAATCCCCAGGCTTCCCACCAATACGTTCACTTTCCCAGAACATTCATCCATTTATCCCCTGATCCTGAACCAAGTGAAAGAGTACTGATCCTGAACAAATTGAAAACATGGAACGTGTTGTTGATTTTCAGTTAAACTTCAATTGAAAAGTTATTGATATATATAGATGCTTTAAAGGGGTACTCACCCAGTGCATCATGAAAATCACCAGTGATCTCCCCCTACGGCAGATTAGTTTTTGTGTATTTGACTGATGGATTGATGCGTTTGTTTTTATTATTCTTAAACCCCTGTGTATTTCTGAAGATGATCCTGAGAACAATTGATATATTGAGGAAGATGATTTGGTTACTCCTACTCAAGCTTTGATTACTGTTGGAAGTTCTGTTCAAAAACCAGGTAATGTTGTGTATTCATCATAGGAAGTTGGATTGGTGTGAATGGATGAAATAACGACCATTTTTTTACTTGGAATGGATGAAATACCAACCATTTTTTTACTCAATTAAGTTATTTTGTCTTAGATGAACAGAAGAACCAACCCCAGGTGATCAGATCCAGCACAGTCAAAATGATGAAGAAAGCCTGGGTCCAAGAATGGGGCAACATTCTCCGCATGACAATATTCAATCTGAAAATACTGGTGAGTGAAGGGTTGATACTCTGTATGTTTAATTTTCTTCATTTATTAATGTGGGGTGATTTAACAGGAACTGGTACATAGTGTGGGGATAAGTCTTCATAAATATGAACTTAGTCAATCATTATATATTAAAATTTATTTTTTTTCATAAAAGAAAAAGGAAAGAAAGGTGTAGTGAAAAAGAAAAATAAAAAGGAGAAATTGGCATCTGCTAGACGCAGTGATAAATCAGATCGCTCACGGTCTGAAAGTGCAAGCTCATTGGTCCAAAATATTTTGACCAAAAGAGTTGAACAACAACATGCATCTCCAACCATGTCTCATCAAGAAAAAGGTGAGGGGTTTTACTAATATTAACTGATTACAATTTCTGAAGTCTTATTTTGCATTGGGAATTATCTCCCCCCCCCCCATAGGAGAAAAAGTAATCACATCTTCAAAGGAATCCAACCCAGGCATTAGTTTTTATTTTTCCATTTTTTGTCTGACTCTTATTTACCTTGATTCATCAATCCTGTAGTCTCCCCACCTTCAATCAGATTGGCAAGTGTGGCATCTGGGGGAGGATCTTCAGGTGGGGAGAGGGCCAGTGTCAGTGCCAGGATTCAAGCAGCTTTGCAACCACCTGAAGGTGAGAATCCTGGGTTATGGAGCTTGAAGATGAGATTTCAGGAATTGCAGGGGGATGCATCTGAGAGATTGGATAGAAGGGTAGGCAGCCCCGGGGAAGGTATGTTCTATTTTGATTCAATCAATCGATTTTGTTGGTGGTATTAATTCTTATTTATCTTTATTCATCAATCCTGTAGTCTCCCCACCTTCAATCAGATTGGCAAGTGGGGCCTCTGGGGGAAGATCTTCACATGGGGAGAGTGCCGGTGTCAGTGCCTGGATTCAAGCAGATTTGCAACCACCCCAAGGTGAGAATCCTGAGCTATGGAGGATGAAGATGAGATTTCAGGAAATGCAGGAGGCTGCATCTGAGAGATTGGAAAGGAGGATAGGCAGCCCACAGGGAGGTATGTTTTGTTTTATTTCAATCAATTTATTTTGTTGGTGATATTAATTTTCTTTATGAAGGATTCATTCAACCATCAGGAGCAATGAGACTTGATGTCACAATGGAATCATCTCCAGGTAGTATGTGACATTGATTTATTTATTTATTCTGAATTGTTTCTGACATGTTCTATTGTATTTCAATTTTAGGAATGATTTTCCCATTGGGTGCCTCCCCAATGTTTTCCAAAGCAGCAAGTGTGGCCTCTGAAGGAATTTCTTCACATGGGGAGAGTTCAAGCCTGGCCTCCAGGATAGAGGCTTCTTTACATGTTCCAGGAAATCAGAATCCTGCCTTGTGGAGAGTGAGAGATGAAACAGAACAAGTGGACAAGTCAGATTCCCTGTCTTCAGATGGTGAGATTGAGGCATCTTTGAAAGGATCAGGTATCCCAGCTTCCCAGAAAGGAAAACAAAGAGGTGTTTTTCTTTTGTTTACTTTGAGATAACCATGAGCTTTGGTCAATGAAACACAAGTTGATTTTTAATACAAACAGGGGCTGAAAATTTTACTTCCCCCCAAAGAAACAATTCTTTGAGGCAGGGTTCTTTGGAAATAAATTTGATGACTCCTTGTGAGCTATTTTTTTTGTTGGAATTATTTTGTAAGATTTAACTGACTTACAATTTTCAAACAAGCACAAGTGTTAGGAGAGCACAGTCAGAACCTTCTTGTGGTTAATGTCAATGATGAGGCATATGTGTCAGGATCTAATCTCATGGTAACACCAGGTAGGTTTTTGAAATGCTCAAAGTTTCAAAATTGTCACTGTCTATGATTTTGATGCTAATTGTTTATAAATAAGTGGGTAAAAAAGATTTGGAAAGGGGTATGATAGGAGGGCCTAGCATTCATCAATCAATTTTTGATTCCACTATGATGAATCCTGGTGCTCAACTTGAAGCTCCACCTCCCAATATCACACCAGATGGTAATCTATATTTGCAGCTAATTTTATCTGTGAGGAAAGATCTGATTTTTTTTAATTTTGCAGAATTACAAAGAAGATATTTGGATAGAATGGAGAAACTTGGCCGTAGAATACCAGAGCGGGGGACTTTACAGCTCCAGGGAAGAAGGGGTCACTTATTTAGGAGTAATCTTAAAGGAGGCCAAGAATTTGAATTAAATCCATTGGGATCCCAAAGGCCTCCAAATGCTCCAATTCACAGACGCATGCAATCTTTACCAAACCCTTCAGAATGGATAGGAAGGCCACATGAAAAATCTGAAAAAGTAAGGTCACATGATGACATGGCAATAGAGGTAGTAGGTAAAAGAGTTTGGTATGAAAAAGATGGCCAGCCAGTGTATGAAGAGATACATAAATCAAAGGGTAACTTAATTATATTTCCCACAATTTTGACTGTGGATTTGAGGATGAATATTTTGTTTTTCTATTTAGGCCCAGAGATGCGCAAGAGGGTGCAAACATGTGATGATGACATAGGAGGAAATATTAATGCAGATGTGCCTTGGTCTGCAAGGCGTATAGGAGAAGATTGTGAGTGGAATACAGCTGAATTTTAATTATTTTTGGCTCAACGGATGCATTTTTGAGTTTTTTTTTACCCAAGCCATGGATTTTTCCTCTCCAATTGTTCACAAGTTCAATCGGTTGAGAGCACATGAAGTTAGATTTATGAGGCAATTGCAGCATGTTGATGATAGAGGGGAGGGTGGCTCAAGTGGATTTGTCTTGGAAAGTAACTTCCAGGAAAAATTGAGGGCATCTGCTTGGCAATCCAAGAATGTCATGGAGAGGTCTCAACAAAACCCAGAAGTGCAAGATACACCGGAGCCCACGTTGACCCAGGGTGGAATTGATACAAGTGGTTTGGAAGTGGTGAGATTGGGACATTAGTTTTCAACACTTCTCTCATGGGTTTTCTTTTTTCATAAAATCTTCAGCGGAAAGACTGAAATGTCACCCATTCTCCCAATCCAATAGGTTGTGCCAGGGGAACCTTCTATGTCCTTTGGTTCAAGTGCTGTTCATTTCAGCTTGTCTACCCCACATCTGGAGGAAGTACGGGCTCATCCATTTGTATCAACAAGGGACTCCCCTTCTTTCCCCAAAGAACAACCAACAAGAGATGCGGATGTGTTGGGAAATTCAAATATTGAATTTATTTCACACCCTCCAGCCTCTCAAGCCTCTGGAACAGATTTATCACCTTCAAAAACTGTGGGGAATAATCCTCAACCAACAGATCCACACCTCCAACAAACGAGTACTGCTTCAATTCCTCCCAAACCTGCTTCAACAACCAACATGGATGTGAATGCAGGAACTAATACAGCAGCCACTGACATACCAATGCATGGAAAGGTACCTCCACTTCAATCCATTAATGCCCCTCAAATCCCACCTTCAGGGCTGGCTGACACAACAACAGCTTCACAAAATTTTCCATCCGGTTCAAATTGTGAGTTAAATCAAGTGAAATAAATACTTAAAACTTAATCATTGAACATTGGATGTAAATTCTATTTGATTTCCAGACCAACCAACTGATGGAACTTCACGTGGGAATGGTGGGTGATGGCTCCTATCAAAGAATTTTTCAAGAATCTAACTTGATTTTTTGGGATATTTTTTTTGAACAGTCATGCAATCAAGTCAAGATGATCAGTTGGCTATTGAAATACATGAGTGAATTATTTCAATTTTTCATCTGATGGACATCAACTGAAAATTTTATAATTCTTTAGCCATGTAAACAGAAAACAAGCCTGACAATTCTGAAGAAGGTGTTTAAGGATTTCAATTATCTAAACAGTATTTAAAAATGACTAACTGGTTTGATAACCTCTTTGTTCCAGTGGAAGACTATGCACGGGACTCACGAGCACGCCAACATGAAGGACTCAGAGCCAGGGCCTCCCTATCTGCCAAGAGGAAAACTAACAAGGAGAGGCAGAAAGAGTTGAATGAACAACTCCCACCAGAGACTGATACCATGCGCACTGTGGTCCATGCTCATGCCAGATTCTTGCTTCAAATGAAGAATAGGGATGTCACCACACTACCGGGACCACCCACGAATGATGAGCGTGATTTGGCAGTTCAGCGTGGGAAGGGGATTGCATTTGATCAGAGAAATCCAACTGCACCAGCCTCACCTGAAAACCACACCCGTGCCATAACCAGTTTCACCCAAACCCGGCTTTGAGAGCTTGGTCTGACTCAGTTTACTTTTGACTGGATGAGTGGATGGAAGCATCCATTCAACCAAGTGATGGATGTCTTATTTTTTTGTACACTGGATGTTGCACTTCATACTGGGGAGTACAACAATTTTTTATGGTCCCCTGACCATTCCAACCATGCAATTGTGTCCGAGCTGTTGGAAAAGTACTTTCTTCATTTACAGGGTGAGTGGAGATTGATCCAAAGGAGTGGAGAGGTTGCTGTTGAGGAAAGAAAGGCCAAGCAAAGGACTGCCAAACTACGGAAAAGAGTAAGCCATTCAATGTCACACTTGTGGCAACTAAACTGAAAATGTATGATAGAAATTTGTAGCTAGCAGAGAGGAGGCAGAGATGGTGTGATGAAAACAATTATGTGGCCCTTGCAGCACAGTTCAATGATCCTGCAGTGTGCTCTGATACAGAAGAGGTCAATGAAAATGGTATAACCGTTCACAGGAAGATGCAATTGGATTGGCGTTCAGAAAGGGCTTCCCAATTGATGGAATTCATTGACCATCAAATATTGATTGGAAGCCGGATTGGTAAGGCCAAAAGGCAGCCCGATTTTGTTGATAGGAAATCTTCCTCCCAATTTGAGGTCAACCCAAGGATTCCAGCCAAATTATCTTGACAATTTTACAATGTAACTTGGCTCAACACACTACAGCTTGCGACAAGATCTGCTTTAAAAATACAAGATATTGAGGTGATTAAGAATGACGGAGCACCTGCAGCCTGAATAAAAAATAAATCTTATCATAAATATTATTTTACATATTTTCATTCATTCCTTGAAATACACGTCATACATGGTAAAAGAAAATTATTGCTCCTCCTGTAGTATCTGAAATATCTCTCTCCAATCTTTAGTTGTGATGATGGTTGATCTGAAAAAGAAAAAAAATGTTAGCTGAATAGTGGAGATTTCCTGAGTGGTTGAATAATAGTGATTTTACTTGCTCTGCTAGTTGTTCCTTTCTCTTTTGAACCTGAATCAACATTAGGAGCACATCAATACCATTTATGCTTAACAATTGCTTGTGAACAGGATCTCACCTTTTGAATATTCTCCTCAATGGTTTTTGGAGCAATCATGTAATACACACGCAATTCTTTTGTCTGGCCCAATCTATGCAAACGATCTACAGCCTGTTCCTGGTTTTTGGGATTCCATTGTGGCTCCTAGTGGAGGTGGAGTATGAGCTACTTTCAATGTTTTTACAGAAAGAATGGACCACATACCATGATAAAAACAATGTTTGCACATGTGATGTTGAGACCCACCCCTGCAGCTTGGATGGAGGCCAGTAGTGTTTGGGTTGAGGTACTTCTGGCAAAATCTTGCAGGCATTTGTTTTGCTCTGTAGCTGTCATTGTACCATCCAAGCAGAAGTATTTGATGTTTTTATGACTCAAAGCAATCTGAATTCTGAGAATTGAATATTTTTTGAAAAACATGGTAAGCATCTTTGTGAACATTGAAGCTTATCTGGAGGAAGTCTTAAAAATCAAGAAACCTTGTCCAACAAGAAAACACCACCATCTTACTTGGGCTATCCCGTTTCTCCAATTCATCCATGATCATGTTGATTAGTCTTTCAATTTTTGAGCTCTCCAAACACACAGCAGGGTGGACTCAATGTTGAATTATACCACGTTTTGAAGGATTTCAATCTTCTTCTTTCACTGTTGTTCCAAAATGACCGGATGATGTGAGAACCAGATTTGAGTCGGCCAACAGGGGATGATCACAGATTCCACAGAGTTCCTGAATTTTAGTGAGGAATGCAGCATTATTGGCACCTTGATCAACACAGGACTCTTGCTTTTGGAGTGATTCAACAAAGATGTCATGTTGAATATCATAATATTCTTGTGCAGAGGGTTTCAGGGGTGTGTAGATGATTTGATGGTTTGCATCTGGTAGACTATCAAGCTCATCCTCTTTGATTGTCCTCAGGACTAGGTGACGCAAGATCAGTTGGAGTGGTTTGAAGTTTCCAAGCTTGAGATGGGGTAGAAGCATTTTTACCCAATGGTTGTGAGATTCTTCAATATCCGTGCAGAGGAATGCCAGCAAGGAAATTAGGTCATTTAGATGGTCCTGGACTGGTGTCCCAGTGAGGCATAGGCGTCGTTGAGCTCTAATTGCAAAGATTGCTTGAGTCATCTTTCCATTGCTTTTCCTGATTGTGCTATCAAATGAAAGATGATCAGTTTCAGGAATTGCATGTAGTGGCAGTGATACTTACTGTGCCTCATCAAGGATTATCCTGAACCAATAACGAGAGTAAATGAAAGAAGAAGAAATGTTGGATTCCTTCTGTGCCTTCTCATGAGTAGATGCCATGAGGGGATAAGTGGTGATGATGACCAAGGCTGAGTTGAGGACATCTGGACTGAATCAATGCCTTTCACGTCCATGGTAGATCAGGTGGTTGATGGTGTGAGGGGCAACATGTTTCCTGAGTTTGTTTGCCCAGTTCTGTATCAGGCAGGGTGGGCATATGATGAGAGTTGCCTGATGTCGTGGAAAAGCTGGAGGGTTATCTTGGTGATGGTAAAAAGAGGTTGATTCAGGTATAGTGTGACAAATAAGGGAGATTGCTTTTAAAGCTTTCCCAAGACCCATATCATCAGCCAGTATTGAGCCCAAAGCAGTTGGTGGAACAGATGTTGGATCAAGTAGAGCCACGCTTGAGCTGCTGATTTTGTTTTCCCAGATGTGCCAGAAATTCATGTTTGATTTATTCCACAAGGCCAGAGCAGAGGTGGAAGGTGGTGATTCACGATCAAGCAAGAATGCAAGTCCTTGAGCCTGGTGGGGGAGGAGTTTGGTGGTGACTATTTGTGGATTTGGATGGATTGGATTAAGATCACATCCACTTGGGATTTCAAGGAGGTTTGGATCATAGTAGGGGTTTTCAATAAATGATGGCGTTCTTAGCCTTTGCAATGGTAGGTTAGCCAGTGGGCAGCCCTGGTGTTTTGAAGTGTTTTACTTGGGGGGTCTTTTCATGGTTATATGAGCACCAAGAAGCTTATCAAGTATGTCTGATATATGTTTTTCATGACAGAATAGCAGGAGAGCAAGTTCAAATGTGGTAGTTGTGGAAAAACCAACATGGAGAATGGTTTCCACAAAGAGAATTGGATGAGGCAGTTTGCTCATCATTGCCTGCCAGTCACCACATGGTCCATAGCCTGTAGGATGGGTGAGGAGGGGTAAAATGATTGAGCCAAGTGGAGGAGCAAGGACTCCTACATGGAAAGGAAGATCTAGTATGTAGACATGTATCTTATTATGTCTGGGGAATAATGATGCCCAATAGGTTCCTTCACTATGTAGCAGTTTTGGGAGGGCTGGGATAGTTATTTCAGCAAGAGGGACCACAACAAGGCCAATACAGAATGGGGTATGATTAATTGACTGCATTGTAAGTATGGGAGCTTATGGAGGAATAAGACAGGTGATGTGTTGAGGAGGGAGGAGGATGGTACTAGTGTGGGCAGTCTGTCAGAAAGTGAATAGGGAAGGGGTATTTAAATGAAAATAATTTGAAAAATTTATGTACAGATTGTGGGACAGGTGTAATGATTATAAATATATGCATAGAGGATGGGATTTACAATAATCCTTGCAAATTGGACCCAAGACGTGCACTCATGAGCAAATTAAGCCATGTGATAAGGATTACTTCACAAATTATGACCTCACTGTGTTTTGACCCCTGTGTTGAGAAGATTATAACACTCCTGGGACCTAGATTTCATTTAGCTTTCTACGGGGGCATAACAATGGCAAGACACAAAGCCCATTATCCACAAATCAAGCATGGAACGGTTTCCGGAAACCGGGCATCAACATCAATAAATTCAACTGGCTGTACAGAGTAAAAGCATGGGGTGAAGAAGGACAAATAAACAGGGGAATCCGGCTTGTAGATAGTCTCACTTTGATTTTCTCTACAGGGGCATAACATGGCTCCAGCTTGATGCCCGGTTTCTGGAAACCGGGCATCACAGCAAGTGTTATGCGCCCGTAGAGCATGAAGCACCCCAAAGGATGATGCCCGGTTTGCGTAAACCGGGCATCAACATCAATAAATTCAACTGGCTGTACAGAGTAAAAGCATGGGGTGAAGAAGGACAAAGAAGCAGCATAATGTGGCTTGTAGATAGTCTGATCTTTATGTTCTCTACGGGGGCATGACATTGCTCCAAGTTGATGCCCGGTTTCGGGAAACCGGGCATCACAGCAAGTGTTATGCGCCCGTAGAGCATGAAGCACCCCAAAGGATGATGCCCGGTTTGCGGAAACCGGGCAACAACATCAATAAATTCAACTAGCTGTACAGAGTAAAAGCATGGGGTGAAGAAGGACAAAGAAGCAGCATAATGTCAGCATAATGTGGCTTGTAGATATTCTGGTCTTTATGTTCTCTACGGGGGCATGACATGGCTCCAGGTTGATGCCCGGTTTCCGGAAACCGGGCATCACAGCAAGTGTTATGCGCCCATAGAGCATGAATCACCCCAAAGGATGATGCCCAGTTTGCGGAAACCGGGCATCAACATCAATAAATTTAACCTTCTGTACAGAGTAAAAGCATGGGGTGAAGAAGGACAAAGAAGCAGCATAATGTGGCTTGTAGATAGTCTGGTCAAACCAGGCATCACAGAAAGTGTTATGCCCCCGTAGAGCATGAATCACCCCAAAGGATGATTCCCGGTTAAGGATGATGCCCGGTTTGTGGAAACCGGGCATCAACATCAATAAATTTAACCATCTGTACAGAGTAAAAGCATGGGGTGAAGAAGGACAAAGAAGCAGCATAATGTCAGCATAATGTGGCTTGTAGATAGTCTGGTCTTTATTTTCTCTACGGGGGCATGACATTGCTCCAAGTTGATGCCCGGTTTCCGGAAAACGGGCATCACAGCAAGTGTTATGCCCCCATGGAGAACATAAAGGCCAGACTATCTACAAGCCACATTATGCTGACATTATGCTGGTTCTTTGTCCTTCTTCACCCCATGCTTTTACTCTGTAAAGCCAGTTGGATTTATTGATGTTGATGCCCGGTTTCCGGAAACCGGGCATCATCCTTAACCGGGCATCATCCTTTGGGGTGATTCATGCTCTACGGGGGCATAACACTTGCTGTGATGCCCGGTTTCCTGAAACCAGGCATCAACCTGGAGCCATGTCATGCCCCCGTAGAGAACATCAAAGTGAGACTATCTACAAGCCCAATTCCCCTGTTTATTTGTCCTTCTTGATGATTCCACCCTGTGTAGCCAGATATATTCATTGATGTTGATGCCCGGTTTCCAGAACCATCACCACAGTCATTCACACGGTCATGACCATCATCACAATCACGGTAAGCAAGCTTCTGTCACAATGACACCTATTCTCTACGGGGGCATAACACTTGCTGTGATGCCCGGTTTCCGGAAACTGGGCATCAACATCAATAAATTCAACTGGCTGTACAGAGTAAAAGCATGGGGTGAAGAAGGACAAAGAAGCAGCATAATGTCAGCATAATGTGGCTTGTAGATAGTCTGGTCTTTATGTTCTCTACAGGGGCATAACACTTGCTGTGATGCCCGGTTTATTTTTTGTTTCTAGTTACAAGTTGTATTTACAATTATATTAAAGAAATAAAAAAAATATGTTAAAAATTTTGCCCCCAATCATTGATTTGGCGGGCGTGGCCGATTGGCTTGGCTATTGGCCAAGCCAAACTTTGGTCCAACCCACCCAAACTTGGGTGTGTGATTGGCTCCCAGCGGTGGTCAAGGTACGCGGCACCATCAATCTCATGGTTTTGAATTGAATATCAATCAGGCTGTCATCAAAGCAAGCATTTGGATGAAACTCAAAATTTGTGGGTAAACACTCTCAATCATGCTTCATTCAAGCCACCCAGATGCCGCAAGCTCCTTCCGCAGGTCAACTCAGTAGTTCCACAGCCCCCTCAGCTCACTTGGAAATCAATTCAAAAACAAGCGATCAATCGCCCCCGCTCATTTCTACTCTTTTGCCGCGCCACTTTGCTGGCATACCTCTCACAATCTTGCTGTTTCTCATCCCTCAATTTTTATTTCTTGCAGTTCCACAGCCCCCTCAACTCACTTGGAAATCAAATCAAAAACAAGCAATCAATTGCCCCCACTCATTTCTACTCTTTTGCCCCATGACTTTGTTTGCATACCAAGATTGCGCAGAATTGAGATCCGCGAAATCAACCCGCTGCTCTCGTCCCGTCCCCTCAATTGCTTACAACTAGCTCAAGTCTGTTGCAGCATTGCTTAACTTCCTCAAGCCTAGTCCGGAGCACCAGTCAAACTCAATCAGGCTTATTGCTTCCTGCATAATACAGAGCATGTCAACCCGCACCCCCTAATCGGATGAAGCGATTCAAGATTGCAGCAAGATAGCTTGCCTACAGACACGTGTGCATCGGCATGACCAGAAAATCTGACAATGCCCTCGTTTGACCGCTCATATCACACTGACTCCAGGACTTAACAAGTCTTGAATCGGTTGCTACACCTGGCGCAACCCCAATCTCATGTAAGATCTGCCAAATACTGAACCCTTGTAAAAACGGACCTGAACCTGATTGTCACCGTGTGACCACAGCCACAATCCCTTAGCCGCAACAACCTTCATCTCAATGAACCAACCTGGTCATAGCTACCAATAACAAGGCCCCCAGCAGACTATATCACGCACGAGTAAGCCTCATTGATCTCATGTATAAAAGCAAGCCTCACTCTCAGCCAATCATCTTTACTTCCAATTGCATTGCACAATTTCTCTCACCTCATGGAAACACTCTAAACATCTCATCATCCTTATTGCAATCACTCTATCTGCACTAAGACTAACTAACTATTGCTTCTTTCTTGCAAACAGAAATCACTTCATCTATAGCAAGAGCTGTTATCATCAATCTCTTTAGGACCTTTGACGTTGGTCCCTTAAATTGCTGCCTTGCGTCCTACAACTTCGCTGGATGTCTTCTTTTCTTCTTCTTATAAATCTTTTCATGCTCTCTTTGTTTTGCAACGTCGTTCTTGCCCTTAGTTAAGAGATCCAACGACTATTGTACTATACATATTTTTGCCATGATATTTCCTTTGACTGATATAATGAATTACTCTTAGTTTTCAATTCAAAATCTCACACATTGCTCACATTCTCATCTTGCAACTTGGATTGCATCTCTCATCTTGCGACTTGGATTGCATCACATTCACCAACCTCAATTGGGACCTGGCTTGCTATTTCTCCTCTACTCCACTGGCAACATTGTTTGCTTCTCTGTCTGCAACTTTGATTTCAACTTTCCTGGCTTGCTTCTTCATCTAACCTAAGCTAGCTTGCTCCAACCAGTGCAAATCCTCCTCCTCCTACTCCTTTGGTCACCCCTTTTCTGTAACTCAACTGGAACAACCAATTGGGAAGTGGCTTTTCTGATATTAAAATTTTCATTCAAATACAATGTGAGTGGCTCTTATTTCCATTGGATGGGATGCCTGTTGGAGGGAGGGTTTACGCAGGGAGTTTATCCAGGACGGGCGCCTTGTATTGCCTTCCTAATGATGACAAGCCTGAATGTCGCGCAAGCACTTCATGGTTCACCTTGGCATCCCATACTTGGATTCAAGCTGATCATTTTTGCTGTGGATTTTAGAGACGTGGAATCCACTCCAAGGAGGCCCAGGAAGCTTCTAGGCAGGCTCAGCAAGCTAGCGGAGCAAGTGGCTCTTGCCAACCAATCTCAGCACCTGTGGTTAACATACCCACTCTTCCGGTCCTTCCTCCACGTCCAACTCAGAGCCAACATGTCCTCACCCATACTTCCACCAGTCAGGATTATGGTTTCAGCTCTGAAACTCAGAAGAAGAAAATTGAGGCATTGGCCAATATCACCCGCTGCCCTGGTCTCAGCCTCTCCCTCAACCAACCGGATGACTTTACAATGATCAAATGTCCAGATGTGCACTCAATTTCAAACACGACCAGGTTCCTTGAGCAGTTCAAACACCATATTAACCCAGGACCTCCAGTGGTTGTCCTCACCAACCACAAGCGTGAACTTGGCTTTGTTTACAAATTCACCAAGTGGTCAGACATGACACCCACGGAATATGAGGAAATCAGACTCTTGACCACAACCATTTTCCAACTTGGATCTTTCTATGGAAACCAAAAAAATGCCTCTTTTCTTGGTGGTATCATGAAAGCACTTGGTTGGTGTAAGGGGTATGATGAAGTGGAAAAATTTGGCAAGTAATTTTATTATTTATTTTTTCAATTATAATTGATACTAATTTTAATTCAGTTATTTTCATTAGGAATATATAAGCCTTTTGCTTCAAAGACTCTTACGCCAGAAAGATACAAACAGTGGAAGGCTCTCCTGGACAAGATGCCTTTTGTGCAACAAATCATGTCCAAAAGATACAAAGCATTGGCCCCTGGACTCTTTTCACATGCAATTGAGCAGATGAAACAGGCAAACATTCCTGGTTTTGGTGCCCAGGAATATGGAGACCCCCAGGACACCAAGCCTTTTGCTGCCAACATCACCGCCACCTGGAGGGAGTTTTACAATCAAGCTCATATTGATGACAACATCAATGCTATCACTTATGGTGGCTTTTGTGGTATCCATGAGGCAACCGGAGAACCAGCTCACTTCAGTCAAGGATTTGAAATCAAAAAAGGCCAGTTTGTTCTTCCAGGTATTTCCACGGTCATTGAGTTTGACAAGCATGATGGATGGATTGATCTATTTTGGGCTTCCAACCTATTATTCCACCAAACTGTTCAATCTGATCAACCGGCAGGAAGTCCATTCACCAGACTTGGTATTTCTGTGCAAATTGCTCAGAGACTTTACCATGGGTGTTTGGCCGCAATGCAAGAGGATGAGGTGATCACTGGTGGTTCATCTGCACACCATGCAGAATTAAGAAGTAAATTACCACATTGTATGTAATTATATTGATCTGCAGACTACATCTCCTGCTTCATACTATATCCGGTCTCTGTACTGGGTATTTGTTTTATTTATGTTCTGTCTGCAATATACACATGCCACCATCAAAACATGAATATACTTGAATAGAATTTGTTTTCAAGGCCCTGTCATCAGTTCTGTCATCTCATGCTTTCATATCAAATACAGTCATGATCCCCAAGCACCATTATATAAAGAGCGTCTTTCCCTGTTCTTTTCCCCCCTCATCCATCCACTCAATCTTTCCTCACTACACCACCGTTTCATCCCCAGCTCCTACATCCTACTTTCCATTCTTATCATACTCTTTTAAAATTATATATCTGATCATGGTTACCACTCAATCTTCTTTCAATTCCCTTGGGAATGATACTCCTGCACCCCTTGCATCAACAGACAATACAACTGCCCAGGTCAATATCCAAACTTCACCTGATAGCTTGGATCCTGCAGCAATGGATGCCCCCCCCTGCCCCTAGCTCAAACCTGCCTAAACCTCCTGCTTGGAACAAAGTTGTTGGTGAAAAAGACAATGCAGCCGAACCACTCCCACCCCCTCCTCCATCTGAGACTGGTGGATTCCTAAACAATTCAGAAGTCTCTCTCATATCACGCCAGGAATTCCTCTCCAGTAACAAACAAAAAGGTCAACAATTGGAAAAAATTGCAAATGACAAAACAGCCACCGGCTCTCTTTGTGATATTGCTTGTCAAGGAATTGAAGCCTGTGACAAATATGATGCCAGTAAGTCATTCCCACTCAACTTCAATCTTGACCCCTGTTGACCATTGTGTTCTGTATCAGTCGTATCAAAGGGCGAAGAATTACCTGAAGATGAAGGGTCAGAATTGGTAGTGGAAACCTACTCAAAAAGCAATCCGCCTCTCACTCCTTCTCAGACCTGCCAAAAAACAGCATGTATTTGTTCAAGAAAGTGATGAGGAAGAAGATGAAATGGACATGTCTGCACAACCCAACACAGAAAAACCAGATGATTTGGCTGCAGTCCCCAACAATGAAACTGAAACCAATCCAGCTGGGGAGACAATCTCAAATATTGGCTCCTCTTCAGAAACACCTGCTCAATCAACTCAAAATCTGCAGCTCTCTCAGAGCGTCCAAAACCCAGCTCCTGGTAAGGAACATATATTTATTTAATATTGATTGATAGTAAAACTAATGTTAAAATTCTTTTCTTTGATTTCATTCAAGATGGGATGCCTTGTCTCAAAAAGTATCATTCAGAAGCTCAGCCAATTCTCAAATTATTCTCTACCTCCCTCACTCTTTCAGCATATGATTTGGCAGTTTCATCCACAATTCATCTCTTTGAGGCTTGGTTGAAACACATCAAACCCTTGCAATCATACCCCTCAACTCTGAGCCAGTCCATCCGGTTTGAAACATGTTTGACTGGTTTGAAGGTGTGGGTCAAGCAGTTGGAAAGTAGTGGTAAATCAATCTGAATGTTGGCATGCATTTTTTCAAGGCTGAACTGGTTTTTTTTCTGCATTCAGATTCCAACCCGTTCAAAGCTCAAGTAAATGAGCCATACTACTCTCCAGAAGTCATCAACATCCCCTCCACACCAACCGACCTCCCAAAAAAGGGCTATTATTCCTTTGAGGATTTGATCTAATTACTTTTGTTTCCTACCGAGCACTGCAAATGCAACTGGGCCCACATCTGGTTCCAGTCAATTTCATTGGTTTCTCAGGAAGTCACTCCTGCCCCCAAATTTGATAATCCAGTTGATCCAGAAGATGAAATTGCAGAGGAAATCTTTAAAATTCAGTACTTCATCAATTGCATCAAATCTCGGCAAAACAAACCAGAAATCACACAGTCTGGAGAAAACAATCTATCCAACATGCCTGCAAGCGACTTCAAAGAAATAGATAATGTGGTAGATGGCATTTACTATATGCTCATAGCTTTCTCCATTCTTCGGGCAAAACATAAAATGAACAGGGCAACAACCACTATTGCAAAATATACTCCTGCTTTTGCCAAACTTCCTCAACAATTCACCAAACGTCCTGCCTATCACCTTCTAGCAGCATATCTGGTCTCTGGAATACGTGGTTTCCTGCTTATTCCAGATGATCAGAAGAGGTTCAAACTCACTGATTCTCTCCAGCTTATATCATTAATCTCTAAAATAAATCAGCTAGAGCCAAAAGATATAACTGAAAAAATATGGAAAAGAACCGATTCATATGTTGTATCTCTGATTCAACAATCTTTCTTTGATGATAAAGCATTCTCTCGGCCTTGGACTTCACAATTTACTCTTGCTAAATGTCTGGTACTTGATTTCAGTGATTATTGGCTTCAATCTGTGAATACTGAAGAGAATTTTGTATTTAGTGTTCCACATAAAGCCCATGTTGGATCAATTACACTACAGTAATATGTTTTATTGATCTTCATAATTCTCCTTCCGATTATCATAAGAATTGTACTTATTGAAATATAACAAAAGAAAGTAGTGATTCCTTCATGCTGGAAATTGAATTCAATGAAAAAAATCAACTCTCCTCAATCAGAAATCCACACCTAAAAATTCTACAAAAGTCTCACTCTTGGGGTAATGTATTATGGGAAACAAAAACCCTATGTAAATAATTCTTCATGATAAGTAATGAAATGAAACACCTCATGATAAGCCTTCAAATGTTTCATGATAAGCCTTCAAATTTTTCATGATAGTCCTCTATTGTTTCATGATAGCAAATCAACTGCTTCATGATAAGCCATCTATGGTTTCATGATAAGTGAAGAAAATTGTTCTTCCAAGTTCCCAAAACATGTCTCATGGAATCAGTTTAAATTTTTCAAGATAAGAAATCAATTTATTTCATCTTAATAAGCCACATGAGCCACTGAGAGGAGGAAAATAAAAACATTGAACCTCCAACATATTTCAGGCAAGTTTTTTTCATATAAAGAGACAACTTTCTCCTCCATCATCAATTCTTCCACTCATCAAGAACTTGGACCAAAATGGCCCCTAAAAATATCCAACTTATTGTTTTCATGTGTGAAAATTGCTCCAGAAAAACTCATATGACTCCCAATGGGATAAAGCAAGGCATAGCATTTACCCCTTCTGGATATGCTAAGCATCAAAAAAGCACCACAAGTTTTCTTTCCACTCACGTTTCTTCACAAGCACTAGTTGCTCCACAAGCACTGTCTCCAAGATCACCATCAAGCCATAGGTATCCATTAGATAATAACAATGCAAACTTGGAACAATCTCAAGATGATATAACGTCAATTTCACCTCCGGCTGGTGTTCCCATATTTGACACTCAAGACTTTGTCCTATTACCCTGGATACAAAACCAACAACATATCATCCTTCCAATGGTGATCACAGCCATCATGAATTTGCATCATCACATTAGTACAGAGGCATCAAGGTTCCTGCTTTGTGCTTTCAATATTCAAGATACTCTTCAAAACCATCAGCCCAATAACAGCTCAAAGATTCCCCTCAGCATTTTGACCATCTTCAAGCATCTCAACCTGGATGCTTCACTGGAGATATATGTCTGTTTTCCAGAGTGCTTCTACTTGGTTGACCAAGAAAAAAATGTCACAGACCCTAATATCAAATGCACACAACATTTAAAAAGATTTGACCAGGGTCCACCTTGCTCATCAACCTTGGGATCTATGAAGACTTCCATTAACTCCATGCCTAGCAGAAAGCATTTACAAGAATCAAAATTCTCCGCAAGCAAACATTTCATTTACCAACCATTTCAAAAATGGCTGGCAAGATTTTTGAACCGTCCAGGTATTGAGGAAGAACTTCTCAAACATCTCCAAAACAAACCCTCTGAGATAATGAAAGATATCTGGGATGGGATTGTTTGGAAAAGATTCAAGGGCCCAAATGAAACTTCCCCCTTTTTGTCAAAGCTTGGGAACTTGGCATTCACCCTATATGTTGACTGTTTTGATGATTTTGGCAAGTCTAGTCATCATGCCTCTCTTGGAACCATTGCCATGGTATGCCTGAATCTTCCACCTGAGATACGTCTGAAAGCATAAAACATTTATCTGGTAGGAATAATACCTGGCCCCAAGGAGCCTACTGGTCCTCAACTGAATCATATACTCACCCCCCTAGTCAGAGAACTTCAGAAACTTTGGAATGGTGTCCACTTCTCCAAGACCAATAATAATCCTTCAGGAGTTACCATCAGAGCTGCTATACTCACTGTCATAGCAGATGTTGTGGCAATGCGCAAGATCATAGGATTTACCAGTCATTCAGGAAAAAGGTTTTGCAACTTCTGTACCATTGAAAAGTCTGAGATAAATGACATTGAGCCTTTCAATTGGGCCCCAAGTAATTTTTCAGAGCGCAAAATTCAAGTAAATTCATGGTTACATGCAACTCAATCACACAGAGATCATCTCTTCAAAGCAAACGGTGTCCATTACTCAATATTGGAAGAACTCCCTTATTGGGATGCCACAAAAATGGCCAACCTGACATAATGCACAATATGATTCTTGGAGCCTTGAAAGATCATGCTGTTACCAAATTAAAACTTCCAGAATCCTCTTGGAAAAAGATACAGAAAAATGCACCAGACTCATCAGATGATGAATCAAATGATGATGGAGATGAAAGTGGAGACAATGAATATCCCAGTGAAAATAAAATTGATTCTAGAGAATTGCGTTACTTAAAAAGAGATGCCCGGCAAGATATTCAAAATATACAAAAATCCAAAGGCAAAGGGAGAGAACAAACTCCGGCTCTAACTAATGAAGGATTCATGGGGGCATCTTCTTCATTCTCTGACTTGGATTATGTACCTGTTTCATTTTTGGATCCAAGCACTAGTGATATCCCCAAGCAAAGCCCTCCAATTTTATCAAAATTCAAGTTTGATTCTGTTCTGCTGAAAAATCTTCAACAAGTCATCAAGATTACTCTAATCCCATCTGATTGGACAAGAGTACCAAAAAACCTTGGAGCAGAAAGTCATGGAAGTCTCAAGGCTGCAGAGTGGTCTCTTCTTTATAAATTCTACATTCCCAATCTCATAATTGCCATGCAATTTGAAGAATGTCCATTCCCAGAAAAAGTTGTTGAAAATACCTTCCATTTAGTGACCTGTTTGAACATTGCCACCAGTTGGAATATCAGCTCCCAAAATGGTTCTGATTTCACCAGGCACTGGGCAAAATATTGCCAACTTTGTAGGAAGCTCTTTCCAGAGCAAAATCAAAAGCCAAATCGACATCTTGCATCCCATATCCTTGAGCTTTTACAAAGGTGGGGGCCTGGCCCCACATGTGCTACCTGGGCTTATGAGCGCTTGAATGGGCTATTTTCCAAGTTCAACAGCAACAATGTTTTGGGTGTGTGAATTAATTTCAATCAAATATATACAGAATACAACAATGCTGACTATGATTTACATAAAACTCAGATGAAGTGCCACTTACTATAGTTCAAAGGTTCTGCAGACTTTCAAATTTAAAGGCCCTGATCAACACACCAGGTGCACCACCAGATATAAATCAACTTTCAAGAATTCTTGAATCATCCACCAGGTCAAATTCAATCCCACAACTAAATCCTGTCCATGCAAATCCAGAATCTTATTACAAATTCCTCAATTATCTCAGGAATTCCATCTCTTCTACAAATTGGCAAGATTTCAATCAAATCAATAGTGCCAATGAACCAAACACTGTTACTCTTTCACCATGGTGGAACTATCAGAATCATCTCCATTGGAATAAAATGGCATTATCAACAACAGAATCAAATTCTGGAAACAGTACTGTGTCATATAATCTGGGTAAAGTCTCCTTCTTGGGTCAGATAAAAACCATATTCATTGTGGTGGATCCATATGGGAGCATACCAGGTTACTTCTTGGAAGTGACTCCATTTCAAATTGACACAAATTTTTTAGTTTATTGGAAGCATCTCAATGTTTACAAAGTTAAACATGGGATTGAACAAAAAATCATTTCTTGTGATGCTGTTGATAGCCAGTGTGCATATTTCTCTCAAAATGGAATAATACTAGTCACAAAATTATATCTTCCTGAAAGTGAAATTTAAAAATTATGGAATATGCCAAGTGTTATGAATTGTTTCAATTTTTTTTCTTTGATTTATTTTTGGAGTAAATTCCAATTAAATCTATCAAGCATTACCTGTAGATAGAACAGAAACTCCATGAGAGAAGGAATTGTATGAATGATGAGGATAAATTTTGTTCAAAAAATGCTTTTATTTCATTTCAGAAAATTAGGAGGGATTATCCTAATAGGTGGAAAAATGGAAACTTGTGCGAAATCAGCAAGAAATCAGGGAGAAATCAGGGAGAAGTCAGGGAGGAAAAAATTGGAAACCACATGGAATCTGTGAGGAAGTAAAATAGAATCCTTGGAGAATACCAATTGAAATCATAAGTAAGACAAGAAAAAAAGAAGGAGAAAGCTAGGATATCAAAAGGGGAAACAGAATGGAATGAAATGAGAAACAGATGTGAATCATTTGAAAAATTGTGAAGCAACTAATTGTAAACTGGGGGTAAGCTGTGTTTCCAAATGATAGAAACATTCTAGAAATCAATTGGATGCAACCATCTCATCCAAAGGATGTGATGTCACTGGCTGACCAGATCCACCAGATTTTTCCTGGTGATACAGGGCTCCTGTAATTTTCCCAAAAAGGAATGTTACAGCCCTATTTCAGTACTAAGAAGATACTGTAGCACCCCAAGACAGTCACAGTAGCTACAGTAGATGCCCTGCTTTGGGCAAGAACACTCAAAACAGTCCCCAAACCTCAGATACACCCTGTATCACCCAATTAAGGAAGAAAGGCCCCTGTATGTATTTGTGGCTTTAACAGTACAAATTAGCCCATACACAACCAATAATGACCAATAAGGCCTCAAAATCAAAGTTGCAAACAGGTTCCAGAGGTCTAGGATATACTTCCAAGTCCCTAGCCTCAGTAAACAAGGGCCTATACTTAAATTATT
Organism: Puccinia polysora; assembly: GCA_025617555.3. NCBI lineage: Eukaryota > Fungi > Basidiomycota > Pucciniomycetes > Pucciniales > Pucciniaceae > Puccinia > Puccinia polysora. The sequence continues at coordinate 30,029,975 of CM062628.1, forward strand.
AGCCTCAAATCAGGATACATGGCTGGTACAATGATATCACTTGAGGCTTGGAAACGTGTATCAAGCCCCAAGCATGATGACAGAGGGCTTCCTGTACCTCTGTAGTGACTAGAGAAAGTCCACACAAACACACTGATGGCTCTTTGGCCTCAGCACTAGCCTGGGTCACCCTCCTTTGGCTGGTAAAAGGACTGTACCATGAGGGGACCCAAACAATATAAATAAAGGACCTTCCCCCAGCTATTTCTACCAGATTCATCCAGTCATATAGTCATTATTGCTTCAGATATTTTTTTAATCAAGCCATCAAACCCTTATAAGAGATAAGTGTGTGATCCTAGACCACTTTCTGATAAAATTGTAGACCATAATTCTTGAATCCCTGTTTTTTGGCCAAATTGAACAACCAACCATTCAGCCTGCCCCAGTACCAACTTCCAGCACCCTGAATCCTTGAATATTGGCCCATTCATCAAGAATAAGTCCCTATCTAGATCTAGTAAGTGATCCTGCTGACTTATACCCCTTTTTGTAGGTTTTGCATAACCTATGCCCCAAGGAAATTACACACACCCTTCTTGAAAGGAATCCTTGTCAACCCCACAGGCACCACAATTGCTCCTATATTATCCTTAAAAGAAATATACCTGTGTTCCGGAGGGCTCAACAACCCCATTAAGGTCTTGGCCCCTCAATTTAAATTTATTTTATAAATATATAAAAAAATTTAACCCTTTTAGCCAAATCATATACCTGGCATTTTATCTTATTTTTGATCCAAACTTTCTATCACCTCTAGTAGCTAGAAGGAGTGAGATCCTTGGAATCTAGTAGGCTGACAAGATTGTAGAGGATATTTCATTTTTGGGACAATTTAACACAAGATTCAAAGAGGAGGCATTCAGATCATTTTGCATACAAAAGCAAGATTCACCAGGATCTTTTTTGATGCTGTATGCAGGATCAAAGGGGATCAGCTAAGAGAGGTCAAAGGGGATCTGTCTTTAACACTGCATTGTGTGAAATCACCTGGTAGGGTCATCATAGATTGCAAACCTTATCACCAAATCTAATGTATGTAGGCAGATCAGCTAGGATGATCTGGACTAATAATGGAGCGGGTCATTGCAGAACACATTAGGGAGTCAGTGCGGGGAAGTCATTCTTTGATTTCTCCTTTTTTTGGAGTTATATTTTGGGTTTTACATCAAAGGGATTTTTTCTTTAGTGGGGGATCTGAAGGAGACCTTACATTATCTTAGGTTTTAATCTTATCATATGATTTGATAAATCAATGAGTTTTTTTAAAAAGGCAGTTCTTATTCTTGGATTTCTTTACATGTGCCAAAAAGAAAAATTTCTTAGGAGTACCTTGGAGTCATACAAGCAGAATAGTTCAGTGCAGAGCTTTTTGGAAATTCCATGTTGTTTTATTATTTTGATTTCATCATTTTTCATTCAAAGGAAGAGTCTGTAGGATTCAGAGGCAGGATTAGTGTGATATTTAGCGCAGAGTGGGTATTGTAACTTAGAGGACTAGAAAAGTATCTGGCACCAGAGCAGAGTTTTTTTGAGAATTTTGTGCAACACACAATTTATTTCCACAAAGCAGGCTGTGCCTGAGGGTTCCTTGAATAGCTAAGGGTGCGGCTACTGTGAAGATGCCAGCTGCATGTGGGAATTTCAAAAAAACACCTTTTCCAGTGTAACTCCTGAAATATACACAACACCTCAATTCTGACCAAATTTTTTGGTGAGAAAACTTTACATGACAACATGTTTGAAATATTAAAATGGCCAAAAAGTGCAATAGTGGTTTTGTGACTTTTGGGTCATTTTTTTTAAATTATTTTAAAATATGAAGGAGTGAGATTTCAAGGGTGGGTTCAGTGAGTGAACCTACCTAACTTTTAGTGGGGAATTGATTTCTGTAATAATATTCCTTGATAAATCCCTTTTGATTTATAGATATTTTGTCATTGGTTTCATTTGTTTTGATATTTTTGACAGATTGCTCTGTAAATAGTAGCAAGCTGACATTAAATTTCAAGAAGGAAAAGGAAAAATATTTGTTTGATTCTTTTTCAGTTTTAAAGACAAATTCCACTCACTCAGAATTTATTTCACAAAAATTTGATTTATTGATTTTAGTACGTAGTGTTGAGGTTTATACATAAATAAAAAGGCTATGATGCCTATGATTTTAACTAACATGATTGATATTGGAGCTACTTGGTGAAAAAACAGGATCTGATTAAAAAGAGGAAAATCAAACAATTCAAGCAGCAGAGAAACTGAATTCATTTTGGGATTTATCAAAAAATAATTTAAGAGAACTCTGCCATTGCAAAGACATCCATTGAAAAGGTTTTATGACACTCTTGCTTGGAAACCAAACTTTATGGATCAGAAAATAAGTAAAAAGTGTTTATTGAATGAATAGCAGAATTTAACAGGGGCCCCTTTACATTTTGCAATGCAGAAAAAGGATCCAGGTGATTGGGAATCACAAAACACTGGTGAGATTACAACCAGGAAAAAAAATTTACAATGAGAAATGTGCGCTGTTTTTGCTCAAACAGGCCCAGAAAATGGGCCTTTTCTTGCCACATTGAGCCCAAGGAGTAGGGTGGGCTTAGGCCAGGGCTCAATTGAGCTTATATTGGAGCTTCAATCCAATAAATAATTGTTGATTGGGTTGATGCTCCAATAAGCTCTTTTTTGCAAGGTATGTGTGAAATTCAAAATTTGAGAAAATAAAAATTTATTCAGCATGGAAATAGGTTTTATTTTCTCAAATAAACCATGTTTTTCAATAAAAAATACAAAAACTGTTATTTTGATTTGTTTTCTGATTCTGCTTAAATGTGGCAATTGGGTGTTGCATCAGCACAATCAATTGGATTTTCAAGAAGATTCAGCAGCGCCAGAACCAGAGCACATCATTTCAATGGAAGATGAAAGTTTTTCAATTTGATTGAGGTATTTTATGACTATTTTTTTAAATTGACTCATTAAGGGAGTTTTTTGAAGAAAGAATTTATAATTTCAAAAGGGAATGGTTTCTAGACATTATCAAATGCAAATCTGACTTGTGCAAACTCATCAAATTTTCAAAAATGCTTCTGGAATGCAAGAGGAAGTGGGCAGAGGCACTACTGCTCACAGAACTCAGGATTAGAAAGAATGTGATCCAATGATGCAGATGAAGAATGAGTTGAGGAAAAGGTTAGATGATGAAGAGATGAAGGGTTTGCTAGAGTAAGGCTCAGTAGGTGGGTGTTTGACTTAATCCTATAAACGTAGCACCAAAAGGGGGAGGTGAGATGAGTTTAGCAGGCTGGTAAGCTTTTGTCAGCTGCCTGCTATTCAGAAAAAACTGAATAATCCAAAAATAATTAAAAAAAAAATGCAAAAATATGGGTCAAAAATAAAGATAAAATATAAATAAAAGTAGTAAGAAAATCAGGAATACTATTGCAGAAAAGGGGTCCTGGTGCCAAATTGGGTAGGTTCACCCACTAGCACCACTGCTGAATTCCCACTCCTTCAGGCAGAACTAGGTTCACCCATGTACCCTACTCATAACATCTGAAAGTGTGGGTTTCTGAACAAAAGTTTGGTTAGAAACCTATGATTATGTGTAGTTTAGGAGTTATGAAAAAAACCACTTTTCTCCACAACACCATGTGCAGCCGCGGCAAGCCCCAGCCCCACAAGTAGTCAAGTGACTACCTTTCCTGGGCCCAAGATGGTTGCTACCAGGCAAAAGCCCTGCAAGTAGTCACTCAACTACCTTGCACCAGACTCAGGTGGTTGCTACCAACCAGCCTTGCAAGTATTTTCTCAACTAACTTTCCCAGGCCCAAGGTAGTTGCCACCAACTTCCATTCCCTCTGGTAGTAAAGTGACTATCTTGCGCAAGCCCAGAATGGCCCGGTGGGCTGTTGCTCAAGGCTACCCATTGGCCTCCAGAGAAGCCCCCACTTCCCAAAATGGAAACCTGACTGTAGGATACAACATACACACCCCAAAGCCTGGTAGCACACCACATGGGGCCCAGGAAGAGTCAGCATGTGGTAAGGAACCACATGTAACAAGTCAGGAACCCTTTAATGAGATCTTTATGGGGAATCTGGACCCCAAAGGGGACATATTAGTCACTTTAGCACCCTGGCAGTGTACACAGAAGATACACAGGTGCCTAACTTTGTGCTAAATTTCTCTCAAGATACCAAGCACCCATAGAAACACTCCTGTATCCCAGGTAATAAAACTGTACATAACTAGTCACAACCAGGGGCTCAATGCCTGATTAAGTGACTTTAAATAGGCTAATGTGGACACAATGGTCTCAGACTTGAAATCATACTTCAGAAAAAGGTCCCCAGAGCATTTTTCCGAGCCCCTGGCCTCATCTATTCATGGCTTATATTTACATATATTAATTAAGACCCATACACTTGGCTAGTACAATGAGATTATTAAGGGCATGGAAACATGTATCCAGGCCCAATTATGATTACATATGGCTTTCTATACTTCTGTAAATGGCTAGAGCTGTTCCCCAAAAACACATGGATGGTTCCTTGGCCTCAGAACTAGCCTGGTTCATCTTTTGTTTGCTGGTAAAAGAGCTGTAACATTTGGGGACCCAAAAAATATAAATAAAGGCCCCTTCCCAAGCCTTTTCTATCCCATTCATTCCAGTCATATAGTCATTATTGCCTTAGATACTTTTTTCCTCAGCCACCAAAACCTTAAAATAAATAAGAGTGTGATCTTGGCCTACTTTCTGATAAAATTTTAGACCAAAACTCTTGAATCCTTGTTTTTTGGCCAAATTATCATTCAACCATTCAGCCTTCCCCAGCACCAACCTCCAGAACCCTGAATCCTTGAATATTAGCCCATTACTCAACATTATTCTGGATCTTGACCTTGTAAGTGATCCTGCTGACTCAACCTCATTTTTAAGGTTTTAAATAAACCAATCACCAAGGAAATTAACCATAACCTTCTTGAAAGGAGTCCTTGTAAGCCCCACTGGCACCAAAATTTCTCCTATATTTTTCTAAAAATACATATATGTGTGTTCCAGAGGGCTCAAAAACCACATTAAGGTCTTGGCCACTCCTTGTAAATTTATTTCTATAAACATATGAATAAATTTAACCCTTTTAGCCAAGATATATCTCTGGCATTTCTTACTATTTTCACTCCAAAATTTCCATCACATCTAGTAGCTAGAAGGAGTGAAGTCCTTGGCATCTAGTAGGCTGAAAGAGTTTATGGGCTGAGAGGAAACCTGTTGGAAATGGACTAAGAAATAAGAATCATTATACTGATTCCTTGGGGGGAATTATTCCAGGAGGGAAAGGGGGGCAGTATATGTGAGAACTGAAGAGGAGTCCTTGATGAATTAGTGACTGGTGCTAGAGGTTGGATTTTCCATTGTATTACATATTGAAATCATGGGTTGGAGTCTTTAAGTGGGCAATGAGCGATTGGCCTGTCCAGGTATTTCTGACATGTGCTGATCTGGAAGTCCTGGAAAGTAAGTTGACCAGACAGTGGGGAGTATATACCATTTATATGCCCATGAAAAAATTGGGTTTAGGAGAGATAAGGGGCACAACAAGCCATAAAGAGAGGGGGAGAAAGCCTGAGATATTTTAAAGGACCTTGAGGGTATGCAGTGACATGCACAAGAGGTGGAGCCAGTAGATACAGAGGTAGATGGTGTACATGATTGGATATGCTGAGGTTCCGGGATGTTTAAGTGACTGAGGCTAGATTTTCAATTTGTGGTTATGAAAAAAATGATACTGTTAAATAGACATTAGATAGATGATAAAAACAAAATTACCAGCTAATCTCAAAATAATGGTTATGGTGAGCAATACTTTTGTGATTTAGGTGCATTTCTTGCAAGGATAATGTAAAGTAATGATTTTCTTTTAACATCAATAAATGTGTTTTGGAGCCAATTTATTTCTCAAACAGGTTTTTCACTATTTTAAAAATCTAAATTACAACTTCAAACTGGTTCCCAAAAGCTTTTTTTGGTTTGAACTTGTAAAACTGCTTGATTAAAAGAAGTTTAAGAATTGATGGGATTGCTTGAATTATGATTCAAAATTTCCCAATAAATCCCTTCATCAATGTGTGAGGTCAATTTATGGGACTATGATGCAAATTCTTTTGAAAATAGAATGCAGGACTGTTCATCATTTTGAATTTTCTCTTCAAAATCGATGTGATAGTTTGTATACAGTGACACAACATACATAAATTATTTTGTTTTATAATTTTTATTTATGATGATATATGTACACCATACTCCTGGAGACAACAGGGGGTGTAAGTTGCAAGCCAACACAAATTTATATCAAACCATGGCTACCTTTCAGCCTCTTTCCACTCACATTGAAAAAGTTCAAATTAAATTAATGACATGGCCACATCCAAATTTCAAAGGTTGCTAAAATTTTCAAGCAATGAACAAATCAGTTTGAAAATTTTGGCCCAGAGAATCATTTAATTTCTCATTTAATAGGATTTTTGGTAATTCACTGCAGAATAACCAGAAATGCTTTCAAATTAAAAATAATCAAATCAAAAGGAAACATCCAACAATCCTCCTCATTTGAAACCCTGAATATTGTGAATTTTCCTCATGCAAACCAGTGTGGAACTCCTCTTTGGATGAGCTAGAGCTTGGAGGGGATATGGAAAGTTACAATAGTAATACTATAAAACTGATGCTACATGTTGCTGTTAAAGCTTCCCTCCTGAAAAATTCTCCTGAGTGAAAATTACCATAAGAAAAAAAATAGAAAGGTCTGGTTTATCTCTATTTAACAAAAGTTTATAAACCTACAGGTGTTGGTAGAGAAATGATCTATATAATATGTCCTAGTGATTATAACCTCAGATTAATTATAATTTCTATACAGATCATGATCAATAATGATTTTATTAAAGTACTACTATTTTATCCTCTGCTTCTTCTTGCATAAAAAAAAGATAAATAAAAAGACAAAAAATAAGATGGTTTAATATTTCTGCCATCAGAGATACTTTGAGGGAGGATTATTGTATCCTTTTATATCCTTTGGTATTTTCTAGCTAATATTCTACCTAGGAAAATCTTACCCTTTCAATATTTTTTGGCTCAAATTTCTGGATGAAAATTCTGGATAATTAATATTCTTAAATAATTCTTCTTTTCCTTCTTCATTTTCATAAACTTGATGGCTAATACTGATTTTGAAAAATATTGAAAAATGATTATAACTGATGAAAAATATGGTGGAACAAAATGGTCATAATGAAAATGGATAATTGTTGATGATGATGGATAATTGCATTGTGAAAGGTATATATGTTTGGGGGTGTATTCTTTTTTAGATTATTGCTCCAAGAGGCACCCCTCATAATGTGTAAAGGATGGACTAAAATAGCTGGGGACTGTTTGAAACTAAATTTTTTGTTGTTGGAAATGTTGGTACTAAAAATGTAAAGATAGAAGAGTACTAATTCTTGGAAAATTTGGCCCAATTATTGAGTCTTTCTGTATGGATGAGTTGAAAAAGTCTCATAATTAATGATATCTTTCAGTGGTTGGAATGATCATCCTTGGCTGTAGTGATGACTTTCTCCCTTTTTTATGGGGAAAACAATGGTCAGAAGGGATATTATCAAGGCCCAGACAATTTCCAAAAGATTGAACTTGGATAATGATGAAAAATTTTAGTAATATAGGAAATTTATAGTATTAAAAAGGGGCATGTAGTCTCAAGGTTGTCTGAATTGGAATTAAATTTATTTAATGTGCTTTACATATTGGATTAGATTCTTACCCAAATTTATTTACAAGTGAATTTATGAGAGGCACCATGATTCCAAGAAAACTATTGATAAAGGTTGCTCCAATAGTATGCACCATGAAAAATTTGATTTCACTTGCTAGAAAGTGCCATGAAGGAATCTCTATTTGAAGCTCTCTCCAACCTTCAATTGAAGCTATCTACATTCCGCAACCAAGTTTTTGGTGGGAAGTCACTATGCACAATGCACATTTACTGTGAAATGGGGCTTGGCTACATTTTTTTCTGAGCTTGGTTGTAGCTTGGCCTGAGCTTGTTCCCATATTTGGCCTGAGATCCTTGATGGAACTTGCTAGTAAGTTCCATCAGGTTTTTTTTTCATGAAAAAGAGAATATATGTTTTTTTATATGCAAAAGATGTCAATGACAAAAAGAGAATTATTTATCTATGCTAATGCTTGAAAAGATATTACTATTTATCTATACTATGCTTTGAATATAGCATTTTGATACTATGATTTTATTATATGATATCAGATACTGGAAGATATGAAATATGGATCAATAATATATATTTGAGTATGAGAATAATGACTAATACTTGATTATAGTTGGAACCAAAAGGAATTGAAGGGTGGTCTGAGTGAATGAATATTGTTTTGTTTTCCTTATAAATCAAACCATGCCTAAATAATTGAGGATAATGAAATGATTACCCATTTAAGACCCCTTCATCTTGATTTAATTGCTGTGATTCTTCAAAGATTTAATGAATTTCTTTTTCCTCCCTTGAAAAGCCCCCCTCCCCCCTTCCACTACATAATTAATACAAAAACAGAAGGGAAAAAACCTTTTCTGCACCCTTCCTACTCTTACTTGATTGATTCCTTGTATTTATATGTGGTTTTCCAGCTAATTCAACACTTTGTCACATGGTGGTATGTGACACCATAACAACTGCAAAGTGGACTGGCTTTCAGCCAGTTTCATAGCATTTTGGTTAAGGCCTTGCCTTGCAATTGGTTTGCAGTTGTGCAAAGTATGACAGTAGACTGGATAACCCTGTTGTGGGTTCAATTTGCAGTCAGGACAAATTTGAGGGTTGGCTTGCTCCTGTGACATTTGTTGGGTTTTTTGCCTGTCAACAGCAAGACTCCCAAGTCTTGGAGGCTCCTTATGGCATTCAGGAGTGTGTCTGAATATGGCCCCACAACTGCAAAGTGGGTTAGTACCACCAGCCATACACACTTTGGGACAAAGTGCCCTTAAACCCAGGGGTACTGTCACATGGTGGTATGTGACACCATAAAAACTGTGAAGTGGACTGGCTTTCATCCAGTCTCATAGCCTTTTGGTTTAGGCCTTGCCTTGCAATTGGTTTGCAGTTGTGCAAAGTATGACGCACTTATCTGAATTTTTGGACAGGTAGGGTGATCTCTATTTCCATCTCTGGCCAACCTTCTATGCATCAAACTTTCAACCTGACTGATTTTCTGGGTTTTAAAGTTAGAACCCCTATCATGTGTCATCTCCAACATCTAACTTATTCATCCCCATAGCAATCATCCGGATTAGTCCCCATAACTCACTGGCCATCTCCAATATCCTCAAATTTCTCCCACCCATTTTCCTACCAATGAATTGCCTTATCCAGTCCTGCTCTTGTTGCTTACTTGCCAATACCTATTGTATTTCTTCCCTTTTTTGCCCACATTTCATAATCCAAATCTTCTTTTTTTTAGAGTCCAACCAATCAGGGCACATAAATTTGGCAGGGGCAGCTCTCCCAGGAAAAGTACTATGTTGTCTTTTATTCAACACCAATTACTTAGATCTACATCCAGCATTGTCAAACTCTTGCAAGAAATACAATTGGGTCATTTTTGAATTACAACAGTCTTTTAAAGAAAATTTGAGTCAAGCATGCCTTCATCAACCACCTTTATATTAAAGCAGCACCTTACCAACTTCAGATACTATTCCCATCAGTTGAAATTGTGTAATCTAATTGCTGAAGTTTTGATTTTAAAGTTATCCAATCAAGAATGTAATCTTATCACCAATCTGAAAATTTCTCTAATGTCTATTGTTGGTTTCACAAAACTTCCCCAAAATGAATTCCAGGCACTCCAAAATTGATATTGTTGTTGTGAGGATGATTCCCGAGTCAAGATGTTTGAAAAAAAAAGCCAGGGTGATTTGCTCACTTTTTTAATATGATGATTAATCAAGTTTGAAAATATAACAGACTGCTTTTAAACATTGTCCTACAAGAATTAAATAATTAAACCCACGGAACCATTTGGCTTGTTATTTTAAAACCAATAAGTTGAATAAAAATAAAAATATGAATTGTAATACTGCTATCACCCCTGGTACCTAGACGGAGTGAGGTGCTCTTGGCATCTAGTAGGTTGGGACTGCTGAAACAACAATTTCCATGGGGTGAGCTTGGTATGTTGGCTGCACATAGATGACGAAATTGAAGCATGACAGAAGGGTCAAAGTTATTAATTTTAAAGAATTCAGTTGCCGCATTGCTCTTCATCTGAAGGATTCCACCCCTCCGTGCCCACACTAGTCTATGCTGTTGAAATTATTTTGCATTTTGCATTTCAAAATTCAAAATTTCACAAGACACCACCACAGCCATTAAAGAGCTGCATGGTCCGCCGGTTGGATCGGGGCTGCGCATAGCGTTCTCGATGAGCAGGAAATTCGAAGACAACTCCACGTTAATCCGTCATTAAACTAACGAAGATAGCAATTTAAGCGATGGCTACTGCCTCGAGTATTGCAACCGATCCCACTGTGGTTCCTTTGACGGATATCGCTCAGTCATACGATACGATGCGAGTATATTTTACTCTTTTCCCTCGGGAAGATTGAATCCCTGCCAGAATCGCTGATGATAAACCTTATAATGTCGCAGATTGATCCTTGACTTTGGTTCCCAATACTCACATTTAATTACCAGAAGATGTCGTGAGCTCAATGTAAGCTGGTTGCTTTTATGAAAACAGCTAGTCATCTAGATTCAAAGCGGACACAAATGAGCTGATTTCATATTTTGAAGTATAGGTTTATTGTGAAATGCTGCCTTGCACTTTCAAGATCTCACAATTGAAATGGCGACCCAAGGGAATCATCCTCTCCGGTTCACCATACTCCGTCTACGAATCCGATTCGCCACGAGTTGACCCCGAGGTTTTTTCTTTGGGAGTTCCTGTCTTTGGTATTTGCTATGGCCTTCAAGAGATTTCCAAAAGTTTTGGCGGAGATGTGATTGCCTGTGACCATAAAGAGTATGGAAGTGCCATGATCGATGTGTGCAAACCTGATACAATTGAAGGTGGAAAAAACGTTTTATTCGAAGGGCTAGGCTCACAAATTCAAGTGAGTTGATTTCCTACGGTTCTGGGCTATCCCTTTTTTCTCTACGTCCTAACTTGATTGATGCCCCCTCAAGGTATGGATGTCTCACGGTGATCGTCTAGATAGCTTACCAAATCACTTTCAAATCTTGGCCACCACCCCCTCTGCTCCCTATGCAGCTATCGCTCACAAGTCTAAACCCATATTTGGTGTTCAGTTTCACCCTGAGGTAACACACTCACCTAGTGGAAAGCACATCATCGGAAAATTTCTTACAGAAATTTGCCAATGCAAGGCAGATTGGACCATGGCGAGTCCCTTTTATCTCTTCTTTTTCACTTCGAGCACTTTTTACCTTTTATTAAATTTGTATTTGAAATCCTGTTATTGTCAATGTGTCGTTTCACTTAGGAAACCTTTATCGACAAAGAAATCGCCCGTATTCGAAGCGTGGTGGGCCCTGACGATCAAGTAATCGGCGCTGTTTCCGGTGGGGTCGATTCTTCCGTGGCGGCTAAGCTCATGAACGAAGCTATTGGCCATCGTTTTCATGCCATCATGGTTGATAATGGTCTTCTTCGAATGGACGAGGCTCAACAAGTGCAAAGAATGCTGAAAGACGACCTGGGCGTCAATCTGACTGTCGTAGACGCCACTGAAACCTTTCTCCAAGTTTTAAAAGATGTTGACGATCCTGAATCAAAAAGGAAACTTATCGGAAACACCTTCATTCACGTCTTTGAGGCTGAGGCCGAAAAAATTGAGTCCCAACAAGCAAAAGATGCCACTAGTGGCAAAGCTGGAACCATCAAGTTCTTACTTCAAGGTACCCTTTATCCCGATGTAATTGAAAGCATCAGTTTCAAGGGTCCCAGTGCCACGATTAAGACCCATCACAACGTCGGGGGTCTACTGGAAAATATGAAATTGAAGCTCATCGAGCCTCTTCGCGAGCTATTCAAAGGTAAAGAATTGTGACGAGCATTCCACCGAACGTTCATGATATTTCGCTGATACAAATTTGACCCACAGATGAGGTCAGAGCCTTGGGGAAGTTGCTGAACATACCATCCCATTTAACCAACAGACACCCGTTTCCAGGACCCGGATTGGCGATTCGAATATTAGGACCAGTTAATCAAGCTCAACTTGATATCGCTCGAAAGGCTGACCACATTTTTCTTCAAGAAATTCACAAGGAACCCGGTTTGTATGACGCCATCAGTCAGGCATTTGCTGTCTTGTTGCCAGTTCGAGCAGTTGGTGTGCAAGGTGACAAGCGTACCTATGAGCAAGTTATCGTTCTTCGGGCTGTAAAAACTGAGGACTTCATGACTGCCGATTGTACGTATATTTCTTGCGTTGTCTGTATTTTTTCACAAATCGACCTGAAACTATTTTTCCCGCGGTTTCCACAACTATCAGGGTTTGATTTCCCGCCTCATGTACTCAGAACTACTTCTTCTCGCATAACAAACGAAGTGGCGGGAGTCAATCGAGTTACTTACGATATTTCATCAAAACCACCTGGCACTGTTGAGGTATGTTGCTGTGACAAAGTACCAATTGATCAGAAAAAAAGGCCTTCACGGTTGAAGTCGCATATTATGAGCAAATGAATTTAAATGAATTTATTCTGACTTTGTATATGATTTATCCTTGGTATGAACAGTGGCTTTGATTTCTTCGCTTTATCTTCGGTGTATATCGGGCTTTTCAAAGTTGATCCCAAGTAGCCATAGATATTAGAGTCGGCTTGCATAGTTCGACTTGACTTTTCGTTTGCCTTGTGCTTGAGCGACGGTGGAAGGCGATAGTGATTTCGCTTGCTTTTACAGAGGGAGAAGGTTGCCTTAATTCGGAGGGACGCGCAGGGTCAAGTTAGAAGGGACCCATATTGCCTTGGAAGACTTTTGGTGAATAGACTACTAACTGCATCTAGATTAAGGCTTCAACGTGGATACACTTGTGCTAGCTGCCAGATAGTCTCTTCAGGGATGAACTTGGGTTTTCTAAATCTAATCATTATAACAGGTTTTCACTGCAGGTGACTGCATTGAGAACGCTCAGCACTAAAATACTATTTTTGCCAAACGAAAGGTGTTGCCAGCTGGCTGCTAATGTAGAGCTCACTGCCATACCACTGCATTAAACCACTGGAGAAATTCATCATAAGAAAATTGACAATTAAGAAAGATAAATTAATGAGAACTGGGCATTATTTTTCTGAGGCACCCCATCCTTGTTTCCATGTGGTTTTGGCAATTGTTCCCACCCACTTGTCATGCTTCAAACCAAATGTCTATTGTTATAGACTTCCTTGCAACATTCATCCTCACATCCTCAGGATCTACTTTGAAAGCTGGAAGTGTGACACCAACTCAAAAGCACACTTGTCACTTGGCACTCTTGGAAATCAATATTATCTGTAAAACAAGGGACCACCTGCTTTGACTACCTCAGTCATTATCTTTGATGGGTTCTTGCACCTCTTGCATTACTTTGAATTCACAACTGTGGAATTCAAAACTAGTTAACCATCAAGGCTCTCATACCTGATTCATTTATTTCATTAACCAGTCACCTTCAGAGTTTTCAACTCAAACTCAATTTATCCTTTACATTGATTCATCATCAACAATAGCTCTCCTTTTGCCCAGAAATGGATCATTAGATTTGATTTCATTGAATTACCACCATACTTACCACTAATACCAGTAACTGCATCCATTCCATTACCCAATTAACCTTGTGTCATTTCCCTTGAAATTCAATTTGCATTACATCACAGTTGCATCCATACTTTGTTCCTGGCATCAAGGAAGCTGTATATTTAATTAATTTCAATCATCAATATTTTGCATTTACACTTACATTGCCCTTTATGAACATTCTTTCATCACTATAAGCAAAATTTATGAAGACTGTACTTTTTAAACTCAAGGCTTGCTTTTGAAATCAAAGACACAATGCTTTCCCTGTTGTGTTGTCTACCCAGTTATTAAAATTCATGAATTCTTGAAGTTTCTGAACTGAGATGGTTACATTGGGCTTGCACCAGGTTTCTTTTGTATCAAAAAATTTTCTCTCCACCTTTCACTTCACACATTTATTTGAACTTTGAATTTCAAGTCTAGTGGCTAAGAATTTGGGTTTAATTTTAGACTAATTTTAGATTTGTACCAATTTTTCATTCATGCAATGATCATCTGAACTAAAAATCATACCTTGAGTTACATCAATTGGGAATGGAGTAGGCATGTGTCAGTAAATTAAATAACTCAATTCACCAACCTTAGACTACTTTTTGATCTTTGGAAAGTTATTGTATACAATGTCACATCCTGAGTATAAAAAAAATTCTGGTCTGCTTCCTTGCAACAATAATGTTGACAAGTTTGGATTTAGCAGCAGATCTTGAGCCCAAAACCCCCAGAACCCATTCCATCTACTATTTCCAGCTTGGGAAAACCACTGGAAAAACAAACTAGCTCACAGATCCAAATACAAAGACCCTTATGTGGATCCAATGGTGCATATTTTAAGCTCCCCAAAGTCTTGCTCTCCCCAAAGGTAAAAATGACAGGAAAACTTAAATTCCCCTTCAAAACCAGCAGATGAAAGCATGCTTTTACTGTTTTGATTAAAGACCTTAATTGTAATGATTTGAGGCAAGAAATTGGTAGGTCAACTTTTGAAAAACAGGAAATCAAACATTCAGATGATTTTACTGCAGAAAATTGTCATAGATTATGCAACTACTTAAAATATTGTAAAATTATTTTTTCAAATGGCCCTAAAAGGTTTACTAGTGGTTGAAAAATTTTAAGTATGCATCTTTGACCCTTAAAGGCTAATACTTGCAGTTTTTTGAACAATGCATCAAATCAAATTTCAGGAATAATGCTTTGGTTAGTCTCAATAAATGTAAAATATCCAAAAAAAAACATTTAAAATGAAGTAAAGGCTGTAACTTCTGGCAGATTTAGCACAAGGGATTCAATTAGAAAATGTTTTGAAAGTTTTGAGGTTTTTCAGTCAAAATTAAAATTAAATCCTGGATGAATCAAAAATATTCCTGCACAAAATTTATATAATTCATGAATTTAATTTAAAGCTTTCACACAACAGGAAGAATTGGGCATTTTTTTGTTATTTTTCATATTATACTGTTTTTGTATCAATTTTGAGAAATTTGCAACAGAGCTGCATGGTATAGGAATTAATTTAAATTTTATGAAAAGCTTCAAATCAAATTATAACAATGAATAGATAATGATAAAACAAGAGAATTTATGCAAAAATAGATCATCAATTTGTGGTTTGGATTGATGAGTTAGTTTATTGAGAGTAACCATAATTTCTATATGCACTTTCTGAAAATTATACATGGGATTCAGGTAGAAAAGTAAGCCCCAAAGTAATAATTTTAACATTATTTTACACCAATATTTCATACAAACATATTTCTTTCATAATAAATAATGCTTTCAAAGGTGATAAAGTTAAGCTAAATTTTAATTTCATTTATTGATCTAAAAACATAATGATCAGTTTATTAATTAGTTCATTACCACAAAACAATAAAGTTTTTTTTGAAAGTTTGTGAATTGATTGATTCATAAAAAATGCTTTCCACAAAAAATTATATGATAGCTTGATTAATATTAGAAGGTATTGACAACACTTCCTGATCAAAACTTGGGAATTATGATTATTGAGGCAAAGGGATTCATTTCTTGTGGTATTGCCCCAAGGGAAAAAAATAAAATTCACCTGGGAAAAAATGGAGGCACATGCTAGCATGTGCCACCCTGTAACAATGTTTCAAATTGGTTACAGCTGGGTTGTAAATCTTTCCTAATCCAGGAAATATATCCAAATAACTCCTAAATACCCACTCTACAACTTCTTTTGAAATATTCTATAACCAATTTGCTATCAAAAATTATTCATGCTTGAAAGGAGCTTTGATTTTAACTCAATGTTTCTTTAAAATTTCAGAGATATTTTGGTGATATATCATCAAGAAATCAGTTTGATATAGATTTTACCCATTTTTTTAAGATTTTTTCATGCTTGAAAATTCATCATAAAATTTCAAGCATTTTCTTGAAAAAAATTCAAATTTAAATAAATTAATCAATCTCAGGAGAATGTTACTTCTGCAAATCTACACCTTGAAATTTGGAGAAAAACCCCCCTCCAGCTGGGTCCTTATTCATTTTGAAAAAAAATATGTCCTGTTTTCAAACATTTTCTTTAACCTAATATACTCACAAGTTTGAGCCTGTATATGCATCACAACTTTGATAAAAACCCCAGTATTCCAAGAATATTTACTGGAGGCTTTAAGTTTTGAAAGATTCTTTCATAAGCTTATTATTTTCAACAAAAAATGATATTGAGAGTGTGATTAGCTATTTTACATATACTACAAGAATATCCCTCAACTTTTACAAATTTTTCAGGGACTTTTTACCCATGTTTTTGGTTGATATTGAATAGAAAAATCAATCTTGTTTCCGATTTTTCATCATGGTCAAGACTTTCAAAATTGAATGTCTGAAAAATTGATCAAAGAAGGTCATAACTTAACTAAAACATAAACACATCATTATAGCTGGACTTCTTAAAAAAGCACAATGTTTTCAAATTTAAAAAAAATTATTGGTTGCTCCTGTTGCCTTATTAGGCAGAGATGAATAATGAGCTTTAAAAACCCCACAGAATTTGAAAGAAATAATCATTGAGTCAGTAAGATGAAACCAATCTATAATTTCTTTCTAATGTTTTTCCCCCTTGCTGATATTCCATTTTTGTGATACCATTCTGAAAATCAATATATTAGGAGAATTTGTAAGGTTTGATTATGCAACACACCCAAATTTCCCTTCAGGTTTCTTTGTTGGATACATTTTCATGAGGGAGTGTAATCTGGTGTTGGGTTTTTTCATTGAATTCAAAGAATCTGCTTTGTACTGAATAAGTTTTGAAGTATCTTTCAAAGGGTGATTTTAGACCACAGACCAAAGTATTTCTAAATTTTTCAAATAGCATTTTCATTCAAATATTCAAAATTTCAGGCTTCTGCCCTTCTACAAAACTTGGTCAATTCATTTCCAACTGATGAATGGCATAGAATTTTTTATGAATGAAATTTGGTTGGTTTAGTATGAACCTATCACTTTTCTTGAAATTTCTCTTAAATATTTTACAGGTGGATATAATTCAGACAAAAAAATCCATTTTTGCTCTCAGAAAAGGGGGGCTAAAGATTCAAGGTTTTTAAAATTTTGGCAATAGCTTTGTAGGAGCTTCAAGATAAAATTACAACCCAGGGTTGATGGACTTATACATTTGGAACAAATGGGGTTTGGTGTTGAATTTTCTGTTTAAAAAATGCTCAATATGAATTAATTTCACAAAATTTCCAAAATTGAGGCCAGAATGTCCCCCAGACCTTTTGGCAAAGGTCTGGGGGACCCCATATGCATTTAGGTATTTAAAAACAATTTAATGCATATAAATACTTTCCTTGTGCATGGCCTCAAAACATTCTTCCAAATTGGATTTAATTTTTTTTCTTCCAATAAATCATAATCCAGTTCCATTCACATTTGTTCAAAAGACTGTGGCAGAAATAAAAACCAAAAAATTATCCCAAACAACTTAATGTTCAAATATGATTATAGATGGGGATTTTTAAAGTGGATTTAAAGTAAGCTTCCAAAAATGTCAATCTGCAAGATGAAATTTGGTACATTTTAGCTACCAGCTCCACTAACCTCCATAGCTGTTTTGAAAAGTTCTGTCAATACGGGGGGAAGGTTATATCACTTCCCCTACCAAATTCAGTGATCATAGCCTTTCTGTTTTCTTTCTTGATTAGATCAAAAATAACCTTCAGTTTTTCTGTTGGGATTTTGTACAAGTAGAGTCTTTCCCAGATTCCTCTTCATTGAAATACTGAATGTTTTGTGAAAAACAAGGGAAAAAGTTATATTCCATGAATAAAACAAACCATGAGTCAGGATCTGCTTGTACACACACCTCATCTGAAAAACACAATTGGTTACCTGACTACATTGAGGTCAAGGAAAGTTCTCAACAAGGAAATGAGGCTAGTGATTGAAGGCTCTTCATTTGGACATACCTGGTAGATTTTGAAGATGAGGCCCATAGTTCTACCATATGGATTTTTAACCTGAGACATTCCAGCAGTGTACAATTGGGCAAAGCTATTGGGTTTTAACCACTCATAACTTGGGATGATAAGCATTTTTTAGCTCCAGTTTTCCTTATTGCCATCAAAACTGCTTGTAGGGTTTTGACCCAAGAGCCTGGTTGCATGTTGTGTGGTTTGTTCATGATTCCAAATGCAACTTTTGGATTTCCAGAAAATTATTTAGCAAGCATATGGTCTTTTCAATGCTAAAATTGAGTACATGGTCAGTAAATAAAAAAAAACAGAATCAATTCAAAAACCAGTCTAATTTTTTGGAATGATAGAATAAATTCAAGGCCCTCTTATGGGCACAACTAAAATAATCAGTTTTCATAATTATGCTTCATTTTTTATTGTCTGTCTTACAAATATTTTCAAGTTGATTTTTGTAACTGAATTTGATTTTGGTTGGGAAAGATTTAAATGCTTTTTATCTTGGAGATATGATTTGCTTACTCTCCAGTTACACCAGACCTATTTTTTTCAGTACCACAAAGATTACAGGGAGGCACATGCTAGCATGTGCCTCAATTCCCCTCCTGGTGATTGAAGAAATATTTCCCCCAGTTTTTGATTTGAGATATGGAAGTTAAATTTAAACTCATGAAAGGAACTTGATTTGATGTGGGGAAAAAAATTAAATATTGAGATTTATTTTATTGTATTAATTAGGTTTCAAATATTTCTGTTAAAGAGAATTAACTCAAAAGGAAAAAACTCAAGATTGTACCATGGAAAGAAGTTTTAAATTTCCTGCTTTTCAATGGATTATTGAATTTTTCTTCTTCAAAACCATTCATTCATTTTAAAAAATTTGAACCATTGCCTGAATGAGAAAATTGGAGCACATTTTTCAGATCTGGGAGCAAAGAAAAATTTTGAATTTTTTCTCTTTGAAGGAATATATTTAAGAGTGACTCATTGAGAGACCTGAATATTCATAAAAAATAAAATTGATTCTCCTTATCAAACTTTTTTTTTTGGGGATTTGAAACAATAAATATAATTATTCAAATAAGTTTGGAGGTAGCCTAGATAAATTTGGTCCCCTGTAAACAGTTTGTTGAGTTTCATTTCCAGCCTGGAATTGAAAAATAAAAAAAAAGAAGTGTGTACAAAGAAGCTCATACAAGATAATTTGAATTAAAAGATGCTTTCAAATCTATTTATATGGGAAATCCAGAAATCCAATACCAATTATTGATTTAACTGATACTCTCTTGGAGAACTTCAAGTTCTTCAGTTGAATTCTTGAATTAATTTTTTTTAATAATTTTTTCTTCTATTGAATAATCTTAATGATATGTATTTGTTTCATATTCAACAAGGGTTTACAGCTGTATTTCACACAAATTTGAATGTTCTTCCCAGATTAATTTTGCCTTCCTGGGTAAACTGTAAGAGATTTCATTCCATTGCTTTCCATTTTGATATAATTTTGGTTTCATTTCCATTTTACATCAGAAAATGATTCCTGTGATGTTTCTGTTGAAATTTTCTCAAGAAGCGATGGAGACCATTAGAAATTCTTTTGAAGGATTTGTAATTTGGAGAATTCCCAACTTCACAAGGAGGTGGTAGGATGGAGGCCTGGGGTTCTGTGGACTAGAAAAAATTGGAATGAATTACTTTTTTGGATATTTGATGTGCCTTCTTGCTTCTAATCTTCACAATATTGCAATTTTCCATCTGAAAATGATCAAAATTTTCTCTAGGGAACCTTTTGGCAATTTTCTAGTTGAAATGTGCAATAAATTTTCATCCAGATCTGAGGCTTTCAAATTGAAAAATTCTTGCAACTCTTGGGTAAGCAAAATTTTTGTTTTCCTTGGAATTCTGGGAACTTTTTCCAGCTGCAATCATTGCAGGATAATAAAAATTTTAAGGAAATAGGATACCCACAATGAATTTATGAATTGCATCAATTTTTTTTAAAAATATTTTTTTGGTTGCAAGGGCAAAAAATTTTGTAAAGTTACATGGTAGATACCCAATTTCTTGAGATTTTTGGGGTTTTCATTCAATAATGAAGAATTATTCTAATTCTGATAAAATTTGATTTTAACATGAATATTTTGTAATTTAGATGTCTAATTTGTGGTTCTTTGAATTTTGCTTACCTTGAGTTTTGAAAGGGTACACAATATATCAAAGGAGTTGTATGAAAATCCCCAGATATTATGAAAGGAAGGTATATCACCCATCAGAGGAAATATGTCATCACACATTATTCATCTGTTAGCCTAATATTTTGTTTTGTCAAGTAAACTACTTTACAGAGATCCTGTATATTCAAGAAAATAAGCTTGAGTGGATTGATGAGTTAAAATGAAGTACATTCCCATACAAAAAACAATTTTGTGGCTTGTAACAGCCATCAGGTGGAAGGTTGAAAAATGTTAAAAATATAATTCCAAGGGAGAGAGATAATTTTTTGACTTTTCTTCATCCCAATATATGAGGACTGATCCAGTAAAAATAAATTTCAAAGAAAGGGTCCCCTTCTTGCGCCATGGATGCTTGATTGATTTGATACTTGAATTATTCCCACATATTTTCATCCCAGATATTGCAAGGTTAATCAGAATTGGTGCCTTTATTTTTTCAAGTTTCAATGAGTGATTCTTCAAAACAAGTAAGCATTGTTTTCCTTAAAATTCAAATTTTCAGAAATTGATTTCCAAAATTCTCAGTGGATAAAATTTGATTTTTGCTTCTTATGAGTTGAAATTTTCAATGCATGGGTAAAAAACAGGTTTTTGAGCTATTAAATTGAATTTCTGACTGTGATTTCTAAAGAAGGAGAGGTTTAATTCAAAGAATAGATTTCATAAATGTTTCCACAGAAGATATTTTTTAATAGATCATTGGTGATTTGTTCATTCATTATTTTTTATATTGTAAGATGTGCAGAATGCAAAGTGGCAGTTCAAAATTTCCAGTAACCTTAAAAAATGTTTAGTAACTGCCAAATGCACAGCAAGCAAGCATTAGGGCTTGTTTGAAGCTTGAGAAAAGATTTGTTAGCTTCAAATCTCATCCTGACATTAGTAATTGGTTGGGGAAGAGCTCCTAATTGATGGCACTTGCCAGCAAGTGCCATAACATTTTTTTTGTTACAGGAGGGAATATTAAAAAAAACACACACATATATAAATTTTTTATTTTAAAAGAGGTTGATAAAAAATAGAATTAAATAAAGTAGGTTCTGCTTCAAATCTCTATCCAAAACCCATGTATAAGGTGGAAAATTTGAAAATAAAAATTTTATTTAATCTCAAAAATTCAAGCATCAATCCTCCAAACAGAAAATTTTCAATCTGTATTTTCATCAATAATTTGAATTGATCATGAGCTTTCAATTCAATTAATTTCACTTTGGGACTTGATACCATTAGAAACTATGGCCTATGTAGCACAGGTCTGATCAAAATTCCTCAAAATTTGTTCAATGAATGTATGGTCTTAAAATTAAATAAAAGAGTATCAATCCTTGCTGTTACACAATGATTTTCAATTGAATTCATGCATCAAATTATTGTGTATGAATCTTGTGAAATCATCCAGGAATCAATGTGATTTTTGTCAGCTGGCTACTATTCAGAACCAACTGACTAAAGCCTCCAACAAAATATATAAAAAATAATAATAATAATAAATTTATATACAAAGAAATAAAAAGTATTGAAATAAAAAACTCAAACAAAAAAAAAAATAAAAAAACCCCTAAGTAATGAGAAAAAGAGAAATATTATTTCAGAAATGAGTTCCTGGCTCCAATTTAGTTAAGGTCACCCACTGGCCCCACCCTCCATTTCCTGTTCCTTCTGGTAGAAACCTTACACACTCTTGTACCCCCCATCACATCTGCAGGTATGGGTTTCTGACCAAAAATTTTGTCAGAAACCCATAATTATGTCTATTTTAGGACTTATGGAAAAAAACATGTTTTGTCCATAACCCTGCGTGCAGCTGGGGACCCTCTGCAACCAAGCAATCAAGCTATTGCACCCACCAGCTTTGCAAGCAGTCAAGAGACTACCTTGCGTGAGCCTGAGGTAGTTGCTAGCCAGCAACTACCGCGCAAGGCAGTTGCTACCAACTAACCCGCAGGGAGTAAAGCAACTACTGTGCTAGTTATTTGCTACCAAAGAGCCCACAGGTAGTTAAGTGACTACCGCCTGCAGTGGTTTCTACCTGTTTCCAGCCCCGGGAATAGTCAACCAACTACCTTGTGTGAGCTCCTGGTGACCAACTGGGCCAACAGCCCAAGTGGCCCATCAGCTCCCTGAGACGCGGCCATCTCCCAAAGAGGCAATGGGGCTGTGGGGTACCTCACATACACCCCACATCACATGGGGAATAAAGAGCACCAACATGTGGTGAGGAAAAGTATGAAAAGGCCTAAACCAACAAGAAATTGGAAAAAATGGGTCCTTCACCCTTTTTGAAACTATACAAAAGGTTTTCAGGGCCCCTATAATAGGACCTGTATGGAAGATTTTGACCCAGAAGGTTACATATTAGTTACTTTAACACCCTGAGAGTGTGTACTAAGAATAAAAAGATTCCTAGCTTTGTGCTAGATGGCTCACAAGACACTAAACATTTATACAAAACACTCCAGTTTCCTGGGTAACAAAACTGTACGTAACTAGTCACAATTGAGGGTGTACTTCCCAATTAAGTGGCTTTGATTAGATCAATGTGGAAAGAAGAGCATCAGAATTAAAATAATATTTTAGCATAAGGTCTCCTGAGCATTTGGTTAAACCCTAGCCTCAGGAAGCCATATCTTATATTTAAAAATATTAGTTGAATACTACCTCTTTGGCTGATACAGTGAGGTCATTAAGGGTAGAGAAATATGTATCAAACCCCCAAGAATGATGCCATAGGGCTTCCTTTACCTCTTAAATGACTAGAGAAGGTCTACACAAACACACTGATGACTCCTTGGCCTCAGAACTAGCCTAGGACACCTCCCTCTGGCTGGTAAAAGACCTGTACCATGAGGAAACCTAAACAATATAAATAAAGGCCCCTCCCCCAGTCGTTTCTAGCTCATTCATCCATTCATATATTCATTATTGCTTCAGATATTTTTTTCCTCAAGCCATCAAACCCTCCTAAGAAATAAGTGTGTGATCCTGGACCACTTTCTGATAAAATTATAGACCAAAACTCTTGAATCCCTATTTTTTGACCAAAATCATTAACCAACCATTCAGCCTGCCCCAGTATCAACTTTAAGCACCCTGAATCCATGCATATTGGCCCATCAATCAACAATAATCCTGATCTAGACATATTAAGTTATTATTGTGACTTATACCCCTTTTGTAGGTTTTGCATAACCCATCACCCAAGGAAATTACACACACCCTGTCATACTGACACCAAACTCAGTCTAACCTCAGTCTAACCCTCAGGCCTGATCTACTTTCTCAGGAACTTCAACCTCAGGGCTCAGGAGACTTACATCAATATGTCTCCAGTAACTATATACCCCAGGATCTTCATGCAGTACATATCTACATATAGTCTAACCTCATACTATACACAGATAGCCTCCATAGGCTTGCACATACTCAATCTCCCAGGCTCTACTCTACCTCTCTGTCTAACCCATACCTCTTTGGGTTATCTCTCTGTCTAACCCATACCTTTTTGGGTTATCTCTCTGTCTAACCCATACCTCCTCTGTGTGGTTTATCCTTTGGGAATCTTTATGTACATCCTCTTGCAGATTGTATTACATACTCTCTCTACTTAGTACATAGTGTCATGACCCCCATGTACACTGTACATCCTTCAAATGTACTCTCCTAACTTAGACAGATCAGACCTGGAACCTTGCCCCAATGTAGAAGCAGCCTAAACTAATGTAGTAGCATACCTGATCAACCCTCTCTGTTACTTAGACTGTTCCCATGACATCATATGTATAGTCTGAGCCCCAATCACTTTTACCTCTGTTGTAGTTCCAACCTCTTGTCTATTTAATAAGCCTCCTCTTCCCTCTTCCTGATGTTTTCCCCAAGAAATCAGTTTACTACTTCTTATTAGGAGATCTTTCCCAGCAAGTGTCATTCAGCACCCTTCAACCCAATCCTCCTCTTCTCCTTGTAGCCTCCTTCAGTAACCTTGCCCCTAAGCCTACTGTGGGTGGAGACCCCTCTGTGCCAAGCCATGCTTGCATGTCAGCAGCCCTTGTGACATTAAACTGATTTCTTCCCCAATAACCCCTTCTTCACCAACCACACTCCCTATCCCTTTTAGACAGCATCAAATCTTGCTATTGAGTTATGGCAATTTTTGTTTGCTTTATTTCTGTCCCAACCTTGAACTTGGCTATTTGATTTGTGGCCATTTTCATTGCTTCCCTTACCTTACTGTCAAACCTACTCCAAGCTCCAGCTCTCCATCTTCTAAGTATCACTTTGACGCTTTGACGCTTTGACACTTTGACTCTTTGACGCTTTGACACTTTGACACTTTGACACTTTGATGCTTTGACGCTTTGACACTTTGACACTTTGACGCTTTGACGCTTTGACACTTTGACACTTAGACAAGGTATAGTAACCAGTATTTTACTGTCCCATAAAGGTAATCAGAGGAAGAAAAATTCCTTCTAATCATTTTATTCTTGCTCCAAGGTGAAGAACAACTTTTGGGTAACTAATTATTCTTAGAAGTAAGAATTCCCCCACAACGTGCTCTTTTTTCTCACATTTCTAGCCCAGCAGTCACCCGTAGCTCCAGGGGGAGAGTTGCCACTGAAACTTAAGACCATTCTACCCCTAGATCTTGTGGAACAGTATCCCTATCTACTATTCCTTCTTCTGACAATGCTAGCCTCCACAGAGTCACAGGTCAGTTTCCAAGCCCAGGTTAACATGTTTTGGAATCTCCTGCCTATGATGCAAGCATGGTCCCAATCCCAGGAGAAGGTGAGGAAGATGAAGAGGATGAGGACTCAGGATTTGATTCTAGAATCTTGAGTGGCCTGGGTTCACCATCCCCAGAGGGTAATCCTAGTCAAACTTCTAATGCAACAGCAGTTCCTTCACCTTCCCCACACACCAACCTTCCTTCCACCACTCAGGTTCCTTCAACTGACCCTGCCCTGCTGGCCATTCTTCAGCAAATGACCACTGCAATGACTCATCTTTCTAAACCTGCTGACCATGGACCCTCTGCTAACTTTAAATCTCCATCTATCAATTCCCCAGATAAATTTGATGGAACTAACCCAACCAAGCTTAGAACTTTCCTTCAAGCTTGTGAACTCATTTTTGCAAATGATGAGAGAGTTTTTGCTAATGACAGAAAGAAAGTATTTTTTACAGTCTCTTACCTTTCAGGAAATGCCAGTCGATGGATCCAACCCTATCTTGCTCACATTGGTAATCATGAGCCAGACTTCATACTTAACTCCTGGATTCTATTCACTCAACAGCTTCATACCCTTTTTGGGGATTGTCTAGAAATCCAGCGTGCTGAGAAGGAGTTAACCCTTCTTAAGATGAAAGACAGTGGTTATGCTACTAAATATTTCACTGAATTCAGGACACTTATGACCAAGGTCTCTGGGTGAGGTGATAAAGCCTTTTTCTTTCATTTTAGACAGGGTCTCCCAGCCAGATTACTGGACCAACTAGCTGGTTATGATGGACCTCCAGAAACCTTGCAAGACCTAATGGATATTGTTCTTAATTATGACACTCATTACCATGAAAGGATCCGGGAGAAGTCTTTCACTCTCCCTCAGACCTCAAGACCTGGACCCAGTCTTCCAAATCCTCAGAAATCTCAACAGACCAGCCAACCAGGTAGGCTTAAGGGGAAGGCTAAGACAACCCCTACTAATTCTACTCCAACCTATGTCCCCAATCCCAACGTGGGAGAGGATGGACACCTCAAGGCTGAAGAAAAAGCTAGGAGAGAAAGAGAGGGTTTGTGTAACTACTGTGGAGGAACTCACAAAATTAGTCTTTGCAGGAGAAGTCCAGATTTTAAGCCTGGCCAGAAGCCCAATCCTATCAAACCCAAACAGGGAAAAGACTAGGTGATGGGAATGTGGTACTTCTTGACCATCACCCTCCCCATATTCAATTACAAACTTTGGAAAGAAAAGAATCTAACCCTCCTTCTAAAGACTTATGTTTTGTTTGCTTGTCCAATAACCAGGCTTACAGTGTACTCGTTGACTCTGGAGCAACTCAATCTGTTATTTCAAAATCTATGGTTTCAAAGTTTTCTCTGCCACTCAAACCTCTGACCACTCCTATCTTCTTATTTACCTTCAGTCCTTCTGACTCACCTTCCCAGGAAATCACCCATAAGGTTTCCTTCAAGTTCTCTTTTCCCTCTTTTCCCAACTTAGAATGGGATTTCTTGGTTGTTGATACTCCCCCCAAAGAAGAAATTATTCTAGGTATTGACTTCCTAAATTTCTGGAACCCAGAGGTAAATTGGCAACTGGGATTGATCACCCCAAGACACCAACCAACTTTGGATCATTCCTCTTCCGTTGAACTCTCCTTGGCCACTACTTCCTTTCCGCCAGTGAACCTGCAGGTCACTGCTCCTGTCCCCTTTTCAGAATCTATGCACTCACAACACTTTCCTGTGAGTTCAACAACTACTTCTGTGAACAGGATATTCTTTGGACATTCTCTGAAATTCTTGGAGGATATGGAGGATGATCTATCCATTCAAGTTTTGCGTATGATTATTTCCACTTCTGACTCTGAACCAAAGCAGGCTACTGCAGAAGGTTTGGATGAAGATGAGAAAACTGATGAAAATGAAACTGTGATGGAGAGAGTTCCTGATGCTTATCATGCCTTTTTAGATGTTTTTTCCAAAGTCAAAGCTGATAAACTCCCTCCTCATTGCGCTTATGACGATCATATCAAACTGGAAGGCCCTATGCCTCCATTTGGGCCTATCTACTCCCTTAGTCACCATGAGAAGGAGGCCCTACAAGCCTATATAGCGGAAAATATAGAGAAAGGTTTCATTTGCCCCAGAACTTCCAGCACTGGAGCACCTTTCCTCTTTGTAAGAAAGAAGGATGGTGGTTTGGGATTGTGTGTTGACTATCACAAACTCAACGCTGTGACTCAAAAGAACCGGTGTCCGATTCCTCCCATGACTCAATTATTAACAGTCTTTTCTGGTTCTACCATTTTCTCCAAAGTTGACCTCAGGGGTGCTTATAATCTCCTTTGGATTAAGGAAGGGGATGAACATCTTACAGCATTCAGAACTTAGTTTGGGATTTTTTAATAGTTGGTAATGCCTTTTGGACTCACCAATGCTCCTGCCTCTTTTCAATGTCTTGTTAATGACATTTTTGCAGACCTTCTGACCATCTGTGTGGTGGTATACCTTGATGAAATTCTTATTTTTTCCAAAAACTTAACAGAACATACAGCTCATGTGTGAGAAGTCTTGAACAGACTTTGGAAGAACAACTTATATGCAAAAGCTTCTAAGTGTGAATTTCATGCCTCCTCAGTGGACTATCTAGGATATGTCATTTCCAAAAGTGGCATTGAAATGGACAACTCCAAGGTCCAGAAGATCTTGGACTGGCCACCACCAACAAACAAAAAGGCCTTGCAGCAGTTTTTGGGTTTTTCTAATTTTTATTGCAGGTTTATCATTAACTATTCCAGAAAGGTGCACCTCCTCACTGCTTTAACTGGGGCAGACCCCATCTTTCCTTTATCCCCAGGGGCTTTGCAGCAGTTTGAGGATCTCAAGGTAGCCTTTACTAAAGCTCCTGTACTCAGAAATTTTGATTTTTCCTTACAAAACTTTTTGGAGACTGATGCCAGTGACTATGCCCTAGGGGCTGTCCTCACCCAAGTCTCTCTTGATGGATCCAAGCACCAAATTGCTTTTGACAGCAGAAAATTGGGTAGTGCTGAACTGAACTATGAAATCCATGATAAGGAACTCCTGGCCATTGTATGGGCAATCAAGATCTGGAGAGCTTACCTCCTCAGTCTTTCTTCTCCCTTTGAAGTTCTCACTGATCACTTATCTCTTAAATATTTCATGACCTCCAAAGTCTTGAATCGTTGCCAAGCCCGTTGGGCTGAGTTTCTGTCTGAATTTGACTTCACTATAGTCTATAGACCTGGAAAGAAATCAATAGTGCCTGATGTGTTGTCACGTCAAGACAACATTTATCCCAAGGGGGGGATGCCCTATGCAGAAAAGAATCCAGCAAATATCAAGTAACTCTTGAAACAGACTGACTTTGAGCCTTCTAGAATTTTCTTTATCTCTGCAAAACAGGTTGACAATCAATTGGAAAACTTAATTCAGTCCCAGATCTCCAAAAAATCAACCCAGCAGATTATTCAGAAGCTACATGAAAAGGAACAAGTAAAGAGTTATCTTATAGACCCAAACACTGGACTCCTTATTTTCCAAAATAGGATAGCAATCCCCAAGCAGGATGAGCAACTCCAACTTGAAATACTTTGAAAAAGACATGAATCTCCCCTCTCTGGCCACCCTGGACAAGACAAAACAGCTGATCTAGTCAAAAGAGATTTCCATTGGGAAAATATGACTTCCTTTATCAAAGATTATGTTTCCTCTTGTTACCTTTGCAGCAGAAACAAAGCCAGTCACCACAAAAAGTTTGGACTCCTCCAACCGTTACCAATTCCAGATTCTCCCTGGACTTCACTCTCTATGGACTTCATCTCACAACTGCCACTATCCAATGGATTTGACTCAATCCTTGTGGTAGTTGATTGTTTTTGAAAAATTTCAATCTTTATTAAAACCAGAACTGATATCTCCTCTGTGGAGTTAGCTAACCTACTAATTTCTCATGTTTTTACTAAACATGGCCTCCCAAATGACATTGTCAGTGACAGAGGATCTTTATTTGTTTCTTCCTTTTGGAAACTTGTATGTGAAAAATTACAGATAAAAAGAAACTTTCCACAGCTTATCACCCTGAAACAGATGGACAGACGGAACAAGTAAATCAGATCCTAGAACAATTTCTTAGGATGTATGTCAGTTATCACCAAGACAACTGGGATACCTGGATCCCCCTTGCTGAATTTGCTTACAACAATTCCACTCACACTTCTACTAAGCAATCTCCTTTTTTCACCATCTATGGACAACACCACAACTTTGACAGTCTCCATGTAGTAGATGATCAACCTGCCAGCCACTACATAACCCAGATTCACCAGAATCAGAAGTTATTGGGTATTGACCTGGAAAAGGCAATTAAAACCTACAAAAGATATGCTGACCTAAAAAGAAGTGACTTTCCTGCCTCATTTGCCGTTGGAAACAAAGTTTTGCTCTCTTCTAAAAATATCAAAACTAATTGTCCAACTCATAAGCTCTCAGAGAAATGGTTAGGTCCTTTTTTGATTACAGAACCGATTGGAAAAAGTTCATTCAAGCTTCAACTCCCTCAGCAATGGTCCACCATTCACCCTGTATTCCACTCCTCCTTACTCAAGCCATATCAGGACAACTCACTATCCTCTAGGCACCAACCACCAACTGAGCCAGTCAAAATTGATGGTGAAGAAGAATGGGAAGTGTCTCTGATATTGGATTCCAAACTTAAGAGAGGGAAATTATTTTACTTAGTTGAATGGAAAGGCTTCCAGAATGATGAGGAACACACTACTTGGTAACCTCACTCTAATCTAACCAACTGCCCTACTTTACTTCAAGACTTCCATACACTCTACCCTTCAAAACCAAAGACATCCTTAAAATAAAACAATATAAACCATATTCTCCTTTTCAAAAAAATAAAAATAATAAAAATAATAATAATTAATATCAATAACATGATAAAAAAATGAATAAATAAATAAATAAAAATTCTTTCTCCTTTTCCCTTTTTCAACCTTAGCAAAAAAAAATAAATAACTCCCTTCCAAAGAAAATATAAATTAATAAGTAATCAAATAAAACAAATTTCATATAAACAACTTTTTAAATAGCTTCACACATCAATTCTTCCAACTCTTTTACTCTAGACATCCAAGTACTTACTAATTTTAACTTGGCAACTTGATAAGAATTTGGCCCCCTTATAGTAGTCCCTACTTCAAAAGTATGTCCAGCTAAAGCCAAAATATCAGCTATTCTTTTCTTTATCTCTAAAACTTTTTTCTTTCTAGCTTCTAAAAAACCATACTTCTCTGTTCTTATCTCACTACCCCAACTCTTCTTTAAACCTTCCTGAAAATTTGAATTTAAAGTCCTAGAATTCCTACTATAAATCTCGAAAGAATGATTAAATTGATCTTCATTTAAAACAGAATCTTCTCTGAATCTTCTTCCTTCCATCATCTCCAATAACCTTTCTCCATTTTCCAATTCCTCCAACCAGACCTCAGTTTCACCTCTTTTTTCAATTCCTTTCCTTCTATTCCTTCTGTATTCCACCACCTTCATCTTCACCTCCAAATCCTTCATTTTGTTCCTTAAATCCTCTAACTCCCAAGAGTCATCTGATCTGCCCCCTTCTTCAAAGATGATCTCTCTAGCTTTCCCTTTACCTGTCTCTTTAGTGGTTCTTCTATCTTCATCAATCTAACTCAATTCCATCTCCAAACTCCGTTTGGCGTCTTCATCATTGTCTCCACTTTGATGACTTGCTTCAACGCTTCAACATTTGAAGCTTTGACGGTGGGCTTCAACGCTTTGACGGTGGGCTTCAACCCTTCGACAGTTTACTTTGACGCTTTGACGGTTTGCTTTGACGCTTCAACAGTTTGCTTCAATGCTTCAATGGTTTGCTTTGAAGTTTTGACAAACCCCTTTGACGCTTCAACAAATCCCTTTGACGCTTTGACAATTTCCTTTGACGGGTTTGACAGACTCCAGAATTCCCTTGTTTCTTACCCTTTTTGGAGGGACCTTGACCACCTCCTCATCCAAATCTACTTGAGGGGTTCCCCATTGTATAAATGCTTTTCCGCACTCCTCCTGCGGATGCCTCAACGTACCATCTATGGCCAAATTGCCAGTTTGAAGCAGTGCCTCCCTCTTTTCTTGCATTTTCTTCAACCTCTCCTGCATCAAACGGACTATTCCAAAACTTGTATCAGCACTCCAGCACCTCCAATACTAAATCCAGAAGCACTTACCTGAAGATTCATTGAGTCTGGATGAATACCCCAGGGTCATGGCATCATCATCTGGAGCCTCCTTCACTTCAAAAGGTTGACTCTTCTCCAGGACCCATAAGGTTGGCCCCAAGGCCTTTCTGCCTTGATTATCCATATCACAAATTCTTCCATACTGCCTACAACTTTCACATTTGGCAGAATTGTACTTGATACTGGTGGTGCAGATTCTTCCAAGCTTGATGCACCTATCACAACTTGGGTAGTATTGCTGGACTGGATAATAATTGTTGGTCTTCTCCATTGGATAGGTTGGTGTAGGTGATCTGGTGTAAGGAGATAAAGGTGGTAATGGGGTGGATGGTGGTGATGGTTGTGGGTAAGGGGAAGGAAAACTCAAGTTAGACATGGCTGAAGGACAACCTGGATGGCCTCTTCAACCTCTCCTTTTATGGTCATCAGGAGATGCCTTCTTCTTCACCAGGGGGTACTGTCATACTGACACCAAACTCAGTCTAACCTCAGTCTAACCCTCAGGCCTGATCTACTTTCTCAGGAACTTCAACCTCAGGGCTCAGGAGACTTACATCAATATGTCTCCAGTAACTATATACCTCAGGATCTTCATGCAGTACATATCTACATATAGTCTAACCTCATACTATACACAGATAGACTCCATAGGCTTGCACATACTCAATCTCCCAGGCTCTACTCTACCTCTCTGTCTAACCCATACCTCTTTGGGTTATCTCTCTGTCTAGCCCATAGCTTTTTGGGTTATCTCTCTGTCTAACCCATACCTCCTCTGTGTGGTTTATCCTTTGGGAATCTTTATGTACATCCTCTTGCAGATTGTATTACATACTCTCTCTACTTATCACATAGTGTCATGACCCCCATGTACACTTTACATCCTTCAAATGTACTCTCCCAACTTTGACAGATCAGACCTGGAACCTTGCCCCAATGTAGAAGCAGCCTAACCTAATGTAGTAGCATACCTGATCAACCCTCTTTGTTACTTAGACTTTTCCCATGACATCATATGTATAGTCTGAGCCCCAATCACTTGTACCTCTGTTGTAGTTCCAACCTCTTGTCTATTTAATAAGCCTCCTCTTCCCTCTTCCTGATGTTTTCCCCAAGAAATCAGTTTACTACTTCTTACTAGGAGATCTTTCCCAGCAAGTGTCATTCAGCACCCTTCAACCCAATCCTCCTCTGCTCCTTGTAGCCTCCTTCAGTAACCTTGCCCCTAAGCCTACTGTGGGTAGAGACCCCTCTGTGTCAAGCCCTGCTTGCATGTCAGCAGCCCTTGTGACACACCCTTCTTAAAAGGAGTCCTTGTAAACCCCACAGGCACCACAATTGCTCCTATATTGTCCCAAAATACATATAACTGTGTTTCAGAGGGCTCAAAAAACCCAATAAGGTCTTTGCCCCTTGATTTAAATTCATTTTTATAAATATATAAATAAATTTACCCTTTTTAACCAAATCATATACCCGGCATTTTATCCCATTTTTACTCCAAAATTTTTAACACCTCTAGTAGCTAAGAGAAGTGAGGCCCTTGGAATCCAGTGGGCTGACAATTTTTGAGTCCAAAGCCCCAAAAAATTCAAAAAACTTTTCACTCACAATCACAGGTACTACAACTGCCACCCAGGCCTAAATCATCTATCATATTCAAGTATCACCCTGTAATTCCAGAGAGAAACTTTTTATTTTACAGGCTTGACCAAAAACTCCCCTGCAGTTCCAAGGAAACAAATTGCATCAGGTGCAAGGCAACATCCAAATCCAAAAGAATAGGAAACCAGCATAGAACTAAAAGGGAAAAAAAATTATTCTGAAACTATTGCTTCAAAATGAAATCTGTCTATCTTTAGCTACTACACCCTCCAGGAACCCTTGATAATCCAGCAAGAGAGGTAAACAAAGATCTCAAAAAAAAACTGCAAATGCTAAAATCCCTTCTTTCATTTACAGGCCTCCTGCTGCAGATGATTCTCATGGATCCATTGCTGGTTCTCCACTTCAGCTCATCTCAATTGAGCCCACATTTAACAACAAAACCCACCACTTACTGCAGATCCTTCAATAAAATTTTGAAAGGCCATCATTGAATGAATTCAAGGGGAAATTCAAATGAAAAATGAAAAATTTTAAGTACAAGGGAGCCAAAATAGGCAAAGGGCACATAGAAATGTTAATATTGGAACTTACATCTTAATTCCCATACCTGAAAAATTATGCCACTTCTATAGCTGCTTCTTGTGCTAGAAAAATTTTGAACATTGGTCAAGAAAGCTTTGAAAAAGCTCATTGGTAGTGCTCCAGCCCCATTTTGACAAGGGAAAATTCCTTTTCATGCCAGAATAAGCTTGCCTATACATTGTTTCTACTGCCTGCAATCCTCAGATTCAAATCTTGGATGCTTCTGACCTTCCAACTCCCAAGCCTATTGAATGCCTGATTCTGGTAATTGCTTACTACATCAACCTATCACAACTAAAGGTTCATTAAAAATTTTAACTTTCACTCTGGAACCCTCCCTCTCAGGTTGTTGACTCACATTCCCTGACCTCCTTGACGTTTGCAAGCATGATGTTTCCTGAGCTATTTTCAACTTCATCCTTTCCAAGACCAGCTATCAGAACTCATTGCAGGAAATTACATTAAAAAACTTGGCAAAAAATTTTCTGCCAAATTTTTATCTGGAACTGAAAATTTCTTCATATTCAAATCATTCACCATGAAAAAAAGGGTGCACCTGCCGGCAGGTGTAGCACCTGAAACTTGTTTTGACTTTGTTTTTACTCTGAGAAAACTCTGTTTCTAACTTGAGTTGAAACCTGAGAAAAGTTGTTTGTATCAGTTCTTGAGGATTCCAAGTAATTCTAGTGCATGCATGGAATACAGAAGATTGAGACTTATTCAGAATGTCAATTATATGTAATAAATAAATTTGAGGATGTTATCAAGAAAATCATTTTTATTTTGATTATTGATTGGATTTAATAAAATGTTTGGGGTTAGTGTGAAATATAAGTGATAACTACCATTTTCATTACTTAAATGGTCAAAAGGGAGAATGACTTATTTTGAAAATATTTTTTTTTCTGATTCTTGAAAATGTATTGATTTCAAAAATTACACCATTCATGACCCATTCACAACCCAGGGTTGTGAATTGAGAACTTCCGTGATTTTTTATTATTTATTTATTATTTATTTATTTTTTTGATTTTTGATTTTTTTGATTTTCTTTCATTTTTGATTTTTTTTTTGATTTTTTTTGATTTTTTTTTTGATTTTTTATTTGATTTTTTTTTTGATTTTGATTTTTATTTTTTATTTTTATTTTTATTTTTTATTTTGAATGTTTTATTTTTGATTTTTTTATTTTTTTATTTTTTTATTTTTTTATTTTTTTATTTTTTTATTTTTTTATTTTTTTTTGGCTTCCTGTCAGCATGATGGTTGACTTAGCACAAGTCAACCATCACACTGGCAGTTTCCAATTGCATGGTTGAGCCCTGAACCGTCCCACCTGCAAAATTGAAGGGGCCGGGTGGGGATCAACTCTTGGGGAGGTGGAGGACTTATTTCAAGTTTTCCATCAGCCCAACAAGGTAAAAAAAACAAAAATAAATCAAAATCAAAATGAATCCAAAAAAAAAAAAATACAAAATTGGAAAAAATCAAAAAAAAATAAAAGAAATTGGAAAAAACTAAATAAAAGTTTAAAAATTACAAAAAATATAAAAAGATATGAAAAAATACATCAAAATACAAAAAAATATACAAAAACATACAAAAATATACAAAAACATACAAAAATATACAAAAAGACAAAAAAACACTAAACAAGTGGCTATGTGAGGGGGAGGCCCCTGGACCACATTTGAGTTCTGCCAGCCCTATTTCTGGGTCCTGCCCTACTATATAGGAGGTCACACCAGTGAAATGGGTTGGACAAAATTGAATGTTTGATGATGCTTCACAGGCAACGTTCATAGTCAGGATTAGCCCTTGTCTGAGAAGTAACATCAACATTCTAGACAAGTTTTCAGTCATCAAAAAAATAAATCTTTAGGACTATTTTAGACATATTCCTTGTGACCCTTCAAAGAATAAATTCATATGTAAAAAAAAGTAAACATATATAACAAAATAAAAAAAATATCAAGATATCACATAATATGTAAAAATGTGCAGAAATATAAAAAAATATGAAAAAGATGTAAAAAGATTTAAAAGATATACAAAAACATACAAAAATATAAAACAATACAAAAAAAAACATAAAAAGGTATAAAAAATAAAAATATAGAAAGTCTGAAAAAATGGAAAAAAATGAAAATTTCAAATCTTTTCACCACTGAAAGTTGGTTTTGAGTTGTGCCACAAGACCCATGTTGAGTCATGAATGTGTCTTAAAACGTTGTGAATTTAGTGCTGCCATCTTGTGATTCTTTATTTTTTTTTTTTGATTTGTTTTGATTTTGATTTGTTTTTATTCTGTTTTGATTTTTTTTGACCCTGTTGGGTTGATGAATGACTTACAATAAGTCATCCACCTCCCCAGGAGTTGATCCCTGCACGGCCCCTTCAATTTTGCAGCAGGGACTGGTTGGGGCTCAACCATGCAATTGGCAACTGCCAGTGCAGTGGTTGACTTGTGGTAAGTCAACCATCATGCTGACAGGAAGCCAAACAAAAATCAAAAAATAATAAAAAAAAATCAAAAAAAAAAAAATCAAAAAATTAAAAATAAAACAATAAAAATTAAAATTAAAATTAAAAATCAAAAATCAAAAAAAATCAAAAAATCAAAAGAATCAAAAAATCAAAAAAATCAATAAATAAAAAATGAAAAATGAAAAATCATGGGCTGGGCTAAATTCAGACCCCCAGGTTGTGAATGGGTGATGAATGGAAATTTGAAAACCCAGAATTGGGAGAAAGGTTGTTCACTACTCCAGAAATTTTCAATCTTGCTAATTTAATGAATTAAAAATCATTATAAAATGAAATGAAATGGAAACTAATATAAAAAAATGTGATGAAATGTAAAACGGTATCACACAATATAAAACAAAATATAAAATATTAAAAGATGTAAAAAACTCAATAAAAAAATTAAAAAAATATAAAGAATATAAAATAATATACAAAAATGTAAAAAAATACAATGAAAAAAAATATACAGAAATATAGAAAAATGTGGAAAAATACAAGTAAATGAATAAATATATATCAAAATTCAAGACAGAAATGGGTGGTTGGGGGGGAAGGCCTTCAAACCACACTTAAGTTCTGCCAGCTCAAATTCCCAGTCAAGCCCTACTTTATAAGAGTTCCCATCCCTGAAATGGTGTTGACAAAAATTCAATGTTTCATGATGCTTCACATGCAGCATTTGTAGTGAGGATGGGCTAGTGTCTGAGGAGGAGCATCAAAAATGTAGAAGAGGTTTCACGCATCAAAAAAAATCAATCTTTAGGATTAGTTTGAATTAATTCTTCCTGACCCTTGAATTCATTAATAGACACAATAGACAAAAATAAAAAACAATGAAAAAACATAGAAAAACTTACAAAAATCTAAAAAAAAAATGGAACAATATAAAACAATATAAAGAAAAATGTATAAAAATAAATACAAAAATATGTACAAAAATATAAAACAATATAAAATAAAATTTAAAAAAATATACAAAATTTCCAAAAAATACAAAAATATATCAAAATAGACAAAAAAATGAAAAAGTAAATAATTAAAAAAATTAAACAAAATTCATAAATATACACTTATAGCCCATCTAAAACTCAAATGGTTCAAGAGTCTTAAAAAACAACCCATTGTAAGTTGTGAACAGGTTGAAAACAGTTTCAAATTAAGCACTTCTCTAAAATAAAATACATTAGAAAAATAAACAATGAAAAAATGACAATAATAAACAAATCAAAAATAAAAAATAAAAAAAATATAAAGAATTCAAATTGAAACTGAAAATATTGATTCAAAGCCATATTAAAGATACCAAAAGAAAAAGAAAAATAAAAAGAAAACAACAAGTGGTATTTTTTTTTGAAAAAAAGGCAAATGTATTCAGTGAAAACACTGATTAATTCTCACATGCAGGTTAAGGGTCTGAGGGAATTTAGCCCTTGTTTCTTGCAATTTTTTTCAATATAATTTCCTGATTTTTTTTTCCAAAATCAGATTTATATTTGCCACCAGGATGAACTTTCTTCTTTGGGGAGGAAAAAAGCAAACAAAAATTAGCCTCAAAATAATAATTGAATTTAACCTTTTTCAATAGAATTGATATAATTTCATTTTGAAGCTTGATGACATCCAAAAAAAATTTCCTTTTCACATAGCTCCAAACCAAAGTTCTTAACAGCAGTGATAGAAATATCAAATTAGAAATAAATACATAAGTTCCCAAATATTCCTGTTATGTGAAGATACCTAATTCAATCCATGCATTACATAAATGTTTTTTAGGATTATTCTGAGACCTCCCAGGAATCAATTTGATGTTTGACTCAGAAACCAAAACAAAGTCAAAAAATGTTTCAATCAAAAACCCAGGTGCTACACCTGCCGGCAGGTGCTGCCTTTTTTCATGGTGATTGTGACATAACCCATGACATTGTAGCTACCCCTTCTGTTTGTATTTATTTTGGAAATCATCACTACTTACTACACTCCTCAGGGTTGTATTTGCAATGATAATCACCCAGCATACCTGATGAAACTAAAATTCCATCCCAATCTTTCATTTCAACCTTTAAAAAATCACCAAGGCTCCTTTTCACCTTTCACATGTTCCAGATAATGATTTCCTGAAGCTCAGAGAAGTCACAAAGATTTCAAATATAAACAGACTTGTGGGATTTAAGTGGAAAGGTTGCTGGTCTTTGAGCATGATCTAATAACTTGTTTTTCTTATAGCTATCCCTTGTTAAACTATTAGCCCCTCTAAGGATAACAGAAAAGGGCACCAAAAATCTCAA
The DNA here is from genome assembly GCA_025617555.3 of Puccinia polysora. Taxonomy (NCBI): domain Eukaryota; kingdom Fungi; phylum Basidiomycota; class Pucciniomycetes; order Pucciniales; family Pucciniaceae; genus Puccinia; species Puccinia polysora. The sequence continues at coordinate 30,068,595 of CM062628.1, forward strand.
AAAAAAATCCCCCACCTTATTTTTAACCTTCTATATAGGGCCCTTGTCAATAAGGGATATTAGAATGAGTACAAAACTTGCTCACCTTCATGGAGTTCTCTTGGAAGATGCAACTTTCTGTGATCCACACTTAAAAATCCCAAATCCCATTACTTGTAAAAAAAAACTGGAACCACCAGGCAATTTGAAACTTTCACCCCAACCTCCACCAATTCAAAAATTAAATTTAGAGAACCCTCAGGTTGTAGATCATCCTAGCCTGAAAAGCAGAGAAATCAAAAATGACACAAAAAAATAATAACTGGTATGCTTTGCTCCCAGATCAGATTGTTTTTTTGTGTCCTAATTTTTTTCTTTGTTCAAATATCTCTGGCTGCATTATCAGACCATCCTTGAATGAGAAAAAAAGAACTCAGGACCCAAAACACTGCACCTTCTAACCTCTTTCGTTTTTTTATAGGCCACCTTGCAATGCTGCCCCTGCTGATAATTCTCCTGCCCAACCATATCCCATCCCAGCCCCTAATACACTAACTGGGGTAACTACTATAGACTATGGTTACAAACATAGAACATGCCCTCCCTTCTTCCCTTAATGCTGAACATTTCTCATCCCCCAAAATTCAGGCCTGGAAGAACCTTGTCCTTGAAACTCACCCTGATGTTCCTCAAAGACATGAAGCCAAAGTCAAAGAGTTTGTTACAACAGTAATTTTGGAACTCTAATGGATATAATTAGGCATATTGACCCTTCAGAATTGGGGTTTTCAGGGCCTAGTGAAAGAAGAGCTCAAAACACACCAAGAGCTGACAACACCCTCTTAGCAATTTTTTTCCCAAGAAGCTCACCTTATTATCATCCCTGGAAACCAAATATACAATGCAGGCTCAGGTTTGCCTTCATGTTTCAAAACTTTTGGGCAAGGGTTTTTGGGTGCAAGGACATCAATTTCTACTAGCCTCCACTCAAAATGAGATATAAATTTGGAGATTGGATGCCAAACAGCTCATTCTGCTGGATGATGAGGAAATCTGCATTGATAAGCCAATCTAGCATGAATCTTGATCTTGAAGAGATGGAAAAATTGCACCTTTATCCCGGAGGACCTGGTGATTGTGACAACTTTACCAAAATATTGTTGATTATCTGGCTGGCTATGTCTCATGATTGAGTCCATTTTTTCCACCACAACTTTTGCAAAAGCATGAACCAGAAAAATAATCAGCTATTATGGGATCTTGCCTATAAATTATTTTTTAAGCTACATAGAACAGGAAAATATGATGAAGTTGATTTGGAGATTCACTCCAAGAAAACAATATATGGCACTCTTGCATCACACTTAAAGTGCTTGACTTGGCAGTAAGTGGGCAATAAACTTGACTCACTAAATTCCTGCATCCCATGATAGGTTAATACATCTTATTTTTGCCACATTGTCCCACAAGCAGAAAGATGTACCAATGCTGCAAAAGATGCTGCAAAGTGTAATAGGTGCCACGTAATGTGGCTCACTCATTTCAGCATTTCATTGTTAAGGCTAGTAGTTTATATTTTTGGGAAGGATGGCACTATTATTTCTCTTGCAGGTAACACCCACTGCATTCCTGGTCATCTCAGGCTATTTTGAACAGGGTTCTTTTGACAGAAGGGAGTTGAATTATTAATAAAAAAAAATTCAATTCAATTAAATTAAATTAAAGGAAAAGAAAATGAAGGAAAACCCAATGAGCAAGGACAAAACATGCATGTTTAGTTGGTCAAAATGGCCAATTAGAACTAGTTAAAAATAAACCAGTCAAAAAAATGCTTCAGGGAACTTCTTGAAATTGTTTATTTTCTCTATAGTTTTTTTTAGGAAATACAGGAACCAAAAGAGAAAAGAAAAAGTAAAAAATAGAGAAAAAAATTAGAGAAATCAAATATTCCATTAAAAAACACAAAAAAAATGACAAATAAAATCAATAGTAATGATAATAATAATAAAAATAATGAATCTAAAAAACTAAGATTTTTTTGGAAAGATTAGCAACATAAAATAAAGCAAATTTAAAATAGGATTGAAAAAAAACTAAAAAACCCAAAAAAATCATAGAAAAGGATATTAAAGGTAAATTGCCTTTTGAAAAAAGCATAAAAAATGGGAAATAAATTCTGCACACCCCACAAGTATGATATGAAGCATTTATAGGTCCTGGAGATGCTTAAACTTTTTTTTGGCTTAATTTCAATTTTTCATGTTTTCAACAAAAAAAAGAATGAGAAAAGCTTACTTTTTATATCAATCTATGGTTATGAAAGGGCACTCTATCAATATATAACTAATCTTGTGATACCCTGAAGAAAAACATCAAAAAAAAACTCCAAAATCTCATTATAAGCTAGATTTTTCTTGTGAAAGTAGAAGAGAATGTACAAATGATCTTATATTTCCAAAAAAATGTGGAGGAAATAAAATTTCTCCTAGAAAAAAAAACCTGGATGGTTACCTTTGGTAAAGAAATTTCTCTGCCATCTCTTTAAGACCCATTAATTACCTCAAATCCAGAATATTTACAAAAAAGGGCCTTCAAAAAATTCTAAATTAAAAGCTAAGAAAGAACCTAGAAAAAAAAATGCCTTGAAGATATTATTAGAATTTTTAAAATATTCTAAATCAAAAGCTAAGAAAGAGCCTAACAGAAAATCCCTTGAATATATTATTAGATTTTTTAAACTAATTTGGAAACAAAATATTGTTTTATTCAGATTTTATTTCATGTATTTCAAAAGAAGATTCACTGAATGTTTTGATTTTTTAGTTATTTTTTTGCATCTTATTTTTGAAGAGAAATAAAAATAACACAATGAATTTTGAAAGTGACTATGAATAAAATCAGTATTTTTTTTGGATTTTTGAAAAATAAATTAATTCTATTTTCAATCTATCCAAATTTAATCTTAGAGCTACTATGGAAATGCTCAAATTCTTCCATTAGATACCCAGTGAAGAAAATAGTATAGATTATATTATGCCCTTCTTTCACCAAGATATTCATGAATAAATAAAGATTCCTTTTGTAATAATGAATTACCTATTGAATTTCAGAAAGAATTATTGATGAATTGTTTGGAAATTGTGTTCAAAAGGGTTGTTTATGCAATAAAATTTACACATTAGAAATATTCTTTTATGGCTGGGAGAGCCACATAGAGAATATAGGACTAGTTCTCAGACAGCTATAGAATTCTTTTCAAAAATATCCATGGATAAATGAAACTTTGAGCATGCTGAACTCAGAGAAATACAATATTAAATCTCTTATTTATCATTGGCCATGAATTTAAACAAAATTTCTGCTGTGTTGAGCACTCATTCACCAAAATGGGTCTGAGTTATTTTCTTTGTGTTCTTTTGAAACTATTAAAAATTAATCATTTCTAAATTTTCTAATGTGTCCAAAACTTTATACAAGATCTGCAATAAGAATTTCCTTTTTGGAATGATCCATCAGATATTCCAAAATATGAATCCTTTTAAAATCTTTTTCTTTAGGAAATTACTGATAAAACTAAAAAAATTCAAACCCTTCATTGGTGATTAGGTAGCTACTCTTTATCAATATAAATTTGAGAATTATATCCCTGTTTAAAACCCAAGGATGATTATCTATAAAGACATAAAAGATACTGAAAAGAGATATGGAGTAAGCAATATGGAATATCTTGCCTTGAGTTATCCTTAGACAACCTTCACTAATATTTAAAATTAATTAATTTCAAATTTTTAACTGACTACATTGATGTAAGAAACCCTATGAAAATTACAAATCCTAAGAAACAGATTCCAAAATTGTTGAAGGCATCCAAAATATATGGGCAGATGAACATAATCCAAAAACCTGGGGCTGAAAGCTGCAAAACTGATGTTTTCAGTTGGCAAGAGCTTCCTCAAAATCCCAGTAAAACTTCTTACAATCTAGAAAAAAATGGTATTCCCCTCATCTTGGGAATTTGTTTGCGTTATTATTTTATGTATAAAAATTTCAAAAAACAGAAAACCTCAAATTTTTGGATATAATGAAAACTTTTAATGAATTAATCCAAAGCTCAGATAAGTTACTTTCCAATTGTTATTAGGAAGGAAGATTCTCAAGATTTCATGGTTTGATTTATTTTGGGAATAAAAATTTCAGTTTCATAGCTCTGGATTCTTATGTCCCTATCCAAGAAATACTAAATAAATGCCATGTGATTGTTTGTAAGCTTTCTGATACCAGGCACCTTGCAGTCCTTTAGCTACAGAAAGTGATAGTGGTTTTGGAATTTCTATAATAATAAAATTTCCAAGAATTGACACATAAAATGCTCTAGACTGGAGATTTTATGAACAAGCCCAAGTTTTATAATGCTTTGGTTTATATTTTTTAATATGTTTATAAAATGAGGGGCCACAGTATTATACTATGGGGGATCTTTGCAGACAAAAAAATCCCTTCAAGGGGTCACTTTGGACAGTATAAGACCTTGGAAATAATGGTGGCCTCTTTAGAGGACTTTTCCAGATGAACTGGAAAGGAAATAATCACAAAAAAAACCAGATAACAGAGATATACCTAATTTTAAGCAATAAATCATGGTGGTTCAGTTGAAGGGTTTCAGATCAAAGTTTCAGGCTTTTTTCTGACTAAACTTCAAATGAACAGATAAAACCACAAAAAATAGGGTGCCACCTGTATGAAGGTGGCAAGTTTTATCTCACCTGTATCCAAGCTATATCTCAAGAAGTATCTCTTTTGTATCTTCAGTTGATCTCAACTCCCCCCTGTCATTGACAGAGGTGCTTAAATCACCCTCAACTCTACATCCACCTATCTTTACCCTACTAAACCTTCAATCCACTCTTTTCCTGGACAGCATCCATGAGTGTATTTCAAATCACATTGCTACTCTCAAGAAGTATCTTTGTTTTATCTTCAGTTGATTTCACCTCCCCCCCTCTGTCATTGACAGAGGTTATCACATTTCCAACAAATCTACATCCACCTATCTTTACCCTAATACACCTTCAATCCCCTCTGTACTGGACAGAATCCATGAGTGGACTTCAACTCACATTCAACCTCCAAATCATCATAAACTCTACCTCCAATTACATAACTATGTGTTTGGTGGACTGTGAAAATTAACTGATCAGGAGTAAACCACCAACTCCAACACACTTTTGGAGTGAATAATTCACTTTTTCACCCACAAGGTTATAGTGAGAATTTTACTGCCTGTTGAACCGGGGGATGACTTTGAGAATTGACCTCACAAGTTGAATTGGATGACAGAAGTTAGGTATATATTTCAACTTTATTTTTGATTATACATTTTTATTTTTATTTTTTTCTCATGGTTTTTTCTCTTTTTCTGCTTGAGGTTCTCATTGGATGATTTGGGGGAAAATTAAACAAGTGGTATCTGCTGGGAAACCCATCCTGGTATGGTGTGCTCTCAAATATATGTATATTTTTTTATTTTTTTTCTCATGGTTTTTTATCTTCTCCTGCTTAAGGGAAAAATTTGATGATGTGGGGGAAAAGTAAATGAATTGTATGTTCTGGGAAACCCACCTACCTCAGGAGTTCTGCAGAATGGAGTTGTATGTTACGTGGACAGCATACCACACTCAAGTGCATTATTCCCATGCCCTTGTGAAGTGCTCCCAAATGAAGTTTCACCCTGGGGAGCCAGCATGCAAAAACCAAGTTCATTATGCACACACCCTAGTGGAGTGCTTCCTGAGTGGCCAGCATAAAGCACCCTTGTGGTGTGCAAAAAATGGATTTGTATGCTGAGCAGCCAAGGTACAACACATTGAGTACATCTGGTCAACACCTATGTGAAGTGCACTAAAATCAAGTTGTACACTGAGGGTCAAAATATGGTGTATAAAGCCCATCTGGTGCCTGTCCAAGTTTGACTTGGCATGCCCCTAGTGGGACTTGGATTGCTTCCCAGGGAGAGCTTGATTAGTTCAAGATTTGGGGGGTTAAAACTTGGTTCCCAATCAAGCTTTCCTTGATTCCAATCAAGCTCTGGTTGCCCCAAATTGACCAGCCTACCTACCCCCCCAACTTCCAACAGGTTTTTTTCCCCCAAATCTTATTATGTGTTATGCGGGCCAATGCAACCAGCTTTGATCAATGCCAAAAAAAATGTTCCCAGGAGCCAGACTTATTGGGCCAGGCGCTGAGTCAAACTTGGCCTGGTGTCAAGGCCACTTTTCTTGCCACCAAGATCACTTGGATCAGCACCATGCACGCTTTACAAAAATGGATAATAACTTTAGGAGCCACCCAGATGCGCTTGATCCACCATACAATCCTGTTTTCAAGCCCTTGCCAAGGGTGTCAGCATAAATCACCTAAACCTTGTTTTTTTATCATGCAGCATGCAACACTTTAGGCTCTGTTCAGCAGCCAGGGTGTAACTTGTTCTGCCATTCCAAAAATAAGTTACACTCTGTATGTCCCATATGCAACATACTGGGTGGTACAAAAAAGTATATTTATGCATGTGCATCACTATGAATTCTGTGTCTTGTGGCCCATAATTCTGGTGGGGCCACACATTCAGGGTCAAACCTGTATCTTTTTCCCTCATTTCCAGGGTTGCATATACATTTACAAATGGGAGTGTATATTGCAACCCAAAGGTGTATATTTTTGATGAAAAATGTTGTTTTGGGCCTCTCCCATGGCCATATACACATATGGTCTATCAAGCGGGTTTGGGGCCCTGGTAAAGTTAAGATTGACATGGGCCAGTTGGGGGTTGTGTAGGCGCCTAGAGTGCTTGATTGGGTAGGTCCCACGGGGGTAAATTTTTGGCGCCTGCTCAACCTTTTTTTGACCCACATCAAAGCTTGGCGCACACCCATTGTGGGAACTCACCGCAAGCTTTGTTCAAGGTAGGTCATCTCCTACCTTTTCTATCATTTCAACTTCAACTTCATTTTTTTATCATGAACCTCCTATTGCTTTCAGTTTATGTATACCATGTCTTTTTTGATTTTTTTTTTCCCCTGTGTTTTTTTTCTCCCTTTTCTCCCATTCCATTCACTTGATGTGCCAAGCTTTCATTGGAGCCCAAACCAGGTTTCCAAGGCGCCAATTTCATCTGATCATGAGCCAAGCAGAGATTGATAGGGTGCCCAAAGTGGTTGGCCAGGCACCAATATTGGTTTCTTTGGCACCAATTGCGCTTTACAAAAAATTGATTAATATTACAAGGTTCCAAAATGTGCTTGATAGACCATACACATACATGTGCATGGTTTCCAAATCCAGAATTGTATTTAACAGGTATGTACAACATCAAATCATTGCATGAAGGAGATTTTATGTAAATTGGATTGTTACAGTTATGCTGATAATAATTACACAATGTATCATGTATTGTGATGCAGGGGATAGTAATTAATACACTTTGGAAATGTTCAAGCTTTAATGATATCTATGTGATTTTAAAACACAATTATTCTGATTAGGATAACCTTGCAAGAGTCTATGGATTAAAATAGTGAGGTTTGAACATTCTATTCATTATATTATCACAAGGATAAATATTCTAACATGAATTTAGATCTACAAATAATTTGAGGTATGAGTTTAGACAGTATGTAGGCAAGTTCAATTGGAGGCTGCATATCCAAAAGCTGTTTGCCCTCTTGAGAAAAGGAAGAAATCAAATCAGGATGGTAAAAGTTGCTGGTGAGTCTTGTTGGAACCTTTGTGAGTTATTCTTGGAGGTTGAAAGGTTTCCTCATCATCCACAATCAATGGCCACATTTGTATTGTCTACCAAGTTTCTCAGCTTTCATTTTGTCAAACTTTTTATCTATTTGGTGACCAAGGGCAGAGAAACCTTGAGATTGCCATTGGCCCCGGACCTTTGGGAAGACCTTTTCATTGGAGACCTTAGTGTCAGAGCAACATTTTGTTTCACTGAATATACTGGACTTATTTTCTGAAAATCCAAGTGATTCCAAGATCTCTGTTCATTTATTTGAGAGCTGTAGGCAGAGAGGAAAAACCATGTGAAAAATAAGGGGTAAAAAATACCATGGGATGATAGAAAGTAATTGCTTACTTGTTTGCGCCATCTGGATTTTCTTTTCTGATTTTTTTTGCTTCATTGGATTCTTAAAGATATTTTATGGATGTAATATTGGATTTCCTGGCCATGAACCACCTCTTGAGGACAATGGTAAGGTTGAATTTGGTGTTATGCACTGAGTTGAATGGTTAGTTTTGAAATGAACCATGTGCATGGGCATGGTTCAAATTTTTAATGATGAGTCCCACAAACAACTGGTTCCTATGAAATTACAAAGGCTCAGACCAATTGAAACCACAGAAAGGGAAGTTGATTTGTGCAAGGTCTTGAAGAAAAACCTCTCTTGCTAGGGTTGATATGCCATTTAGTAGAAAGGAAGACTTGGATGGGACAAGATAGGTAGTGGAGTGGATCTGTTAATGAATGCAAGACGATGGAATTGATTGAATATTGGATTGATGTAAGGAATTGCTGATTTGTTGCCAATGAGTATCTGTTGAATTGGTGAAATTCATTAAAACTCTAAAGTAGGACAAGAGACATTGAGAGAAGAGGGAGTTGGAGCCAGGGACACTGCTGGAAACAGCTTGATTGAAGAGTCTGGGGTATTTTGATGGGGCTCCATTCAAGAGTTATTGTACAATGATGGGTTTTTTGTTTTTGACACTGCATGATTATAAAAGTTAGGAGGGCAGTTTCAGCATTGAAGAATTGCAAAGAACAGGGGGATGATGAATTGAATGTTAAAAATGGTGGAATTTTGCCAATGGATAGCCACCATTGCAGCATGCTCATGGTAAGCAACCATTGGGGCAAGCTAATGGTTGGCAACCATTGGGGAAAGCTAATGGTTGGCAACCATTGGGGAAAGCTAATGGTTGGCAACCATTGGGGCAAGCTAATGGTTGGCAACCATTGGGGCAAGCTAATGGTTGGCACCCATTGGGGCAAGCTAATGGTTGGCAACCATTCACCATGAAAAAAATGGGAGCACCTGCTGGCATGTGTAGCACCTGAATCTTGTTTTGGTTGTGTTTCTAATCTGAGAAAACTCCGTTTCTAACTTGAGTTTGAATTTGAGAAAAGTTGTTTGTATCAATTCTTCAGGATTCCAAGTAATTCTAGTGCATGAATGGAATACAGAAGATTTGGAATTATGGAGAAATTCAATTTTATGTAAAGTGATATATAGGAGTGAAGCAATGGGTTTTCAAACCTGACACATACAAGTCACTACCTGGATTGGAGGGTCAAGATTTGGATGCTTTTTTTCTTTCCATTTCCTATCAGATCATTACAAGAGGTTAGAGGGTCCTTTTTTTTTAATTTTTGGTTAAAACAAATTTTATTTTTTGAAATGGTTGAATTCAGCTTTTAAAATCTTCTTTTTCTTCTTTTTAAATTTAATAAATTTTAATTTGATGTAGAAAATTTGAATGTCAATCTAAATTTTAACTGAATATTCAAAAATCTGCTTGGACATGTTGGGAATATTGTACCACATAGAAATTGAGTTCAATTATATATTTCAAATAAATCAATTTGACATTGAAATAAATTAGAAATTTCAATTTTTTTTTGCAGAATCAATCAATTTAAAAAAAGCAAACTGTTGCTTTGAATGATTTTATTTCTTTAATATCTTTTGGAAGAAACTTTGTTTTAAACATTTCATATAATATTTTAAAATAAAGTGAAGTAATCTAGTGCTATTGACTTGTTTTATTTAGCAGGAATTGATTAATAAATAAAAAATTCCTACAATTTGGAGCTTTTGACATTGTCTTCTGGGTGATAACAGAGGAAATATAGAACTACTTGGACACAAATTTATTCAAACAAATGTGGCATCTCAAGTTATTTTTCTAATCTTTCTAGTTTATCCTCTACTGGTTTCATCTACAAAACCAACTATTCTGTCCAATGTAATGTGGCAAGAAATAGAGGGCAGTAAAAATTAAAAGGGAGGGCTTCACATGGTTTCATCTGATAATTTGGCACTATTTTGTCATAATTTCTTTGATATTCTACTTTTGTTTAAGCTTGAAGTTCACCTTCCATCTCAGATAAATAGTTGAGAGTGCTCTTATCAAGATTATGAAGAAATTGTCAATAAATTTTGCTTCTCCAATACACTTGGACAGAGTGATATTTTGCCTCATTTTCTCCTTCTGTATCTGTGCAGCATTCCACACTAGGGAGAAGGCAATTTTTCAAATCCTTTCCCGTATGGTGCTCTGCAGTGGCAAAGCAACTTCTGTATATCTTGTAGATTGAAGACCAATTTTTCAGCTAACCGGATTGTGAAAATGGAGAGCAATCTTAAGCTTACTCTGTGTTTAACTCTAGACCTAGGCTTCTTGTTAGGTGTACTAGGCTTTATGTGATTATCCTTCTTTCCACTGAGCCAACTTTCCAGTAGGCCAAACAGTATTTCCTTCTTGAAAAACTCAATATCAAGTGGATAATTTTTAAATGAATCATTGTCCTTAGCTTTTAAACAATGTTTTATCATCAATTCTGAAAATATTTGGTCCCACTTTGTTGAATTATGATTGTCCCATTGGAAAGTTGGAAAATTTATGCCATAGCTTTATAATTCTTTCTGGCATTGCTCTCTGAACTTTCAAGGAATGCTCTTCTTCCCTCCATAGAGGTTTTCATTGGTTTTTTCAAGTTGAAAAAGTTTTTGTTTGGGTCACTTTTATTGATTCTTTTTGAGTTTAAAACTTGTACTTGATCTTCAGTGGGCAGAGGAAAAACCCTTTCTCCGCAAGATTTCATGTTTAAAATAGACTTTACATAGTCACGTAGGCATATACTCATAGGTTCATTGGAGTTTGGCAAATGTTCTGCTACTTCCTTGTTTAATGAGCATGTTTTGCTGGATTTTGAAATATGATGAGGTCTAGAATCCATATTATATAGGGAAGTCTTTAATTAGTTCTTGAAAAGTTTGTGGGGTTGTTTGAAGTGTAGATTTTATGGAGGGAATGAATTTTCAGACAATTGAATCAGAAGGTATCAGCTATTGAATATGCTAAATTTGAGCAATTATAAAGAGTTCATTTAAAAATTGAATGTCTTAAATTGGTTATGCATCTACTCCATAATTCATTTCAAACATTTGAGTTAAATTGTACATTGTGCAATGGAAAAAAAGTATTTTCAGAAGGAAGAAATGTTTTGGAACTACCACTTGGATTTTGATGATGATTTTTTATCATTTTAAATGATGTGGTCAATAATAAAAATTCTGTTCCCTTGAAAGGGCAACAGAATTAAACAAGAAAATATATTGAAACTTATCATTAAAATTTAAAGTTGAAATAATTTTAGATATTTTACAATGAAATTCAAAAGCTTGCTGTTGCAAACCAAGTATTTCCTTGGTACATTTTTTTTAAAAGAAAGAAAACTATCATGAAAATTAGAATTTTTATCGAATTACTGGAATGAGCACTTAAGTTGTTTCAAATTTCATCTCCATTTTTTAAATCCACCATATGATCAAGATGATCAATTTTACCAAGGCTTAGTATTGGAATCAATGAAATGCTTCTATGAAAATTCTTGAAAAAAATTATTCCTCCAATGCAATTAAGAGGTGCCATTTTGATCCAACTTGCAGTAAAATCTGATTTTGAATCTGTTTTGATATGTGCTACAGGTAAAGAAAATATCAAAAGGTTTCTTAGTAACTGAATATTTCTGGTGTTGAACGGAAATTTACAACAATTCATCTGAATTTTTGAGTGCTGAAATTCTTCCTAATTGAAAAGGGGGCCAAGGTAATATTATTTGAAAAGAAATTGGTATGAAAACTTCATTTCTTGATCATTTAACACTTTATTTAAAATTTTGGAAATTAAAATTAGATATAATCTAATTTTTTGATAAAAATCATTTTCTTAATTCCTTTCATGTATTTTAACCATTTCATCTTATTTGGTTAAAAATAAATTTGGAATATTCAACTGAGATCTCTTGAGACATATCAAACTTGACTGCATAAATAAAAGCAAGCCTTACCACCTTTCCCCTTGTGTTTACCTTCTTGGGAGGGTTGGAGTTCATGAGAGGACAATATTTCCCAAAAAGATTTCAAGTTACTTGCAACACATATCAAGATTTCTTTCTTCAAGTTTCACTTTTCTCTTAATCCAAATATGATTGAATTTTTTTATGAAGAGAGCTTCTTATAAAAAATGATTTCTTTTGTTTAAAGTCATAGTGCATTATCCGATCTTTTTGTAAGATTAAAATGAGATGATCTCATCCAAAAACATTTTGATTTGATATGTTTGAGGTATCAAACCCCATTGGAAAAATGCATCAATTTTCTTAGGATGAAATAATTCATTTTATAATAAAACCAATGGACAATAATTCTTATTTTATTCTGCCACATATCAAAAAATGTTTTGGAATTGAAAATTCAAAGATTATAAAAAGGTCAGAAACTCCATAGTTGACAAATTTGAATGTATCATTGGATTTTCATGAAACAGAGATGAGGGTTTCTTTCCTCATTGCATAAAAAGGCTTCTTCTAGGATTTAATTGTAGATAAGGCACCTTTTATTATCCATTCTCTTCAACTCTTGTGTCATCATTGAAAAGAGGCATAATTCCCATGAAAGATCAAGTAGAGAAACCAAGAATTGGGAAAGTTGAAAATAATAATCTATGAGAAGCATTCAAAATTCCATTAGGATTGAAATTCTATTTACCACAAGTGGAACAGCTGTAAAATGATTGGAAATTTATGAGAAATCCTACATATGCTTTTTGAAAAATATATCAACTCAAACCTTCCAAGAAATTCCTGCCTCTCCATGCAAAGGTCCCAGACGTTTGGAATCAATTTCTCTGAAATAAAAATTTCTAAGGCCTCCCTTTCAATTATTCACTGCAGACTGCATACCCAAGCTCTTGCATTCTGCTCTTCATGCATCAAACTTTGAGTTTGTGTCCAAATTTCAGGAAATGGCTCAATTTTTTGGTTGAGCTCATAATCAATATGTTTGTGTGTTTCTTCCAACCATTTTTGTTGTTTGTGGGATAATTGGACCATTTTTGTTGCTTGATGTTTGAGGGGTATTGGGAGGGGTTGGTGGATTGGATATTTCTTTTGTGTGAAATATGAGTTTGGTTGATGAATTTGGTTAGAATCAATTTTGGTTTGACATTTATAGGAAATGAAAAGGAAGTATACTATTGCATGATTTCAAATTGAATATTGCATATATCAAAAACCTATGCATAAATTTTACGGAGATTTTTATGGGTGCTTAGCATTATATGAATGAAATATATCAATTGAAGAGTATCACATACTGTATACCTTTGGGAAACATTTCAAGGATTTTTAAGAAATTCCTGTGGCATTTTGAAGCAGAAATATTGAATATTGTAATGAACTAAGGTGACATGTTTTACAAATTAAAGAAATACATACCAACAACTAGACACATACTATAGACTATAAACATAATATCTAGATTATGCTACTACAGGAAAATCACAATTTATATAGTCTAGCTCAACCCAAAAATCCAGACAGACTCTTCCCCATCAGAGTTTGTGTCCAAGATGGCCATGGTTTAAGCTAATAGTGTGGTTTTGGTTATTTGGGCAGGTGAGTAATCAACAATCAGACTTTGTGTCCAAGAAGGTGGGGGGTTAATCTAATAGTGTGGCTTTGGGTATTTGGCAGTGTTCCAAACACAATAGGTTAAAAGCCTGCGTGCCATAATCTTTGCTGCCAAGTCACAAGGACAATCTGAGTTGACTGCCGGTAGGCTATTCATTAGTCCGCTGGTAGGTGGATGAAAAGTTTTTGCAATATACTCAAGGATAGCGACTAATCTGACAAGATCAGAAAACAACCCCTGTTGGCAGACTCTTCACTTTATTCTGCTCAAGATGGGCAATTTACACATAATCCAACTTACATGAGCGGACATTCCATCAAATCCCTCCTTGAGGTGATTAACAACTGTTGGAATTTTGTGTTGGAATTATTGAGTTGGAATTTTTTATTTCATTTATATTTCTTTCATTTATTTTAATTTTTTTTTTGATCAATAAGAGTAGCATGCCTACATATGCTAAATTGGTGCTATACAACCGCTATGGTGCACAACCATTGACTTCTTCTTCATGCATATGCATCTCAAATCCACTCGTAACTCCTGAAATCTTAACAGAAGTCACTGAGAATGATGAAGGTTCTTTTCTCATTGGATTTTCACTTTTACAAATTATTCTCAATTCTCTCAGTCATTTGACTCAAGATTCAAGTGATTATCCAGTGTTTGGTCAAAGGAACTCAATTAATTAGGTGTGACTGTCAATTCTTTTCTTCTCTGCATGTTCTTCAATAAAACCACTGACTTTAAATTTTTTAGTTCTTCTAAATTTGAGCTTGTGGTCTATTTTATTTACACAAAAATCAGGTCTATACAGAGGGTATTCATTCAGTCATCTAATGTCCAAGAGTCTTAGTCATTTCCACAAGCTTGGGTATGAAGCTTGTTTTTTTCTTTATTCTTATCTCTGTTATTTACATCTTCTGATTTTTATGATGTAGTTTCTGGTTCTATTAATATATAGAGAAATTCCACATTTCAATTCTTTCAACAACCTCCAAGAACGTATTGATAGTTTGGAAAGGGGAAACACACCCCATCTAAAAAAACAGAACCTTGAATTCAAAAACCAGAAACCATCACCAAGAAGTTCTTGGAAGACCTGGTGGCTATCAATAACACCATGAACCCAAAGCAAGTCTTGTTTATGTTTGATAGGTCTAACTAATCCCAATGGGAGTCTTCAGTGTATAGGACCCTGCGCAGAGCCCTTAGACGTGATTTGAGCTTCTTGAAAAACCCTGGTGCATTTAACCACCTCACTTGGGAAAATAAGGAATCTATTACAATCATCATCAGGAACAAAATCAATGACACCCTTCTCAGCCTAGTAGAAGGATCTGGGACAGAGGATGCCCAGGATCTCATTGATTTAATAAAGAAGAAATGCATTAAAACCAACCAAAGGCATAAGTTGGCCATGGTTGATTTTTTCCTCTTGTAAATAAATGATAAAACTGGTGCAGATGACTTATGGATAGCGGGTTTACACAACATCATTGCAGATCCCACCTGTGTTGATGTGTCTTTGGACAAGTTTTATGGTCTCATCTTGCAGGCAAGCATGAATCCAATGCCTGGGGTAGACACCCAGAACATTGAGTATTCCCAGGGGCAGACACTTGATGATGCAATGCACCTCCCAGTTTCATGGAGGTTTCAACCATGATCCAAACATCCCTGAATAAACTGAAGTTGAGATTGACAATGATGACAGGAACCATACCCTCAGACATTGACATGTTGTTACAGGCAGTTAAACACCAAACCCAGCATAAGTATGTTGCTCATGGGTGCAGAAGAGAAGTGGGGAATAAACAGCAACTTGTATCTCACTAAAGACTTTCCATTTACAAGGCAAGCGTGTTCAAAAGAAAATTTCCAACTGACTCACTCTTGCACAAGTTTGGATGCTCCTGCCACTAATGCGGGAAATTGGGGCATTGGTTGCCAATTGTGATTACTTCTGGGACCACATCCATATGGGTGTTATTCCTCCCCCGCCGGCTAATCATGCAGACAGAGTTTCTCACTATGTACCTCCACCTTGGCCATCAAAAGCAACAACGTTTTGGAGGCATGTTAGGCAGCTTGATGTCAAAGCAATATCCAAAGGTCAAATCTTGCTAGACTCTGGGTCAATTTCACATGTAAGTGGGAAATCAAAGTGCTTCAAGATTACTGCACATCTGAAGGTACCAATTAGTCGTCTGGCAATGGCTGTCCCATCAAATTGCGCAATTGTGCAGTATTTTGGCAGATTGAACATGTCAGCTCTCTGATACCAGGAACCTTTCAGTCCTTTAGCTACAGAGAGTGATAAAAATACTGGAATAATAATAATTATTATTATTTGAAAAATAAACACTTAGAGGCTCAAATAAATACTATAATAAGAGCAGTTGCAAGGTTTAATTGGTTTGGTAATAAAAGTTTTTCAATATATATATAAAAGAGGGGCCACAGCATTATACTACTGGGGGTCTTTACAGCCAAAGCAACATCTCTTTAAGGGGCCTCCTTTGGCAGTTTAAGAACCTTGGATTTGAGATGGGTGCCTTAGAAGGGGCTTATCCACTAATATGGCCGGGCTAAAAAGCACAAGGGCCAGGACAGGAAGGGAAAAACTCACTCAGAGTGCTTCACCACAAAAATCCTGCAAAGATAGGAAGGGTTTCAGGGCAGATGGGGTGTATTTGCTTGATAACTTCAATGGTTTGATTGGTTTAAGAAATAAATAATACTACAGACTAAGTCATAAATCACTTGCTTAGAATCTTCATAAGCACTTGAATAAAAATGACACAGAGTCTGATTGATAATAATAATTCCTGGTAAACTGATAATCTCTGTAATAATGGATCAAAAGAGGTCTGTATAAATACCTTTTTGGGGTGATTTTGAGCTTCTCAGGGCACGTAAACAGGGTTATGCTCATGGGCTGAGTCTGACAAGCCAGTCAGGGCAGGATTAACGTCCACTTGGTGCTTTCAATCAGCTGACTTTAGATCTTCTGTATTTATGTACTATTTTAGCCACAGGATCTGTTAATCTATTATGGCGTAAATTTGATCATTCTGCACTCATCCTTCATTTTTACTATTATTATTGCTTTAAAGTAAACAGATGTGAATTTTTACTGATTTTTCATCATCTGCTTATCATATAGATAATTTTTTATAATTTTTATGAGCACTCCTTGTAGTGTTTTGTGGTCTTCAAAAATCATAGTCAATGATTTACGTGGTAATCCTTGATCTTTGATTTATCATTAAAAAATGTTTTAAAATTAATTTTTGTTAATTTTATTTAGGTCTTGATCTTTTTAGACTATTACTAATGCATATTTCAACTTTTTACATATTCCAGGCAACCCTAACTAGGTTGTAGCTCTTCTGAGCAGTACCTGGTTGTCACATTAGTCACGATGGATCCAGACGCAGGGATCAATCAGTAAAGATGTGCGTGGGGTAGTATCTGCTGCATGCGTGGCAGAATTAGCTGTGCGTGGGTCTCTAGTATGCGGGAATATGCTACTACAAGTACATAGGGATATGTAAGGATGTGGGGCTGTGCGCCGGAATTGTGACATAACACATTTACATGTGTAACTCCTAAAATATACAAAAAACCTCAATTTTGAGTGAAGTTTAGGTGTAAAACCTATACGTGAAAACACATGTGAAATGTTAGAATGGCCAAAAGGTGCCATAATGGTGTCACAATTTTTAGTACTTTTCTTTTTAATTATTTTAAAAATGTAAGGACTTGGATTTCAAGGGTGGTGTCAGTGAGTGACCCTACCTATTTTTTGGTGAGTAATCCATTTCTCCAATAATATTTATGGATTTCTCACTCTTTCTTATGTTAATTCAGATATTCTTGTTTAATTTGGTTTTTATAGGTTTGTGTTGCTATGACAGGTTTCTCTGTAGATAGTAGCAAGCTGACAGACCATGTAAACTTGGACAGGGACTCTCCTAGTGAATAATGTATAATTTTGCAATGGTCTGAAGGGGACAATCCTGTTGAATGGCATGCTTGTGGTGGAAGGATGGAAGGTTGTACACAAAGGGACTAGCATGATCTTGGAAGATCCCAAAGGGAAGCAATACAATACTGCTTCCCGTAACTACTGCTGGACCATCCCTGCAGAGATGAATGAATCATGTTTAGCTACATCTCAGAGAACTTTGTTAGATCCATATGTGTGGCATTTAAGACTTGGTCATGCATCTAAGCCTTTCGTCAAATATTTCTTAGAATGAAATTTTGATAGACAGCCTAGGGGGACATGGAATGCTTACTTTTGTTAATTTTGTGCTCTCTCAAAGTCTATTGATCAGAAATCAGTTGGTGCTGATTCTCAAATGCCGTGCCAGGAACCACTAAAACTGTGTGTGACTGACGTTGTGGGACCCTTTGAGAAAGATCTTAATGGTGCCCAATTTTGGCTGATGTTCCGCAACCATGCAACCGCATACACCTTTGAGGCAGCACTTCATTCAAGGAGCAAGTTGCCGGCAAACATTCTGAGTTGGATTGAACATCCTTGTCATACAACTAGAATTATGCCGGCCTACATTAGGTCTGGAAATGCCAGTGAGTTCACTTGCACATTTTGGACCATGCTAGAACCTCTTGGTGTCAGACTAGCAAATGTCCCACCCTTCCAGAGCAAAACAGAAAAGCCGAGAAAGTCAATCAAAAAATTTGGGGTGTTGCGCAAACCACGCTGAATGAGAGCAAGATGGCCAGTCAATATTGGAGCTATGCATATCATAGTTTGACATTGTGGTGACCAATCCGGGACACCACGGAAAAAAAAAAAAAGAATTTTTTTTTAATTTTTTTACACTCTTTATCCATCAATAAATCAAAAAAAAAAAAATATTTTTTTTTGGTTGTACCCCTGTGGGTACCTTCATTTCCCCCCATCTCTCAACTTCTCCCTGTCCTAGCGGTCTAGGACAGGCCTCTTGCCTGTCTCTCCGCTTTGATCCCCCCCTCCTATGTTCAACTCCTACTTGTCACACTCGTGGCCCTGACTTTTGGCGACGCGAGCGATTGTCGAACCACCTTCAACGATCCCTTCAATCCTTCCCAATCCCCTCATCCAACCAATGCCATTGCTTGTCGCAACGGTTGTCAACTATCATTCAATTGATCTCATCATACCCACCATCTCAACCTACCAGAGCATCATCATCACCCACTCCGTCATCATCAGCTCCAGAGGATCCCACTCAATCCACTCATCAACCATGCCATCAAACAACCTCGAACCCAACTCAACCCACCACCCACCAACTCATCCGATCTATCACTCCTACCATCCACTCATCCCTCCAATCCGACGACAACGACCATCAACTCAAACTCACTCACGCCCTCCTTGCCCATCATCTGATCCAACCAACGACTGCGAGCTACCGCTTGCGGCCGTCGGAACCTTCACCCCGCTGTCGCCGCCAATTGGGTGACGAAAGCCGTTGTCAACACCCGCGACCGCTGTCGCGGGTGTCCATCTGGTTGCCTGCGGTCATTGTTGACGCTGGCAACATTTCTTTCTTTTTTTTTTTTTTTTCCTCTCATGTCATCTTTTTTTATGTTTTCATTTTCCTGCACCTATTTGTAGTATCTCTTGTACATAGTATACAGGGCCTCATGTCTATAAAAGGAAGGGCTCTCCCCTGCCTTTTGGCCCAGCATCCCATCAGACCATCATCATCTCATCTCATCTGTTTCCCCCATCATCATAATCAACTTATCCGTGGGCATCCTTCCCCACTTATCTGAGCAACTTATCCGGGTATATCCATGATTTCCCCTTGATCCTTTGAGCCTCCGTACTCAAACTCTGTCCCTTGTGACCTTGATCCTTATCACCAACCAATAGCCTTGCTGGTTGAAGAAGAATTCCTGTCTGTCTGAATTCTTGGGTGTGTTATACCACTCTGATCCCTTTTTCCAACCATACTGGTCTTGATCTCTCCTTGATCATCTTTCTGGAGCCAATCACGTTTGATTGAAGAGGTTTTATTAAGCTTAAAAACCTGGAGTGTTATACCTCCCTTCTTCTTTAAGGTTGAATTTTGCCACGCTATTCTTGAGTCCCTTGAGAAGTGTTGGGATATTCTTGCTCAAATTTGTTATTGATTTGCTTCTAGAGCTTCATAAACAAATTGCTTTTGTTTTGTTCAGCCTCCCACAGTTATCTGGTACCCTTCAAGCGCTTGATTGCGGAGAGTTGGGCAGGTTCATTGAGAACCTGGAGGTTGGTTGGGATTGAGTTGATCTTTCCTAATCAGCTGCTGACAACCAGAGTTATTAGCTTGTGGGCGTTGTTACTTACAACTGCCTTGTTCTATTGAACTCTGAACAAACCTTGACTTATTTGTTCAATTCTTTACCTGCACCATCTTGCCTCAGATAGTGTTGTTTCCATTGCTACCAACAACTCTTATCCTCTTCCCTTACTTTGATTTCTCATCCATAAGGTTCTGGACCTTGATTCCGGTTACATTTAAATATTATTGTAACTCATAGGAGGGCAGCCTAAACAGCACCTTTCCCCTCCACAGAACTTCCACGGCTTAGCACCGTTTGGAGTCTTACTTTTGGTCCCCCGGGCCGGGATCAAACCAGAAACCTTGGGATTTACAGTCCTAAGACATTTAAAATCAACCTGGAAATCCAATCTTTTTTTTTTTCTTCTTCTCTTCTCAAATCTGATCCGTGGAGTCAACTTATCCTAGAAGTAAGTCCTCCCAATTTGTGCACCGCTTGGGCAAGATACTTGTTGTTTTTGGCGAAACCCTACTCTTGCCACACTCGTGAGCCACTTTGGAAATCTGCTCTTTGGATCCCCTAGGAACTCTGTTATTCGATATGGCATCTTCCGCTACTCCAACCACCTCTGTCCAACCTAAGATGGTAAAGATCAAACCTCAGAACAAGAACTTAGGCTTCAACGGTACAAATGTCGAGCAATTCTAGGACTCCTACAAAATGGCTGCCAAAGTTGATGGAGCTAGTGAATTTGATATGGCTTATCAGTTGCGATTCTTTATCTCCTCTGATGAAGTTATGGAGGTAATCAAGTCTTTTGAGGGATTTGAATCCCATAACTGGACGCTTCTCAGGAAGGCTATGTTGGAATACTGGGGTAAAATAGATGTGGCTAGGTTTACTCTGCAGGATTTGGATGCTCTGGTTTCTCAGTGGATCTCCAATGGTGGTATTTCTTCAGCCTCTGACTATCAGATTTTTAGGAAGTCTTGGGATCCCATTCAAAACTATCTTATCCAAAACAATCACATTGACACTGTGGACAAAATTCGAGCAAAGTTCTTCCAATCTTTTTTGTTGGCTGTGCAGGAAAGGATTAAAGAAGAACTGGTCAAATCTGGATCCATGATTACCACCAGGGATAATTGATTCAAGCTCCCTGTTTTTCTTACCCTTAGGAGTACTGTGGATAAAGTCATGAAAGTTCAAACTGCTCTTACCTTTGAAAAGCCTAGAACTACTGAACCGGTCCATGCTCCTCCTTTTAAAGAGTCAAACAATATTATGATTAAAATGGAGGCAGATCGTAGGCCTAAAGCAGATCCTAATTCCAATCAAGAGCCTACTACTATAGATGAAATCACCAAGTTACTTAGAGCCTTTGAGAACAAAATAGATCAAAAGATTTATTCGCTAGCTACTCCTAAAACTCCTTCTTCTGTCCCCAAATCAACTCTGGTCTGTTACTACTGTCATAGGGAAGGCCATGGAACCGGACGATGCCAAGAACTTCAGAAGGACCTAAAGGAAAAGTTGGTAGAGCAGAGGGGGAACAATTACTTCCTCCCTAATGGTGCTCTAATCCCTTTTGACTCGTCTCGTCCTATCCAACATGTGGTGACCTCTTACCAGCCATCACCTCCTGTGAAAGCATCTCTTGCTTCCTTTGAATTTTGATCATCCTGTGGTACCCTCCAACCTTGGTATCCTCCAGCTATTTCTTCCTCTAGTCTTGCTGGGACTACTTATCAATCTGATCCAGCCAGGAAACAACATGAGGAACCTAAACCTCATAAGGCTCCTTCCTTGCCAACTTCAATCCTTCAAAAACCCGTTAAACGTTGATCATCACTTGAGCCTCCTTCCTCTGATGTAAAAGACATGGAGGTGGAAAAGGAACCACTCATGGAAAGGTTCCCAGATCACCCTGATCCTTCTCCCTCACCTCAACCTTCTAATCCTATCTTAGATTCTGCGTCACCTGAACTTCCTCCCTCCACCCAGCCCAAAGTTTGATTTGAAAGGGGCATCTCCAAGGATCATCCCAATGCTGTGGAGGGAGTATTAAAGAAAATTTCTGATCTCAAAATTCCTGATATATCTGTGGCTGAACTCCTATTGATCTATCCATCTGTTGCTGAAGGAATGAAGAAATGGGTCTCTTGTTGACGTGTGGAAATTGGCCCTGAAGAACTCAAAGTCTCCTCTGGCACTTTAATGGAGGACTCTGGTGGAACCAGTCCTTCTTTAGACTCCAACCTTTATTCCTGTCCCCTTGGCTTCCTTCCTTGTTATCTTGGTGACTCAGCTAAAACTGTTTCTCCTCTTGTGGATTCTGGATCTCAGCTTAACTTAATCTTGGATGCTATGGCCTGCAAGCTCAAACTTAGTCCTAGGGTCAGCTTCAACTCTGCAGTGTATGGGATAGGAAATCAAGCTTGTGAACTGGTTGGTATTGCTGAGGATGTACCGGTCAGGATTGGTTGAAATATTGTTGGAACCTGCCACTTTTGGATCACTCGTTTGGACAGTCCTATGATCTTGGGACAACCCTTCTTAATGGACTTTGGTGCAACCCTGATGTTTTATGATGAAGTTGGGGAGAGAATTCTTCTCCCTGATGCTGATGGCAGAAAAATTGAAGTTCCTCTTTGCTCTTTGGATTCTGGTCTTTGGGAAAGAGATTTTCCTGGTCATTCTCCCAAATCATCTTTTAAGGGGAAGCAGAAGGATAACTCTAGTTCCTCTCATTTTTTAGGGGAATAGTTGATCCTACTAATAGTTTTAGTTCTTTTCAGCCTCAGACTGCAACTCAAGGGTCAACTCCCATCCCTCAGGCTTATTTTTCATTCCTTTCATCATTCTCTTCTGAGCTCAAGAATATTAAAAAACAAAAACATATCAAAATAGAAAAATCCAAAAATATTTCTTCTCCATCTCCTTCTCTCTCTGGATCTGTTGTGTCTTCTTCTCCTTCTACTTTTGATTCTGATCAATCTTCTCTCATTTCCGGTTTGAATCTCCGCAATGATTCTAAACTAGATCCTAATTGCAATTCGGTTTTTGGTGATTTTGGTATGAAGGAATATGGGCTTCAGTGGAGGCAATTTGGAGTACAAGTAAGTCCTCCCAATTGTGCACTGCCAGGGCAATCTTCTACCATCATTTTCAAAACCCTACCTTGTGCCACAAATGTGAGCAACGTATTATCTCCTGGTTCTCCTTTTATGGAAAAGGCACCCTTCAAGGATATTGCAGAACATTGGACTTGGAAGATGTTGGAACTTGGACTCAGCTTTCGTAATCAAGTCTCTCTGGTCAACTCTTGGAGGAAACAAGAACTTCTCTCTTTTGCCACTAAGTATAAACCAGTTGCTAAGAAGATCCAACCAGTCAACCAGCCTATGCCTCTCAACCTCAATCCTCCCCTTATGTGTCCTCGTCTATCTCGCAATCCTTACTGTGGTCTTCCTCACTCTCTTACTGGTCCCTTTGTGCCTAATGGACGGGTCACTGAAGAACGTCTGAAGGTGGTCAACTTTGGTCCAGATGGATGGCTTCTTCCTGATGAGTTAAATTTAATCAAAAATGTCTTATCTCTAAGGGAAAAATCTATTGCTTTCTGTGAAGAAGAGAGAGGTCTCTTGCGGGAATCCTATGGCCTCCCTTATATCATCCCTGTAATTGAACATGATCCTTGGCAAAAGAAAAAGATCCCTATCCCTGCTGCTAAAGTTGACGAATTCATCAAGTTGGTCCGGGAACAAGTTCAAACTGGCCTGTATGAACAGTCAACTTCTAGTTACTCCAGCCCCGTCTTCTGTGTCCTCAAGAGTAATGGTAAACTTAGAATAGTTCATGATCTTCAACCTCTTAATAAAGTTACTATTAAAGACTCTGGTATCCCTCCTGCTACTGAAGAATTTGTTGAATCCTTCGCGGGGAGAGCTTGCTATGGTCTAGGGGATATTATGGGTGGCTATGACAAACAATCCTTACATCCTATTTCTTGTCCTCTCACTACTTTCAATACTCCTCTTGGTCGATTTCAACTTACTCGATTGCCTCAAGGAGCCACCAAATTGGTTGCAGTCTATCAGGCTCAGATGATGTGGATCCTCCAGGATGAAATCTCTGATCATGCTGGTATCTTTATTGACGATGGAGGAATTAAAGGTCCAGTATCTGACTATGATAATGAGCTCTTAACTTGGCATTCAGGAATTCGTTGTTTTATCTGGGAATATGCTACTACCTTGGAGAGGATTCTGTTTTGAATCGAGGAATCTGGCCTTACTGTCTCTGGATCCAAACTGGCGGCTTGTGTCCCTGCTCTGGAAATTGTTGGTCATGTGGTCTGCAAGGAAGGAAGAAGGATGGCACCAGCCAAAGTCAACAAGATCATCTCTTGGCCTACCCCAATCAATCCAACTGAAGTTAGGGGCTTTCTAGGTGTTTTCACTTATGTTAGAATCTTTATCCCATCTTTATCCAAAATCTGTGCACCCTTGCGTCGTCTAACCAGAAAAGATGCTGAATGGATTTGGACCCAATATTTTGAATGTGCTTTCCAGCTACTCAAAAGGATAGTTGGTAAAGATATAGTTTTGAAAAAGATCTCTTATGGACCTGGAGCTGGCAAGATCAAGCTGGCTGTCAATTCTAGTTATCGATCTGTTGGGGCCGTCCTTACTCAGGAAGATGAAAATGGTTGGGACCGTCCTGCTCTTTATGTATCTTTGTTGTTTTCAGATGTAGAATCTAGATACTCCCAGCCCAAACTGGAACTCTGTGGTGTGGCTTGAATGATGAAGAAAATTCAAACCATTCTCTGGGGCCAACATTTTGAATTGCAAGTTGATGCTCGATCCATCATTGAAATGATCAACGCTCCCAGTCTTCCCAATGCTTCTATGACTTGTTGGGTGGCCTTTATCCAGCTTTTTCCTTTTGATATTGTTCACAGGCCGGGGAAATCTTTCACCATGCCTGACGGTTTATCTCGACGACCTCTTGGGGACAACAAATCTGATGTTGGAACTGATTTCAATGAAGAGGAACCTTTAATCCAACCTATTTTCTCTTTTTCTTCTCAAAATTATTCTGGCTTTCAACAAGGCTTCTGGCTCAAATTAGAGCAGTACCTTTCAACTCTTCAAAAACCTCCTGATCTCTCTGCTAAGGAATTTTGATCTCTTAAACAAAAGTCTTCTAATTTTTTTGTTCAAGGCTCTAGACTTATGAAGAGAGGCAATCCTTGTGCTCTTATTGTTGTTACTATTCCCTCTAAACAAGATTCTATCCTTGAAAGTCTCCATGAAGGCCTTGGTCATTGTGGGGAAACCAAAACGTATCAACAACTATCCGAATGATTCTGGTGGCCATCTTTGAAGAAATCCGTCTCCCAATGGTGCAAAAGTTGTGAAGTTTGTCAAAAACGTGATCTTAGGCACCCAGCTGAAATTTGTTATCCTACTGGGGAGTCCACTGTCTTTGGAAGGATTGCTATGGATGTGGTTCATATTAATGCAGGTGGTGCTAAGTACCTCATTGTGCCTAGAGATGATTTTTCCGGATGGGTTGAAGCAAAATTTCTTAAGAAACTTAGCTCTGAATCAGTGGCAGCTTTCCTCTACGAGACCTGGACAAAGCGTTATGGCCTGGCTCGATCTTACTCTACTGATGGTGGCTCTGAATTTGGGGGCAAGCTTGCTGAAATGATCCAATCCCTTCCTGGACAACATAGAGTTACTACTCCTTATTATCCTGAAGGCCAAGGCATGGTGGAACAAGGCCATGCCCCTTTGAAGGCTGCACTTGTTAAACTGGCTGGTGAAAGTGGCAAGAATTGTCGCAAATTCCTTCCTCTTGTTCTCTTCTCTGATTGAATCTCAACCAAAAGGACTACTGGCTACTCACCTTATGAAATCATCTTTGGTCAAAGAGCAGTCCTTCCTTTGGATCTGGAAATGGAATCTTTCTTGGGTGTCTCTTGGGAAGAGGTGTCCTCAACTACTGATCTGTTAGTTGCTAGATCCAAGCAACTGGAGCAAAGTGAAGACGTTTGTGATGAAGCTTATCAAAAGATGATGGAGTCCAGAGAAAAATCCGTCCAGTATTGGGAAGACAAGCACTCTAATCAAATCAGGGAGCCCTTGAACCCTGGTGACCTAGTTTTAGCTTATAATCAATCTTTGGAGACCCAGTGGGGCAAGCTTTTCTCTAATCGTTGGAGTGGCCCTTATCGAGTGGTTCATCAAGTTAGAGGTGGATCTTATGTTTTGGAGGAGCTGGATGGTACTCGGTTGGCCAGAAGGTTCTCTGCTGATCAAGTCAAGAAGTTTCATTGTCGTGGGGGCAACTTATCTCAGAAGTAAGTCCTCCCAATTGTGCACCACCAGGGTCATTTGCTGCGTTTTTGTTGTAAAACTCTACTGTATGCCACAACATACATTCACAACTGCCTACCAAACACAAGGACCGGTGGTTTCTCCCCACTGAAGGCCCTGTTCAACATTGAGTCCAACCCTAACGCTTTGTATCCTTTTGGAGCAAGGGCAATTGTCCATGTACCAAAGGAAAGACGTGAATCCAAGCTAGATGAACGTTTTCAGCTATTCCAACTTCTAGCTTACCCAGATTCTGGAGCTGGATGGCTCTTTTGGTCAACTGCTGAGCACAGGGTGATCCACTCATCATTGGTGGTTTTCTTGGACTTCCAGAATCTGCCAGTCAAGTCTGAGCCTAACAAGGCAAGCATAGACTTCCTTCTTAATCAGTCAACACTTCACCTTGGACAGGAACATTTGGACAAGGTTGGGGAAGCCAAACGTGCGTTCATAAGATCAATGCCAATTAAATTTGATTGCCACCTACCTTAATCACTACCCAAATGTTTGAAGGGTAAGTTTGACAAGGAGTGAATGACATCAGCCATGTACAAGGTGGACAAATTTGGCAAGCTAGACATCTGGGAACAAGTTAAGCCACACCCAGGGATGAAGGTGCTTGGAATGAGGTGGTTACTGGCTCAAAAACTAGATTAAGAGGGCCATATGCTTGAGCAATGGTCTAGACTGGTTGTGAAGGGGTTTAATCACTGCATGGGCAAGGATGTAAATGAGACCTATGCTCCAACTGCAAGACTCAATGTCCTTTGTGTACTCATATTGTTAACTATGAATTTGGACCTGCCTATGGCCACTTTTGATGTTTTTTTTGGTGTACCTTTATAGCCAAATCAGCAAAGAACTGTATGCTCAGCCGCCAACAAAGATCAGACCAGAGTGGAAAGGAATGGTTATGAGGTTGAAGAAGGAGGTGTATGGCACCAAGCAGGCAGCTTGGTGTTTGTGGAAATTTTTTTATGGCATGATGTTGGGCCTTGGTTTCACTGCGCAGGAAATTGAACCCTCCTTGTACCTCTTACAGAAAGGAAGAAAGTTTGTGATTTTTGAGATGCATGTTGATGATGGCTTTGTCATTGGTTCATCACCAGCGCTACTATTGACACTCAAGCAGGGAATAAGCGTCAGGTGAAGATAAAATGGACTCCAGAACCAACCAAGATAGTGGGGTTCTGCTTGTCTAAATCACTGGGAGTGTGTTCACTTTTTTGGAAGGTACTCACCAACCAGATAATCAGAAACTATGATTGGGAGGCACATACTAAGAGGAGTACCTTGCGGGGGGCTGGGTTGGAACTGAACCAGTGAGAGCCTGTGAAAGCATATTGGTACAAACACTTCATAGCCTCACTGATGTATTTGGCGGCTGGAACTCAACCAGATTTATCTTTCCTGGTCAACCTTCTGTCAGTTTCCTGGGATGATTCTTTTCTTAATAAATGAATGATTGATTGATTAATGAAGGTATTGTGAATCACTGATGTTGATAACCAAACACAAATCACAGCTAAGCTTAAATTTAGGATAGATGGATATTTGCATTGATGTGGATTTTTTTATTTATTTTATTGATATTATGTATACTAAAAAAAGGCATGATATGATCCCTTACTTTTTTTAATTCCTTTAAAAAACCAAGCATCATATAGAAGGGCAGTTTTTGGAGATATCCAGTAATTTTTAAGCAGGTTGCAGTGCCTATTTCCTTTGAGTTTCATTCAATGACCTTTGTATGATTGTTTCAGCAACACACTGTATTAATTCTGTTGAGGCAAAAAAACATCATATTTTCATATGGAAGGCCCAAAATATTTGATCAATTCAATTTTCCATTTACAGTGTTTTTGATATGAAACATAATGCAATTCTTCATAGAGTGGTCCTTGAATCCCACAAAATTACAATATCAAATTAATTTCTTAAAAAAAAATCAGCTATTATTAATTTAAAAAAATTGTAAATATTTCTTCATAATTGCTATTCTTTGCATCAGATTATGGAAAAAATTATTTTATGGGCAAAAGATCTCATTATCTTCCAAAAATGTAGATTTTGGTTTAAATTTAAAGGCTAAACTTAATCTTTCTTCAATTTCAAATCAGCAACTTAGTCAATAAATTTCATGGGAAGGATGATCATGAAGCATTAAATCATCCAAAAGAACCATGTTTCCAAGTCAAAAATTTGATTATTCCAACATCAGAAAAACATTTGAAAAAAAGAATTATCCACCAAGAAAAACCAATAGTCTAATTTCTTAAAAAGTCACCAGAATTAACTATGGGAAGCTTTGGGTTCTGAGGTAACTTCAACTAAATTAGAAGAGGTAGTTTTTTCAACAGCCTAGAAATTATTAAAGTGCCTACCCAGATCATACTCAGTAACCAGCACAATACCCTCCAGAAGGAACTCAGCCAATTTATTTGTAAGAAAATATTTCATTGAAAATACTAATTACATCTCTCCAGTTGATTTTTTGGCATTTACTAAAACCCATATCACTCAAGGCAGTGAGAATATATGCCCTTGTGTTACCATGTTGGCCCCAGAGTGGATCAGCAGGTAAGCCAGCCTTCAACTTTGACTCAAGCACAAGACTGCCAAATTCAAGGACCATGCCAGACTTCCACTTTGGCATGAATTGTTGTTTTCCTGGAAATACCCATATAGCAGCAGGACCAAAAACTGACATGTGTGAAACACATGCTAGAGAATTGGTCCCCCATTGGCTCTTCTTTTTGGCCAACTCCTTCAACATAAAAGGCTTCTGATGATCTTCTTTTTCATCAAGCCATTGTAAGACTTCAAACAGTGTTAGGCTGTGGGAGTTCTGTGGAGGGGAAAGGTGCTGTTTAGGCTTCCCTCCTGAGTGTTACAAAAATATTTAACTGTAACCAAGATCAAGGTCCAGAACCTGCACCAGGAAAAATCAAGCATCTCTGGCTGACCAGAGACTTCACTTCACCATGATGGTTTCCCCAATTGCTTCACAGTTTATAATCAATTTCCAGAGGAAATCACCATGATTTCTGTTTTTTTTCTGGTAGAGTTCACAAAGATGGAAACACAGTTGATCCATGATTGCTTCTGAGACTCCTCTTAAATTATCCAAAAGTGACCAATGAATTCTCATTTGATTCTTCAAATTTTCCACTGTGTTTCTAATTGGTTTCTGCAGGACTTATCAAAAGTGTCTTTTGCTTTTCCATTAATTTTCCCCCATGAATCCCCTTGATTTCTCCCTGGTTTCAATTTGATTTTCCTCAGATTAATGTTTGATCTCTTTCAGAGCTGTATGATTTTCAAATAATTTAACCCCATTTGATCACTTCCAAGTATTTACTTCTTCAATTCACCTTTTTTCCTCTTATGGTGTATCAACCAAGTTTGGTCAGGTGGTCAACTGGGTGGCTTTTTTTAAGCCACTGTTGGCAGGTTCTCAAAGTTGCATGGCAGTTAATCAACCGCTGCTTGTCAGGTGGTCACCCAATGGGGGTTTTCCATCAACTGGGGTGTGGAGGCTTTCAACTTAAGCTTCCAAGAGTTTGGCATTGACAGGAGGCCATCCTATTGGTCATGCTGGTCATGAGGATCACAACTGCAGCTAAATTGCTTCTTGTTGCTTTCAGTTGATCAACAACTAGGTCAGGTTGATGACCCAACAAGATTGGGCTCCCTTGAATTTTGCCCCATCAACCCATTTTTTCAGGTGGTAAACTCCAGCTTGTCGCATGACCAGCAGGAGTTTACCACCCATCCAGGCTCAGTGGATAAACCATATTTGATTCATAAATTGTCAAAAAAATCACCTACCATTTAATATGGTCCAGAAACCAGGAAAGTGATGGTTGCAATGGATAATTTAATATTGAAGAAAAAATAGGTGAGATGAATGTTTTCTTGAATAAGGATAATGTGAAAAAGCTGAAATTATCTCCCATGACCATTTTTGCAAACCATGTTTTAGCTTCTGCATACTGCTTTCCAAAAATTCAGTAATTACAAGCTGTTTGATTTCCAAAAAAATCACCATGCATTTATTCCAAAAAAAATTGAAAATACACATTTTTAAAAGGATACTTTCACCATTTTTGGGTGGCAAATCAGCCGGAATTTAAGGTACAAATAGATGAGGTTTTTGCTTCCATTACAATAAATAATTTACTCCACCAAACAATAGCAAGAAGCAGCTTTATTTCAGCAAGAATCTGAGTGATTGTCAAGTTGATTTTTTGAATGGGCTAAGATTTAGAATGCTCAAAAAAATTGAAGAGCTTGACCCTGTTCATGATAGAAGAACTGAAATTAAACAGATCTTAGATGATGATAGATTCCTTCAAAATTGAGAGCATCAATGGAATGCTTGGATTTGTCACGCAGTTTCCATGGGCATGAATGAAACCCAAATCCCTAAGGGTGAGTTTGTACCCACACAAACCATCATGAAGCCTCATTTTGGAAATAAAGTTAGTTTCATGTTTGATTTTGTGCAAAATCAAACATGATGCAACCTTATTTCTGAACCTGATGTGTTTGGTGTCCACAAGCAACATGATAGTCTTGATGGGAGATGTCTTTGGCTTTCACCAGTGACAGGGGAGATGTCAAGGGCAAAAGTGGGGGATAAGTCAATAGTTAGCGCATAGAGGGAGGAGAGGATGTGTCTATGTATTTACATGATGCTAACATTTTGGTCAGGACCAAAATGTTCCGTTGTGTCCAATTTTGGCCTATGGCAGACCTCAAACCTTGAGAAGCATCAACTACCACCATTTGGGCTAAAGTTCACGAGTGGATGCCAAACACACACCATGAAAAGCTACCCAACCATCATATGCCTTCATAAATATCCAGGATTTCCATGATGGTACATGAAGGTTCATGTGGGTCCAAATGCACCCTAACTTTAACAAACTCTGGACCAAGCATTGTAAGGGCCCCTTTGGCAGATGACTTGTAACTGTAACTGCTGGTTACAAGTTAAAAATATGCCCATGAGTGGATTTTTAACTGTAAGTACCTGCTCATATCAGGGCCCCACAGAAAAACATATTGGGGCCTGTGAGCTCTCATTTTTAGTGCATAAACAGCAAGTTACAGCAAGTTACAAGGGTAAGAGCTTGTAACTTTCTGTAACCTTTTTTGCGGAGGGCAGCATGGGAGTGTAACTTTGTAACTTCAATTTGGCAAGGGGGGATCTGTTACAGTTACAGATATGGTGTGTCCACTGAGTTTCATTGGCTCATCAACTCGGTGGGTTTTTTTGTCAAACCACAGTTGGCAGGTTCTCAAAGCTGTGTGGTGCTTAGTCAACCACCCCTTGTCAGGTGGTCAACTAATGGAGGTGTGTCATCAACTTGGCTTTAGCGGCTTTCAACTGAAGCAACCAAGAGTCTGGCATTGACTTGAGGCCACCCTGTTGGTTGTAACAGTCATGAGGAGCACAGCAGCAGAAAAAATACTTCTTGTTTCCCTGAGTTGATCAGAAACTTTGTCAAGTTGATGAACCAAAAAGATGGGGCCCTCTTGGCTATTTCCCCATCAAGCTATTTGGTCCGACCATCAACCATGTCTTGTCACATGACCAGGGGGAGTTGACCACCTGACCAAACTCACTGGATACACTATACATTGTGCAGCTGAACAGCACCTAAATGGCTTGGAATAGGTCAGTGCTATGTTCATGTGCAATCATATTTCTAAGTCAGATAATGACTTGTAATCTTGGCAGGTCCACCAATCAAGAAGGAATGCTCTTTGAAACAAATGATTCATTTTTACAAGGATGGAATACGCCATGCCAAAGCTTTGGTGCTGACTTTCTCAACCATGAAACATTTTTGGAATATTGGTCTTGTAAAGAATCCCAGAGTAACGTAGGAGGAAGTAAATTTGTCTGCAGGATGATATGCTCTTGTATTTAGGATATCAAAACTAAAACATGAAAGGTGCATAGGGATGATATTGATGTGCTTTGATTGCTTTGTGATGGAATCTGAGAACAACAAAATCACTACTTTCAAATGAGAATATTTGAGAAATCTTATGTGGAATTTTATGTAGAGTGTCTTACCAGAGAGTGTGACGTTTTCTCTCTCCATTATTGGATTGTTTTGATCAAATGAGTATTGGGTATAGAAGGGGGAATCAAATGATTTGCATCCAATGTTCAATGAGACAAACAATCAAGACACATGCAAACGTTTTGAGGATGTCTAATTTTTTCATTTTAATTGAATTATGAGTCATATTTCTGATATTGTTGAGCAGTCCATATTGCTGATATTGTCAAGCTGAGAAGCAAGAACAATATCTTAACTGATGAATTGACTATTGGTCAGTGAATCCAAGCGCATGAGCACTCCAAAGGTTATCTCAGGTATTCAGGGGGAATATATAATCCCCAGGCTTCCCACCAATACGTTCACTTTCCCAGAACATTCATCCATTTATCCCCTGATCCTGAACCAAGTGAAAGAGTACTGATCCTGAACAAAGTGAAAAGATGGAACGTGTCATTGATTGTCAGTTAAACTTCAATTGAAAAGTTATTGATATATATAGATGCTTTAAATGGGTACTCACCCAGTGCATCATGAAAATCACCAGTGATCTCCCCCTACGGCAGATTAGTTTGTGTGTATTTGACTGATGGATTGATGCGTTTGTTTTTATTATTCTTAAACCCCTGTGTATTTCTGAAGATGATCCTGAGAACAATCAATATATTGAGGAAGATGATTTGGTTACTCCTACTCAAGCTTTGATTACTGTTGGAAGTTCTGTTCAAAAACCAGGTAATGTTGTGTATTCATCATAGGAAGTTGGATTGGTTTGAATGGATGAAATACAGACCATTTTTTTACTTGGAATGGATGAAATACCAACCATTTTTTTACTTAATTAATTTATTTTGTCTTGGATGAACAGCAGAACCAACCCCAGGTGATCAGATTCAGCACAGTCAAAATGATGAAGAAAGCCTGGGTCCAAGAATGGGGCAACATTCTCCGCATGACAATATTCAATCTGAAAATACTGGTGAGTGAAGGGTTGATACTCTGTATGTTTAATTTTATTCATTTATTAATGTGGGGTGATTTCACAGGAAATGGTACCTATTGTGGGGATAAGTCTTCATAAATATGAACTTAGTCAATCATCATATATTAAAATTTATTTTTTTTTCATAAAAGAAAAAGGAAAGAAAGGTGTAGTGAAAAAGAAAAATAAAAAGGAGAAATCGGCATCTGCTAGATGCAGTGATAAGTCAGATTTCTCACGGTCTGAAAGTGCAAGCTCATTTGTCCAAAATATTTTGACCAAAAGAGTTGAACAACAACATGCATCTCCAACAATGTCTCATCAAGAAAAAGGTGAGGGGTTTTACTAATATTAACTGATTACAATTTCTGAAGTCTTATTTTGCATTGGGAATTATCTCCCCCCCCATAGGAGAAAAAGTAATCACGTCTTCAAAGGAATCCAACCCAGGTATTAGTTTTTATTTTTCCATTTTTTTTCTGACTCTTATTTACCTTGATTCATCAATCCTGTAGTCTCCCCACCTTCAATCAGATCGGCAAGTGTGGCATCTGGGGGAGGATCTTCACGTGGGGAGAGGGCCAGTGTCAGTGCCAGGATTCAAACAGCTTTGCAACCACCTGAAGGTGAGAATCCTGGGTTATGGAGCATGAAGATGAGATTTCAGGAATTGCAGGGGGCTGCATCTGAGAGATTGGATAGAAGGGTAGGCAGCCCCGGGGAAGGTATGTTCTATTTTTATTCAATCAATTGATTTTGTTGGTGGTATTAATTCTTATTTACCTTTATTCATCAATCCTGTAGTCTCCCCACCTTCAATCAGATCAGCAAGTGGGGCCTCTGGGGGCAGATCTTCACATGGGGAGAGTGCCGGTGTCAGTTCCAGGATTCAAGCAGATTTGCAACCACCCAAAGGTGAGAATCCTGAGCTATTGAGGATGAAGATGCGATTTCAGGAATTGCAGGAGGCTGCATCTGAGAGATTGGATAGAAGGATAGGCAGCCCACAGGGAGGTATGTTTTGTTTTATTTCAATCAATTTTTTTTGTTGGTGATATTAATTTTTTTTATGAAGGATTCATTCAACCATCAGGAGCAATGAGACTTGATGTCACAAGGGAATCATCTCCAGGTAGCATGGGACATTGATTTATTTATTTATTCTGAATTGTTTCTGACATGTTCTATTGTATTTAAATTTTAGGAATGATTTTCCCATTGGGTGCCTCCCCAATTTTTTCCAAAGCAGCAAGTGTGGCCTCTGAAGGAATTTCTTCACGTGGGGAGAGTTCAAGCCTGGCCTCCAGGATAGAGGCTTCTTTACGTGTTCCAAGAAATCAGAATCCTGCCTTGTGGAGAATGAGAGATGAAACGGAACAAATGGACAAGTCAGATTCCCTGTCTTCAGATGGTGAGATTGAGGCAGCTTTGACAGGATCAGGTATCCCAGCTTCCCAGAAAGGAAAACAAAGAGGTGTGTTTCTTTTGTTTACTTTGAGATAACCATGAGCTTTGGTCAATGAAACATGAGTTGATTTTTAATACAAACAGGGGCTGAAAATTTTACTTCCCCCCAAAGAAACAATTCTTTGAGGCAGGGTTCTTTGGAAATAAATTTGATGACTCCTTGTGAGCTATTTTTTTTGTTGGAATTATTTTGTAAGATTTAACTGACTCACAATTTTCAAACAAGCACAATTGTTAGGAGAGCACAGTCAGAACCTTCTTGTGGTTAATGTCAACGATGAGGCATATGTGTCAGGATCTAATCTCATGGTAACACCAGGTAGGTTTTTGAAATGCTCAAAGTTTCAAAATTGGCACTTTATATGATTTTGATGCTAATTGTTTATAAATAAGCGGGTAAAAAAGATTTGGAAAGGGGTATGATAGGAGGGCCTAGCATTCATCAATCAATTTTTGATTCCACTATGATGAATCCTGGTGCTCAACTTGAAGGTCCACCTCCCAATATCACACCAGATGGTAATCTATATTTCCAGCTAATTTTATCTGTGAGCAAAGATCTGATTTTTTTTTAATTTTGCAGAATTAAAAAGAAGATATTTGGATAGAATGGAGAAACTTGGCTGTAGAATACCAGAGCGGGGGACTTTACAGCTCCAGGGAAGAAGGGGTCACTTATTTGGGAGTAATCTTAAAGGAGGCCAAGAATTTGAATTAAATCCATTGGGATCCCAAAGGCCTCCAAATGCTCCAATTCACAGACGCACGCAATCTTTACCAAACCCTTCAGAATGGATAGGAAGGCAACATGAAAAATCTGAAAAAGTAAGGTCACATGATGACATGGCAATAGAGGTAGTAGGTAAAAGAGTTTGGTATGACAAAGATCGCCAGCCAGTGTATGAAGAGATACATAAATCTAAGGGTAACTTAATTATATTTCCCACAATTTTGACTGTGGATTTGAGGATGAATATTTTGTTTTTCTATTTAGGCCCAGAGATGCGCAAGAGGGTGCAAACATGTGATGATGAAATAGGAGGAAATATTAATGCAGATGTGCCTTGGTCTGCAAGGCGTATAGGAGAAGATTGTGAGTGGAATACAGCTGAATTTTAATTATTTTTGGCTCAACTGATGCATTTTTGAGTTTTTTTTTTTTTACCCAAGCCATGGATTTTTCCTCTCCAATTGTTCACAAGTTCAACCGGTCCAGAGCACATGAAGTTGGCCTTATGAGGCAAATGCAGCATGTTGATAATAGAGGGGAGGGTGGCTCAAGTGGATTTTTCTTGGAAAGTAACTTCCAGGAAAAATTGAGGGCTTCTGCCTGGAATTCCAAGAATGTCATGGAGAGGTCTCAACAAAACCCAGAAGTGCAAGATACACCGGAGCCCACGTTGACCCAGGGTGCAATTGATACAAGTGGTTTTGAAGTGGTGAGATTGCAAAATTAGTTTTTGGGTTTTATTTTGGCATCAAATCTTCAGAGGCAAGACTGACATGTGACCCATTCTCTCAATCAAATAGGTTGTGGAAAGGGAACCTTCTACATTGTTTGAGTCAAGTGCTGTTTGTTTGGGCTTGTCTACCCCACATCTGGAGGCAGTACGGGCTCATCCATTTGTATCAACAAGGGCCTCCCCTTCTTTCCCCAAAGAACAACCAAAAAGAGATGCAGATGTGCTGGGAAATTCAAATATTGAAGCTATCTCACAAACTCAAGCCTCCCAAGCCTCTGGAATACATTTATCACCTTCAAACCCTGTGGGGAATAATCCTGAACCAATAGATCCACACCTCCAACAATGCAATACTGCTCTAATTCCTCCCAAACCTACTTCAACAACCACCATGCACATGAATGCGGCAACTACTACGGTAGCCACCAATGTAGCAATTCATGGAATGTCACCTCCACCTCAATCCCATAATGCCCCTCAAAGCCCACCTTCAGGGCTTGCTGACACAACATACACTTCACAAAGGTTTCCATCCGGTTCCAATTGTGAGTTAAATCAAGTGAAATAAAGACTAATAACTTAATCATTGAAAATTGGATGTAAATTCTATTTTATTGCCAGACCAACCAACTGCTGGAACTTCACGTGGGAATAGTGGGTGGTGGCTCCTATCAATAAGTTTTTCAATAATCTAACTTCATTTTTTGGGATATTTTGACCAGTCATACAATCAAGTCAAGCTGATCAGTTGGCTATTGAAATACATGAGTAAATTATTTGAATTTTTCATCTGACGGAAATCAACTGAAAATTTTATTTTTCTTTAGCCATGGAAATAGAAAATGAGCCTGATAATGCTGGAGAAGGTGTTTAAGAATTTAAATTATCTAAACAAGATTAAAAATTGACTAACTGGTTTGATAACCTCTTTGTTACAGTGGAAGACTATGCATGGGACTCACAAGCACAACAACATGAAGGTCTCAGAGCCAGGGCCTCCCTATCTGCCAAGAGGAAAACTAACAAGGAGAGGCAGAAAGAGTTGAATGAACAACTCCCACCAGAGACTGATACCATGCGGACTGTGGTCCATGCTCATGCCAGATTCTTGCTTCAAATGAAGAATAGGGATGTCACCACACTGCCGCAACCTCCCAGCAATGATGAGCGTGATATGGCAGTTCAGCGTGGGAAGGGGATTGCATTTGATCAGAGAAATCCAACTGCACAAGCCTCACCTGAAAACCACACCCAAGCCATAACCAGTTTCACCCAAACCCGGCTTTGAGAGCTTGGTCTGACTCAGTTTACATTTGACTGGATGAGTGGATGGAAGCATCCTTTCAACCAAGTGATGGATGTCTTGTTTTTTTGTACACTGGATGTTGCACTTCATACTGGGGAGTACAACAATTTTTTATGGTCCCCTGACCATTCCAACCATGCAATTGTGTCAGCACTGTTGCAAAAGTACTTTCTTCATTTACAGGGTGAGTGGAGATTGATCCAAAGGAGCGGGGAGGTTGCTTTTGAGGAACAAAAGGCCAAGCAAAGGACTTCAAAACTACGGAAAAGAGTAAGCCATTCAATCCCACACTGGTGGCAACTGAACTGACAATTTACAATTTAATTTTGTAACTGAACTGACAATGTACAATTCAATTTTGTAGCTAGCAGAGAGTAGGCGGAAATGGTGTGATGAGAACAATTATGTGGCCCTTGCAGCCCAGTTCAATGATCCTGCAGTGTGCTCCAATACAGAAGAGGTGAATGAAAATGGTATAACCATTCACAGGAAGATGCAATTGGATTGGCGTTCAGAAAGGGCTTCCCAATTGATGGAATTCATTGACCATCAAATATTGATTGGAAGCCCAATTGGGAAGGCCAAAAGGCAGCCCAAGTTTGTTGATAGGAAATCTTCAACCCAATTTGAGGTCAATCCAAGGATTCCAGCCAAATTATCTTGACAATTTTACAATGTAACTTGGCTCAACACACTACAGCTTGCAACAAGATATGCTTTAAAAATACAAGATATTGAGGTGATTAAGAATGACGGGACACCTGCAGCCTGAATAACAAATAAATATTATCATAAATATTATTTTAAATATTTTCATTCATTCCTTGAAATACACGTCATACATGGTAAAAGAAAATTATTGCTCCTCCTGTAGTATCTGAAATATTTCTCTTCAATCTTTAGTTGTGATGATGGTTGATCTGAAAAAGAAAAAAAAAGGTAGCTTCATAGTGGAGATTTCCTGACTGGTTGAATAATAGTGATTGTACTTGCTCTGCTAGTTGGCCCTTTCTCTTTTGAACCTGAATCAACATTAGGAGCAAATCAATACCATTTTTTCTTAACAATTGCTTGTGAACGGGATCTCACCTTTTGAATATTCTCCTCAATGGTTTTTGGAGCGATCATGTAATGCACATGCACTGTTTTTTTCTGTCCCAATCTATGCAAAAGATCTACAGCCTGAGCCTGGTTTGTGGGATTCCATAGTGGCTCCTAGTGGGGGTGGAGTATGATCTAGGTTCAATATTTTTACAGAAGTAATAGACCACATACCATGATGAAAACAATGTTTGCACATGTGATGTTGAGACCCACCCCTGCAGCTTGGATGGAGGCCAGTAGTATTTGGGTTGAGGTACTGCTGACAAAATCTGCCAGGCACTTGTTTTGCTCTGTAGCTGTCATGGTGCCATCCAAGCGGAAATATTTGATCTTTTGATGACTCAAAGCAATCTGAATTCTGAGAATTGAATATTTTTTTAAAAGAATTGTAAGCCTCTTTGTGAACATTGAAGCTTATCTGGAGGAAGTCTTACAAATCAAGAAACCTTGTCCAACAAGAAAACACCACTGTCTTGCTTGGGCTATCCCTTTTCTCCAATTCATCCATGATCATGTTGATTAGTTTTTCAATTTTTGAGCTCTCCAAACACAAAGCAGGTTGGACTTGATGTATGGGAGTTTCTAGAGGAATACAACAGGTGATGTGTTGCCAAGGAAGGAGGATGGTACTAGTGTGGGAAATCTGCCAGAATTTGAAATAGGGCAGGTATTTAAATGAAAATCATGTGAAACATTGTTGTACAAGTTGTGGGACAGGTATAAAGATTATAAATATATGCATAGAGGGTATTACTCCAAGGTGATGTCCGGTTTCCGGAAACCAGACATTACAAGCAGTGTTATTCCCCCATAGAGCATGAAAGAACCCACATGATCCCAAGTGAAATGAATCTTACTGGTTTTTAAATGCTCTACGGGGGCATAACACTGCACCAAGGTGATGTTCGGTTTCCGGAAACTGGACATCATGAGCAGTGTTATGCCCCCGTAGAGCACGAAAGAACCCACATACCCACATAATCCCAAGTGAAATGAGTCTTACTGGTTTTTACATGCTCTACGGGGGCATAACACCGCTTCAAGGTGATGCCCGGTTCCTGGAAACCGGACATCACAAGCAGTGTTATGCCCCCGTAGAGCATGAAAGAACCCACATGATCCCAAGTGAAATGAATCTTACTGGTTTTTACATGCTCTATGGGGGCATAACACTGCTCCAAGGTGATGTCCGGTTTTTGGAAACCGGTTTTGATGTTTGGTTTCCAGAAACCGGGCATCACCTTGGAGCAGTGTGCTGCCCCCGTAGAGCATGTAAAAACCCATAAGACTCATTTCACTTGGGATCATGTGGTTCTTTCATGCTCTACGGGGGCATAACACTGCTTGTGATGTCCAGTTTCTGGTCTACGGGGGCATAACACTGCTTGTGATGTCCGGTTTCCAGAAACCGGGCATCACCTTGGAGCAGTGTTATGCCCCCGTAGAGCATGTAAAAACCAGTAAGATTCATTTCACTTGGGATCATGTGGGTTCTTTCATGCTCTATGGGGGCATAACACTGCTTGTGATGTCTGGTTTCCGGAAACCAGACATCACCTCGGAGTGGTGTTATGCTGCGGACGGACGCTGTGGTGACCAAACTGGGACAAAAAACAGTAAGATTCATTTCACTTGGGATTATGTGGGTTCTTTCATGCTCTACAGGGGCATAAACCTGCTCATGATGTCCGGTTTGCGGAAACCGGGCATCACCTTGGAGTGGCGGTTGTTTTTCAAGAGAATGATGCTCCTTCTGTTCTCTTTCCAAGCAGAAGGAAAGACTCATACACACACACACCCACGCACAGACACACACACCCACGCACAGACACACACACCCACGCACAGACACACACACCCACGCACAGACACACACACCCACGCACAGACACACACACCCACGCACAGACACACACACCCACGCACAGACACACACACCCACGCACAGACACACACACATCAAGTTGAAGGCTTGTTGAGAAGATGTGGGGAGAGCCAAGACAATTTGGAGATCTGAGGACGTTAGAACCAGATAACGTATCTACATACATACAGCAGCTTGTCTGTTCTTGTTGTCTCTTCTTGGTCAAGACAGTATTACAAACAAACACATGGGTTGATCATACAGGTATCTGAGGGTTCACTTTACACTAATTCGAGCAAGAAAGATCATGTTAACCAATGAGTTCAACATTGGGATCAACAAATAAACAAATTTCAAACAAATCATGATTGATGATTGTATCAGGATGACTATTGGCCTTGGATGTGAACAGGAGAGAAAGCAACCAAAACGTTTTTTTTTCTTCTTTAAGGACGCAAGATGTATCCAAGAATGAAAAGCAATATTCCTTCTTTTTTTGTTTATTTTATTTTACACTTCAAAAGGTTTCAATTGGCTCATAATAATTTTTCAGCTTGGGTTAGCTGCTTCAAGCCGAGAGCTGAGGGGATTGATGAAGTATCTTTGTATACTCCGTTTCACTTCAGGTAACTCAATAGAATGTCATTGGCGTTATACTTCCATCCCAAAGGCTTTGATTTGTGGGTGATATCTTTGTAGTCGCGCGCACCCGTCCGCGGACGGACAACCAATCTTCCCTGGCCTGTCAGATCGCACCCCTTTCCGTCTTTGGATGGGGGGCAAAAACAAAATTCCTTCGACCGCCCGCAATCACCTGCGGGCGGTCTCCGTTGTACATACCTATTGCCACCCCTTCCATCTTCCAGATGGGGTGGGTGATCTGTTTGTAGTCGCGCGCGCCCGTCCGCGGACGGACGACCGATTGGCCCTGGCCTGTCAGCTTGCACCCCTTTCCGTCTTTGGATGGGGGTGAAAAAACAGCATTCCTTTGACCGCCCGCAATCATCCGCGGGCGGTCTTGGTTGTACCTATTGCCACCCCTTCCATCTTTTGGATGGGGTGGGTGATCTGTTTGTTGATGCGCGCTCCCGTCCGCAGACGGACACAAGGAACAGCGGGGTGAGTGTTGTGCTCACCCCAGCCGCCGTAAAATGTCAGAAATTATTTTTTTTCCGCACTTATTTGTAGTATCCCTTGTAATTAGTATTTAGGGCCTCTTCCCCATATAAGGAGGGGCTCTCCCCGGCCTTTTTGCCCCATACATGGGAGTATTGATCTATCATCATCATCCAGGGGTATCCCTTCTCTGATCCATTTGAGCAATTCATAATCTTTAACCTGGGTATATCTTTTGATTTCCCCTTGATCCTTGAGCCTCCATACTCAAACCCTTGATCCGTCCCTCTGTGGGCATTATCACCAACCAATAGCCTTGCTGGTTGAAGAATAATTCATTTGGTTGAATTCTTGAGTGTGTTATAACACTCCTGATCCCTTTTTCCAACCATACTGGTCCTGATCATTCTTTGATTATCTTTCTGGGAGCCAGCCACATTTGGCTGAGAGGTTTCATTAAGCTTGAAACCTTGATTGTTAAACCTCCCTTATTTCTTTGAAGTTACATTTTGCCATGCTACTCTTGAGTCCCTTGAAATGTGTTGGGTTATTCTTGTTTGAATCTGTTATTGCTTGCTTCTAGAGCTTCATAAACAAATTGCTTTTTTTTGTACAGCCACCCACAGTTATCTGGTACCCTTCAAGCGCTTGATTGCGGAGAGTTGGGCAGGTTCATTGAGAACCTGGAGGTTGGTTGGGATTGAGTGGATCTTTCCTAATCAGCTGCTGACAACCAGAGTTATTAGCTTGTGGGCATTGTTACTTACAACTGCCTTGTTCTATTGAACTCTGAACAAACTCTAACATATTCTGTTCAAGTATTTTCACACAACATCTTTCCCAATGGATTGTCCAGGTTTTTCCCCCTCCTCTTGCATCTTCCATCTGAGAATGTTTGTTGATACCTCTCAATATTTTCACACAGGCCCCAGGAAAAAGGCGGTTTGTTGTTCCATTTTCATCTATTATCCTTTCCCAGGGGATAATTGTCTGAGGAGAAGTTTAAGCAGGGAGTTTATCCAGGACGTGCGCCCTGTATTGCTTCTCTGTTGAGGACCTGGCCTGAATGTTGCGCAAGCACTTTGTGGTTCACATCATTATCCCCTGGGATGATCTTTCATTTCCCCCTTATTTCCATTGGATGGGATGCCTTTTGGAGGGAGGGTTTATGCAGGGAGTTTATCCAGGACAGGCGCCCTGTATTACCTTCCTGATGATGACCATCCTGAATGTTGCGCAAGCACTTCATGGTTCACCATGTCATCCCATACTTGGATTCAAGCTGATTGTTTTTCCTGTGGATTTTAAAGACGTGGAATCCGCTCCAAGGAGGCCCAAGAAGCACGTAGGCAGGCCAAGCAAGCTAGTGAAATAAGTGGCTCTTGCCAACCAATCTCAACACCCATGTTCAACATACCCACTCTTCCTGTCCTTCCTCCACGTCCAACTCAGAGCCAACATGTCCTCACCCATACTTCCACCAGTCAGGATTGTGGTTTCAGCTCTGAAACTCAGAAGAAGAAAATGGAGGCACTGGCCAATATCACTTGCTGCGCTGGTCTCAGCCTCTCCATCAACCAACCTGAAGACTTTACAATGATCAGAGGTCCAGATGTGCACTCAATTGCAAACACAACCAGGTTCCTTGAGCAGTTCAAACACCATATTAACCCAGGCCCTCCAGTGGTTGTCCTTACCAACCACAAGCGTGAACTTGGGTTGGTTTACAAATTCACCAAGTGGTTGGACATTTCATGCACAGAATATGATGAAATCAGACTCTTGACCACAACCATTGTCCAACTTGGATCTTTTTATGGCAATAAAAAAAATGCCTCTTTTCTTGGTGGTATCATGAAAGCACTTGGTTGGCATAAGGGGTATGATAAAGTGGAAAAATTTGGCAAGCAATTCTATTAATGATTTCTTTGATTACAAGTGATACTAATTGAAATTCAATTTTTTTGATTAGGAATATATAAGCCTTTTACATCAAAGACTCTTACACCAGAAAGATACAAACAGTGGAAGGCACTCCTGGACAAGATGCCTGTTGTTCAACAAATCATCTCCAAAAGATACAAAGCATTGGCCCCTGGACTCTTTTCACATGCAATCAAGCAGATGAAACAGGCTAACATTCCTGGTTTTGGTTCCCAATAATATGGTGACCCCCAGGACACTGAGCCTTTTGCTGGTAACATCACCGCCACCTGGAGGGAGTTTTACAATCAAGCTCATATTGATGATGATGTCAATGCTATCACCTATGGTGGCTTTTGTGGTATTCATGAGGCAACTGGTGAACCAGCTCACTTCAGTCAAGGCTTTGACATCAAACAAGGCCAGTTTGTTCTTCCAGGTATTTCTATGGTCATTGAGTTTGACAAACATGATGGATGGATCAATCTCTTTTGGGCTTCCAACCTATTATTCCACCAAACTGTTCAATCCAATCGAAACGCAGGAAGTCCATTCACCAGACTTGGTATTTCCGTGCAAATTGCTCAGAGACTTTACAATGGGTGTTTGGCTGAAATGCAAGAGGATGAGGTGATCACTGTTGGATCATCTGTACGCAATGCAGACCTAAAAAATCAGTTATCACATTGTGTGTAATTAAATTGAATGCTGAGTATATTTCATGCTTCATACTATATCTGGTATCTGTACTCTTTCTTCTGTTTATTCATGTTTTGTATGCAATATACACCTGCCACCATCAAAACATGAATATACTCTAATAAAAATTGTTGCATGCTATTCAAGGCCCTGTCATCAGTTCTCTCATCACATGTTTCCATATCAAATACAGTCGTCCTATGATTCCTCATCACATATTTGCTGTGTAGAAATACAATGGCTTGATTGCTGTTGGGGTACTCTTATGATCCCCCAGCACCATTATATAAAGAGCATCTTTCCCTGCCCTTGTCCCCCCTCATCCATCCACTCAATTGTTCCTCACTACACAACCGTTTCATCCCCAGCTCCTACATCCTACTTTCAATTCTTATCATACTCATTTAAAATTATATACCTGATCATGGTTACCACTCAACCTTCTTGCCATTCCCTTGGGAATGATACTCC
Source organism: Puccinia polysora (assembly GCA_025617555.3). Classification (NCBI taxonomy): domain Eukaryota; kingdom Fungi; phylum Basidiomycota; class Pucciniomycetes; order Pucciniales; family Pucciniaceae; genus Puccinia; species Puccinia polysora. The sequence continues at coordinate 30,113,489 of CM062628.1, forward strand.
TGCACCCCTTTCATCAACAGAAAATACAACCACCTGTGCCAATACCCAAACCTTACCTGATAGCACAGGGCCTGCAGCAATGGATGCCCCCCCCGCCCCTAGATCAAACCTGTCTAAACCTCCCGCTTGGAACAAAGTTGTTGGTGACAAAGACAATGCAGTGGAACCACTTCCACCCCCTCCTCCATCTGAGACTGGTGGATTCCTCAACGATTCAGAGGTGTCCCTCATATCATGCCAGGAATTCCTCTCCAGTAACAAATGAAAACGTCAACAATTGGAAAAAATTTCAAATGACAAAACAGCCACCCGCTCTCTTCGTGATATTGCTTGTCAAGGAATTGAAGCCTGTGAAAAATATGATGCCAGTAAGTCATTCCCACTAAATTTCACTCTTGACCCCTGTTGACCATTGTGTTTTTTATCAGTTGTATCAAAGGGTGAAGAATTACCTGAAGAAGAAGAGGTCAGAATTGGTAGTGGCAACCTCCTCAAAAAGCAATCTGCCTCTCACTCATCCTCCAACAGACCTGCCAAAAAACAGCATGTATTTGTTTCAGAAAGTGATGAGGAAGAAGATGAAATCAACATGTCTGCACCACCCAATACAGAAAAAACAGATGATTCTGCTGCAGTCCCCAACAATGAAACTGGAACCAATCCAGCCAGGGAGACAATTTCACAAACACCTGCTGAATCAACTCAAAATCTGCAGCTCACTCAAAGCATCCAAAACCCAGCTCCTGGTAGGGAACATCTATTTATTTATTATTGATTGATAGCAAAACTAATGTTGAAATTCTTTTCATTTTGTTCAAGATGTGATGCCTTGTCTCAAAAAGTATCATTCAGAGGCTCAGCCAATTCTCAAATTATTCTCTACCTCCCTCACCCTTTCAGCATATGAATTGGCAGTTTCATCCACAATTTTTCTCTTTGAGGCTTGGTTGAAACACATCAAACCCTTGGAATCATACCCCTCAACTCTGAGCCAGTCCATTCGGTTTGAAACATGTGCCACTGGTTTGAAGGAGTGGGTCAAGCAGTTGGAAAATAGTGGTAATTCAATATGAATGTTGACATGCATATTTCCAGGGCTGAACTGGTTTTTTTCTTCCTTCAGATTTCAACCCATTCAAAGCTCAAGTCAATGAGCCATATTACTCCCCAGAATTCATCAACATCCCGTCCACGCCAACTTACCTCCCAAAAAAGGGCACTTATTCCCTTGAGAATTTGATCCAATTACTTTCATTTCCTACCAAGCACTGCAAATGCAACTGGGCCCACATCTGGTTCCAGTCAATTTTGTTGGTTTCTCAGGAAGTAACTCCTTCCCCTGAATTTGAGGATCCAGTTGATCCAGAGGATGAAATTGCAGAGGAAATATTTAAAATTCAGTACTTCATCAATTGCATCAAATCTCGGCAAAGCAAACCAGCAATCACACAGTATGGAGAAAACAACCCATCCAATATTCCTCCAAGCGACTTCAAAGTAATAGATAATGTGGTAGATGGCATTTACTATATGCTCATAGCTTTCTCCATTCTTTGGGCAAAACATAAAATCAACAGGGCCACAACCAATATTGCTAAATATACTCCTGCTTTTGCTAAACTTCCTCACCAATTCACCAAACGTCCTGCCTATCACCTTCTAGCAGCATATCTGGTTTCCGGAATACGTGCTTTCCTGCTTATTTCAGATGATCAGAAGAGGTTCAAAGTCACTTATTCTCTCCAGCTTATATCATTAATCTCTAAAATAAATCAGCTAGAGCCAAAAGATATAACTGAAATAATATGGAAAAGAACCGATTCATATGTTGTATCTCTGATTCAACAATCTTTCTTTGATGATAAAGACTTCTCTTGGCCTTGGACTTCACAATTTACTCTTGCAAAATGTCTTGTACTTGATTTCAGTGATTATTGGCTTCAATCGGTGAATACTGAAGAGAATTTTGATTTTAGTGTTCCAAGTAAAGCCCATGTTGGATCAATTACACTACAGTAATATGTTTTATTCCTTCATGCTGGAAATGGAATTCAAAAAAAAAATGATTATCCTCAATCAGCAATACACACCTAAAAATTCTACAAAAGTCTCACTCTTGGGGTGATGAATTATGGCAAACAAAAAAGCTATGTAAATAATTTTTCATGATAAGTAATGAAATGAAACATCTCATGATAAGACTTCAAATTTTTCATGATAAGCCTTGAAGTTTTTCATGATGATTGTCTATTGTTTCATGATATGGAATCAACTGCTTCATGATAAGACATCAACTTCTTCATGATAAGCCATTAATTGTTTCATGATAAGTGAAGAAAATCTTTCTTCCAAGTTCCCAAAACATGTCTCATGGAATCAGTTTCAATGTTTCAAGATAAGCACTCAATTTGTTTTCATCTTAATAACCCATGCGAGTCACTGAAACAAAAACATTGAACCTGCAACCTATTTCACCAGAGTTTTTTCATATAAAGAGACACTCTTCTCCCCCATCATCAATTCATCCACTCATCAAGAACTTGCACCAAAATGGCCCCAAAAAATATCCAACTTATTGTTTGAATGTGTGAAAATTGCTCCAGAAAAACTCATATGACTCCCAATGGGATAAAGCAAGTCATAGCATTTACCCCTTCTGGATATGCTAAGCATCAAAAATTCACCACAACTTTACTTTCCACTCAAGTTTCTACACAACCAATAGCGGCTCCACAAGCACTGTCCCCAAAAACACCAAAAAACCATAGATATCCATTAGATAATAACAATGAAAACATGGCCCAATCTCAAGATGATATCACTGCAATTTTACCTCCAGCTGGTGTTCCCATATTTGACACTCAAGACTTTGTCCTATTACCCTGGATACAAAACCAAAACCATGTCATCCTTCCAATGGTGATCACAGCCATCATGAACGTGCATCATCAAATCAGTACAGAGGCATCAAGGTTTCTGCTTTGTGCTTTCAATATTCAAAATAAAACAATTTTTCAAAACACTCTTCAAAACCATCAGGCCAATAAAATCTCAAAGATTCCCCTCAGCATTTTGACCATCTTCAAGCATCTCAATCTGGATGCTTCACTGGAGATATATGTCTGTTGTCCAGAGTGCTTCTACTTGGTTGACCAAGAAAAACATGTCACAGACCCCACTATCAAATGCACACAACATTTAAAAAGATTTGACCAGGGTCAACCTTGCTCATTCACCTTGGGAGCTATGAAGACTTCCATTAACTCCATGCCTAGCAGAAAAAATTTAAAAGAATCAAAATTCTCCGCAAGCAAACATTTCATTTGGATGGGATTGTTTGGAAAAGATTCAGGGGCCCAAATGAAACTTCTCCCTTTTTTTCAAAGCCTGGGAACTTGGCATTCACCCTATATGTTGACTGGTTTAATGCTTTTGGAAAGTCTAGTCGTCATGCCTCTCTTGGAACCATTGCCATGGTATGCCTGAATCTTCCACCTGAAATACGTCTGAAAGCAGAAAACATTTATCTGGTAGGAATCATACCTGGCCCCAAAGAGCCTACTGGTCCTCAACTGAATCATATACTCACCCCCCTAGTCAGAGAACTTCAGAAATTTTGGAATGGTGTCCACTTCTCCAAGACCTATAATAATCCTTCAGGAGTTACCATCAGAGCGGCTATACTCACTCTCATAGCAGATGTTGTAGCAATGCGCAAGATCATAGGATTTACCAGTCATTCAGGAAAAAGGTTTTGCAACTTCTGTACCATTGAGAAGTCTGAGATAAATGAGATTGAGCCTTTCAATTGGGCCCCAAGAATTTAGAAGAGCACAAAATTCAAGTAAATTCATGGTTACATGCAACTAAATCACACAGAGATCATCTCTTCAAAGAGAATGGTGTCCGTTACTCAATATTAGAAGAACTCCCTTATTGGGATGCCACAAAAATGACCAACCTTGACATAATGCACAATATGATTCTTGGAGCCTTGAAAGATCATGCTGTTACCAAATTGAAACTTCCAGAATCCTCTTGGGAAAAGATACAGAAAAAAACTCCAGACTCATCAAATGAGGGATCAAATGATGATGAAGATGAAAGTGGATACAATGAAGATCCCAGCGAAGAACAAATTGATTCTAGAGAATTGTGTTACTTGAAAAGAGATGCCCAGCAAGATATTCAAAATATACAAAAATCCATAGGCAAAGGGAGAGAACAACCTCTGGCTCTAACTCATGAAGAATTCATGGAAGAATCTTCTTTGTTCTCTGACTTAGATTATGTGCCTGTTTCATTTTTGGATCCAAGCACCAGTGTTATCCCCAAGCAAAGCCCTTCAATTCTGTCAAAATTCAAGTTTGATTCTGTTCTGCTGAAAAATCTTCAACAAGTCATCAAGATTACTCTAATCCCATCTGATTGGACAAGAGTACCAAAAAACCTTGGAGCAGCAAGTCATGGAAGTCTCAAGGCTGCAGAGTGGTCTCTCCTTTATAAAGTCTACATTCCCAATTTCATCATTGCCATGCAATTTGAACAATGTCCATTGCCAGAAATAGTTTTTGAAAATACCTTCCATTTAGTGACCTGTTTGAACATTGCCACTAGTTGGAATACCAGCTCCCAAAATGGTTCTGATTTCACCAGGCACTGGGCAAAATATTTCCAACTTTGTAGGAAGCTCTTTCCAGAGCAAAATCAAAAGCCAAATCATCATCTTGCATCCCATATACCTGAGCTTTTACAAAGGTAGGGGCCTGGCTCCACATGTGCTACCTGGGCTTATGAGCGCTTGAATGGGCTATTTTCCAAGTTCAACACCAACAATTATTTTGGTGTGTGAATTCCTTTAAATCAAAGATATACAGAATACAACAATGCTGAATATGATTTACATTAAACTCAGATGAAGTACCACTTACTATAGTTCAAAGGTTCTGCAGACTTTCAAATTTAAAGTCCCTGATCAACTCACCAGGTGCACCACCAGAGGTGAATCAACCTTCAAGAATTCTTGAATCATCCACCAGGTCAAATTCAATCCCACAGCTAAATCCAGTCCATGCAAATCCAGAATCTTATTACAAATTCCTCAATTATCTCAGGAATTCCATCTCTTCTACAAATTGGCAAGATTTCAATCAAATCAATAGTGCCAATGAACCAAACACTGTTACTCTCTCACCATGGTGGAACTATTGGAATCATCTCCATTGGAATAGAATGGCATTATCCACTTGTCATATAATCTGGGTAAAGTCTCCTTCTTGGGTCAGATAAAAACCATATTCAGTGTGGTAGATCCATATGGGAGCATACCAGGCTACTTCTTGGAAGTGAATCCATTTCAAATTGAAAGGAATTTTTTAGTTGATTGGAAGCATCTCAATGTGTACAAAGTTAAACATGGGATTGAACAACAAATAATTTCTTGTGATGCTGTTGATGGCCAGTGTGCATATTTCTCTCAAAATGGAATCATACTAGTCACAAAATTATATCTTCCTGAAAGTGAAATTTAAAAATTATGCAATATCCCAAGTGTTATGAATTGTTTCCATCTTTTTTATTTGAATTATTTTTGGAGTGAATTGCAATTAAATTTATCAAGCATTACCTGTACATAGAACAGAAATTGGATGGTAAAAGGAATTGTATGAATGATGAGGATAACTTTTGTTCAAAAAATGCTTTTATTTCATTTGAGAAAATTATGAGGGATTATCCTCATAGGGGGAAAAATGGATACTTGTGGGAAATCAGCAAGAAATCAGAGAGAAATCAGGGAGAAATCAGGGGGAAATCAGGGACAAAAAAATTGGAAACCACGTGGAATCTGGGTGGAAGTAAAATAGAAACCTTGGAGAATACCATTTGAAATCATAGGTAAGACAGGAAGAAAAGAAGGAGAAGCTAGGATATCAAAAGGTGAAACAGAATGGAATGAAATCAGAAAAAAATGTGCATAATTGGAGAAATTGTGAAGCAACTAATTGTAAACTGGGGTTCAGCTGTGTTTCCAAATGATGGAAACATTCAAGAAATCCATTGGATTCAACCATCTCATCAAAAGGATGTGATGTCACTGGCTGACCAGATCCACCAGATTTTTCCTGGTGCTGGTAAATGAGGAATCAAGTAGTAAAGGATAAAGATGATAGTAGTTTGGAAGCAATGGAACAGCACTATCTGAGCTAAGATTATGTGGGAAAAACTTGGACAACAGAAGCTAAAGTTTGTTTAAAGTTCAAAGACAAAGCTGTTGCATGTAAACAACGCTGTGGAGACTCCTTTGGGATTGGGTAAAGTTTAGCAAATAGCTTTCTGGCAGTCACTTGAGGGTGAATTTAGTACTACAACTACTAATAAGATAGAGGAATACTAAGGGTGGTTTTGAATTGCCTGCCCCTATGAGTACTATAGTAGTCTCACAAAAATAAAAGAAAAGAGAAATGGTGGCTGATTTTCAAATAGAGTTGCTACTATAGTAGTCTCTATCAGACCTAGGATCAATGTATTCAAGCTTGATAAGGAAGAAATGGTGGAACAGATAGGTGACCTGGTGGATAGAAGCTGAGTAAGGGAAGAATCCTTTCTCTAGTCTTATCCTTTATATATTCTTTATGTTGTTTTATTGGTTACTGATGAATACTCCCTTGATGTTACAGGTGTTGAGTGATAAAGCTGTAATGGTTGAGACTATGCTTGATAACTGATGATGATGGTTGATGATGCTTGATGATGATGATGATGGTTGAGGTAGGTGATGATGATGGTTGATGAATGATGATGGATGAGGTAGGTGATGATGGTAGTTGATGATGGTGATGGTGGATGATGATGATAGTTGATGATGGTGACGGTGGATGATGATGATGGATGATGATGATGGATGATGATGGTGATGATGGGTGATGATGATGATTGGTGATGGTGATAATGGTGATGGTGGATGATGATGATGATGTTTAGGTTATGGGGACATGGTGGTGATGTTCAAAGGTATGGGGTATTGGGTAAATAATGGTGGTGGTGGATGGTCAAAAGTATGGGTTATTGGGTTGGCTCATGGTCAAAAAAATATGGGGTAATGATGATGGATGGTCAAGGGTAATGGTGGTGGTTGATGGTGGATGGTCAAGGGTAATGGTGGTGGTTGATGGTGGATGGTGATGGTGATGGTATGGGTTATGGGATTGATGATTTTTACAGTATGGGTTATGGGATAATGGGTTGATTATGGTCAAAGTATGGGTTAAGGGTGCCTAGGAGGCATGGTGATCCCTGGAGGGGAGGATGGGGGGAACTGATGGGTTATGATAAAAAGTATGGGTTAAGGAGAAAGTATGGGTTATGGAGAAAGTATGGGTTATGGAAAAAGTATGGGTTATGGAGAAAGTATGGGTTATGGGAAAAGTATGGGTTATGGGAAAAGTATGGGTTATGGGAAAAGTATGGGTTATGGGAAAAGTAAGAGTTATAGAGAAAGTATGGGTTATGGCAAAAGTATGGGTTATGGAAAAAGTATGGTTTATGGAGAAAGTATGGGTTATGGCAAAAGTATGGGTTATGGGAAAAGTATGGGTTATGGGAAAATTATGGGTTATGGGAAAAGTATGGGTTATGGGAAAAGTATGGGTTATGGGGAAAGTATGGGTTATGAGAAAAGTATGGGTGATGGGAAAAATATGGGTTATGGTAGAAGATGATGGTAAGGGTTGATGGTGGTTAAGAATTCCTTTTATAGGGGGGCTTTATATCTTTTATAAGGGTTTATTATTCTTTTATAAGGGTTTACTATTCTTTTATAAGGATTTACTATTCTTTTGTAAGGGCTTAGTATTCTTTTATAAGGGCTTAGTATCTTTTATAAGGGGTGACCTCCTCAGGCTGGGAACCTGGGGGGATCTGATGATGGGACCTGGATGGGGGACAGAGTCCCTCTATTTATAGAAAATCCTACCCTCAGGGCTGCCCCTGAGGGTCTCCCTGATACAGTGAATACAGTTCATGAGGCATTTTGGCTGGTCAGAGGAGGAGGCTGTGCAGGATCTACATGCATGTACACCCTTGCATGCATTGCTGTGCTGCATTGATACAGGTGCCCCCTGCATAAATTACTTCTGTATAGTAGTGGTTGATCATTTGTTTGGTCCTTCATGCAGTGCCTTGCATATATTGCTTCTGTATTATGTCCTGTATGATGCTGTAAAGCCTCTGTATGCAGTGTCTTGCATATATTGCTGTGTATACAGGTGATCTGTTTGGTTCTTCATGCAGTGCCTTGCATATATTAATTATGTATACTGCTGCAGGTTTGTTTGGTGCTGTATGGTTGTACTGTATGGGGTATGTACTTGAAGGTATCCAAGGTATGTCCATGACTTTCACTGGTCTGTGACACCTGGTAGGGGTATGGGTAGGCCAGGGTTGAATTGGGCTGTATCTTCTAAACCATGAGAGATAGGGGGGTACTTTGGCCAAGTGACTAGGGGTTATTTTTGGTGTAGGATCCAATTTTGAGGTCTGATTGATGCTTGGGGCTGTCCTTATACTAGAAAAGTGAGTCTGATGGCTATAGGTTAGGTTTTGGAGCACCACAACGCCCACAAGCTAATAACTCTGGTTGTCAGCAGAAGATTGGGGATGATCAAATCAAACCCAACCAACCTCCAGGTTCTCAATGAACCTTCCCAACTCTCTGCAATAAAGCGCTTGAAGGGTACCAGATAACTGAGGGCGGCTGTACAAGACAAAGCACTATGTTTTAAGAAGCTCTAAAAGAAAACAGTAACTGATTTGAAGCAAGGATAACCTCAACAATTCTCAAGGAACTCAAGATTTGGCTGGCAGAATGCAACTCCAAAAAAAATAAGGGAGATATAAAACTCCAGGTCTTAAGATTAATAAGAACTCTTCAATCAATCTTGATTGGCTCCAAAAAGATGACCAAGGAGGGATCAACACCAGTATGGTCAGAGAAAGGGATCAAGGAGTGGTATAACACACTCAAGAATTCCAACAGACAGAATTCTCTTAAACTGGAAAGGCTATTGGTTGGTGATAAGGATCAGGCCACAGAGGGGCAAAGACTCAGGATGAATGGATCAGGGGGCAATCATAGATATACCCAGGATGAGGATGAGGATCAGATTTAAATGATAATGGGGGACATATGCACACACTCCCATGGATGTTTTGAAAAAGGCAGGGGAGAGCCCCTCCTTTTGTAGACAAGAGGTCTGTAGACTATTTACAAGAGATATTTACAGATAGAGGAGAAAAAAAGTTTTTTTTTTTACTATAATGAAAACTAAAAGATAAGACCAAGGGAATCCATCAGCCCTTGCCAATGATGGAAAGGGGAAGGTGAAAATGACAGGGGACCCGCAAGGGAAGATGACTGACAGGCCTGGCCAACAGATGAACTTGGATGAGCGGCAGCGGGCCCTGGGTGACATGAAAAGGGATCCGCATGGACTACTGATGAACCACACAGGAGACCTGGGAGCTAGGGAATAAGCCAATTGAAGGGGGGGAACTGGAAAACCAATGGGCCTTTGGACCTCACCAATCCATGCCAATTGCCTAATGAGTGGTAGCTGTGGGGGTCAGATTCTCTTCTTTGATTGTCAAGGTGGCTAAACTATAGCTGGCCATGTTGGGGGTTTCATCCAGCTTGGAAATTGGTTGTTGGGTGATTCCAGAGCCAGGTTTGCTCAGCCATGAAGCAATGAAGCGCTTTCCGGCATCTTTTATCCTTGGTCTGATGCCAGTGGCCAATGGCACCACACCGTTAGGATCCGCCTTGGGGACCTTGTCCAAGTTGGCAGTGTTGGGACAACTATGGGTGGTTCTAAGGATGGAGCCATTGGATGGATGAGAGGATAGATGGGATAGGGTGCCAAGATGATTATTCATGAAATCTTGAGAAGCTGGATGACCAAGCAGGCCGGCAGAGCAAGAAACCATGGAGAAAGGGCTGGATAGGGAGGCACAATTGCAAGCAGCCAAGGATCCCATGCTGGGATGTCTCCCCAATCCAGCGGTGGAGGTGATGGATGACGCCCGGGAGTGAAGCAACTGAGATGCTTTGGAGAAAGACCTTGGGCAATTATGGACTGAGGCCAGGATATGCAGGACATCAGGCCTGTTGTAGGCTGTCAACTCAGCTGTCTTGGGCCCGTTTTGCAAAAAAAAAAAAAAAGAAAAAGAAAAGAAAAGAAAAACAGAGAGCTGAAGGACAAGGAGTGAAGCAGGCAGGACTTGAACACCGGGCACAGGGTTCTAGGAACTGAGAGATCTTCCTAGACAACTAGGAGAAGGGAAGGCTGAGAACTGGGAAAAAAACTAAGAAGTCATTCTAAAAAAAGTTTTTTTTTTTTGGATCTAAATGGAGGCTATAGAAAAGTTCATAAAAATTTTACTTTTTCCGTACTGGTCCAGAGGTGTCCCAGATTGGGCACCAAATCTCTCCCCAACTTACAGAATGTCCCTAGTCTGCATCTGAGTATCTTTGATGATACATATAAAATAAGAAACTGAGGAATTGAAACAGAAAAATGCCTGTTTGATCTTGAGGGTGATTGAAAAGGGAGCTTGATCCATCCAAAGAAAAGGTCCTGGAAGTGGCTGAGATAAAAGAATGAAGGAGGTGTCCCAGGTGCTCAAATATGTGGCATACAGTAGAGTTCACAACAAAATGCAGCAGATGACCCCTGGAGGTGCACAATTGGGAGGACTTACTTCTGGAACAAGTTGCCTCCACAACAATGAAATTTCTTGACCTAATCAGCAGAGAACCTTCTGGCCATCTGAGTACCATCCAGCTCCTCCAAAAAATATGATCCACCTCTGACTTGACGGACCAATTGATAAGGACCATTCCAGCGGTTAGAGAAAAGGTTTCCCCACTGAGTTTCCAAGGATTGATTATAAGCTAAGACTAGATCCCCAGGATTCAAGGGATCCCTGATTTGATTGGAGTGCTTATCCTCCCAATACTGGACTGATTTTTCTCTTGACTCCATCATCTTCTGATAAGCTCTGTCACAAATATCTTCACTTTTCTCCAGTTGCTTGGATCTGGCAACTAATAGATCAGTGGTGGAAGAAACCTTTTCCCAAGAAATACCTAAGAAAGATTCCATTTCCAGATCAAGAGGAAGGACAGCCCTTTGTCCAAAGAAAATTTCATAAGGTGAGTAGCCAGTGGTTTGTTTGGTTGAAATTTGATTGGAGAAGAGGACCAGAGGAAGAAATTTGCAAGAATTCTTCCCGCTTTCACCATCCAGCTTGACAAGGGCAGCCTTCAAAGGAGCATGGCTTCTTTCCACCATGCCTTGACCTTCAGGATAATAAGGAGTGGTAACCCTATGTTGACCAAGAAGCAATTGGATCATTTCAGCCAGTTTTCCGCCAAACTTAGAGCCACCATCAGTTGAATAAGATCTAGCCAAGCCATGCCACATTGTCGAAGTCTCATAGAGAAAGGCTGCTACTGATTCAGAGCTGAGGTTCTTAAGGAATTTTGCTTCAACCCATCCAGAAAAATTATCCCTAGCCACTATGAGGTACTTAGCTCCACCAGCCTTAATATGAACTACATCCATAGAAATCCTTCCAAAGACAGTGGACTCTCCAGTGCAATAACAAATTTCCACTGGGTGCCTAAGATCACTTTTCTGACATACTTCACAATTCTTCCACCATTTAGAGACTGATTTCTTCAAGGATGGCCACCAGAATTGTTTGGATATTCAACAATAAGTTTTAGTTTCCCCACAATAACCAAGGCCTTCATGGAGACTTTCAATGATTGAATCTTGTTTAGAAGGGATGGTGACAACAATAAGAGCACAAGGGTTGCCTCTTTTCATAAGCCTAGTACCTTGGACAAAGAAATTGGAGGACTTCCTTTTGATTGATCCAAAATCTTCAGCAGAGAGATCAGTAGACCATTGGAGAGTGGAGAGATACTGCTCTAATTTAAGCCAGAAGCCTTGTTGGAAACAAGAATAATCTTGAGAGGAAAAGGTGAAGACAGGACAAATTAAGGGTTCCTCCTTGTCAAAATCCACTCCAAAATCCAATTCTTCATCTCCAACAGGGCATTGAGATAAACAATCAGGCATGGTGAAAGATTTTCAAGGCCTATGAACAATATCAAAAGAGAACAACTGGATGAAAGCCACCCAATGAGTTGTTGGAGTGTTTGGAAGAATGGGGGCATTGATCATTTTGATAATGGATTGTAAATTGACTTGTAACTCAAAGTGTTGACCCCAGAGAACAGTCTGGAGCTTCTTCAACATTTGGGCCACACCAAAAAGTTCCAGTTTTGGCTGGGAGTACCTGGATTCCACCTCTGAAAAAAGAACAGAATCATACAGAGCAGGACAATCCAAACCATTTTCATCTTCCTGAGTAAGGACAGCCCCAAAAGATTGATAACTCAAGTCCACAGCCAGCTTGATATTGCCAGCCCTAGTTCCATAAGTGATCTTCTTCAAGACAATGTATTTTTCAACAATTGTTTTGAGCATCCAAAATGATCGTTCACAAGCTTGGGTCCAAAACCATTCAGCATCCTTCCTGGTTAAGCAATGCAAGGGAATGCAAATTTTGGTTAGAGAAGGTATAAAGATCCAAACATAGATTACAAAACCTAAGAAACCTCTGACTTCAGTTGGATTGATGGGAGTAGGCCAAGAATGGATTTTTTTGACTTTGGATGGAGCCATCCTTTGTCCTTCCTTGCAGACCACATGACAAACAATTTCCAAAGCAGGGACACAGGCAGCCAATTTTGATCCAGAGACAGTGAGACCAGACTCCTCAATTTGAAACAGGATCCTTTCCAGAGTGGTTGCATATTCCCAGATACATCAACAGATTCATAAATGCCAGGGTAAGAGCTCATTCACCATGAAAAAAATGGTGGTGCCTGCCAGCAGGTGTAGCACCTGGGTTTGTGATTGAAACCTGTTTTGACTTTGTTGAGGTTGTGGAGTCAAACATCAAATTGATTTCTGGATGAACTCAGAAGATTCATGCAGAATATTTATGCAATGTATAGATTGAATTGAAATTCATTACATAAAAGGAAGTATTGAGAATTCTTCATTTAAATGTAAGACCATACTTTAATTGAACAACTTTTTAGCTGTTATGATTTGAATTGTACATCATGGGCCATGATTTCCAATGGTAAAAAGTTCCAAAAATAGAAGAGTCAAATTTTTAGATAATGATCATTTCAAATAAATGATGCAAACACAGATTTCCAATTTGCGGTTAGGATTGATGCTTCAGTTTTGTGAGATTAAATCTGATTTCTATTTTTGAATTCTGTACCTTATACACATGTTTTAGATAGATATGTGACAAAATACCAATACCTCTGATTCCATCTTTTAACAATATCTATTACAATAAAAAATTAGTCCATGTGTCTTTTTATATTTCCTCCTGTTTTGTAAGGAATCACCAGTCAGAAAAATCAATAATGACAGTCCTTTAGAAATTAGTATTTTTGATATCAACTTACCAAAGAGTTAATTGCCACAAAACAATAAACAACCTTTGAAGTTTGTGCTTTTTTGCTTCACAATCCATGCTTGCCACAAAACCTAATATGTTATCTTGATGTATCACAGATATTGATCCACCTTCTTGATAAACCATTGGAGCATTGAGATAATTGAGGCCAAGGTAGGGATTTCTTGAAGTATCAATTTGTTCCAAAGGAGAAAAGGTTTCAACAATGAGGAAATATTGTGCAAAGTTTGTTTCATGAAAGATGGACAATACCTTCCCCATCTCACAAGGGCCTTGATTTGATGTTGATGAAAAGGAGATCTGAGAATTACTTTTATTGTAGCAATGGGGTGTTATGTGATGACAATGGAAGAGCATTGATTTGCAAGGCAACCACCCCAGCTGGTCCCATGGCAAGACATTGTATGTTGAGTTATTTTAAATGAATTGTTTTAATTTTTCTTCTTCCAAAACATTCATGTCTTTTTTAGTCCTTGAAACATCACCTGTCTTGGAAGGATAGAACAAACTTTTCAGATATGGGAGTTTGTCAGAATTGATCCCCAAAACATTCCAGCTGGATCCAATTTGTTCAACCAAGCCTTGAAGTTTTGCCCTTTCAAGGAATCCATTCAAGAGGGAGTTATCAAGGAAACCTTAAAATTTAAAAAAAATTCAATTCAAAGTGTGCCACCAAGAATCTACTTTTCAGAAATATGTGTAAGTTACGTTTATTTTTATTTTTTTAACTAATTTCAAGATGTTATTCAGCCTTTCTCCTGACCAACATGAAAATATAGAGGGGGGACCATAGAGCTTGATCATCTTAGTCATATGCTGAGAAAAATGGATTGTTGGCTTGGGTTTGATTTCAGATCCCCAATGCAGCAATAATTCCTTCCGGTAAGCCAGAATTAATTCATCCAATTGGCACAACTTGTAATCTGTAAGTTGATGAGACATTGCCAAGTTGATGATACAAATAACTTTGGAAGTAGTGGAGGTAAGCTTTTGCTCCCGCAAGCTGCTTGCTGAGTTCCAATTCCATTCTGGAATCAAAACAAGCACTACATGAATGGTGTACAAAACCAACCATTCAGCAGCCTTAGGAGTACCAGCAGCAGTCAAACCAATGTTTCTGGGAAACCTAGTAATCCAAGATGGAAATTTGATTGAACTGGTACCCTCTTGAATACTTCTGAGCTCTTGAGGTGTAAGGCACAGTTCATTTGATGCAATACTTGTCTCTTCTATCAATGAGCCTGCTTGATGTGGATTGCTTTGATCTTCAAAAGAGTGGTCTGAGCTTTCCTGAAGGGAGCTTTGCTTGCTCTTCCCAGATTCATTTTGGCTTCCTGATTTGCTTCCAATAGATCTAATGGGATTTTTTCCTGGTGAGCTATCTTTTTGCTTTCCTTTGTCCTTTGATTGAGGCCCAGATTTGCATGAGCTGCTTGTGGATTCATTCTCAAGAAGTGTTGGAGAACGTCTTAAGGTTGGTTGAAGATGTTCAGATGCAGAATTTTACCAACTTCTTGAGGATCTGGGAGGATGGAGCCCTGGAATTTTCTGGACTACAACAATGGGTACAGAAGTTCTATGCTGAATATTTGATGAGCATTCTTGCTGCTGATTTGCCCAATGTTGAGCCTTTTCAATTGGATTGGGAGAAATATCTTCAAGGTTTTTTGAGGAGCTATCTAGGAATGTTTGAAACCTCCTCCTGGTGACTCTTTTGGTGTTTTTGGGTGATAAATAGTGCTTTTGTTTGGATCCAGATTTGAGGCTGCTGACCTGACTAATTGTTACACTTCTTGGGTAATTGTTTTTCCTCCTTTCCAAATTTTGAAGACTTTGGCCAGCCTTCATTATTCCAAGGTAGGTGATGCTGTAATCCCTTAGCATTCCCAATATGAAGGTATGCATTGGATCAATTGTTGTCATGTTTGTTGGTGCCCAGTATGCCAGAGTTTGGAACATTGTGTAGCCGGCACCATTTAGCTTGAGAATGTTGGTTTTCTCATTGAATGATTGAGCATTATTCCAATTTGCTGCTCATTTGATGTGATCTTCATTGTTTTTTGATGGAAAAGTCTCCTTTTTGGTGTTCCAGATATCAGTCAGCTTGAGGTTACAGTGGGAACAGAAGATTGTTGCTGAGTGGGATGCAAATCCACCCATTTTATGTAAGGCAGGTGTATCACCAATCAGTGGTAATATGACAGCACGTATTACTCTTCCATGCTGATATTTGTTAGTTTTTGTGCAGAATACTCCTTTCCAAAGATCCAGTAGCTCAGAGAAAAGAGGCTTGAGTAGATTATTCAGTTGGAATGAGGTGCATTCCTTGGGTGTTGGTGTGAAGCCATACACAAAAATATTGTGTGGCTTGTGTGGAAGATTAAAACATATTAAGAATATTACACCAAGATAGGTGCTTTTACCACTGGTCTTGATTCCATGGGGATTCATCCAATCAATGTAAAGTCCAAAGACAAGGTTCCCTGTTTCTGCTGTGTAAATCTGATTGGTTTGATCCTTGAATTCTTTCCACATAGTTCCATCCCAAATATCACAAAGTTTGGTAGGATTAATGGCTTGATGCCCTTGAGGTGCACTGAGTAATTCTTCAAACCAAGGGAGCAGAAATTGCCTGGAAATCCACTTCTTGAGCAATTGGTACCCAAACTGCTTCAGTGGATAAAATTTAGATTTGTTCTTGTCTTGTTTCCAAAGTTTTGATCCACATGTAAAAGGCTCCCCAGCTATTGAATTAACTATATTATGGCATATTGGATAATGCCTTTGTTGTTCCCTTTCTTCATCATTTTGGGCTTCTGAAGAAGAAAGTACTTCATCCAAAGGATAAAGTTGGTAAAAATTTTTAAAACAGACATTTTCCAGTAGATCATTTGTAATTAAAAATCATTTTTTCAATTTTGAAAGAACTTTGGGTATTTCTGCTGAATAGTTGGGCTGGCCACTGAGAATTGAGTTCATGCGGATTTTCTCATGTTCAATCTTGATGTATTTCTGACATGCATGGTCACCAATGTTTTCCTTAATACTTTAATGAAGGATTTGGAGTGATGAGATTAGGGCACTTGGAGTAAGATATAGAAATTGAAGAGGTTTCATCTCATAAGTATTGTAAATTTCCATATTTGCTGGCGGGGATTATTGTTGTATTTCACCATAGCAAGGATCTCTTTCAGGTTTTGGCTGTGCATTGGAATCTTCAATTGATGGCTTGAATGTGAAAAATGATAGGATAAATAAGAAATTGCATGCCAATTGCAGGATACATCAAGGAATTTACTCTTGTGCAAGATTTTCACTTACAGCCCTGATGTTTGCTTCTAGTGGTTCCCTGGTGGAGTTTCTTCTGGTAGTGGATTGGAAAATGTTTAGTTTCTTTGGGTTTTATGTTTTGAAACCATAACATTTCATCAGTGACCTTGATAATATTGATAAAATGCAGGAAAAATTCAGTCAAATACATTTGTAGAATCATTTTATTGCATGATATGGGTTTGATGTGCTTTTTTGGACCTTCCAACACCATTGTATATATTCCTGCCATTTTCAAAAGTCCTTTGAGAAAATTTAGGACATTGGCTATCCAAATGTTTCCAACTCTGGTAGTGTTCTCCATAGTTTTAATTGATTTGGATGTTTTGGTAATCAGATTTTTGGAGGTTATCTGAGATTTATTATATCAAAGGGAAATAGAAATGAATCTTAATGTAACTTTTGATTTGATCTTATACCTCCTGGTGAGCTTAAGTATTCCAAAAAAAAGCTTCTATTTTGAATATTCATATTCACTTCAATGGGCAAGGGATGGAACAGTAGATTTTGCATTTTGAAAAAGCTTTCAAACTAATACATCATATCAACTGCTCATGGTTACCCTACCTAAAATACTTAGCCTATCCCATTTTGTTTGGATTCAAATGCAAGTTCAATTGCCTTGATGGAACATCACATATTCTATCTTCAAAGTAATTATCTTATTACAAAACCATGATTTCAAATCATCTTCTTGTGTTACAAAATGTTAATGATGCACCATTAGACAAGGAAAATCCATATGCCTAAAGTTAGTGGGATTTTCTTAAATTACACAATTCACATCTGGGAATCTTTATTTTATATATATTTCTTTCATAAAAAGATATTTGGGAATGATTAACAAGTGGGTGATCTCAACTTGACTGCCACACAATGAAAAAATGTATTCAGGATATTACAATTGAAAAAAGATATCATGTAGCTTTCCAAAAGGTGGTTCATCAAATATAATATACTCATAATTTTTGAATGAGATTGTGTATTCTGTCCACAAGTGGATGTTGGTTTTGTCCACTCTTACTTCAATATCTGTTTGGATGTAAAAAATTGTTAGAGATTTATTTATTTGAAAATTCCAAGAGATTAAGAGTGTAACCTTCATTTTTAACCTCTTCAGGTCAGGGTGACCCCACATCATTGGATTTTTTACATTCAGTAAATCTAGATTTAAATATAATTACAAGTTTCTGGTTGACAAAACAAGAATGGGATGAAAATAAAAATACATCTAGTACTCAAGAAAAATTTCACCAAAGCCAATGTTTCATCCAAACATACTCCTCCATATTTTTTCAAGTACTGATATAAAAATTACACTATTTGTAATATATTTACAATGTTTGTGTGGTTTCCATTAAGCTAGAGGGCTTGGAAACTTGGGTTCTGAGATATGAAACTGCCTCTGTGAGATCAACATCTGGAAGTAAACCCAAGGCTCTTTTTTCAACTGGATTTATATCCTCCAGAGCTTCCTCACTTAACCAGTTTTTAGGTATTGAAGTAGGAAGTGTTGGTGGGTGATCACCTCTTGGTGAATTATTTGGTTTAGCAAGTTGACTAATTTTCAATTGTCTATCCCTCTTGATGTGCGGGTTTTTGGCAAGTTGAATGTATGCTTCATCCAGGTAGTGATATATTTGGGATACATGTTGAGCCCTCCAAAAATTTGCATGATTGAACAATTCCTCATCTGCACCCTCAACATCAGATATGAATCCACTGTCCAAGAAAAGAGCAGAAGTTTCTGGGAACATGTCCATCATATCCAGCTCAACTGCTGTAGTCTTTCAAATTTCTTTTTTGTTTTTCTGTATTTCAAAACATGACAAGCAGTGAGTCATTGATCATGAAGAGAGAATTACAAAAGATTGATTTGACAAACTTTCTTCTTGTTGAGACTTTGAGATGCAGAAACATTACATTTTCTGCTGCTGGAGCCTGTTTCTGCCTTGTGCTCCTTCTTCCAAATAGCCTTCTTTGAGACAAGCCAACAATTTATTATGGCAAACCTGTTGGATGGGGTGTTGTCATTCTTATTTATTGAATATGAAGCAGTCCTCCCGCTTTTGTGGCACATCTCCCATGATCTGATGATTATTGCAGTCAGAGAGGAATTCCAGCAAGATGTTGCATTCTGTTCCCAGTGATAGGTGCATCTGGGAATTCCAGAATTTTGGATCAAGGCCCTGGCATGGGCTATCAATGTCTCATCATGAGACTGAATTTGGCCCAAAGCATTAGTTTCCAGGGATCAAGATTTTGAAGTAATATTTTGTTGTAATTGGTGCAAGGAATCCTTCGTCACAAGTTTGAGCTCCTTTTCTTGCAGTTTTGAATTGGAGCTGTACTGTTTTGGCGGGCCAATGCTTGATGCTATTGCATCATTAATGGTTGCCTTCTTCATTGCCACGTAATTTTTTAGGGATTCTAGTTCATTTTCAGTTGGAAGATTAGGAAGTTTTTTGTTGTTGGAATCCATTCCAAGAATTGATTTTTTCCAATCAAGCAAGGACTTGTAAATACCACTTGAAGAAGCAGGGATGCCAAGATTGCGCACATGGCAAGAGAGAGAATATTGTTTTTGGGCCAAACGTTTTTTCTTCTTTTGGTGTTGGTGGGTTTGAGAGAGCTTTTGTGCAATCATGAAGTAGGATGGGGTTGCAGAGTTGTCAAAATCTTCATCTTCCTCAACACCAGGCATATTGACTTGGTCATCTAGAAGGGGAAATCTTGATGGCTCAGGGGTTGGTGATGTTGGGTTGGCTGGGGTTTTGGCATTTCAGTAACATAAAATAAGCACCATGATTTAGCAATGTGTTTGTATTATTGTCATGGAGATCTTATGCTGGGGGGATTAGGTCTTACTGGGTTCCATGTCTAATTTTCCAACTTAGTAACCAGATGACAATGTTTCTGATTTTGTGATTTTGTATTGATTTTTCACAAACTGATAAATAGGAAGTTAGATTTCCTTATATTGAAGTTTGGAAAATTTTCAGAAATCAAGATATTATATATTATGATTCTGCTTTGTTCTAAAATCTTTCTTCCAAGTGGGCAAAGGGTATGGACATAAGTATACTTGGAGATTTGAATGGAATCTTCTACAACAAGGGAAGAGCTCAATTAGAAATCAATTCATGATTGAAATAGAAAAGAGACTCTGTGGCTGCCATCTTCCCCAAAAAGTGTGATCATTTTTTTTTGTGGCACTTATGAATCATTCATAAAAATATATAGGGATCATGCAGTCAAATTTGAGTTATTCATTCTGTGAATTTCTTAAGATAATAAATAGGAAGAGCTTCCCATTGAATTTCATGATTTTAATTATCACAAAAAATTTCAACAGAAAGCAATCTTGACCATTACATGTTTCCAAAAAATTACTCATTCTCATATCTATGGAATTGACCAATAATTATTGAATGAGAAAATGAGATCAAGAATTCCAGCCACCATGAGGAAGAGCTGGAGTTGAAATATACCAAGATCCAATTTTCCATAATATGAACTTCAGACTACTCCTTTCCAATCTTATTGATTTGGTTGAAGTGCTAATTGAATAATATATCATGTAGACATGGATAATACTGGAACAGGTCCAATTGCATGTTGCATTGCTGTGTTTTTATTATAAGATTCTTGAAATCCCCAAAGATGCAAAAATGCAATGCTGGGTACCACACAGATGCAGGTTTACTGCATAGATTGATATTCAGTGGGAATTGATTGTTGAGAGTTCAATTTTGGAAACTGAATAATAGAGAAATATGATGAATCAGGTGTCAGATTTTGCATGGTGCAAATTCTTGGAAATGAGGATTATAATTTTCCTCTTTCCTGAATTTATTTTGACTAAATCTGACCAGATAATATTAGATAAATAATAAAGGGCAAGAAGAAAAATTCATGGTTTTCAATTTCATTCTTTTTAAAATGGTGTGATATGAATTCCTGCTACGTCTTGTGAAGAAGGCAGATTGCTGTGTAATTACTGGCTCTTCTTACACCATTAATTAGGATCAATGACATAACTAACATTTCTCAATCATCATTCCAAAAGAATATATGAGAATTCAACATGCCTGGATCACTTAGCTCAAAAGAATAAAGAAAAATTTAACAGGGGTGCATAATATCATTGGGAGATTACATTGTGCAGGATTCAACTAATTGATTTGTTGGAATAGGCAGGTGTATATCACCAAAGTGTCTGCTTCACCACACCAAATGAATATGAGACATGTCCAGGGAGGTGGAAAACTTATCATAAGTTTTCCACCTCCCTGGACCTATGTGCATATGATAAGTTGTCCACCTCCCTGGACCTATGTGCATACAGGAATCAGATTGCAAGGGAAAATCATGTGGGAACGCTGGGGAGGTGGAGGACTTGTGATAAGTTGCCCACTTCCCTTCAACTACATGGTAGCAGGATATTGAATATGCCAAAAGATTGATGATTTCTGGGATAGTGGATGCTATAGCACAAGTTTTCCACCTTCCCAGCTTTCCCACATTATTTTCCCTTGACATCTGATTCCTGTATGCACACAGGTCCAGGGAGGTGGACAACTTATCATAAGTTGTCCACCTCCCTGGACATTACCTATACATTTACCATGCAGTAAAGCCACTTCTAATTTGATGGGAAGGTGGAAAACTTAGCATAAGTTGTCCACCAATCCAAATTCATCCCATCTTACATTCCAACCAGTACAAATGTTGTACAACTCATGCACACTTTGAAATCATTTCATGAAATAACTGGTAAGCATTTCAGCACAAAGAGGGTATGTTTGAATTATATACATTGAAAGACATGTTTAACCATATCTGGATTTTTAAGCACATGATCTAGTGAAAATTTCAAAAGGAGGACAATTTTTGAGTTGAAAAAAGGCACTGGGAACCATTTCTTTTGGAAGTAATGAGCAAGAAAAATTATTAGGTTGTTCTGTTGATTAGATAGCCACTGGAAGGAATGTAGTTGTATTTGCAAAACAAGATCAACCTGAATGACAATTTTGGGCTGCCAACTGCTTTTAAATCTGCAATTGAGGGGTGGTTCCTCCTGGTGAGGTGGTGCACTTAGCTCAAGTGGACCACCTTACCAGGAAAAACTGGATAGAATTGTTGGTGAGTTGCTTTGAATGATGAATTCTTTTTCAATTACTGGTCATTGACTTTCTGAAGATCTGTCTTGGAATTTTGTGCATTCAAATGATTTCACCTTGTTCCCTCCCTGCCTCTATCAACATATAAAAATTGCTGATATGGTAAGGCACTTAGTCTTACTGTGACATCCTCTGAGAAAAGTTAGAAGTCATTTTTATGCAACAAAATAAGGTTTTTTTCCCATTCATGCTTGAGGAAAAATCAAATTGTGAGGAGTTTGAACTTGCAAGAAATTGATATTGAGTATTATTTCAACTGAATTGTGTGTGCAAGAAATACATGATATTTTCTTGATTCTTTTCAAAACATCAGTATTTTTTGGGATAAAATCCAATGATTACAAACCCTAATTCCACTTTCCAAAAAAAAAAAATTTACCCAGTCTCTAACTATATGGAAAACCTCTCAAATTAGTAACTTTTTCCAATTGGTCATGCTTCAGAATGTTTGTGTTTCTCTAGAATAAAAAGGGCCCCAAAAAGGATGTATTGTCCTGTAATTTGACAAGAATTTAAAAACAAAGGTTGTACACCAAAAGTTTTGAATGAATCATTAGACAGAATCATAAACTCCATCTCAATTGAATTAGAAAAAGATCAGTTTAAATCAATCCCATGCCATGGTGGTCTTAATCCTAGTCTGAGAACAAATCTCCATTGCCCCAATGATTTCTTCCTGTAAACCTTATATCTGTTTGGTTATATTAGCTGGTTTTTTCTGGCTCTCTTGGTGCCCGTTTCCCAAAATTGGGTTGTAGAGCTTCAATTGATTATTCTGGAAGCTCAACTTGATTCAACCATACAAACCCTTGCAGAATATCATATGCTAAATTAGCAAACTTAAAGGATTTATCTTGGTTTGAAAATGAAACATTGATATGAATTTGGAATTTAATTAATTGTCATCATCCTTCAATCTTCAATAAAATCACTGGCTTGGGGCTAAGAATTCCCCTGAATCATTAAAAATTAATACAGAAAGTGGGAAAACCGGTCTCCACTCTTGAGAAAATTTCAATGACCAATTGGTCCCCCCACCATCTTTCTTAGTCCTTTTCATGAATTTTACCATGTATTCTAGACTCTTTTTCTTTTATTTGCCTGTTCTGCAAGCCATCAAGGGGAAATTTGGACTGGTAAAAACCTTTCAAGTAAACTTAAATCAGCATGGCTTATTCAAATGGTTCCAAAAAACCATAGATTTGCATCTTTTTGTTGTTGTAAACATTTTTGAGTGGGAGTGGGGGATTCCAAGGAACATAGATGATAAGAATGAATGAATCTTCCAGATAAAAGAAGAAAAAACAGGTTTTGCATGACATATGACTATGATTTGCACTGAAAATCATCAGTCATGATCCAATCAAGAGCTCAAAACATCCTGCAAGAGTTTAGGTCATGCCATACAGAACTAATCAACCTATCAAAAGTTTCAACTGCAGTGGCTGAATTCAACTTTTTGGGGTCTCTGAAAGTGCCTGAAAAGTATCTTGCCCTTCTGAAGTTGTGAATTTCTTCAGGTGGTCATGAACTGCTTGGTTTGAAATTATAAATAAGTTCACTTTATCTGGTTTGGAGTGTCTATCTTTTTGAGGCCATTCTCAACTGATAAGCATGAGGAGATCTTTTGTGTTGTTGTGAAAGACAGTTCATTTTGAAATTCTCATCAGCTTCTGGTGGAGTAACATTACTATCATCCAGTGCTGTATCTAGGAAATTCAGAGAATACCAAGCAAGGGTGGAGGTGAAGGATGAGGGTGATTAAAAATTCCATTGTGTTTGTGAGTTATGGAAGATTCACTAGATTAAAAAATGACTGAAAGAAATCATTGGTTTTCAAACTACAGATTGCCACGTATTATTATTTCCTGAAACACCCAGAGATGCACCAAAAAACATAAATACCCATATGATCAACTGGATGGTGGCCTAGGGAGGTGGACAAATTAGCCTAAGTTGTCCACCTCCCAATGAATATTTCCCAATTCCCCCAAATGAGCTTGGTCTCAGTCCATAGTGTGGGGAAGTGAACAATTTTGCATAACTAGTCCAGCATGTTTATTTCTGGGAAAAACATTCTGGTACTGAAATTCCCATGCTGGAAAATATCTTTTATCCAACAGAATGAATGAAAACATGGACACATTTAAAATGAAATGGGTAGAGGTACAGGTTTTTCTGATCCTTGCATGTCCCTGACAGTATTTTCTTTTCCTTGCTTAGTCATTGAACCCATCCTGAAAAAATGATGGTAGGAACAAGGCTCCAAGAATTAAATTTGGTGAAAAATATTCTTCAGTGGATAAACACTGAAATATTTCTGTCCCAGGTAAATATCTTGGGGATGATTTGGTATGCTGGCTTATCAATTATACATTGTGAGAGTTCATTGTGACATGGATTTCAAAAGACCCTAAAGTTATAAATGGTAATTATTTTTTAAGATAAATTTGATTTTCCGGCACAGTGGCAGTTTTGGTGGACACATGAAAAAATCAGAACATTTGAAAATCACAGAGCAAAATTGATTTTTCTCACCCTGCAGAATCACACACATACTCATTTTATGAAACACCCAGAAATGATCCAAAAACATAAAATCAATTGTCACATTATAAAGTGTGTGATGGCTCAGGGAGGTGTACAACTTAGGCTAAGTTGTCCACCTCCCTGAGCCATCATGATCCAATTTCCAAAAAATGGTTTGCTCTTAGTAATTGGTATGGAAAAGTGGACAAGTTATGCTAATTTGTCCACCATGTTTGTTCCATTAACTAGTTGTTACTGAAATGCGCATGTTGGCACATACCTTTCATCCAAAAAGATAAATTACATGGAAATATTAGAAAGAAATTTGGTAGAAATAAATGATTTTGTGCTCTTGCATGGCCCTGAATATATTTTATTCATCTTTCTCATTGGTTGAAGAAACTTCCCATAACCCAAAATATTCCATATTTCTCATTTCCCAAAGGTCCCAGATATGTTGGTAATTGTTGATAAATTACATCCAACTGGTCACAGTGGGAAGTGAACATGTCTATACTTAAAGAAAACTCTTTCCAGCATGAGGGCTAAGAGGATCAATGCTGGCCACTGTGTCATGTAGGTTTGTGGCCACCCACAACCACCACCAACTGGTTGTCTGAAGGGACATGGTACACTTAGGCTAAGTGCACCATGACCCCAGAGGTTTTTGTGCATGAATCATCATCATGCAATATAAAAGGTTCTCCAGTTGTTTCAATGAATATAAATCATAAAATGTATTTTGAATAGCCAAATTTTTATCCTCAAGGGTCATTGAAAGAATTCTGAATCAATTCTACATTTTTGTTCTGTACATTACAGCCCCGCCTTGATCAATAGACCTATTGCCCAAATTTAATGGTAAATTGAGCAATCCCATTACTCTTCATGAATTTTGTAATCAGGCAGATGCACAGACACCAAAAACCATGGAAAATTTCATGTATTTTTTATTCCAAACATTTAGAGTAAAAAAATATAAGGATATAGGATTTATTGAAATATTCATATCATCAAATTTAGGAAAATAGTTCCAGTTATTCATTTAAAGTTGAAAAAAGTGAAATATCCATTGGAAAACATTTTCTTTAGAAAAAAGTATTCAAAAAACACCTTTTCTTTAGTGAAACAAAAATCATGATTATAAATCAATTTTCACAGGAATGCACCCAAATACAAAAATTGTTGCTTAATGTCACCATTACTATGAGACAAACAGGGAATATTGGTTTCATCAGATATTGCCTTCAAAGTTGAAAGTATCATTTTCAACCTTTTCAGGAGTGGAATTGACAAGGGATAATCAATAGATACCTTCCATTTCCAAACATGAAAGGCATTGCTCTCCACTCCTTTTTCATCCTCAGGAATTCTACCAAAATATCCTCAAAATTACCAAAATAAAATACTCAAAACAATGCTATTGAAATTCAAAAGAATCCCCTGGATCTTTCCATCTCACATTGTGCAGATGAATACTTGTCAAATTCACGCATACTTCTCATGATAAAATTCACACACACATCTTATGCAAGGCTTATCCACACCTTCTGGCTTGAATCACAACCACATGGAAAAGAAAATACATTGTATTTTATATCCATGTCGTATGTTTTTTTTCAAGGGGCCCCAACTCACTATCAGGGGTTTTGGCCTTTCCATGAGGCCAAAACCCATGGGCACTTGCCCTCATCTCTCCATTAAAATGGCCCAGAGGGCTTTCAAGAGCTCCAGGCCCTGGAGAAGCTACAAATGGGCCTGGAGCTCCTGCGGCAATGCCCCAGTTGCTTGTTTTCTGTTTCCAAACAATAAGAGCAAGCAAAAATCACTTTGCTTTGCAACAGGGTTGCCAAACACAACCCTGTCTCTCTCTCCCAGGTTGCCAGGGCCCTGGGAGATTTCTTTGCGCATCAACGGGCCCTGGCACCCTGCCCAACAATTCCGCTTGCCGCAAATGCATTGGAAAACGCATAAGCAAGTTTGCAAGCCGTTGAAAACTTGCTGATGCAAGCGCTTCAGCAAGCTTTGCTTGGCCGTTTGCAAGCCAAAAAACAAGCCTTGCACAACGGCCAGTCCCTTGGTTCCATTTTCTTCAAACACACCAGCAAGCAACTGGAATACAGCCCTTCAGATATCACCCAGAACATCCATCCAGGTAGGTTTCAAGCCTGCTTTTCAATTTTTGATAATCTGGACAACTAGCTCATTGATTTTGTGTTCTACCACCCTTCTTCACTGATTAAATCCACTCTCAAGTAACCAATCATCCAACTCTAGAACAATAAACCAACCTTCCAAAGCAAACCATCTATTGGACTCTTCCTCCTTCCCATTGACTGCAAACCCCTCTTTAACTTCATCCTCATCATCAATCAATTTCAAGTGTAAGTTTTCATCAAACTACTTTCAATTTTTTTCTCATTCATCATCACCAATCACAGACTGACTTCAATCCTCCTCTTCCCTCACCATAATTTTATTACTCTTCGAATCAGGACCTCTGATTTGAACCACTCAACTCAACTTTGATCATCACATATTAATCTAGAAACCATCTACCTTGTATTCATCTTGAATTTAAGCAGCAATGAAGAAATCAGCTTAACATCCACTGCTCCTCAATGGATTCCTTCTTTTCCTTGAACCAATCTTTAAACCATTCATAACTTCCTCATCATCATCTTTGAAAATTTACCATGGATCAAGTCAACTCCAATGCCTTCACCCAACCTCAAGCTCACCTGTGGCCATTGAAAATAAATAATGAGGATGAGTGTTCAAAAGTGGTTAAAATTAGCAACATGTATGGTTCTTTAATCATAATAAAAGTTTTCATATTATTGACTTTACCCTTTTTCTTTAATCTCCATCCCTGTTACTTGTATTCCTGTTGGTGCTTTTGAGACAAAATTTTTAGTGATGATGAGCCCTTGAATCTAAAGCATCATCAGGAATCAAGCCAAGATTGTTCTGTTCTTAGGCCACCACCACAACCCTTAATTTCATCCATCCCATCCTCATCCAGATCACATAAAAAGCATTGAAAAGCTAAGCGTGATTATGGCAATAAGTAGTGTGTATTGGAGTTAATCTAATTCATCACCCTGAAGAAGGTTCTAAGTCCATGCCAAGTAGTAGTACCAAAAGTAGGACTCCCAGTAAATCTACAAGTGGTTTGAAACAGAAAGTACCAAACCTATGTGGTGCTCATATATAATTCATTGCAGCAAAGACCATATACATGGCTAGCAACTCAATTTTCAGAGATGGTACAAGATCTCTATGTGATGGCAAACAATTGACAGAACCTGAGCAAAACCAACAAAAACACTAAAACAGGATCTATGTTTGGAATTGGCTTTTGTCAGGGCACTGACCAAGGATATTCTGCAGGTAATTGGGAATCACCACAAAATTTCTAATCATGTCTTTGTTGACTGATTACCATCCAACTATATTTCTAAATAGGAATATATGCAAGGAGACAGGATATGAACCCAGACCAAATAGCAAATGATGATCTGTTGTGGTCTAAGCTTCCAGTACATAACCAACTGATTTTCAATAGAATCAAATTTTTATCCAACACTGCTCATGTGAAGAACAAGGAAGTATCAGAGGAGTTCAAAACTCCAAACTGGACATCTCCAGAGTGTAATGACCGTAGGGATTCTTTTCTTCATGATTCTAATGTTATTGTCACTTGTGATGACTTTTCCAATGTTCCTCATACGGATCAAGAAGACTTGAATGGTTACACTTACGGTTTGTTATCTTATATTGAAAAACCTACTGGAACCCCAAACCCTCCTCCCTCTCAAGAAAAAGGCCATGTTCTCTCCTTTCCAACTCTTGGTTTTTTAGTTGATTATGCAAAATCTGTGGGAATATTAGAAATTTTATGGCAAACTTCTGTTTTTACTCATCAAACTACTTTTCCTCCACTGAGCCTTCAAACAACTGAACATCATACTCATTTTGGTTTCTCCTTCCAAATTAAAAAAAAACTAGCAATGGCTGCTCTTAAACTTCAAAATTGTTCTCCTTCTGAAATTGTGACTAGATTAAATGGAAAGAAGGCTAGATATAGTTAAAGATGTACTTCAATGTATATAATTCAAATATCACCTCCTTGTGCCAAAACACTTACCAGTTAATTTGTGAACTGATGTCAAAGTGTTCATGACTTGTACAACATTTGTACTTGTTGGAATGTAAGATGCAATCACTCTGGGGAGGTGGACAACTTATGCTAAGTCGTCCACTGTCCCAGAAATCATCCATTGATTTGCATATTCAAAATCATGCTACACATTTTTGAAGGGAAGTGTATGACTTAGCACAAGTTTTCCACCTCCCCATCTTTCCCACATGATTTTCTCATGTCACATGTTTTATGTCCAGGGAGGTGGATGACTTATCATAAGTTGTCCACCTCCCTTGAAATGACATTTATATGTATATGAGATATGCAGGAGAGCAGAAAATTTGAGAATTCCCCATGCTATTTGCACAAATTGTACTACGTAGATTCTAACTAATGAGCAACTGTCATTCATATTACACACATGTAACATGTGACTAGGTTTTTTAGGGTATATAAGCCACAGCTCCTTCACCGAGAGGTCTCAGTTCATTCTGATCTTAACCTCATTGTCTCCATCAGATTTCAACCGCATCATCTCCAGCTTCTTCACCTTGGAAACTTTTTTTATTATACCATGGCTGATTTCCCAGGTAAGTGTTTGAATTCCCTGGGTCCCTTGTGGTCTAATACTTATTTAAACTGGTATGATCAATTTTTAGAACAACGTGCTCTTAATCAATTGACTGCACTCCTTAATGAGGAATATGTTGAAAGATTCCATAAACAAGTATTGCAGTCAATGCTTGATTTTTATCAGAAAAAGTATAATGCAAAGGTGGAAAAGATGAGGTTACAAACCTCCAGAGATCTTGGTCTGCTTGAGCCTTCAACTGAAGAACAAAAACAGCCAATGATAGCTGATAGTTTGACTGTCCAATCAAATCACAACATACCATTGGTGAATGATGAAACAAAAACATCACAAGATCATCCTTCCCCCCAGCTTACAGTGGTTCCAGCAGAGCTCCCAGCCAACCAAACCAGTGAGTTGAGAGAATCATTTGATTCAACAAAGTTTTTATCAACAATTATCCAAATATGAAAAGCTGATACATTCCCATATCTCCAGGTGAACCTGAAACATTAACTGAAGCTGTGCCTGTGGAGGATCCAGTTCAAGAATCTGGGTTTATTTCCCTTGATATTTCCCCGTCCAGGACTCTGACAATACCCCAGTGCTGCACCCAGAAACACCAGCTGAAGGACCCCAGATTGCTCCAGGAACCAGGGCATCTTCCCGGCTGGTTGCCCAAGCTGCTTGACAAGCAGCTAGAAAATCCCAATCAAGGCCACCCTCTAGCTCTCATGCATCCTCTGAATCCTCTGATTCCAATACAGAATTCACTTGCTCAAGTGATGGCCAACCAGAGCAACCAGAAGTCATTGTTATTGAAACATCACCCTGGAGTCACACACCTGCACCCACCCTAGTCCCAACATCCCCTGATCTGGTCAGTTTCCTATTTTGAAGGCTATGCTGGATAATCAACCCAAAATTGACTTCCAAATTAATCTTCCCTTTCTGAATCAGAGTGGCCCATCTGCAACACTCCAAAAACGGAATGCATCTGATGCCGGACTCATTACTAGGGATATGGAACAGAGAACTTTGAGGCCAAGGATTGAAAAACCTTCATTGACCCAGTCATCTCAGCCTGGAGTCCAGGCTAGTAGCCAAACTGAAAACCAGGCCCAAACCATTGGGCTAACATCAAATCCTGGCTCAAATCAGCCTGGTCAGTGGAATTATTTTGTGATGAAATGAAAATCATGGCAGCTAATTCTATTGCATTTTCTAGAAATTTTTGTTGGCTTTTGTCACACAGTGGTATGTGATACCATAATAACTGCAAAGTGGACTGGCTTTCATCCAGTCTCATAGCCTTTTGGTTAGGCCTTGCCTCTCAGTTGGTTTGCAGTTGTGCGAGGTATGACAGTAGACTGGATGAACCTGTTGCGGGTTCAATTCGCAATCAGGACAAGTTTTGGGAATGGCTTGCTCCTGTGACAATTTTTGGGTTTTCCGCCTGTCAACAGCAAGACTCCTGAGTCTTGGTGGCTCCTTATGGCGTTCAGGAGTGTGTCTGAATATGGCTCCATGTTGCAAGGTCATGGGTTAGTGCCACCAGCCATACACACTTCGGGACAAAGTGCCCTTAAACCCGGGGGTACTGTCACACGGTGTGGTGCTCTTTTATGGACGCAAGTCAGGAAAGGGCTGCAGGCGGCGCGCTCAGCAATGGGAAGGGCCTTGTCGCAGCTAGCCGTGCTGCGGGCTCAGCAGCAGTCAGGTAGGCCCAGCAGCGGTTGGGTTGGGCTCAGCACCTGGAGACGGGAGACGACGGATCGCGCAGACCAGAAAGCTTGCGCCGATTGGAAGGCTTGGGCGGATCAGAAGGCTTGCGCGGATCAGAAGACTTGCGCGGATTGGAAAGCTTGCTTGGGTTGGAAGGCTTGCGTGGATCGGAAAGCTTGCGCGGATTGGACGGCTTGCGCGGACCAGGCGGACCGCGCATTGCAAGACACGCGGATTGGGTCACGCGGGTAAGCGGATACCTGGAACGGGTTGTTGGGCGGACGCGCGCGGGCAGGCAAGCTGGGCGTACGTTGATATTGAGGGGCATGGGTTATGGGGCAAGGGATGGAGGGGTAGGATTGGGCTAGGGTTCTGTGCTTAGGGGTTGTATTTCATCATTCTTGCTTACTTGTGGTTGTACTTAGGTTAGGGTTGAGAGGGAGGACTTAAATACTTTGCTCTCAACTCTGGGTTGGAGAAGGAAGGACTTCACTTCACGGACTGGACTGCACTCTAGGATATCACTTTTTATGGCATTGGATTGGATTGGATTGGAAAGGAAGTAATTCATCTTATTATTGCTCTCTCTCTCTCCCTCTCTCTCTCTTGAACGGCTGCATCCAATCTCCTTACAGACGCTTTGATCAATAACTTCCGGAACTTGAGGACGACTTCTGGGGTGTTGCTCCCTTTAGTTTCCACATCTGGGGGTCTGGCCGGGAAACAATCTTTCGTCCAAGTCTCTTGAAGGTACTCACGGATGCTACCAACAGCAGCTTCTTTTCCTTCCTCCTCCAACGGCTTCCGTGCTACTCCATGGATTTACCCGCATATTCGACTCAACATTGCGGAGGTGGAGCGATTCATCTCACGTTATGAAACAATCGCGGACTCTGAAGGCGTTTTGGATTTTGAGAAGGTGCGCCATGTCGTCCTGTTCATTGAGGACGCGCAAGCGCGTCGGGAAGTGGAGGAGATGGGAGGATACCTGAACCTGGATTGGCCGGAACTGAAGGAGGACATGCTGGCAAGATGGGGGAGGCACGGTTCTTGCTTTTGGAAGGACGATCTCAAGCCATCCGCGGAATTGGGTTACAAGGCAGGCGCGCGCGACGGGACCCGGTTGCAAGCGGAAGTGGACTACGCGGAACTGGAGTACTACAGGGCAGAGTATGTTCCGGCCCCACCACCGGCAACCATCTCTTGGGCTAGCGAACTTGCAGAGGTGGAAAGGGGCCTTGAGGCCTATCTGGAGAGTATTCAGTCTCCCAGCGCATCTGCGCCCCGCATGTGCGCAAATGGGGAGGACGACGACCATTGGCGGACGGGAAAAAGGGACCGGAAAGTGGATTCAAACGCGGAATTGGTTTCCCCAGTGGGGGCTAAGAACGTGTTGGGGAAGCGGGACTCAATGGAACCGGTGCGGCCTACTGACAGGAAGCGGGCGAGGACAACGGAACGGGAAATGGATGCTCCGTGCGGACTGGGAATTGGCAAGCGGCGGATGGATCTTGCAAAGAAGGTACACGCGGTGGCGGAAGAGACGGACCACGCGTTGAAGAATCACAACCCAAGCTGGACCTCTTTGATGGCAGGGAGCGCGCATTTGGAAAGGGTAGTGGCAGCAATGGAAAGGACGGGCGCGGAATGGACAGACGGTGGGGCGGAGCGGAAGGGTCAAGTGGTCACGCGCGTTCTGGCAAGCAGGGAGCGGTCAGAAATCTCCGGAGGGGAGAACAAGGCCGCAAGAACGGCAAAGGGCAAAGGATGTTGTGTGGACGGGGTGGGGAAGAAGAGAGCTGGGATTGAAAGGGTTTCAAAGCCTCTTTCCTCCTCCACGGCGGGTTGTTGTAAGGACGTCTTGGGGTGTTTGCTTTTGTTTGGGTTTTGCGCGCGGATGGGCTCAAATTTCAAAGGATGCACGAGGGTCTTGGCGGCGGGAGGCGCACCTAGGCGGTCTGGGACAACAATTTGCAAACAAGGTCCCTGCAGGATTGGTTGAGGCAACGCTTGGCGGATCTGGCAATGGGTGGGGCGCGGTTGGCTGAGGACAGCGGCAAAGTTGGGGGGGAGCTAGCGCGGGGTGGAAGGTTGGAGTTGGGACGCAGGACGCGGGCTCAAAAAAAAAAAAAAAAAAAATCTCTTGTTCCTTCTTATCTATTGATTCTTCCTTTTCTGTCTCCCCATGTACTCTTGAGGATACTCTCACTGGCGCGGATTTCTCACCTTCAGACTCTCACTGGCGCGGATTTCTCACCTTCAGACTCTCACTGGCGCGGATTTCTCACCTTCAGACTCTCACTGGCGCGGATTTCTCACCTTTTCCGACTTCTCACTGGCGCTGATCTTCTCTCTCCAAGGCCCGGATATTGCGCGCGGTTCTTATTTTTGCTCAGGGACTCACAAGCCCAAAGGCTACTCAATCGCGCACAACGTATGTCTTTTTTTTGTGTATAGGCGCTAAATACAAAGGAGAAAGGATAACTACGGAAGGTGAGATGGTGGGAGATCTCTGGGGACAGAACTCAAGTTGGGGGGGATGTGGTGCTCTTTTATGGACGCAAGTCAGGAAAGGGCTGCAGGCAGCGCGCTCAGCAATGGGAAGGGCCTTGTCGCAGCTAGCCGCGCTGCGGGCTCAGCAGCAGTCAGGTAGGCCCAGCAGCAGTTGGGTTGGGCTCAGCACCTGGAGACGGGAGACAACGGATTGCACGGACCAGAAAGCTTGCGCGGATTGGAAAGCTTGCGCGGATTGGAAGGCTTGCGCGGATTGGAAGGCTTGCGCGGATTGGAAGGCTTGCGCGGATTGGAAGACTTGCGCGGATTGGAAAGCTTGCTTGGGTCGGAAGGCTTGCGTGGATCGGAAAGCTTGCGCGGATTGGACGGCTCGCGCGGACCAGGCGGACTGCGCATTGCAAGACGCGCGGATTGGGTCACGCGGGTACGTGGATACCTGGAACGGGTTTTTGGGCGGACGCGCGCGGGCAGGCAAGCTGGGCGTACGTTGATATTGAGGGGCATGGGTTATGGGGCAAGGGATGGAGGGGTAGGATTGGGCTAGGGTTCTGTGCTTAGGGGTTGTATTTCATCATTCTTGCTTACTTGTGGTTGTACTTAGGTTAGGGTTGAGAGGGAGGACTTAAATACTTTGCTCTCAACTCTGGGTTGGAGAAGGAAGGACTTCACTTCACGGACTGGACTGCACTCTAGGATATCACTTTTTATGGCATTGGATTGGATTGGATTGGAAAGGATGGAATTCATCTTATTATTTCTCTCTCCCTCTCTCTCTCTTGAAAGGCTGCATCCAATCTCCTTACAGACGCTTTGATCAATAACTTCCGGAACTCAAGGACGACTTCTGGGGTGTTGCTCCCTTTAGTTTCCACAACGGTGGTATGTGGCACCATAATAACTGCAAAGTGGACTGGCTTTCATCCAGTCTCATAGCCTTTTGGTTAGGCCTTGCCTCTCAGCTGGTTTGCAGTTGTGCAAGGTATGACAGCTTTACTAAGGAAGACCTGTTGAGGTTGTCATACTGGGAAGAATCAAAGGAAAATGCAACACCTTTCACCTATTCCAAAATTATCAGCAGTACCCAGTTTCTAATTACCAATACCCTTAACCTTCTTGGCCAAAGGATCCTGTCAAACCCCCCCGGGTCATCAACAATCTTAAAATCATTGGATCTCTGTTTGAAATGGTGCAAAGAGGGTAAATTTTCATGATGCTTTCTTCCACTCCTATGAAAATAAACTGATTCTTACTTTTTGATTTATCAGAAAAGATTTGGCTGGGAAAAGGTGATGATGTTTTTGTTGGAAGCTCCTTCCTAAACACAAACTCCCTCTTTTTTTCCAAAAAGACAGTGAAGCTCAATATGCACCCCCTCTCTGAGATCCTAACTTATACCAGAGAGCCAATACGTGGGGCATACATGAAACTGAAGCACACCATTAATGACATCATAGGTTTAGTCTCACACAAAATATCACAAAATTTCCTCTTCTCAATGGAAGGTATTGACGGGACTTCAGATGAAGCTTTACTCAAAGCACAAAGTTACTTTGCCAACCTGCAAGCAGCTTTAATTGATGATTCCACCTTTGCTCAACACAAGAGGTCAGGTGCTAACCAGGAACCCAAGATGAATGATGGAAGAGGTGGCCTTCATACTGTTTTTGAACATTTTGTCTCCCTAGTCACTGGGCTCATCAACTTACGGCTTGATGAAAAAAAAGATAATCAGCAGCCTTTTATGTCAAAGGACTCTGCAGAGAAGAAGAATTGATGGGCAACCAATTCTCTAGCATGTGTTTCACACATGTTAGTTTTTGGTCCTGCTGCTCTATGGGTATTTCTAGGAAATCAACAAGTCATGCCCAAGTGGAAGTCTGGCATGCTCCTTGAATTTGGAATTCTTGTGCTTGAGTCAGGGCTGAAGGCTGGCTTGCCTGCTGATCCACTCTGGGACCAACTTGGTAACACAAGGGCATATATTCTTACTGCCTTGCAAGATATGGACTTTAGTAAAGACCAAAAAAAAAAACTGGAGAGCTGTAATTAGAATTTTTACTGAAAAATTTTCTTATGCAAAATTGGCTGAGGTCCTTCTGGAGGATATTGTGCTGGTTACTGACTATGATCTGGGTAGCCACTTTAATACTGTCTGGGCTGTTGAAACAACTACCTCTTCTAATTTATTTAAAGTTACCTCAGAACCCCAAGATTCCCATAGTTAATTCCGTTGGAATTTTAGGAAATTAGACTGTTAGTTTTTCCCAATGGATAATTCTTGTTTTCATTTTTTTTTGATCTTGAGATAATCAAATTCTTGACTTGGAAACATGGTTCTTTTGGATGATTGAATGCTTCATGATCATACTGCCCTTGAAGCTTATTGACTAAGTTGCTGATTTGAAATTGAAAAAAGATTAAGTTTAGCCCTTTAATTTCAAACCAAACCCTACATTGTTGGAAGATAATAAGATTATTTTCTCATTACATATTTCTTTCCATCATCTGCTGCAAAGCATAAAAATTGTGAAAAAATCTTCAAAATTTTTGTTTAAATCAAGAATAGAAGAGTTTTTGTTTACAAATTAATTTGATATTATGATTTTATGGGAGTCAAAAACCACTCAATGAAGAATTGCATTATTTTTTATATTAAAAACACCATCAACTGAACATTGAATTGATCCAACATTTTGGGCCTTCCATATTAAAATATCATGTTTAAATTGCCCCAACAGCATTGATGCTGTGTGTTGCTCAAGCACTCATACAAAGGTGATGTGCAACTCAAAGCAAGTAGGCACGGCACCCTGCTTAAAAATTACTAGATATCTAAAAAAAACTGCTGTTCAATATTATGATTGGTTTCTTAAAGGAAATAAAACAAAGCAAGGGATCATATCATGGCTGTTTTTAGTATACATAATATTAATCAAATCAATAAATATATCCAAATCCATGCAAATATATCTCTTTCCTAATTTTAAGTTTAGCTGTGATTTTTGTTTGGTTATCAACATCAGTGATTCACAATACCTTCATTTATCAACCAATAATTCATTCCTTAAGAAATGAATCAACCAAGGAAACTTCATTTCAATTTTTATATCATCTCCAAACCCATAGATCCAATAATATTCAACATTTCTGCTTCAAAATGCCACAGGTATTTCTTAAAATCTGTCAAATCATTACCAAAGAAATACAGTATGTAATACTCTTCAATTACTGTATTTAATGCATATAATGCTAAGCACCAATTAAGATCTCCATACAATCTATGCATAGGTTTTTATATATGCAATATTCAATTTGAAGTCATGAAATAGTATAATTCCTTTTCATTTTCTATAAATATCAAACCAAAATTGATTTGTACCCAACTTATCAAACCAACTCATGCCTCACAGAAAACACACATCCAATCCACCAATTGCTCCCAATACCCCTGAAACCTCAAGCAAAGGAAATGGTTCTATTATCCCATGAACAAAAAGGATGGTTGGAAGAAACACACCAACATATTGATCATGAGCTCAAGGAGAAAAATGAGCCATGTCCTGACATTTGGGCACCAAGTGAAATCTGGATGCATGGAGAGCAGAATGAAAGAGTTTGGGTTTGCAGACTTCAAAGAATAATTGACAGGGAAGCCTTAGAATTGCATATTCCAGAACAATTAATACCAAATGTCTGGCACCTTTGGATGGAGAGGCGTGAATTCCTTGGAAGGTGTAAGTACTTATGCTTCAAAAATCATATCAGATTTATCATTAATTTCTTTTTATTTTACAGCTGTTCCATTGGTGGTCAAAAGAAGTTCAATTCCAAGGGACTTTTAGATTTTTCTCATCAATGATTACCAGTAATTTTCACAATTATTGGATTCTCTACTTGATCTTTCATGAAAATTCCACCTATTTTCAATTATAACACAAGGGTTGATGAGAAAAGAGAATAATAAGTGACTTATCTCAAATTCAATTCTAGAAAAAGCCTTTTTATGCAATGAGGAAAGAAAACCTCATCTTTGTTTCATGAAAAAATCAATAATACATGGAAGTTTGTCAACTATGGAGTGTCTGCACTTTTGATAATCTTTAAATTTTCAAGTCCAATGCATGTTTTGATATGTGGCAAAATCCAATCAGATTTATTGTCCATTGGTTTCCTTATAAAATGAATTATTTCATCCTATGAAAATCCATGGATTTTTCCAATGAATGGGGTTTGCTAACTCAAAGGTATCAAATCAAACTATTTTTGGATGAGATCACCTGATTTTAATCTCAAAAGAATCTTGAAAAATTCACTATGACTTCAAATGAAAGAACCAATTTTTCATAAGCAGCTCTCTTTGTAAAGAAATTCAATCATATTTGGCTTAAAACAAAAATAAAAGTTTAAAAATAAAGCTTGATGTGTGTTGCAAGGAACTTGAAATCTTTCTGTGAAATATTGTCCTCCCATGAACTCCAACCCACCCATGAAGGGAAACACAAGTGGAAAGGTGGTAAGATTTGTTTTTATTTATGCAGTCAGGTTTGATAGGTCTCAAGAGATTTCAGTTTAATCTTCCAAAGTCATGTTTAACCAAATAAGATGAAATGGTTTCGATACATGAATGGAAGTAAGAACATTTTTTTATCAAAAAATTAAATTCTATCTACTTTTAATTGCAAAAATTTTATCTAAAATGTGATAAATGATCAAGAAATGAAGTTTTCATACCATTTTTGATTTAAGAATATTACCTTGGCCCTCTTTTCAATTTGGGAGAATTTAAGCACTCCAAATTTCAGATGAATCCTTGTAAATTTGAATTCAAAACCAGAAATATTCAGTTATTGAGAAAACTTTTAATATTTTCTTTACCTGTAGCAGATATCAAAACAGATTCAAAATCAGATTTTACTTCAAGTTGGATCAAAATTGCACCTCTCAATTGCATTAGAGGAAGCTTTTTTTTTCAAGAATTTTCATACCAATTCACAATTGAAATTTGACTCCCATGTAAAAAATGATAAAAGCATTTCATCAGTTTCAATACTAAACCTGGGTAAAATTGATCCTCTTGATCATACCGTGGATTTAAAAAATGGAGGTGAAATTTGCAACAACTTAAGTGCTCATCCCAGTAATTTGAGAAAATTTCTATTTTTAATAATAGGTTTCTTCTTGATTTTGAATAAATGTACCAAGAAATACTTGGTTTGCAACAGCAAGCTTTTGAATTTCATTGTAAAATCTATAAAATTATGTCAGCTGTAAAATTTAATAGTAAGTTTCAATCTATTTTATGGATTAATTCTTTTCCCCTGTTAATGGAAAAGAATTATCATTATTCCTGAAATAATTTAAAATGATAAAAATAATAATTTCAATCAAGATCCATGGTAAAGCAAAAAATGAATAAAAAATAAGGTCATTTTTATCAAATTCCAAGTTGTAGTTCCCAAAAATCTCTTACTTCTGACAATATTTTTTTTTTCATTGAAAAATGAAGAATTTGGCTCACATGCTTGAAATGAATTATAGAGTAGATGCATATCCAATTTGAGATATTAAATTTGTAAATGAACCCTTCATAATCTCCAAAAATTCATCATATTCAATAGCTGATAACTTCTGATTCAATCACCATGAAAAAAATGGTAGCACCTTCCAGCAGGTGTAGCACCTGGGTTTGTGATTGAAAACTGTTTTGAATTTGTTGAGGTTTTGGAGTCAAACATCAAATTGATTTCTGGATGAACTCAGAAGATTCATGCAGAATATTTATGCAATGCATAGATTGAATTGAAATCCATTACATAAAAGGATGGATTGAGAATTCTTCATTTAACTTTAAGAAAATACTTTGATTGAACAACTTTTCAGCGGTTATGATTGTAATTGTACATCATGGGCCACAATTTCCTATAGTAAAAAGTTCCAAAATGAGAAGAATCAAATTTTTAGATAATGATCATTTCAAATAAGTGTTGCAAACAGAGATTTCCAATTTTCTGTTAGGATTGAAGCTTCAGTTTTCTGAGATTAAATCTCATTCCTATTTTTGAATTCTGTACCTTATACATGTGTTTTAGATAGAAATGTGACACAATACCAATTCCTCTGATCTCATCTTCTACCAATATCTAGTACAATAAAAAA
Source organism: Puccinia polysora (assembly GCA_025617555.3). Classification (NCBI taxonomy): domain Eukaryota; kingdom Fungi; phylum Basidiomycota; class Pucciniomycetes; order Pucciniales; family Pucciniaceae; genus Puccinia; species Puccinia polysora. Next base: position 30,153,213 of record CM062628.1, read on the forward strand.
TGAGTGCATGTATCTTTTTATGTTTCTTCCTGTTTTCTACGTAAATACCAGTCAGAAAAATCAATAATGACAGTTCTCCAGAAATTAGTATTTTTGATATCAACTTACCAAAGAGTCAATTGCCACAGCACAATAAACATCCTTGGAAGTTTGTGCTTTTTTTGCTTCATAAGCCATGCTTGCCACAAAACCTAATATGTTATCTTGATGTATCACAGATATTGATCCATCTTCTTGATAAACCATTTGAGCATTGAGATACTTGAGGCCAAGGTAGGGATTTCTTGAAGTATCAATTTGTTCCAAAGGGGAAAAGGTTTCAACAATGAGGAAATATTGTGCACAGTTTTTTTCATGAAAGATGGACAATACCTTCCCCATCTCACAAGGGCCTTGATTTGATGGGGATGAAAAGGAAATCTGAGAATCACTTTTGTTGTAGCAATGGTGTGTTATGTGATGACCATGGAAGAGCATTGATTTGCAAGGCAACCACTCCAGTTGGTCCCATGGCAAGACATTGTATGTTGAGTTATTTTCAATGAATTTTTTTAATTTTTCTTCTTCCAAAAAATTCATCTCCTTTTTAGCCCTTGAAAAATCACCTGTCTTGGAAGAGTAGAACAGACTTTCCAGATCTGGGAGTTGGTCAGAATTGATCCCCAAAACATTCCAGTTGGATCCAATTTGTTCAACCAAGCCTTGAAGTTTGACCCTTTCAAGGAATCCATTCAAGAGGGACTTATCAAGGAAACCTCAAAATTAAAAAAACAATCAGTTCAAAGTGTGCCATCAAGAATCTACTTTTGAGAAATCTGTGTTACCTACGAGTATTTTTTTTTTTTTAACCAAGGTCAAGATGTGATTTAGCCTTTCTCCTGACCAACATGAAAATATTGAGGGAGGACCATAGAGCTTGATCATGTTAGTCATATGCTGAGAGAAATGAATTGTTGGCTTGGGTTTAATTTCAGTTCCCCAATGTAGCAATAATTCCTCCCGGTAAGCCAAAATTAATTCATCCAATTGGGCCAACTGGGCATCTGTAAGTTGATGTGACATGACCAAGTTGATAATACCAACTAGTTTGGAGGTAGTTGAGATAAGATTTTCCTCCCGTGAGCCATTGGTTGTGATCCACTTCCACCTTGGGATCAAAACAAGAACTACATGAATGGTGTACAAAACCAACCATTCAGCAGCCTTAGGAGTACCAGCTGCAGGTAAACCTATGTTTTGGAGCAACCTAGTAATCCAAGAAGGAAATTTAATTGAATTGGTACCATCTTGAAGACTTTTGAGTTCATCAGGAGTAATGCACAATTGATTTGATGTAATACTTGTTTCTTCTATTAATGAACCTGCAAGATGTGGATTGCTTTGATCTTCAGCAGAGAGGTAGGAGCTTTCTTGCATGGAACTTTGAATGCTCTTCCCAGATTTATTTTGACTTCCTGATTTACTTTCAATAGATCTAAATGTATTTCTTTCTGGTGAGATATATTTTTTCTTTCCTTTCTCCTTGAATTTGGCCAGGGATTCATGTGAGCTGTTTGTTGATGTATTCCCAAGAAGCCTTTGAGACCGGCAAACAGTTGGTTGAAGGAGTTGAGATTCAGAATATTCCCAACTTCTTGAGGAGCTGGGAGGATAAAGCCCTGGGATTTTCTGGACTACAACAATTGGTACTGAAGTTCTTTGTTGCATACTTGACGGGCCTTCTTGCTGCTTATTTGCCCAATTCTGAACCTTTTCAATTGAATTGGGAGGAGAATCTTCCAGGTGTGCTTGAGAACTATCTAAAAATGTTTGAATTCTTCTTTGGGTTACTCTTTGGGAATTTTCTGGTGACAAAGTGCGCTTTTGTTTGGATCCAGATTTGAGGCTGCTAGCATGAGTGATTTTTACACTTCTTGGGTGAGCAGTTTGCCTTCTTTCCAATTTTTGAATAATTTTTCCAGCCTGGATTATTCCAAGGTAGGTAATGCTGTAATCCTGTAGCATTCCCAAGATAAATGTATGCACTGAGTCAATTGTTGTCATATTTGTTGGTTCCCAGTAAGGCAGAGTTTGGAAAATTGTGTAGCGGGCACCATGTAGCTTGAGAATTTTGGTTTTGTCATTCAATGATTGAGCATTATTCCAATTATCTGCCCATTTGATGTGATCTTGATTATCTTTCACTGGCCAGGTCTCCTTTTTGGTATTCCGGATGTCATTCAGCTTGAGGTTGCAGTGGGAGCAGAAGATTGTTGCTGAATGCAAAGCAAATCCACCCATTTTACGCAAGGCAGCGGTATCACCAATCAGAGGCAATATCACAGCATGTATTACTCCTCCATTAGGGTATTGATTGGTTTTTGTGTAGTATACTCCTTTCCAAAGATCCAGTAGTTCACAAAAAAGAGGCTGGAGTAGATTGTTCAGTTGGAATGAAGTACATTCCTTGGGTGTTGGTGTGAATCCATACACAAAAAGATTGTGTGGCTTGTAGCGGACACTGGGTGGAAGGTTGAAACATATTAAGAATATTACACCAAGAGAGATGCTTTTTCCACTGGTCTTTATTCCATGGGGATTCATCCAATCAATGTAAATTCCAAAGACCAGGTTACCTGCTTCAGCTGTATAAATATGATTGTTTTGATCCTTGAATTCTTTCCACATAGTTCCATCCCAAATATCAGAAATTTTACTGGGATTACTGCCTTGATGCTTTTGCGGTGCCTGTAGTAATTCTTCAAACCAGGGGAGCATTAATTGCCAAGCAATCCACTTCTTGAGCAATTGGTGTCCAAACTGCTTCAGAGGATAAAATTTATATTGGTTCTTGTCTTGATGCCAGAGTTTGGATCCACATGCAACAGGATCTCCAGCTATTGAGTTAACAATATTGTGGCATTTTGGATGATGCCTGGTTTCTTGATTTTCTTCACTAGAATGGTTTTCTGAAGGTGCAGGTGCTTCATCCAAGGGATAGAGTTTGTAACAATTTTCACAACAGACATTTTCAACTAGATCATTTGTAATTGAAAATCTTTTTTTCAATGTTGCAAGACTCTTGGGTATTTCACCTGAATAGTTGGGCTGGCCAGTGATAATTGAGTTAAGGCAAATTTTCTCATGCTCCATCTTGATTTATTGCTGACATACATGATCACCAATGTTTTCCTCAATACTTTGGTGAAGGATTTGTAGTGATGAGATGAGGGCACTGGGAGTGTGATAGAGAAATTGAGGAGGTGTCATTCCAGATGTATTGTAAGTTTCCATATTTTCTGGTGGAGACTGTTATATTTCATGACAGGGAGAATCTCTTCCAGGGTTTCACTGTGCATGGCCATCTTCAATTGATGGCTTTGTTGTAAAAATTCATAGGAAAAATGAGAAAATGTACACTAATTCAAGTAAAAATGAAGGAATATATTTTGAAGAAGATTTTCACTCACAGTCCTGATGTTTGCTTGTAGTGGTTCCCTTGTTGGAATTATTGTGGTAGTGAATTGGGTAATGTTTTCTGTCTTTTGTGTTTAAGTTGGGAATCCATGAGACCTTATCAGTTATTCTTCTCATATTGATAAATGCATGAGAAAATCAGTCACATACATTGTTAAAATCATTTGATTGCAATATTTGAGTTTGATGTGCTCTTCTAGACCTCCCAAAACCATGGTATAGATTCCTTCCATGTTCAAATGTCCTTTGAGAACATCTGGGACATTTGCATATCCAAAGGTTTCTAACTCTGGTAGTGTGCGCCATTGCTCTAATAATTTTTGTATTTTGGGATAAGTCAGGTCTTAGAGGATGTCTGAAATTTATTAATTCAAAGGGAAATGAATATGAATCTTGATAAAATTTTTAAATCAATCCTATACCTCCTGGTTAGTTTAAGTATTCAAAAATGACAAATTTTCTACTGCATCCATTTTGAATATTCATATTCTGAGCAGGGGGAAGGACTTTAAGGGAAGATTTTCTATTTTGGAGAAGATTTTGAATCAATGTACCATATTAACTGCTCATGGTTTGCCCATGTAAAATAAATGGGCCGTCCTTGAGTGTTTGACTCTTAATTCAAAGTAAAATCTCTTTATGGAACATCCTGAATCTCATCTTAAAATTGATTATATTCATACAAACCCATGATTTGAATTCAAATTGGGGTATTGAAGGATGATAATTTTGCAATTTTTGATGAGGGAATTTATAAAGCCTAGAGTTAGTGTGGTTTTCCAAATTATAGAATTCACATGAAACAATATGTATTTTGGATAAATTTCCTTCTTAAAAAGATATTTGAGCATTTTGAACAAATGATTTATTTCAACATGACAGCAGTTCATTGAGAAAATGCTTTTTGGGTGTTATGATTCCAAAAAATTTTTATGTAGCTTTCCCAAAGAAGGTTTATCAAATGCCAAGTATTCAGAGTTTTTCAATGGGATTTGTCATGCTGTACACACTTGGATTTTGGTTTTTCCCACTCTTAATTTAATTTCTGTCTGCATTTGAAAAGTTGCTAAAAATTGATTTATTTGGAAATTTCAAGTGGTTAAATGTGGCATTCATTTTTATTACTCAAGAAACTTAGGCAGAACCCACATCATTTATTCTCCTAGATCCATTTAATCTAGCAATACATATGATTACTAGTTTCAAGTTAAAAATACAAGGATTGAATGGGCAGAGACACATTCACTACTGAATAAAACTATCAAATAGGCTAATTTCTAATCCAAATATTTTCCTCAATTTTGTTTAGAGCAGACATACAGAAAATACACTTTTCTAAATACTCTCAAGATGTTTGGGTGGTTTCCATTAATCTTGAGGGCTTGGAAACTTGAGTTCTAAGAAAAGAAACTGCCTCTGTGAGATCAACTTCTGGAAGTAAACTCAAGGCTCTTTTTTCAACTGGAGTTATATCCTGCAGGGATTCTTCACTAATCCAATTTTGAGGTATTGAGGTAGGAAAGGAAGGTGGGTCCTCACCTCCTGTTGAATTGTTGGGTTTGGCAAGACTACTAATTTTTGATCTTCTTTCCCTCTTGATGCATGGGTTTTTGACTAGTTGGATGTATGCTTCATCAAGGTAGTAATAAATTTGGGATATATTTTGAGCCCTCCAAACATTGACATAGTTGAATAATTCTTCATCTTCACCCTCAACATCAGAGATGAAACCACTATCCAAAAACAGAGCAGAATTCTCAGGGAAAGAGTTCATCATTTCCAACTCTACAGCAGTTGTCTTCCTGATTTCCTTCTTGGTATTCTGTATTTGAAAAGATCATGAGCAGTTAGTCATTGTACAAAGAGAAAAAATTCCTAATAATTGATTTGGACCACTTTCTTCTTGTTTAAGCTTTGAGATGCAGAAAACTGTGATTTCCTGCTCCTGGAGCCCCCTTCTGCCTTGTTTTCCTTCTTCCAAAGAGCCTCTTTTGATACAAGCCAACAATTGATTATGGCAACCCTGTTGGCTGGGGTGTTGTCATTTTCTTTTATTGAATAAGAAGCAGTGCCCCCACATTCATGGCACATCTCCCATGCTCTGATGATTATTGCAGTCAGGGAGGTGTTCCAGCTAGATGATGGATTCTGTTCCCAGTGGTAGGTACATCTAGAAATGCCAGAATTAAGGATTAGGGCACAGGCATGGGCTATCCATGTCTCATCATGAGAGTGAATTTGGCTCATGGAAGTGGTTTCTAAGGGTTGAGGGTTTGAAGAATTCTTTTGTTTTAATTGGTGCAACGCATCCTTCTTGACAAGTTTGAGCTCCTTTTCCCGTAGTTCTGGATTGGAGTTTTATTGATTTGGTTGACCAGTGTTTGATGATATAGCATCATTAATGGATGCCTTCTTCCTTGCCATATGATTTTTCAGAGATGCCAGTTCGCCACCAGTTGGAGGATTTGGAAGCTTGTTGTTGTTGGAATCCATTCCAATAATTGCTTTTGTCCAATCAAGTAAGGATTTGGAAATACCACTTGAAGATGGGGGGATCCCAAGATTACGTGCATGTTGAGATATTGAATATTGTTCTTGAGCCAAAGGTTTTTTATTCTTCTGGTGTTGATGGGATTGGGAAATTTGTTGTGCAATCATAAAGTAGGATGGAGCAGCAGAGTTTTCAAATTCCTCCTCTTCCTCAACAGCTGCCATGTTGAATTCATCATCTGGAAGAGGGACATTTGATGCCTCAGCATATGATGGTTCTGGGTTGACTGAGATTTCTTTATTTTTTTCATATGAAATGTAAACCAGAATTCAGTCTTGGGTTTGTATCATTGTGAGGTAGATCATAGACTGCAGGGATAGTTCTTACCAGGTTCCATGTCTAATTTTCCAATTTGGTACCAAGATTAAAATTTTTCTGATTTGGTGGTTTTGTATTGATTTTCAACAAACTGATAAATAGGAAGTCAGAATTTCTTTCTTTGACCGTCTGAAAATTTTCAGAAATTGAGGTATTATATATTGTGATTCCCCTTTGTTCCCAAATTTTCTTCCCAGTGGGCAAAGGGTATGGACATAAGTATGTGGGTAGATGGAAGGAAGGCTTTAACCAGGGCACAGCTCAATGATTAATCACAATTCATCATGAAATAGGAAAAGAGACCCTGTGGCTTCCATCTGGCTCAAAATTTTTTGTTGTTGTTTCTTGCATTCATGCATGATGAACACAAAAATACTGGTATAATGCAGTAAAATTTGAGTTATTTAATTTTTTGGATTTCTGAGGATATATATGAAGGTAACACTATTTATTTTCATGTTCTGAACTTCCAAAATTTAAGTCCATAAAAAACATCCTTGAGAATTATGTGGCTCAGAAAAGATTTTCATTCCCGTATCCATGGAATTGACCAAAAATATTTGAATGAGAATCAACAAACAAGAAAAAAACTCAATGGAGAATAGCTGCAGTTAGAATATATTGAGATGCATTTTTTTGTATTATAGACTCAAAATTACTCCCTTCCAGTTTCATTTATTTGGATGGATTAAAAACTGAATGTTATCTCAAGTAAAGATGGATGGGACAGGAAAAACTTGAAAACTTTCATATATTCTTGCCTTTGTTTTGTAGGATGATTTGAATTGTATTGTACTCAGAAAGATGACTCTGGAAACCACACTTAGCCAATTTTAGAACCGGAATTCACATTGGTCTGGATTCCTTTTTTGGAAGGTAGATTTTGGGAATCTGAATGATGAGTTAATGTAATGATCAAGCTTCCATGCCAGATTCTGAATGGTTCAAATTCTTGTGCATAAGAAATTTCAATTTTCCCCTCATTTTCAGAAATGATCAAAACTACATATGCTCAGATCATATGACACCATTGAAAACAGCCATGGAAGGAAATGCATTTATTTCAATTTCAAATTAGTGAAAATGAATGAGTTGAATTCTAGAGATTTATAGGAAAGAAGCAATGGGACTTCTTGCTTACTGATTGGTTGTACCCTATTACTAAAAATAAAATAAATACCTCGGATTTTTCAATCATTTTCCCAAACAGTTATATTGGCACTTTAACCACAGGATTCCTTATCTCATAGTTTACAAAATTGCAGATTTGTGAAATTTCTATGCATCAGAGTAAAATGTGGGTAAGCTGTATAAACTTCAATATATTGGGAAAAGTATTGAACAACCAAAGGTGAAGGATCATGATAAAGCTACCCAGATTCTGGGCTTCAAACTACAAGAAAATCATTGCAGAAAGTCATAAAAGATTTGTATTTCTTGTATTTCTAAAGATAAGATTAACACACAATGTTTATTTTATATAAAAACTTTCCAGTCTCAATGATTGAATCTGTCATAGAAATCAAGAAAGATCCAATGCCCTTGCTATCACTAGAACAAAATTCCTACATTTTCTCTTTGGAAATTAGGAATTTGGATTTTTAGGAATCAGAAAGTTATAATTTTCATTCAATTGCTGTATAAGATATGTGATAAGAGCCTTTGATGGTTATAAAAATAATATTTTACTTTCTGGCCAAATCATGTCAAGAACTTGATATATTCCTAGGACTCACGTACCTCCATACAGTGACTTTTGAATCAATCAGTCAAAGCCTTTTGGTGCGTAAGGATCACTCAGCCCTTGATGCATTATGAAATTTTCTGTATGCATGATTTTCAACTAGAAAATTTTGTCTTTGATGTGTATAATTCAAGAATCCCCTGTATCATTCACCTTAGCATGAATCAATTTCTTTTCTATTTTTCCAAATAAAAGGGCCTTTCTAAAACATTATATCTTTTATTGATTTCCTTCAAATTAGTCAATGATCACAAGATGAAATATTTATTGCCAGTCAATTGTTGAATTGCAGATGATTATAAATGATTTTAACATTGTGTGTTGAGAATATGCACACATATATCCAAATGAAAATAACAGTGATCCACCCCTCAATCAATATTACAAAATTTGGGGTAGGATGGTGCACTTATGCTAACTGCACTATTGTCCCACAAGAGTTACATTTATTTCTTAATTCAAAGAAATATATTCATTCAAAATTATGCTTCATCAAAAAGGAAAGTGTTTGAACTTCCTAGAAATTTGGTATTAAGCACAATCAAATGAAACTTGAGTACACATACATGATTTTGTTGGATGTTTTCTGATACTTACTCAAAGAATAAACCATATTTTCTGATTAATTAAAATGATTCAAAATTCTAATACCACATTTTGGTTATTCTTACAAATTTTGAAATTATTCATAATGTTAATGATTTTTGGCAGAGCCATATCCTCTGCATTTTTTCCTCCAAAAACAATTACCGGTATCAAAACAGAGGGTTTTTGCCCCCAAAACACTCTTGTTTGCTACCTCTTGTTTGAAGAAAAAAAAAAGTTGCCTTGTCCACCCAAAGATCACAAAAAACCATCTGATATATTCACATTGTCATTATCAATCTAATTAGGCACACATTTGTTTCAATAATTCCCACACCATTGAGATGTCAATCCTGGTCTCATAAATCATCTATGTGAGATCAGTTTAATGTCCATTGTTTCAATATTATCTTCACTTTTCCCCCTCATCCTGTTGTGGGATGAATTATCTTTCAATTCTCCTGGCTTAATTTGTGCTTTCTTCAAGAAATTGGGCTTGGGATGTTCCAGTTACTTCATTCAGGGCTCAACTGTCATCAAGTCCAAAAATACTTGCATTATAATGTACTCTGAGTTATCAATGCAAGTAGATGTACATGAATGTGCATTTTTAACAATCATGGATAATAATTTGGACAATAAGTCTCATAGTGCTTGCATATACAATAAATTTACATCTTTTTCTAAATTAATTGCTACAAATGATGAACTTATTACAGGAAGGTGGAAGGACTAAACCACTTTAAATAAATTACCAAATAACCATATGGCTTGACCAAAAAAAAAAAGCTTGTTTATGAAGTTGTTTAAAGATTCTGGGTCCTTGAGCTTTCTTTTGTTTGTCCTGAAAGCCATCAAGAGGGAATTTATACTAGTAGGAAACTTGAAAATAAAGTTGCCTATGAGGGGGGTGATTAAAATTGTTTAAAAAGATGATTCCTTTGTGTGGTTGTTTGTGGAAAATATGATTATTTTAACATGCACATTTTGAATTAAATGAACTTGTAATGATAGAATTAATTTTTTACTAAAAAACTAATTAGATTAATCATTTTTTGAGGCATGAACTTGATTTGAAACACATCAGTGATGTCCCAATCAACAGCATCAAACATTGCACCAAAGGTGAGCCCTCTGCACAGAATATTAATGTACCTCTGATCAATTAGAAATGGAGGGACAAAGTCAGGTTAGATTTTTCCAATTTAACTTGAGGTGTTCCCTCTGGGCTAAGAGGAACATTTCTGGGGGGGTTCTGAAAAGCTTGGGTATCCATAATAAACACAAGGCCTTGATCATTTTTGGATTGGCTTTGTTTTGGAAAAAAATCCTTGACTGAATAGGATAAGGAGAATTTTGAGAGGGATGGTAGGGCTTTGGTGCTGGTTCACAGAGTGGATGATATCAATATCCTGGGTTTTGGTTGCCATTTGATGGAGTGGCGTTGTTCAAAAATTGAACCCATGAACATGTATACATGATTATGATTATTTCTAAATTGGTTTGATACCTGAAAAAATTTGACAATGTCCACAAACAGAGATTTGCTCTTGGGAAAATTGTGCTGGAGTGTTGGGGAGGTGGACAACTTAGCCTAAGTTGTCCACCTCCCCAACCCCCCTGCATGATTTCCTCATGGGGAGTTTTTTGGACATTCCCATGATCTGGGTAGGTGGAAAACTTATTGTAAGTTGTCCACCTCCCTATAGATGGTGTATTGTGATGATTTACACCAGGCTGAAAGGTTTGGTGATACACTGGCTGATTCCCTCAAATTGAGTATTCCATTCCAACTCAATGTACAACTGTCAGACTTTTGTGATCCTTGACTGGCATTGATGAAAATCATTTGAGCTGAATTAATTAGTGCAACCTCACACCTTTAGGATATTGGGAAAAATTGTCATAAAATTTGATGAGAAGAATACTTTTCATTTTGAAGAGTGTGACCTAGTTTAGGTTCAATCCTATTATAGTTATTACAAGTGAATATGCACCCTTCTTAAATATAAGTAAATGCATTCTTTCTGTAATGGTTCAACATTTCTTCTGAATGCTGAACCTAATCAATATTTGAATTGAAAACTTCTCCTTCCTTAAAAATTTTGATTTCAAGCTGGAAGTTATTAGCAGTTTCCAAATAAGTCAATTTGAAATTTTGTGAAGTCTGATGGAAGATCATAACATCCATGTTTTTATTGATTTTAGGTGGAATTTAATTTTTCATTGAAACTATTAATAATTATATGTGATCATTGTTATTTCTCACTTTTTTCAATACCTTGAAAACTTTCAAAATATCTACAAAAAGGGATTTGCTCTTACAAAAATCAATCTGAAGGGTTGGGGAGGTGGACGACTTAGGCTAAGTTGCCCACCTCCCTAAACCCTCCCCCGGCCTGATGTCCTTTGGGGGAGGTTTCTTTACCCATTCCTAAAGTCTGGGACTTAGCCTAAGTCGTCCACCTCCCTATACATGGTGTATTTTGATATTATGCACAAGGCTGGAAACTTCATATTAAATGGGATAAATATTAACATGTAAGCAAGTCTGTAGATTCCAAATGTGATCACCAAATATTCTGTGACACAAGATATGCCCATTCTGTCATTGCCAAATGTTGCAAGGAACATTGCTCATTGTTAACAAATTATGTTAACCTTGTCCCATTTCAATGGTCCCATTTCTATAATTTAACATGGAGTTTTTCAGCAAGAGTCCAAAGGTGGTTAAAGCTGGCCACAATTTGAAGGTGTTTTCAGGTCAGCCACACCCAACACCAAATCACGGTCCCCAGGGACATGGTGCACTTAGGCTAAATGCACCATGCCCCCACAGATCTATAGGAATAATTCACCATCATGAAATAGCGGAAAACAAGACAATATCTCACCAAATGTAAACTATAACAGCAATTCTGGACAGATAAATTTTGATCCCCAATCTTAAAGCATTTTATTTTCAAGAAATATGATATCATGGTCTTATGAATCCCCACCACGCTTAGATCTAGTGACATCCTGGCCAATTTGCATTCACAATCCAGGCAATGTCTCTTTCTTTTTTGGATATCCTTGTGATCCAATATTTTCCCACAGATCAACAACATTCATAATTTTGATGTTCCTCTTTGTCTCAATTTTGAGGATCAACATATTTCAGGTTTCCAGGTATATTTGAAAATTCCATTCTCAAAATTTTGAAAAACAGTCCCAGGTTTTGATGGTAAGTTTGCAATTGGTGAAGGAAACATTGGGAAAATGATTTTGCCATTGCAAGTTATAATCCACTTTTATTGAAGTGCAACAAAAATCACCCTGACACATTGATTTGGCAAGGTATGCAACCAAATATAATACTTATTCATTAATGGGACCATTACTCTTTCAGCCACAGGAATAGTTATTTTGATCATTTATCTAATTCAAATTTGAAAATATCATTTGGAACCTTTGCAGAAGTGAGATTGCAATAGGATTTTACCTAGATACTATTCAATTTTCAAACCTCAAACTCATTTCCCCATTCATTTATTATGCCTTGAAACTATACCATAATTTGCATCAAATATTCTTAAGGACATACTCAAAAAGTTATTATTTAATTTTCTTAATGTGGACTGCAATTGCCAATCACAATTCACATTTTCAATGTGATTCATTAATTTCAACCAAACTGCATTTATGACTAATCATCAGACAAATAATATGTATGTTCAAATTTGATTGAACCATGGTATGTATTGATTGTTCTTGCATGGTCTAGTTATGCCAAATTAGGTATGTAATGGATCATTGATAATGACCCAACCCCCTCCCCTCAAACAAGCCTTATTATCATTCCACCATGCTCCACAAATGGAACTGAACATTGATGGAAAACCTTGCAACTTTTGGCGGTGCAGGCCCAACGCCTTTGTTGCAACAATGCTGCCAACGCGACTTGAATCGCGTTTGCACCTTTGCTGCCGCAGCGAAAGGCGCCATTTGCTGCCAAGCTCATCACCAGAGCTTGGTCGCCAATGTGGCCATCTGCCAGGACGCTTCCAAAGGTCTGTGCGCGACCAAGGTCCTGGCTGTATTGCGCACAGCCTCCGCAATTGGCGGACCGATTCCAAGGCAAGTCCTGGGCATCGCAAGTGCTTTGCTTCCTTTGCAAAATTGCTTGCTTGTCCCCAGGAACAACCAACAAAGCAACGGCCCCTCAAGCAAGCAACATAGGCTGTTTTTTGGCCATGACCCCATTGGAACCCAATGCCATCCAGGTGGTAAGTCCTTTCCTTTTTTTCATTCGTTTTGATCATTTGGCTTGTTTTAACGCTTGCAAAGCGTTGCTTTGAGGCTAACTCTGTTTCTTCATCTCTACCTATCCCACTCGCACCACATCCTTTAGAACATTTCCCCAATCCTCCCCAGTCATCACCAACAACCTTCCACTCCAGATTCAACCAACTCCAACACTACATCACATTTTAACCCTCTTCCAGTCATCATCATCCCAGTAAGAACCCATCAACCTCTCATGTCCATTGTTACCATGTTTTTTTTGTCTCCAACTGATTTTTGATTGATCATTTACTGACTTGAATCTGTCTCTTCCTTACCGTTTATGTTTTCCTTCTTCCATTACAGACAAATCTTGCAACAAAATGTGGAAAGATTCATCATTTTCCTTATTGCCATTGAACCTTGGCTTGTCATTCTTTTATCCATCTTGATTGCAGGCTGAATCATCCACCATCCAAACACCTTGCATCCTCCTATCCCGGTGAAGATCATTGGTTAACAAATCCATGTACAATCATGAAACATTTCTTTTTCAAACTTTTTAAGGTTAACAATGGATCAAGCTAATGTTAAAGCTTCCACTACATCTAATCCTCACACATCCATAACCCTGAAGAGAAACTACAAGTTGCAATCCTTGGAAACAGTTGGAGGCTCTAGAATGTATGAATTTCATTGAATATAAACACATTATAGCGCCTCATTTGACTAACTTTAACCATTTGATTTTCTTACCATGTTTGAAACTTGAAAACCTGGTGTTGTTTCTGAAACACCGTTCGTAGTTATGATGAGCTTGTGAATCAGAAGCAGCATCAGGATTCAAAAACAGACCCAACTGTTACTAGAGGACCAGCATCACGTATGATCCAAACCAAGCCATCTGCATCCAGAGCTTATAAGAAGCATAATAAAGCAAAACGTGATTATTCATTTAAGGAATCAACTTCCGAATCAATTTATTTTGTTACTTTGAAGAAAAACCTCAGTCCCTGTCAGGTAGTGGTACCCAACATGAGCCTACCAATCAATCTACATGTTGTCTCTGATTGAAAATATCAACCATATATTGTCCTTAAGTATGATTCTCTTACTCAACAACCATACACATTCCTTGCAATTCAGTTCTCTGAAATGATCCAAGATCTTTACATCATGGCAAACAATTGGCAAAACCTGAATAAAACAAATTGTAATACCAAAACTGGATCTATGTTTGGAATTGGATATTGTCAAGGCACTGACCGGAGATATTCTGCAGGTATTTTTTCCTCAATTCCAAATTGATGATCATGGGTTTGCTCAGTGATTTATGTTACAAATGATGACCTAATAGGAATATATGCTAGAAGGTGGGATTTAAACAAAGAAGAAATTGATCTTGATGATCTCTTGCGGAGTAAGCTTCCAGTCCATAATTAATTGGTCTTCAATCGAATCAAAGCTCTCTCCAACACGGCTCATGTCAAGAACAGAACAGTATCAGAAGACTTCAAAATTCCAAACTGGAAATCTCCAGAGTGGACTGATCAAAGAGACTCATTTCTTCATGCATCCAACGTCATTGTGACTTGTGATTACTTTTCAAATGTTGTTCATACAGATCAGGATGACCTCAATGGTTATACTTATGGATTTTTCTCTTATATTGAAAAGCCAAAAGGAACACCAATCCCGCCGCCCTCCACAGAAACAGGTCACGGTCTCTCATTCACCACCCTTTGATTCATTGTGGATTATGCAAAAGTTGGTGGTATTGTAGAAATTTTATGGCAAACATCTGTTTTTCCACATCATACCACTTTTCCTCCACCAATTCTCCAATCAACAGAACATCATACCCATTTTGGTTGCTCATTTCAAATAAAAAAAAAGCTAGCAAATGCCTCCCTGAAACTTCATGGTTGTTCTCCCAAAAAAATTGTTTCTAAAGTATATGGAAAAAAACGTAGATATGGGTAAAAAATTTATTTGTATGAAATGAAAAAATCACTCGTTGCTCTTGAATTAACTTGATTTTTCCCAAAAGTCCATGGAGAGTGTGCATGCATGGTAAAATAGACGTACAAATTGGATTGAATGATAACAGATCAAATGAGTGATGGACAACTTATGCTAAGTTGTCCACCTCCAAAACATCTCTAAAAGATTTGAACTAGTCATGCTTCCCCACATGTCAATTGTCTGGGGAGGTGGAGGACTTGTCGTAAGTTGTCCACCTCCCCAGCAGAAGACCACTATCAATATTATGCACATAGATGGAAAATCTGTTGATACACAATTCTATCTTGAGAAATAACCTCTGTACCACAGGGAGTCAACAATCTTTCAAATTCCCGGAAATCCCCCCATGGGGGTTTGGGGAGGTGGATGACTTGTGATAAGTTGTCCACCTCCAAAAGTTTCCGACAAGATTTGAACCAGTCATGCTTTCATGCATGTCAAATGTCTGGGGAGGTGGACGACTTATGACAAGTTGTCCACCTCCCCAGCACAAGACACATATTCATATTATGCACTTAGACCGAAAATTTGCCAATACACCACTCTATCTCCAGAAATAAGCTATGTAGATTCCACACGTGATACATCTTTCCAACATATTACACACACCTGTTACATGTTATTGTTTGTTTGTATGGTATATAAGCCAGTCATCCTTCACCAAGAAGTCCTGCTGCATTCTAGTCTCAACCACATTATACCCAACAATTTTGACCAATCAATCTTGAATCATTATTGACCTGACTACCTACCTTGAGTAAAAAATGGCTGATTTTCCCAGTAAGAGTTTACAAGTCCTTGGTCCTGTGTGGTGTACTAAAGATTTGCAATCATCCATGGATTCCTTAGAACAACGTACTCTCAATCAACTCAATGCCCTCCTGGGTGATGATTATGTTGAACAAACGCATAAGAAAGTTCTCCAGGCAATGCACGATTTCTATCAGAAGAAATATGATGAAAAAGTGGAGCAGTTGAGTTCACAATCTTCCATAGCTCTTGGTCTTGTCAAATATTCAACTGACAAAGAGGAAGAGCCAACGGAACCTGTGAATACAAATGTACCCCTATCAAATCAGGAACCTTCAAATCCTGGTTTGACAGCAACTAATTTGGATAAATTGGTTACCCAGACCACTTTATCCCTTGTGGATGACCAGGCTCAGCAAACCAGTGAGTTGAATTTATAATTTGATACACCAAAGTTTACATTGGAATTCATCCCAATAACCAAAACTAATACAGTCCCAATGTACTCAGTTGAATCTGAAATACCAGCTGAAACTTGTGTAGCCAAAAACCACGTTCAAGACACTGAAATTGTTCCGGTTCATCCTGCAATTGTTGAGGCACCTGAGAATCCCTCATTGCAACCACAAGTTGATGCCAATGTTGCCCCAGTGATTGTTCCAGAAACTAGGGCATCTGCTAGGATTGCAGCCCAAGCTGCTCAGCATGCTGCCAGAAGATCTTTGCACAGGCCACCCTCAAGCTCTCAAGCTTCTTCTGACTCCTCTGATTCTATTACCGATCTTAGCAGCAAAAGTGAGGTGCAACAAGAGCCCCAGGAAGTATTTGTGATTGAACCATCACCCAGGAGTCCCACCCCTGCACCAACCATAGTTCCAACATTGCCTGATCAGGTCAGTTTCCCCTCTTCCATGATTTCCCTCATATCAAACCAAATATTAACTTCCAAATTTACAATTTTTATCTGGATCAGAATGTCTGTACCACCATTCCTCAAAAAAGGAATGCTTCTGATGCTTGAATAAGCACTGAGGATGTGGCACAAAGAAACTCAAGGCCAAGGATTGTGCAGCAACCAGTCAATCAGCAGCCCCAGCCTAGGGATGATGCTACTAGCCAAGGAACAACCAAGGCCCAAAACACAGGGCCAAAATCAATTGCTGGTTCACATCCACAAGGTCAGTTGAAATATTATCTGATACAATGAAAATCATGCAAACTAACTTGATTTCAATCCACAGGACTTTTCATTGGCTTAACAAAGGAAGATCTCTTGAGGTTGTCATACTGGGAAGAAATAAAGGACCTTGCAACCCCATCAACCTATTGCAAAATGATAAGCAGTACCCAGTTCCTAATATCAAACACTCTCAATCTTCTTGGTTGAAGAATCATGTCAAACTCTCCAGAGACATCTACTATCCTGAAGTCTTTGGAACTTTTTTTGACACGGTGCAGAGATTGTAAATCATGAGAATTCTGTATTCCACTATAATGCAAATCAGCTGATTCCCACTTTTTGAATTAACAGAAAAGAATTTACTAGGAAAGGATGATGATATCTTTGTCGGAAACACCTTCATAAATACAAACTCTCTCTCCCGCTCTAGAAAGACAGTCCAGAACAATGTCCATCCCCTCTCTGAAATCCTGACTTATACAAGAGAGCCAATACGTGGAGCCTATGCAAAGTTGAAGCACACATTGAACGACATCATAGGAGTTGTCTTCCATAAAATCTCAAGAAACATGCTCCTCTCTATGGAAGGGATTGATGGAACTTCTGATGAAGCTTTGCTGCAAGCACAAAGCTACTTTTCCAAACTTCAAGCAGCTGTGATTGATGATTCAACCTTTGCTCCACACAAGAAGTCAAGTTCCCAGCAGGAGGCTGAGCTCAATGCTGGGAGAGGTTGTCTGAATACGGTTTTTGAATAAGTTGTCTCTCTAGTCACCGGGCTGATCAACTTAAGACTGGATTCAAGGGAAGATAATCGACAGCCTTTTATGTCTAAGGACTCAGCTGAGAAGAAGAATTGATGGGGGATCAATTCTCTAGCATTTTTTTCACACATGTTGGTTTTTGGTCCCGCGGAAATATGGATATGTCCTGGAAATCAAAGAGTGATGCCCAAGTGGAAGTCCAGCATGCTTCTTGAGTTTGGTAGTCTTGTACTTGAATCAAAGTTGAAGGCTGGCCTATCTCCTGATCCAATCTGGGGTCAATTTGGTAACACAAGGGTATATATCCTGACTGCCTTGAGTGATATGGGATTTGATAAAGATAAACAAATTAATTGGAGAGATGTAATTAGAATTTTTACTGAAAGATTTTCTTATGAAAAATTGACTGAGGTCCTTCTGGAGGATATTGTGCTGGTTACTGACTATGATATGGGTAGCCACTTTAATACTGTCTGGGCTGTTGAAAAAACTACCTCTTCTAATTTAGTTGAAATTACCTCAGAACCCCAAGCTTCCCACAGTTAATTCCGTTGACTTTTTAGGAAATTAGACTGTTAGTTTTTCCCAATGGATAATTCTTGTTTTCAATTTTTTTTCTGATCTTGGGATAATCAAATTCTTTACTTGGAAACATGGTTCTTTTGGATGATTTAATGCTTCATGATTGTACTGCCCTTGAAACTTATTGACTAAATTGCTGATTTTAAATTGAAAAGTGAATAAGTGTAGCCCTTTAATTTCAAACCAAATGCTACATTTTTGGAAAACAATGAGATTATTTTTTCATTACATAATTCTTTCCATCATCTGCTGCAAAGCATAACAATTGTGAAAAAGTCTTTAAAATTTTTCTTTAAATCAAGAATAGCTGGGTTTTTGTTTACAAATTAATTTGATATTGTGATTTTATGGGATTCAACAAAAACTCAATGAAGAATTGCATTATGTTGCATATTAAAAAAACCACCAATGGAAAATTGAATTGATCCAATATTTTGGGCCTTCCATATTAAAATATCATGTTTGGTTAGCCCCAAAAGCATTGATGCTGTGTGTTGCTCAAACACTCATACAAAGGTGATGGAAGGCAACTCAAAGCAAGTAGTCATGGCACCCTGCTTAAAAATTACTAGAGATCTCCAAAAACTGCTGTTCAATATTATTATTGGTTTCTTAAAGGAAATAAAACAAAGCAAGGGATCATATCATGGCTGGTTTGAGTGTACATAATATTAATCAAATAAATAAATATATCCAGATCCATGCAAATATCTCTCTTTCCTAATTTTAAGTTTAGCTGTGATTTTTGTTTGGTTATCAACATCAGTGATTCACAATACCTTCATTTATCAACCAATCATTCATTTATTAAGAAATGAATCAACCAAGGAAACTTCATTCCAATTTCCATATGATCTCCAAACCTATAGATCCAATAATATTCAACATTTCTGCTTCAAAATGCCACAGGAATTTCTTAAAATCCGTCAAATCATTACCAAAGTAATACAGTATGTAATACTGTTCGATTACTGTATTTAATGCATATAATGCTAAGCACCAATGAAGATCTCCATACAAACTATGCATAGGTTTTTTATATATGCAATATTCAATTTGAAGGCATGCAATAGTATACTTCCTTTTCATTTCCTATAAATATCAAACCAAAATTGATTCGTACCCAACTTATCAAACCAACTCATACCTCACAGAAAACACATATCAAATCCACCAATTGCTCCCAATACCCCTGAAACCTCAAGCAAAGAAAATGGTTATATTATCCCATGAACAAAAAGAATGGTTGGAAGAAACACACCAACATATTGATCATGAGCTCAAGGAAAAAATTGAGCCATGTCCTGAAATTTGGGCACCAAGTGAAATCTGGATGCATGAAGAGCAGAATGAAAGAGTTTGGGTTTGCAGACTTCAAAGAATAATTGACAGGGAAGCCTTAGAATTGCATATTCCAAAACAATTTATACCAAATGTCTGGCACCTTTGGATGGAGAGGCGTGAATTCCTCGGAAGGTGTAAGTACTTATGCTTCAAAAATCATATCAGATTTATCATTAATTTCTATCTCTTTTACAGCTGTTCCATTGGTGCTCAATAGAAGTTCAATTCCAATGGACTTTTAGATGTTTCTCATCAATGATTACCAGTAATTTTAACAATTATTGGATTCTCTAATTGATCTTTCATGAAAATTCCACCTCTTTTCAATTATAAAACAAGGGTTGACAAGAACAGAGAATAATAAGTGCCTTATCTCAAAGTCAATGCTAGAAAAAGCCTTTGTATGCAATGAGAAAAGAAAAACTCATCTTTGTTTCATGAAAAAATCAATAATACATGGAAGTTTGTCAACTATGGAGTGTCTTACCTTTTGATAATCTTTAAATTTTCAAGTCCAATGCATTTATTTTTTTGATATGTTGCAAAATCCAATCAGATTAATTGTCCATTGGTTTCCTTATAAAATGAATTATTTCATCCTATGAAAATCCATGGATTTTTCCAATGAATGGGGTTTGCTCCCTCAAAGGTATTAAATCAAAGTATTTTTGGATGAGATCACCTGATTTTAATCTCAAAAGAATCTTCAAAAATTCACTATGACTTTAAATGAAAGAACCAATTTTTCATAAGCAGCTCTCTTTGTAAATAAATTCAATCATATTTGGCTTAAAACAAAAATAAAAGTTGAAAAATAAAGCTTGATGTGTGTTGCAAGGAACTTGAACTCTTTTTGTGAAATATTGTCCTCTCATGAACTCCAACCCACCCATGAAGGTAAACACCAGTGGAAAGGTGGTAAGATTTGTGTTTATTTATGCAGTCAGGTTTGATACGTCTCAAGAGATTTCAGTTTAATCTTCCAAAGTCATGTTTAACCAAATAAGATGAAATATTTTCAATGCATGAAAGGAAGTAAGAACATGATTTTTACCAAAAAATTAAATTCTATCTACTTTCAATGGCAAACATTTTATTTAAAATGTGGTAAATGATCAAGAAATGAAGTTTTCATACTATTTTTGATTTAAGAATATTACCTTGGCCCTCTTTTCAATTAGGGAGAATTTAAGCACTCAAAATTTCAGATGAATCCTTGTAAATTTGCATTCAAAACCAGAAATATTCAGTTATTAAGAAAACTTTTAATATTTTCTTTAACTGTAGCAGATATCAAAAGAGATTCACAATCAGATTTTACTGCAAGTTGGACCAAAATTGCACCTCTCAATTGCATTAGAGGAAGCATTTTTTTTTTCAAGCATTTTCATACCAATTCACAATTTAAATTTGACTCCCCATGTAAAAAATGATAAAATCATTTCATCAATTTCAATACTAAACCTGGGTAAAATGGATCCTCTTGATCATACCATGGATTTAAAAAATGGAGGTGAAATTTGCAACAACTTAAGTGCTCATCCCAGTAATTTGAGAAAAATTCTATTTTTAATAATAGGTTTCTTCTTGATTTTAAATAAATTTACAAAGGAAATACTTGGTTTGCAACAGCAAGCTTTTGAATTTCATTACAAAATCTATAAAATTATTTCAACTGTAAAACTTAATAATAAGTCTCAATCTATTTTTGGATTAATTCTTTTCCCCTGTTAAGGTAACTGAATGATTATTATTCCTGAAATCATTTAAAATGATAAAAAATAATCATCTCAATCAAGATCCATGGTAAAGCAAAACATGAATAAAAAATATGGTCATTTTTATCAAAATCCAAGTTGTAGTTCCCAAACATTTCTTCCTTCTGAAAATATTTTTTTTTTCATTGCACAATGTAGAATTTGCCTCACATGCTTGAAATGAATTATAGAGTAGATGCATATCCAATTTGAGATATTCAATTTGTACATGAACCCTTTATAATCTCTCAAAATTCATCATATTCAATAGCCAATAACTTCAGATTCAATTGCCTGCAAATTCTCTCCCTCCATAAAATCTACACTTCAAACAACCCCACAACCTTTTCAAGTGCTAGTTGAAGACTTCCCTATATTATAACATGGATTATAGACCTCCTCATAGTTCAAAATCCATCAAAACTTGCACATTAAACAAGGAAGTAGCAGAACATTTGCCAAATTCCAATGACCCCATAAGTCTATGCCTACGTGACTATGTAAAGACTATTTTAAACATGAAATCTTGAGGATACAGGGTTCCGCCCCCGCCCACTGAAGATCAAGTACAAGTTTTAAACTCAAAAAGCATCAATACAATTGACCCAAACAACAACTTTTTCAACATGGAAACAACCAATGAAAACCTCTATGGAGGGAAGAAGAGCATTCCTGGAAAGTTCAAAGAGCAATGCCAGAAAGAATTATAAAGCTATGGCATAAATGTTCCAAATTTCCAATGGGACCATCATAATTCAACAAAGTGGGACCAAATATTGTCAGAAGTGATAATAAAACATTGGTTAAACGCTAAGGACAATGATCCATTTACAAATTATCCACTTGATATTGAGTTTTGCAAGAAGGACATACTCTTTGGCCTACTGGAACGTTGGCTACGTGGGCAGAAGGATAACTACATGAAGCCTAGGACACATAACAAGAATCCTAGGTCTAGAGTTAAACACAGAGTAAGCTTAAGATTTCTCTCCATTTTCTGAATCCTCTTAGCTAAAATTTTGGTCTTGAATCTGCAAGATATACAGAAACCGCTTGGCCACTGCAGAGCGCCATATGGGAAAGGATTTGGCAAAATGCCTTCTCCCTAGTAAGGAATGCTTTTCAGATACAGAAGAAGACAATGAGGGGAAATATCACTCTGTCCAAGTGTATTGGAGAAGCAAAATTTATTCACAATTTCTTCATAATCTTGATAACAACACTCTCAACTATTTATCTGAGATGAAAGGTGAACTTCAAGCTAAAAAAAAAAGTAGAATATGGAAGAACTTATGATGAAATAGTCCCAAATTATCAGATGAAACCATGTGAATCCCTCCCTTCTAATTGTTACTGCCCTCTATTTCTTGCCACATTAAATTGGACAGAGAAATTTGTTTTGGAGATGAAGCCAGTAGAGGATAAACTAGAAAGATTAGCAAAATTACTTGAAACCCACATTGGTTTGAATAATTTTCATTCCAAGTAGTTCTATATTTCCTCTGTTGTCACCCAGAAAACAATATCAAAAGCTCTAAATTTTAGAACATTTTTATTTATTAATTAATTCCTGCTAAATAAAACAAATCAATATCACTAGATCAATTCTTTTTAGCTTCCAATATTATAAGAAATATTTATAACAAAGTTTCTGCAAAAAGACATTAGAGAAATAAAATCATTCAAGGCAATGGTTTTCTTTTTGTAAATTCATTCTTTTTGTAAAATAAAATGTGAAACTCCTCAATTATTTCAATTTCAAATTGATTTATTTGAAATGTATAACTGAACTCAATATCTATGCAGTACAATATTTCCAACATGTCTGAGTAGATTTTTGAATCTTCAGTTAAAATTTAGAGTGACATTTCAATTTCCTAACTCAAATTGAGATTTATTACATTTTGCAAGAAGAAAAAGAAGATATTAAAAACTGAATTTAATCCGTTCAAAAAATACAATTTTTTTCAACCACAAAATAACAAAAAAAAAGGACCCTCAAACCTCTTGTAATGATCAAATAGGAAATAGAAATAAAAAAAGCATCAAAATCTTGACTTATCCAACCCAGGTAGTAACATTTATGTGTCAGGTGTGAAACCGCACTGCTTCACTCCTCTATCACTTTACATAAAAGTGAATTTCCCCATAATTCCAAATCTTCTGTATTCCATGCATGCACTAGAATTACTTGGAATCCTCAAGAACTGATACAAACAACTTTTCTCAGGTTCCAACTCAAGTTAGAAACAGAGTTTTCTCAGAGTCAAAACCAAGTCAAAACAAGTTTCAGGTGCTACACCTGCCGGCAGGTGCAGCCTTTTTTTTCATGGTGAATTGCCCTAAAATTCTTTCCCTCCATAAAATCTGTTGAGTATTCTCCCTCTCCTGCCCTCATCTCTCACCGCACCTCTGCGGGCTTGAGTACTTCTTCATTCCCATTTCTAACCGCGCCTCTGCCCCCGGATGCGCACTGAGCCTATGACGGGGACCCCAATCTGTTCTTCTCATCTACACTCAATCTTATCCCCTTTTTTAAATCCCGGGACCTCCAAGACGGAATCTTTCCTTTTCTTATGATCTCTATCTTTCTTGTCCTATGTTTATTTTTCCTCTCTTCTATCTTTCTCATTTGCTTCCATTTCTGTCTTCTCTTTCACAATTTCCTTGCCAATAAACATTCCTCCATCAAATAACCGCTTGACTCAAATACGTCTAACTCTGACTGGTAAGATTTCAATCTCTCCAACAAGGCCTCATCCAATGAAGTCTGACTCCATGCTTCAAACAGTCCATCTCAATCTATACTTGTATCCTAGTTCTTTCTGTTCCTCCGTTGTCTTTCCATCAATAGATCTCCTCAACTCAAAACTGTATCCTTGAACAAGGTCCACTAACCTGCGCTGTAGGACCCTACTCTTCTATCTTCCTATTTATTTATCTTTCTTTTATCTTCCTTTGAAGTCTCTTTCTGATACGCTTCTTTTTTTTGTTCCCAATTTCTCAGCCTAAGCTGGTTATAAGTTCTCTAGAAATTAAATCAAATCTTAATATGGTTAAAAGCCAAAGGACCTACCAACTTAATTGATCACACCATGAACAAACCAGCCAGAGAAAACAATTACTTTCACCAAGTTTCTCTAAAAGCATCAGTCAACGCCATACCCCCTTTAAATGAAGAGAATTACTCCATCTGGCAGGACAAGATGCTCATTTTGTTTGACCTCAAGGATATCAAGGAGGCTATCACTTGAAATTCTGGCCCACTGTTGTCAAAACAAGATAGAGAAATCAGAGCAATACTACTATCCAAGCTAGACAGTACTACTCACGCAAATGTAGTCAACTCCACAAACATCTCCTCTTCTAAGCTTTTATGGGCCAAAATCACAAGAAGATTTGCCTCCTCAGAGACAGCAAATTGAGTGAGAGTATTCAATTACTCCCTCCACTCCGTCTTTGGGGAAAATGCCATTGAGGGTATCATCACCAAAATGAGAAAAGCTATCACAAGAATGATGGACGTTGGGATCAAACTACCTAATGATATCTTGGCTTATCTACTCCTGTTCAAATTCCCTCCAAAACTCAAAAATCTCAAGCAACAGATTATGCACGTAGAAAAGAACCTGACAATGGATGTGGTTTTCAACCATCTTATACAATATCACAACAAGAGAAAGGCCCAATTCAACGTAAATAAACCCCCCACGGACGTTTCACTAGTCTCAACTAAAACAAGGAACTATAAGGACAAGAATAAAACCAAGATGAGATGCCGCAAGGGGTATCATGACCCCAATGAACCCCACGCAGAATCTTTGTGCTTTCATCTTCACCCCAAAGTTGCTCCTGAATGGTGGATCAAACAAAAAAATGAATGGAAAAACAAGACCAAAAAGAATCCAACAATCAACTACCATGCCTTACTGACTCTCTGGATCAACGCAGATAATAATCCTAATTTACTCTTGGACTCCGGAGCTAACGTCCACATCTTTAACAACCTGAAGTATTTCTCTTCCATAGAACTACAAGACGAGTCCAAAGAAATCAAAAACGGGAAACTGGAAGCCAATCTCAAAATACAAGGAATTGGAACTTTCAAACTAAAATGGAATGATTCCATGATCACACTTGAAGATTGCGCTTACCATAGTGGTCAATTTTATCAGTCCCGGTATCCTTGCAAAGAAAGGTTGTGACCTCACTCAAACCGGAAATGCATTCAAGGTGACTCAAGGAGGTCAAATTGTGCTAAAGGCTTGATAAGAGACAACCTATTTGTCATTGAAAACCCTCAATCAACTGGCCAAAGTAATGCTGTGAATGTTGCTAATCAATCCGCCAACTCTTCCAATACTCTATCAGAACTACACAAAATGTATGGTCACGCATCCATATCCACTCTCAAACCTCTCCTAAAGGACCGTTTCTCCAATGAGGAGCTCCGGAACGTTCAATGTGACAGCTGCATCAAAAGTAAAATCACCAGATCCTCCTTCTCCAATACTTCCACTCCCCCCAGCAAACCTTTAGAACAAATTGATCTCAACTTGGTTGGCCCAATCACTCCCCAATCAAAAGCTGGACATCAATACTTACTCACTCTTGTCAAAAACTACACTTGCTACCTTTCCTGCTTTCCTCTGACCTCTAAAGATCAGACTCCCAAAACCATCATCAACATTCTAGAGACTAAATATAAACATTTACATTATTATCCCTCCGAAATATTCTCAGATCAAGGAACGGAATTCACCAACTCCACCCTGAAAGACTTTGCCAAAAAGAAATTCATCAAACTCCATACTTCTGAACCGTACCATCCTCAACATAACGGACAAGCTGAAAGAGCCAAAAGGACAATCATTGAATCCGCCCGGTCCACCTTCTCCTCCTCCTGTGTAGCCAAGAATTACTGGCATATAGTAACACGTAGCTGTTGCTTTATGCTGAATCAGATCCCTCAAGCAGGTAACCAATCACCTCCCTGGGAACTCATGTATGGTAAGACTCTCCCAGCTAATTACTTACAACCTGTAGGCTCCTCTGTGATCTAACTTTCCAATTGCCTTCAAAAAGGAAGAAAATTTGACAAAAAAGGTCTTGAAGGAGTCCTAGTCGGATTCAATCCTATCTTTCACTCCTACTTGATTCTAAACACGCTTGGAGCCGTAGTAGAGACTAAACACGTTAAGTTCCTCAAGAATCCACTAAAAAAATTCCCTTTCTTCAAATCTCCAGGCTTAGAAATATTCTATCAGCCCAACTCAAATGCCTATGAAAATGATTTCTCCACAAATGAAAAGCAATACTCAATTAGGGAACCTGCCTTGGGACCTTCTGACTCGGACTCTGATTGAGAAGATGCTCTCCACTCCATGCCCCAATCTCCGCCTCCTGCTTCCCATCCTGAACAGGATCCACCTCGGCAAAGACCTTATCTCCGTCCCAGGCATGAAATCCAGAAATCTCAGAGATACGGGTTCAAATCTGACTTGTTTGCAGCAAACTTCTTAAGAAGGTTCTCAAACTCTTCCTGCCACTTGCCTAACACAATCCTCGGAATTTTAATGCAATTCAATGGTGACAGAATCTTTCTAAGTCAACTGAAACATATTGAACAAGGTCTGGAAGAATTAGGTCTCACCAACTGTAAAAGCATTAATACGCCTCTCACTCAAAACTTCCACCTCAAGCCAGCTTCCAATGAAGATCATGCTCAGTTTTGCCAACTCAACGTCAACTATCAATCTATAATCGGGCTACTGAATCACCTTTCTCAATAAACACAGCGGGATATTTCCTTTTCGGTTTCTAGTCTAGCAAGGTTCAACGCAAAACCAGGACTCACGCACTGGAAAGAGGTCCGCAAGGTATGGAAATACCTCAAGACCACTAGAGACTTCAAGTTAACTCTCAAGTACAAGTCATCCAAAGATGACATCTCAGGCTATAGTGATGCTACGTGGGGCAACAACCCCATTTATTGCAAGTCTCAAACCAGATACATAGTCCTACACTACGGTAGTCCAATCCTCTGGAATTCCTCAAGACAGTGGGATGTAACTTACTCCTCTACCAGATCTGAATTGAACGCACTACTCAATTTTTACCTCAAATTGAAGTGGATCACTCACCTTGTGGAAGAAATCAATGGATCTCCTCCCAACAAACTAAAAATATATATAGAAAATAAAGGACTAGATGATAAAATCAAGAAGTTTGGATCACACTCCAAGTCATGACACATAGACATCAAACTAAAGGCTTACATGAAGACTTTTCTTTTGCTAAATTTGATCCCCATCTTGTTCCCACGGATGAAATGATAGCGGCTCCTTTGACTAAGGCCACCTCTATTGGATCCCTAAAACTTCTTCAGCAATCAATATTTCCCCATCAATCTATCCAACACTAAGCCGGGTCTCATCTTACTAGTCACAAGAGGTGTTGAGTATTCTCCCTCTCCCGCCCTCATCTCTCACCGCTCCCCTGCGCGCTTGAGTACTTCTTCATTCCCATTTCTGACCGCCCCTGTGCGCGCGGATGCGCACTGAGCCTTTGACGGGGACCCAGATGTGTTCTTCTCATTGACACTCAATCTTATCCCCTCTGTTAAATCCCAGGACCTCCAAGATGGGATCTTTCCTTTTCTTATGATCTCCATCTTTCTTGTCCTCTTTTTATTTTTCCTCTCTTCTATCTTTCTCATTTGCTTCCATTTCTGTCTTCTCTTTCACAATTTCCTTGCCAATCAACATTCCTCCATCAAATAACCGCTTGACTCCAATACATCTAACTCTGACTGGTAAGATGTCAATCCCTCCAACAAGGCCTCATCCAATCAAGTATGACTCCATGCTTCAAACAGTCCATCTCAATCTATACTTGTATCCTAGTTCTTTCTGTTCCTCCTTTGTCTCTCCGTCTATAGATCTCCTCAACTTAAAACTGTCTCCTCAAAGAACATCCACTAACCTGCGCTGTAGGACCCTACTCTTCTATCTTCCTGTTTATTTATCTTTCTTTTATCTTCCTTTGAAGTCTCTTTCTGATACGCTTCTTTTTGCTTTCTCCAATTTCTCAGCCTAAGATGGTTATAAGTTCTCAAGAAATTAAATCAAATCTTAATAAAATCTACACGTCAAACAACCCCACAAACCTTTAAAGTGCTAATTGAAGATCTTCCCTATATTATAAAATGGATTGTAGACCTGCTCATAGCTCAAAATCCATCAAAGATTGCACATTAAAGAAGGAAGTAGCAGAAAATTTGCAAAAGTCCAATGACCCCATAATTGTTTGCCTATGTGACTATGTAAAGACTATTTTAAACATGAAATATCAAGGAGACAGGGTTCCACCTCCACCCACTGAAGATCAACTAAAAGTTTTCAACTCAAAAAGAATCAATAAAATTGACCCAAAAAACAACTTTTTCAACTTGGAAACAACCAATGAAAACCTCTAAGGAGGGAAGAAGAGCATTCCTGGAAAGTTCAAAGAGCAATGCCAGAAAAAATTAGAAAGCTATGTAATACATGTTCCAAATTTCCAATGAGACCATCATAATTCAACAAAGTGGGACCAAATATTTTCAGAATTGATAATAAAACATTGGTTAAATTCTAAGGAAAATGCTGCATATACAAATTATCAACTTGATATTGAGTTTTGAAGAAGTACATACTCTTTGGCCTACTGGAACATTGGCTACTTGGGAAGAAGCATAACTACATGAAGCCTAGGAAAAGTAACAATAAGTCTAGTTCTAGATTTAAACACAGAGAAAGCTTAAGGTTTCTCTCCATTTTCTAAATCCTGCTAGCTGAAATTTTGGTTTTCAATCTGCATGATATACAGAAACTGCTTGGCCACTGCAGAGCGCCATATGGGAAATTATTTGGCAAAATTCCTTCTACCTAGTGTGGAATGCTGCTCAGATACAGAAGAAGACAATGAGGGGAAATATCACTCTTTCCAATTGTATTGGAGGATCAAAATTTATTCACAATTTCTTCATAATCTTGATACCAACACTCTCACTATTTAACTGAGATGAAAGGTGAAATTCAGGTTAAAAACAAGTAGAATATGGAAGAACTTATGATTAAATATTCCCAAATTATCCAATGAAACAATGTGAATCCCTCCCTTCTAACTTTTACTGCCCTCTATTTCTTGCCAAATTAAATTGGAAAGAGAAATTGGTTTTGGAAATAAATCCAGTACAGGATAAAATATTAAGATTTGAAAAATCACTTGAAACCCCATGTTGGTTTGAATAAATTTTTTTCCAAGTAGTTCTATCTTTCCTCTGTTGTCACCCAGAAAACAATATCAGAAGCTCTAAATTTCAGAAAATTTTTATTTATTAATTTATTCCTGCTAAATAAAACAATTCAATGTAACTAGATTACTTCTTTTGAGCTTCCAGTATTATATGAAATTTCTAAAACAAAGTTTCTTCCAAAATATATTAGACAAATAAAATCATTCAAAGCAATGGTTTGCTTTTTTTAAATTAATTATTTTTTTAAAGAAAATTTGAAAGTCCCCAATTATTTCAATTTCAAACTGATTTATTTGAAATTTATAATTTAACTCAATTTATTTGTGCTAAAATATTTCCAACATGTCTCAGCAGATTTTTTAATCTTCAGTTAAAATTGAGATTGACATTTCAATTTCCCAAATCAATTTGAGATTTATTAAATCTCAAAAGAAGAAACAGAAGATATTAAAAACTGAATTTAATCCTTTCAAAAAATAAAATTTTTTTCAACCAGAAAGTAAAAAAAGGACCCTCAAACCTCTTGCAATGATCTAATAGGAAATAGAAAGAAAAAAAAGCATCAAAATCTTGACTTATCCAATCCAGGTAGTGACTTGTATGCTTCAGGTGTGAAACCGCACTGCTTCAATCTTCTTTATCACTTTACATAAAATTGAATTTCCCCATAATTCCAAATCTTCTGTATTCCATGCATGCACTATAATTACTTGGAATCCTCAAGAACTGAAACAAAAAAATTTTCTCAGTTTCCAACTCAAGTTAGAAACAGAGTTTTCTCAGATTCAAAACAAAGTCAAAATAAGCTTCAGGTGCTACACCTTCCAGCAGGTGCAGCCTTTTTTTTGATGGTGAGTAGTCATATGTGGTAACCTACCCAGATAAATATTATCAGTGAACCAATTATAAAGAAACAGGAAATTAGATATCAATTTATAGCCCATTTTTAAACAATTAAACCAACAAAAAGGTGCTTTAATAAGGGCTCTTCTTTGAACTAAATCTTCAGCACCAGATCAAAGAAAAACCACCCATTAATCAATAAATAACCCTTACAAAGAAAGAGAGCACAACAAAAAGAAACCACTAAACTTTCCTCTACCCAGAACCCTGTGGGTAAAACCATTCTTGGTTCCTCTGGTAAGCCTACTAAATGCCAAGGACCTAGCTCCTTCTAGCTACTAGAGGTGATGGAAAGTTCAGACTAAAAATGTTAAAAAAATGCCAGAGATATATTTTGGCCAGAACGGTTACATTTATTTATATATTTATAAAAATAAACTCAAAAGGAGGGGCCAAGACATTAATGGGGTTGTTGAGCCCTCCAGAACACAGGTATATTTCTGCTAAGGACAATATATGTGCAATTGTGGTGCCTGTGGGGTTTACAAGGACTCCTTTCAAGAAGGGTGTGTGTAATTTCCTTGGGGTTTGGGTTATGCAGAACCTAAAAAAAGAGTATAAGTCAGCAGGATTACTTACTTGTTCTAGATCCGGACTTATTCCGAATGGATGGACCAATATCCAGGTATTCAGGGGGATGGAAGCTGGTGCTGAGGAAGGCTGAATGGTTGGATGTTGATTTTGGCCAAAAAGTAAGGATTCTAGAGTTTTTTCTATAATTTAATCAGAAAGTGGTCCAGGATCACACACTTATTTCTTATAAGGGTTTGATAGCTTAAGGAAAAAAATATCTGAATCAATAATGACTATATGACTGGAGGAATGAGTTAGAAATGGCTGGGGGGAAGAGCCTTCATTGATATTGTTTGGTTCCCCTTATGGTACAGTCTCTTTACCAGCCAAAGGAGGGTGACCCAGGCTAGTGCTGAGGCCAGGGGGCAATCATGGTGTTTTTGTAGACCTGCTCTGGTCACTAAAGAGTTACAGGAAGCGCTATGCCACCATTCTTGGGGCTTGATAAACATATCTGTACCCTTAATAACCTCATTGTATCTACCAAAGAAGTAGTATTCAACTAATATTTTTAAATATAAATCATGGCTTCCTGAAGCCAGGGGCTTCAAAACATGCCCTGGGGACCCCATTCTGCAAGACCAATTTGAGTCTGAGGCTCTTTGGTCCATATTGGGGTGTTTTAAAGTCACTTAATTGGATAATACACTCCTGGTAATGATTAGTTACACAAAGGTTTAGTTACCAGGGACACAAGGGGGTGTTGTATGGGTTTTTGGTACCTTGTGAGCCATCTAGCACAAAGCTAGGCCTCTTTTTATCCTTATTACACACTCTCAGGGTGTTCAAGTAACTAAAATGTACCCTTTTGGGTCCAAAACTACCATACAGGCCCCTTTAAAGGGGCCCTGACAAACTTTGATATAGTTTTAAAAAGGGTGCAGGGCCCATTTTTCCAGATTTTTTTTGGTTTATGTGTTTTAATACTATTACCCACAACATTTTGGTGCTCTTTGGTCCCCATGTGGTGTTGAACAGGGTTGTAGGGTGTTTAGGTGGTACCCTACAGCCTATTTCTGTTTGGGGAGAGGGGGGGCTGTCTACTGAGCCGTCTGGTTGCCTTGCGCTATGGCCCAGCTGGTTGCTAGGGGCCCGCGCGAGGTAGTTGGTTGACTACTTGCAGGGCTGGCAACAGGTATCAACCGCCGCATGCGGTAGTTGCTTGACTAACTGTGGTAGTCAGTAGCAAATGCCTTGCGCAGTAGTTGCATGACTACCCAGGGGAGTTGGTAGCAACTGCCATGCAGGGTAGTTGCTGACTAGCAACTACTTGAGGCTTGGGCAAGGTAGTTGCTTGACTGCTTGCGGGGCTGGTGCCTGAAGTAGCTCCTTTGCGCGGTTGCGGAAGGTATGCTTCTGCACCCAGGGCTATGGAAAAAACCTGTTTTTGTCCGTAGCTCCTAAACTCAACATAATTATGGGTTTCTGACCAAATGTTTGGTCAGAAACCCATACGTGCGGATGTGATGGGAGGTTACACAGGTTAACCATGGTTCTACCTGAAGGAGTTAACTTTTGGGGGTGGTGCCAGTGGATGAACCTACCTAAATTGGCACCAAACATCCATTTCTTGTAAATATTTTTAGATTTATTAAGGGTAAAGGTTTTATTTCTTAATTTTTATTTTAATTGATAATTTCCGTATTTTTTTATTTATTATTATTATTCATTCAGTTTAATTTTGCGGGCGTTAGTCAGTTGGTTCTAAATAGTATCCAGCTGAAGCATCTCCTGAACCATCCCTTTGATAAACCCTTGAAACCTTTAATATTGGGGTATTGGTTAAGATCAAATATATCTGGTCAACCATTAACCAAATAATCCAATAAATCTTGTCAATTCTTCAACAAATCCTACAAATAAAAAATTAATAACTAATCTAGGTCTGATCTGAGACCTATTTTAAGTCTCAAAGAAACCTGCCATTCATTTAAATAAATTATTGTGCTGACCTACTATAGTACTAGAAGGGCAGGCAATTCAAAACCACATTAGTCTTAATAATACTCTAAAGGAGTAGAAGTAATACTAAGTTCCCCTTCAAGGACTGCCACAAAGCTATTTTCTAAATTATTTATTCAATCTCACAGGAGCATCTGCACCTTTTTTTGGAGCAATGCCTTCAGGATCAACTCCCTTTGTCCCAATTGTTCTTCCAGCAATGGTAGTTGGCATTTAATCAAAACCACCTTAGCGTTGGCAGAAACCTTGGGTGCAGAGTTTGGGTCCAACTGGGCAAAATTGAACAAGATTTTATGGAAATTTGCTTTCAGCATGAATTGGGAGGCCATATTTATAAAAATTTCCAAAATAGTAAGAATTAAGTGATTCTTTGAGATACAGAATGAGACAGGACTAGTCAAAAGCCTTTATCCAACAAATCTCAATGTTAATCCCTGATTTTTAAGATCAATTTGTCTTCTTGTCTTGATCTGAGGATACTCTTGAGGGCATATTAAGTATGAGACAATCCAGCTAACGCAGATTGTAATTCTTCAAACACCTTTCAAGAATAAAGGGTGGCGGGTGGGCTGTTCATGCAGGGCCCAATTGATCTCTGAACTGTACCCTCCTTCAGCACTGAAATGCATAGTTCATACTCCCTCCAACTTGTAGGAAATAGTGGGGGATAGATGATGGATAGCACACTGGGGTTAGCCTGATGTCACCTGAAATCAGGTGATCATACATTTTTCATGGTGCTTGTTCCATTGAAATGTCACCTTTTCCAGATTATTTTTCCCAATTTTCCACACAAAATGTCCCTCCTTTCCGAATTTCCTGTCCCTTTTGTCACAGGTTTTGCACTTGATTCCATTTATATGTCCCCTTTTTCAAAGGGGATAAATGAAAATTTTCATAATTAAATAAATGTATGTATATCTATCTCTATGAAAACATTTGATTCTGCCCCCTTGGTATGTGGAACCAATTCATTCCCCAACATCAAGGATGCAGTAGATTCTTTGAAGAAATATTTACACCATTCAAATTCCTTTCCTCCCCAAATTGGGGTGGAAAAAAATATTGATTCTTGTGGAGTCTTTTTCAAAAATACAGGGATTGACAATTGATTGGAGAAGAAAACCTACCTTCAAGTTGGTTTTCATTGTCAAAGTGGAGGTTCAACTTGATAGTGGGGTAAAGGGAAAGTTGGCTGGAAAACAAATTGGCCCCAATCTCTCCCTTTTGTGGAAAAAAGGGACTGGAATTCTGGAATTCAGGTGCAGGAAATACACAAAAAAAATTGTGCCCCACTTT
Source organism: Puccinia polysora (assembly GCA_025617555.3). Classification (NCBI taxonomy): domain Eukaryota; kingdom Fungi; phylum Basidiomycota; class Pucciniomycetes; order Pucciniales; family Pucciniaceae; genus Puccinia; species Puccinia polysora. The sequence continues at coordinate 30,187,571 of CM062628.1, forward strand.
CCCTGTTTATTGCTAAACTTCTAAACTTGTTCCCTCAAAAAAAAATTATGAGTCAACAGTTTTCCTGGAAAAGTTACATTGGCCCATATTAGGTCTTTTATTTGAAATTTTGTTTCTATCATGGAACAAGAGTTCAATAATTCAGTTTAGGGGCAAATGGGCCCTTCCATAGAGGGCTGTGAGCCTTTTCTTATTTCTTTGTTTATTTTGAAGCTGAAATGCATCACCCAAGGGATGTTTTACTGGTTTCCATACTTTTACTAACCATTTTCAAAGGATTTTTCAGGGATTAAATCTGGTTCTGAGGTCAATATGTTGCAGATTAAATGTAAGAATCCTTATTGGTTATTTCCAGGGTGGCCAAATGAGAAATTGGGGAAGTTTTGAGGCTTGAAAACTTCACTGGACCCTTTTTCAAGCACGCGCCCAATTTTTATCCTTCTGTTCTCATATTGCTACAGATTTTATTTTTCACTGCCTGAAATGATTTTTACACATTTAAAAGCAGGAAATATGTCACACTTGAAACAACTCAGTTTCTCAGCTTCTTAAATAAAAGGAAAAATTGATACAAAGGGATTCTATATGTCTCAACTTTGGGGATATCTCAGGGAACTTAGCCATATATCTTCTCACTAAGTATCCCAGGCTTAAATATTAAACATTCTTATTTAATTGTTCTAATTTACAGTTTTCATGTACATCCTGGGAAACTAATAATTTTTATTATTATATACATTCTCTCTGTAGTTTTAAGCACAACATTGAATCACTTCACATGTAAATAAACCTCCCCAACTCTGACAGCACCACTGCAAGTAAATAACACTATTTGAAATTTCTCCTTGACTTCACCTGTAACCAAGATGCCCCAGATGTGCATATTACTAAATAAAATTCTCTGAATCCTGAAATCCCTTGTACTGTAGTAACCCTAAGAAATCTTTCAGCTCCCTCTTTCCTATTTCTCATACCTAATTATTTTTCTCATACACTCTTGCCTCTCATTGTTCCTTCCTGGATTCTTTTACCAAGAAATCAGTTTAATACTTTTTATTGGAAATTGAATCCAACCATTAAGGGTCATTAATTAACTAAAAACCTTTCAAACTCATCCTTAACCTCTAATCTTTAGATTACTCACCTTAAAACACCCTCAGTACCTTCCATCAACTGTTTGATAACCCATCTACAATTTGATGTAGATTTATTTCATTGCAAGTAGATTAACTAATTCCAAAACCTACTTTTACATTTCAGACCTGGTGAAAGACTCACACTTCAAGACTGTAAAATGTGTCAAATAATTGCAATGGATGTCATACTGACACATAACTCAGTCTAAACCTTGGTCCTAGTCCACTAGCCAAGGAACTTCAACCCCAGGGCCTCAGTTTACTTATCTCAGTATATCTCCCATAGCTACATATCCTTAAGATCTTGATGCATTAGATATCTAAATTTTCAGCTGGCTACTATTTACAGAGCAACCTGTTAAAGTAATAAAAATAAAACAAATAAATGAAAATAAAACAAATAAATGAAAGTAAAACAAATAAATGAAAGTAAAACAAATAAATGAAAGTAAAACAAATAAATGAAAGTAAAACAAATAAATGAAAGTAAAAAAAATAAATGAAAGTAAAACAAATAGATGAAAATTTTAATATAAAAAAGAAGCAGCAGGAAATCCATAAATATTATTACAGAAATTGATTCCCCACCCAAAATTAAGTAGGGTCATCCAATGACCCCACCCTTGAATTTTAACTCCTTCATATTTTAAAGAATTAAATTAAAATTGACCAAAAAGCCACGGCACCACTAAGGCGCTTTTTGGCCAATTGAATCTTCCACACATATTGTCATCTATATGTTTCACACCTAAAATTCAGTCAAAACTTAGGTTTTGTGTATATTTTAGGAGTTACATTCTGTTATGTCATAATTCCTGCGCACATTCCCGCCTCCCTACACAACTGCTATATACCTGTAGCATCATATTCCCACATACAGAACTCCTGCACGCAGCTAAGCTTCCCATGCATGCAGCAGATCCTACCCTTTGCACATCTGAATGGACTGATACCCGCATCAGGATCCCTTGTGACTAAATCTGACAACAGGTACCTCTCACAAGAGCTAAAAACTAGTAGGATTCACCTGGTATATGTAATACCATTACATAAGCATGAAAAATGCTCTAAAAAACTAAAAACCTAAATAAATTTAGCTAAAAACTGATTTTAAAGTATTTTAAATTGAAAATAAAATATTAAGGATTACCACAATAAAGAAAGATCCTAATCTTTGAAGACCATGAAACAAAACAAGGATTGGCCATAAAAATTATTAAAAACTACCTAAGTGATCAGCAGATGATTTGAAATCATTAAATATCCACATCTGATCAATTTGGTTCAATATCAACAGTACAAATCAAGGATAAGTGTAGAATGATCAAAATAACATAATTAACAAAATAACAGATCCTGTAGCTAAAATAGTACAGAAATACAGCAGATCTGATATCAGATGATTTAAAGCACCAAGTGGACCTGAAAAACATTCCCTGGATGGCCTGCTAGCCTCAGAATATGAGCAGAACCCTCTCTAAATGCCCTGCTAGGCTCTTTATAACCCCAAAAAGGTTTTTATACAGACCTCTTTGGATCTATTTTTCCCTGTCAGTTTTACCAGGAACTTATTATTATAAATCAGACAACGTGTTATTGTTGATCAAGTGCTTATAAAGAGATAAGCAAGTGATTTATGAATTAGTCTGCAGTATTATTATTATTTCCCAAAACCAATCAACCTGATTCAATGAATTATAGTCAAGCAATCAAACCCATCTGCTCTGAAACCCTTTATCTGAATATTTGCGGTCTTTCTGTGAAATTATGTCTCATAGTGAGTTTTTTCCTTCCTGTCTTGGCCTGTGTGATGTTTTGTTGGACATATCAGTTGATAGGTCCTTAGAAGGCACCTGGAATCATTCCAAGGTTCTTAAACTGCCCAAGGAGGCCCCTTGGAGAGAGGTTGTCTTTCTGTAAAGATCCCCAGTAGTATAATACTGTGGCCCCTCTTTTTATGAAATATTTAAAACCATTTTAACCAAACCAAGTAAACCTTGCTCCAGATCTTAACATATTTATTATTTGAGCTTTTTGAGTGTTTATCTTTTGAATATTATTAATCCATTATTTCTATTTTGGTGGTGACCAATGCAGGACACCTCATGTAAAATGGAATTTTTTTACGTTCCTTTATCCATCAATACATTCTCAAAAACAAAAAAAAAAAAATGTTATCTCTTGTGCCCCCATGGGTACCCACTCATTTCCCACTATTCCAACTCTTTCCTTTCCTAGCAGTCTAGGAAGGCCTTCCCTGGTCATCCAATCCTTTCCTTCTCTGTTCAAATCCCCCCCTCTTGCATGCGCCTTAGCCTGATTTTTTGTCCAAGCGCATGCAGGCAGCCATCCTCTTCCTCATCACATTGTCATCCACCTCCAACCCCATCATTGCTGGCGGTCGGAGGCAAAGAAGGTTTCCTTGAAACTTGCTGACACCTGTTAGCAACCAACTAGCCAGCATCCAGCTTGCCATCATTGGCATTGGCAACAACAACGCAGATCACAGCCATGAAACAATGACAGAAAGTGTTGTTTGCAGCCGTTGGAGACTTTGCCTCTACCAACCAATCATCCAGGTACCTCCAATCCAATCCTCCCTCACTCTCTGCAGGATCAGTCCAAACATGCAGTTGGCTTTGGTAAAACTCAATCTGGCAATGATTCTCATCCTCACCCCTCTCATAATTCCGGAAATCCTGATATGCACAGTAAGAAATCTCTTTTTCAATCCTATTGATTGCATCCACCTGATCTGTCTCTGACACCTCCAAGCTGACATTGTTGTTTGCCACTGTTGGAGCCTTCAGAACAATGGTTGCTCTTCAACCATCTCCATCTGGTGCATATCCATCAATCCTCCCTTGGCAAACCATGTTAACCTCCAGTCAAAATTGTTGCAACCTATCATCCACTGCCTGCAGTTGTCCTCAAAGCAGGCAGGTTTCCATTTTTCTCATCATATTTTGCATTTTTTTCCTCCCATGTCAGGCGCTTCCTGTCGCCAATCTTGTTTAGAAAAAAAAAATTTCTGCACTCATTTATAAGTATCTCTTGTAAATAGTCTGCAAGCCACTTGTATATAAAAGGAGGGGCTCTCCCCTGCCTTTTTTGGATCATCTATTGGATAGAATCATCCATCATTTTGGTATCATCATTTTCTGAGTCAATCAACAAATCTTATCCAAGGAATTCATCCTCAATCTGTTATCCAGGGTATATCTATGATTTCCCTCTGATCCTTTGAGCCTCCATACTCAAACTTTGATCCATCCATCTGTGACCCTGATCCTTATGACCAACCATAGCCTTGATGGTTGAAGATAATTCTGTCATCACAAATTCTTGAGTGTGTTATACCACTCTTGATCCATTTTCTGACCATACTTGTCTGATCCTTCCCTGATCATCTTTCCGGATTCAGTCATGTTTTACTGAGAGGTTTCTTTAAGCTTGAAACCTAGAGTGTTAAACCTCCGTTCATCCTTTCAAGTTTAATTCTGCCACGCTATTCTTGAGTTTGTTGAGAATTTTTGGGTTATTGTTGTTTGAATCTGTTATTGCTTTGCTTCTGGAGCTTCATAAAAAAATTGCTTTTTTTTTCGGCCACCCACAATTATCTGTTACCCTTCAAGTGCTTTATTGCAGATATTTGGGCAGGTTCATTGAGAACCTGGAGGTTGGTTTGGATTGAGTTGATCTTTCCTAATCTTCTGCTGACAGCCAGAGTTATTAGCTTTTGAGTGTTGTTACTTACAATTGCCTTGTTGAATTGAACTCTGAAAAAAACTTTGACTTATTTTGTTAAATCCCTTTCCTGCTCCATCTTGCCTTAGATAGTGTTGCTTTGATTGCTACCAACTACTCTTAAACTCATCCCTTTTATTGATTCCTTATTTAAAAGTCCCTGGATCTCAATTCTGGTTACATTTAAATATTATTGTAACTCTTAGGAGGGTAGCCTAAACAGCACCTTTCCCCTCCACAGAACCGCCCGCGGCTTTGCACTGTTTGGAGTCTTAAATTTAGTCCCCCGGGCCAGGATCAAACCAGAAACCTTGGGATTTACTGTCCCATCAAATTCTGGAATAAAAATTTGAAATTCAATCTTTTTCCTTTTCTTATCTGTTTCTCTCTCTCTCTTCTCAGCTCTGATCTGTGGAGGAAACTTATCCTAGAAGTATGTCCTCCCAATTTGTGCACCATCCAGGAAAGGTACTTGTTTTTTTTTGTGAAGCCCTACTCTTGCAACACTTGTGAACCACTTTGGAAATCTTCTCTTTGGCTCCTCTAGGAATTCTGTTATTTGAAATGGCATCTACTGGTACCCCAACCACCCCTGCTCAACCAAAGATGGTCAAGATCAAACCTCAGAACAAGAACTAAGGGTTCAATGGGTTAAATGGTGAATGGTTCTTGGACTCTTACAAAATGGCTGCTGAAGTGAATGGAGAAATCAAATACAATATGGCCTATCAGTTGCGATTCTTTATCTCCTCTGATGAAGTTATGGAAGTAATTGAGTTGTTTGAAGGATTTGAATCCCTTGACTGGAAGCTTCTGAGGGAAGCAATGTTGGCATATTGGGGTAAAATAGATTTAGCACAGGACTTGGATGCTCTTGTCTCTCAATGGATCTCAAATGGTGGGGTCTCTTCAGCCTCTGACTACCAGTCTTTTAGGAAGTCTTGGGATCCTATCCAAAACTATCTTATCCAAAACAATCACATTGATTCATTGGACAAATTTTGAGCACAATTCTTCCATTTTTTTTTGGCTGTGCAGGAAAAGATTAAGGATAAATTGGTCAAATCTGGATCTATGATCACCACCAGGGATAATCAATTCAACCTCCCTGTTTTTCTTATCCTTAGGAGTACTGTGGATGAAGTCATGAAAGGTCAAACTGCTTTAAATTTTGAAAAACATAGAACCACTGAACCAGTCTATGCTCCTTCTTTTAAAGAATTCAACAATATTATGATTAAGATGATGGCAGATAAAAGACCTAAAGCAGATCCTGATTTTACTTGGAAACCTACTACTGTAGACAAAATCACTAAGATACTTTGAGCTTTTGAGAAAAAAACAGATCAGAAGATTTCTTCTCTTGCTACTCCTACACCCTCTACTTCTGTCCCTAAATCTACCCTGGTCTGTTACTACTGTCATACGGAAGGCCATGGAACTGGATGATGCTTGGAACTCCAGAATCATATAAAGGAAAAGTTGGTGGAGCAGAAGGGGAACAATTTCTTTCTTCCTAATGGTGCTCTGATCCCTTTTAATTCATCTTCCCTTATTTGTCATGTGGTGGCCTCCTATCAGCCACCACCTCCAATGAAAGCATACCTTGCTTCCTTTGATTTCCAATCTTTCTGTGGTACTCTTCAACCTTGGTACCCTCCAGCTATTGCTTCCTCCAGTCTTCCTGGGACTACTTATCAATCTGATCCAGATAGTAAACCGCACGAAGAACCTAAACCTCACAAAGCCCCTTCCTTGCCAACTTTAATTCTTTGAAAACCAGTCAAACATTGATCCTCACCTGAGCCTCCTTCCTTTGATGTGGAAGACATGAAGGTGGAAAAGGAGCCACTCATGTAAAGGTTATAACTCAGATCCTTCTCCTTCATCCAAGTCAACTCAATCTTCTGATCCCACCTTAGTTCCTGCTTCAACTAAACTTCTTCCCTTCACCCAGCACAAAGTTTCATTTGAAAGGGGAATCTCAAAGGGCCACCCCAATGCTGTGGAAGGAGTATTAAAGAAAATTTGTGATCTGAAAATTCCTGTGTTATAAATATGTCCCGCAATCAGCTTAGGCAAATGAGCATTATTTAAAGCAAAAGAAATCCTGTACACCTAGTCTCAATCATTGCTGATGGGCTCTCACAATGGGGCAATACATTGGATGATATTGGTGATGAATTCAATTGGATGATGAATGGATGATGGAAAAAAGCAGGGAGAAGAGCTCCTTAAGTACAAAAGATTGGCCTCTTGTGAGCCCATGATACAACAAGCCAAAAGGCAAATTTTCCGCCTCAAAAGAGCTCTACAGGCTCTATAGGCCTTGTTACTTGGTTTGGGCTACATCAGCCTGCATGGCATCAGTCCCTGTACCCTTACAACCAGCCTATTCCGTTTATTTCTGGTGTTTCCTTCTCAATGGGGCTGAACCAGCCCCTTAGCTGTTCAAAACCCCTGGCCAGTTGTCTATTAAAACCGGCCTGTTAGCTCACATGCTGGCTGGTTGGCTCATGCAACCAGCCCCTGGCCATACAAATGGCCAGGAGGGACCCAGGACACACCTGGGTCCAGTCTCAGACACACATGGGGGGGGGGTGTAACCAGAGCACATGCCGCCCCCCCCTCTTTCTCTCAAATCACTGGAGGGGGCGGTCAAATCCCCCAACCAGGGGCCCTGGAGGTCAATGCCCCCAGGGTGTCATCATTGTAGGTGGGCTGGGGGGTGGTCAGGTCCCCTCCAGCCTGTTGCTCCTCCCCCTTGGTAAAGGGGGGGGGGGGGGGGGAGAGTACCCCTTTGATGGTGGGGGGGTGGTCAATTACCCCCCCACCCCCGGTTGCCTCAATGCAACTGGCCTAGCCACCAGACTCAGTTGGGGGGTGATCAAGTCCCCCCCACCATGACCAGTTGCCCATTGCAACCAGTTTCTGGCTGGTTCCATCCAGCCAGCCCTCCCCCTCCTCCTTGCAATGGCAAGCAAGGGGAGGGGGAGGAGCCGGGGCCATTGGCCCCAGCCCTGTGGCAGCCGTGAATGGCTCAACAGCCGTAACTGGGGTGGGGGGGCTCCATTCTGAGTCCCCCTGCCCCCTAAAATGGCCCTGCGCCGGCCCTTGGGCGCCATAAATGGTCTTTAAGCAAAAACAGCGGCACCAAGCGGGCTGCAACCCAGGCAGAAGCCCAGAATTGGCTGCAACATGGGTGGGGGCCCAAATGAGCGGCCCCCAAGCCCAAAAAGTGAATTTAACATACTTTGGCGGGCCAGCCTGTCTGGCCAAGTATGTCCAAAATAAACCTTGGGCCCAATTATGTCCATACAAGCCCATCTGGCTGTATTTTCCCATATACCCCACCAGGCCTGTTAAGGCCTGTGTACAAATAGGGCTGTTTCACACGTTTTGAGGCCAGTTCCTCCAAATCCGTGACATCCACACAGGCATGTATGGTCCATGTGTGTGTCCAATGGGCCACAGAGTCCCTCATGTGAATCCCATTTGGATGACACTCATACGTAGCACATGTGTAAGTGCTTACGTATTTTAACATCCTGATCTATCTGTGCCTGAACTCCTATCAATCTCTCAATCTGTTGCTGAAGGAATGAAGAAATGGGTCTCTTTTCAACGTGTGAAGATTGGTCCTGAAAAATTAAAGATCTCCTCTGGAACTTTGATGGAGGACTCTGGCGGAACTAGTCCTTCTTCAGATTTCAATCTTTACTCATTTCCTCTTGGTTTTATCCCCTGTTATCTTGGTGACTCAGCTAAAACTGTCTCTCATCTTGTGGACTGTGGATCTCAGCTCAACTTAATTTTGGATGCTATGTCCTTTAAACTCAAACTCAGTACTACGGTCAGCTTCAATTCTGCAGTCTATGAGATAGGTAATCAATCTTGTGAATTGGTTGGTATTGCTGAAGATTTTCCAGTCAGGATTGGTCAAAATATTGTTGGAACCTGTTGTTTTTGGATCACTTTTTTGGAAGGGCCTATGATCTTGGGACAACCTTTCTTGATGGACTTTGGTGCTAACCTTATGTTTTCTAATCAATTTTGGGAGAGAATTCTTCTCCCTGATGCTTATGGTAGAATGATTGAAGTTCCTCTCTGTTCTTTGGATTCTGGTTGTTGGGAAAGAGATTTTCCTGGGAATCTTTTTAAATCATCTTTAAAGGGAAAGCAGAAGGATAATTCCAATTCCTCTCATTTTTTATGGGAATAGTTGATCCTACTAATAGTTGTAGTTCTTTTCAGCATCAGACTTCAACTCAAGTATCAACTCTCATCCCTCAGGCTTATTTTTAATTCTTTTCATGATTTTCATCTAAATTGTAAAAGATTAAAAATCAAAAACATGTCAAAATAGAAAAATCCAAAATATTTCTTTTCCTTCTTTCTCTGGATCTTTTGTGTCTTCTTTTCCTTGAACTCTTAGTTCTTATCAATTTTCTCTCAGTTCTAGTTTGAATCTCAGTAATGAGTCTAAACTAGATCCCAATCTTGATTCTATTCTTGGTGGTTTTGGTATGGAGGAATATGGGCTTCAGTGGAGGCAATTTGTGGTACAAGTAAGTCCTCCCAATTGTGCACTGCCAGGGCAACCTCCTACCATCATCTTTGAAACCCTAACTTGTGCCACACATGTGAGAAACATATTATCTCACGGTTATCCCTTTATGGAAAAGGCACCCTTTGAGGATATTGCAGAACATTGGATGTGGAAAATGTTGGACCTTGGGCTCAGTTTTTGTAATCAAGTCTCACTGGTCAACTCTTGGAGTAAACAACAACTTCTCTTGTTTGCCACCAAGTATAAGCCAGTTGCCAAGAAGGTCCAACAAGTCAACCAGCCTATGCCTCTCAACCTCAATCCTCCTCTTATGCATCCTGCCTTATCTTGTGATCCTTACTGTTCTCTTCCTCAATCTCTTACTTGTCCGTTTGTTCCCAATGGTTGGGTCACTGAAGAACTTCTGAAGGTGGTCAAATTTGTTCCAGATGGATGGCTTCTTGCTGATGAGTTAAATTTTATCAAAAATTTCTTATCTCTAAGGGAAAAATCTATTGCTTTCTGTGAAGAAAAGAGAGGTATCTTGAAAGAATCCTATGGCCTCCCTTATATCATCCCTGTAGTTGAAAATTATCCTTGGAAAAAGAAGAAGATCCCTATCCCTGCTGCTAAAGTTGACAAGTTTATCAAGTTGGTCTGTGAACAAGTTTCTACTTGCCTATATGAAAAGTCAACCTCTAGTTGCTCCTGCCCTGTCTTCTGTGTCCTCAAGATTAATGGTAAAATTAGAATAGTTCATGATCTCCAACCTCTTAATAAAGTTACTATTAAAGACTTGGTTATTCCTCCTGCTACTGAAGAATTTGTCAAATCATCCTCTGGGAGAGCTTGCTATGGTCTAGGGGAAATTATGTGTGGCTATGAAAAACAATCCTTAAATCCTATATATTTCCCTCTCCTTACCTCTAATACTCCTCTTGGTTGATTTCTACTTACTTGATTGCCTCAAGGTTCCACAGATTCGGTTTCAGTCTATCAGACTCAGATGATGTGGATCCTCCAGGATGAAATCCCTGATCATGCTGGTATCTTTATTGACAATGGTGGAATTAAAGTTCCAGTTTCTGACTATGATAATGAGCTCTTACCTTGGCATTCAGGAATTGGTTGTTTTATGTGGGATTATTATACTACTTTGGAAAGGATTCTGTTTTGAATTGAGGAATCTGGCCTTACTTTCTCTGGATTCAGACTGGCTGCTTATGTCCCTGCTCTGGAAATTGTTGGTAATGTGGTCTGCAAGGAAGGAAGAAGCATGGCACCATCCAAAGTCAACAAGATCATCTCCTGTCCTACTCCAATCAATCACACTGAAGTTAGGGGCTTCCTAGGTGTTTTCACTTATGTTAGGATCTTTATCCCTTCTTTATCCAAAATATGTGCACCCTTATGTTGTCTAACCAGGAAAGATGCTGAGTAGATTTGGGCCCAAGATTGTGAAAATGCTTTTTAGTTTCTCAAAATGATGGTTTGAAAAGACATAGTCTTTAAAAAGATTGCTTATGGACCTGGCGCCGGCTGTCAATTCCAGTTATCAATCTGTTGGGGCTGTTCTTACTCAGGAAGATGAAAATTTTTGGGACTGTACTGCTCTTTATGAATCTTTTCTATTTTCAGATGTAGAATCTAGGTACTCTCAGCCTAAATTTGAGCTTTGTGGTGTGGCTTGAATGATTAAGAAACTCCAGACTGTTCTCTGGGGCCAACATTTTGAACTACAAGTCAATGCCCAACCCATAATTGAAATGATGAATGCTCCTATGAATTTTTGGGTGGCCTTTATCCAGCTTTTTTCTTTTGATATTTTCCACAGGCCTGGGAAATCTTTCAATATGCCTGATGGTTTATCTTGAAGACCTCTTGGAGACAATGAATCTGATGTTGGAACTGATTTCAATGAAGAAGAACCTTTAATCCAACCTGTCTTCTCTTTCTCTTCTCAAAATTATTCTGGCTTCCAACAAGGTTTCTGGCTTAAATTAGAGCAGTACCTTTTAGCTCTTCAAAAACCTCCTGATCTCTCTGCTAAAGAATTTTTATCTCTTAAAAGAAAGTCCTCTAGTTTCTTTGTCCAAAGCTCTAGGATTATGAAAACAGGAAATCCTTGTTTTCTTATTGTAGTTACTATCCCTTCTAAAAAAGATTCTATCCTTGAAAGTCTCCATGAAATTCTTGGTCATTGTGGGGAAACCAAAACATATTGATGATTATCCAAACAATTCTGTTGGCCATCTCTGAAGAAATCCATCTCTCAATCCTGCAAGAGTTGTGAATTTTTTCAAAAATGTGATCTTAGGCATCAAACTGAAAGTTGTTATCCTTCTGGGGAGTCCACTGTCTTTGGAAGGATTGCTATGGATGTGGTTCTTATTAAGTTAGGCGGTGCTAAGTACCTCATTGTGGCTACAGATGATTTTTCTGGATGGGTTGAAGCAAAATTTCTTAAGAATCTTAGCTTGGATTCAGTGGCAGCTTTCCTCTATGAGACCTGGAAAATGTTTTATGGCCTGGCTCAATCTTACTCTACTGATAGTGGCTCCAAATTTGGTGGCAAACTTGCCAAAATGATCCAATCTCTTCCTGGACAACATAGAGGTACTACTCCTTATGATCCTGAAGGCCAAGACATGGTGGAACAAGGCCATGCTCCTTTGAAGGCTGCACTTGTTAATCTTGCGGGTGAAAGTGGCAAGAATTTTCACAAATTCCTTCCTCTTTTTCTCTTCTCTGATCAAATTTCAACCAAAGGGACTACTGCCTACTTACCTTATGAAATCATCTTTGGTTAAAGAGCACTTCTTCCTCTGGATCTGGAAATGGAATCTTTCTTGGGTATCCCTTGGGACAAGGTTTCCTCAACTACTTATCTATTAGTTGCTAGATCCAAGAAACTGGAGAGAAGTGAAGATTTTTTTGATGAAGCTTATCAGAAGATGATGGATTCCAGAGAAAAATCAGTTCAGTATTGAGACAAAAAGCACTCCAATCAAATCAAGGACTCCTTGAACCCTGGTGATCTATTTTTATCTTATAATTGATCTTTGGAGACCCAGTGGGGCAAGCTTTTCTCAAATCATTGGAACAGTCCTTATTGGGTGGTTCACTAAGTTAGAGGAGGATCTTATTTTTTGGAGGAGCTGGATGGTAATCAACTGGCCAGAAGGTTCTCTGCTGATCAAATAAAGAATTTAAATTGTTTTATTGGCAACTTATCTCAGAAGTAAGTCCTCCCAATTGTGCACCACCAGTGTTATTTCCTGCGTTTTTGTTGTAAACTCTACTGTATGCCACATACCTTGTGGTGCTCCAAAACCTAACCTATAGCCATCAGACTAACATTTCTAGTATAAGGACAGCTCCTATCATCAAACAGACCTCAAAAATGGATTCCACACCAAAAATAAACCTTAGTCACTCAGCCAAAGTACCCCTCTATCTCTCATGGTTTAGAAGATACAGCTTAAATCAACCCTGGCCTACCCATACCCCTACCAGGTGTCACAGACCAGTGAAGGTTCATGGAAATACCCTGGATGCATTCAATTACATACTCCATACAGTACAAACATACAGCACCAAACAAACCTGCAGCAGTGTATATAATTAATATATGAAAGGCACTGCATGGAGAACCAAACAAATCACCTGTATACACAGCAATATATGCAAGACACTGCATGAAGAACCAAACAAATCACCTGTATACACAGCAATATATGCAAGACACTTCATGCAGAGGCTGTACAGCGTCATACAGGACATAATACAGAAGCAATATATGCAAGGCACTGCATGGAGAACCAAACAAATCACCTGTATACACAGTAATATATGCAAGAAACTGCATGCAGAGGCTGTACAGCATCATACAGGACACTATACAGAAGTAATTTATGCAGGGGGCACCTCTATCAATGCAGCACAGCAATGCATGCAAGGGTGTACATGCATGTAGATCCTGCACAGCCTCCTCCTCTGACCAGCAAAAATGCCTCATGAACTGTATTCACTGTACCAGGGAGACCCTCAGGGGCAGCCCTGAGGGCAGGATTTTCTATAAATAGAGGGCCTCTCTCCCCCATCCAGGTCCCATCATCAGTTCCCCCCATCCTCCCCTCCAGGGATCACCATGCCTCCTAGGCACCCTTAACCCATACTTTTACTACTCTCAACCATTATCCCATAACCCATACTATCATCATCACCAATCTCATATCCCATACCATCACCATCACCATCATCATCATCATCATCATCAACCACCACCATTACCCTGGATCCTCCACCATCATCAGCAAATAGTTTTGACCATGACCCAACCCAGTAACCCATGATTTTGACCATCCACCACCACCATTATTTACTCCATACCCCATACCTTTGACCATCACCACCATGTGCCCATAACCTGAACATCATCACCTACCATCATCATCATCAGTCATCATCATCACCTACCATCATCATCATCAGTCATCATCATCACCTACCATAATCTTCATCAGTCATCATCATCATCACCTACCATCATCATCATCATCCATCATCATCATCACTTACCATCATCATCATCAGTCATCAGCATCATCCCTTACCATCATCATCATTGGTCATCATCATCATCACCTTCCTTGACCATCATCAATCATCATCATCACTCACCATCATCATCATCACCTACCTTGACCATCATCATCATTGGTCATCATCATCATCACCTTCCTTGACCATCATCAATCATCATCATCACTCACCATCATCATCATCACCTACCTTGACCATCATCAGTCTTCAGCATCACCTACCTCATCCATCATCATCACCTACTTCATCAATCATCATCATCATCAAACATCACCATCAGTCATTAACAATAGGCCCAACCATTTCAACCTTTATTCAAATCATCACCTGTATCACCAAAGGAGTATCAATCAGTAACCAATAAAATAAATATAAAAAAAATATAAAAAGGATAAGACTAGAGAAAGGATTCTTCCCTCACTCAGCTTCTATCCACCAGGTCACCTATCTGTTCCACCATTTCTTCCTTATCAAGCTTGAATACATTGATCCTAGGTCTGATAGAGACTTCTATAGTAGCAACTCTATTTGAAAATCAGCCACCATTTCTCTTTTCTTTTATTGTTTTGAGACTACTTTAGTACTCAGAGGGGCAGGCAATTCAAAACCACCCTTAGAATTCCTCTATCTTATTTGAAGTTGTAATACTAAATTCCCCCTCAAGTGACTTCCAAAAAGCTATTTGCTAAACTTAGCCCAATCCCAAAGGAGTCTCCACAACATGAGCACATGGGAGGCCTTCTGTGTTTTATCTCTGCCGCTTCTAGGGCTCTTTTTGATGGATCAAGATATTTTCCAACTCTTCAATCCCTCTCAAGATCAAGAAATGGTCAATCTTCTGTTCAATTTCCTTTTATTTCTCCTTCTCTTTATATCTTCAAGTTCAAGATGCAGACTAGGGACATTCTGCAAGTTGGGGAGAGATTTGGTGACCAATCTTGGACACCTCATGGAAAATGGAAATTTTTTTACATTCCTTTATCCATCAATACATTCTCAAAAAAAAATATCTCTTGTGCCCCTATGGATACCCACTCATTTCTCACTATCCCAACTCTTCCCTGTCCTAGCGGTCTAGGCAGGCCTCCCCTGGTCATCCAGTCCTTTCCTCTGCTTTTCAAATCCCCCCCCTCTTGCACATGCCTTAGCTTAATTTTTTGGCCAAGTGCGCGCGGCCAGCCATCCTCTTCCTCATCACATCATCATCCACCTCTGATCCCATCATTGCTGGCGGTCAGAGGCAAAGACAGTTGCCTTGCAACTTGCTGACACCTGTCAGCAACCAACTAGCCGGCATCCAGCTTGCCATCATTGGCATTGGCAACAAAAATGCAGATCACTGCCATCAACCAATGACTGAAAGCGTTTTTTGCAGCAGTTGGAGACTTTGCCTTGACAAAAAAATCATCCAGGGCCCTGCAAGCCAATCCTCCCTCACTCTCCACAGGATCAGTCCAGACCTGCAGTCCGCTTTGGTAACACTCAATCTAGCAATGATTCTCATCCTCACCCTTCTCATCATCCCTTAAATCCTGATATGTGCCATAAGAAATCTCTTGTTGGATCCAACCAATTGCATCCACCCGATCCCTCTCTGATGCCTGCAAGCTGAAATTGTTGTTTGTGGCCATTGGAACCTTTGCTCCAATGGTTTCTCCTTGACCATCTCCATCTTGCGCATACTCCCTTGGCCAACCGTGGTTTTGGCCAGTCAAACTTGTTGCAACCTATCATCCACTGCCCGCCATTGTCCTCAAAGCGGGCAGGTTTCCATCTTTCTCATCATATTTTGCCTTTTTTTCCCTCCCATGTCAGGTGCTTGCTGTTGCCAATCTTTTTTAGACAAATTTTATTTTTTTCCGCACTCATTTGTAAGTATCTCTTGTAAATAGTCTACAGTCCTCTTGTCTATAAAAGTAGGGGCTCTCCCCTGCCTTTATGGGATTATCTATTTGATAGAATCATCCATTATTTTGTTATCATCATTTTCTGAGTCAATCAACAAATCTTATCCAAGGAATTCATCCTCCATCTCTTATCCAGGGTATATCTATGATTGCCCTCTGAACCTTTGAGCCTCCATAATCAAACTTTGATCTGTCCATCTGTGACCCTGATTCTTATCCCCAACCATAGCCTTGCTGGTTGAAGAGAATTCTTTCTGCTGGAATTCTTGAGTGTTTTATACCGTTCTTGATCCCTTCTTGTGACCCTACTGGTCTGATCCTTCCCTGATCATCTTTCTGAATCCAGTCACTTTTGACTGAGAGTTTTCTTTAAGCTTGAAAAGTGGAGTGTTAAACCTCCCTTTATTCTTTGAAGTTGAGTTCTTCCATGGTATTCTTGAGTTCCTTGAGAGGTTTTGGGTTATTCTTGTTCAAATCTGTAATTGCTTTGCTTCTAGAGCTTCATAAAAAATTTATTTTGTTTTTTTCAGCCACCCACAGCTATCTGGTACCCTTCAGGCACTTGATTGCAGAAATTTGGGCAGGTTCATTGAGAACCTGGAGGTTGGTTGGGATTGAGTTGATCTTTCCTAATCTTCTGACAACAACCAGAGTTATTAGCTTTTGGGCATTGTTAATTTCAACTGCCTTGTTCCATTGAACTCTGAACAAAACTTTGAATTATTTTTTTCAAGCCCTTTCCTGCACCATCTTGCCTCAGATAGTGTTCTTTCCATTGCTACTTACTACTCTTAAACTCATTCCTTACATTGATTCCTTATTTACCAGTTCCTGGATCTCAATTCTGATTACATTTAAATATTATTGTAACTCTTACAAGGGAAGACTAAACAGCACCTTTCCCCTCCACAGAACTGCCTGCGGCTTAGCACCGTTTGGAGTCTTACATTGCTCTCTGTAGCTAAAGGACTTCAAGGTTCCTTGTATCAGAGAGCTGACATACATATAGTCTAACCTCATACAATATACATATAGAATCCATAGACTTGCACATACTCAACCTCCCAGGTCTGCATATCCTCTAACCTTACTCAACCTGCCTATCCCAAATTCCATCATGGTTTATATTTTTGGGATCCTTATGTACATCCTCCTGCAGATTGTATCACACACTCTCTCTAATTAGTACATAGTTTCATGACTCTCATGTACACTGTACATCCTTCAACTTTAAATTCCCAATTCAGAAAGCCCAGACCTGTGGACTTGCCCCAATGTAGTAGTCAGTGTATCCCAATGTAATAGCATTTCCTGACTAGCCCTCTCTGTTACCTTGAATGCTCTTGTCATTTAATATGTATTCTGAGCCCCAGCCTATTTTAAATCTGTTTTAGTTCCAGTCGTTTGTCTATTTAAACTGGCCTCCTCTTCCTTCTTCCTGATTGTTCCCTAAGAAATTAGCTTACTGATTCTTACTAGGAAATCTATCCCAGAAATTTTCATCCAAGCACCCTTATCTCAACTCTATCAATTTCTCTTCTCCCTGTAGCACCCATCAGTAACCTCCCCCCTAAAACCTACTAAGAGTAGAGCACCCTTGAGCCAAGCCCTGCTTGCAGGCCAGCAGCCCTTGTAACAATGGAGTAATTATATATGACAAGTAGCGGAAGGGGGTGACTATAAATTGGATTGAGAAAACAATTAATTTACACAAGGATATTTCAGTAGTTCTTAATTCTTTAATATACTTTCAAATTATATCATTTATTTTGTCCATTATAAATGATAATTTTTTAAAGGAAAAATGTTAGAATTATTTTTGCACTATGTTGGCCAACTCTTGAAAGCAACAGGCATGAAATCAGGATCCAACCAAGGTTCTAGGTTACTGATTCAATGTATGAAAAAACAAAAAAAAAATCATGGGGAAATGTGACTCAGAAGCCTGAAAAAACTCCTCAATTTTTGTAAAAACACCTTTACTTGGTGAAAGATCCTTTTGAAATTTTTCATCAATTTTCAATGCAAATTTTAAGTCAATTCTTGAGGTAAAAAATATCAGGAATTTTATATGAAAAAAGAAAACAGTGAATTCCAAAATTTGGTTGTCTTAAATTCATTGATTGAAAGGATTGTTATTCTTTGGTTTTTTTGTTTTCTCAAAATTTTTAAAACACCAAAGGTTCTTCTTTCAGCCTCTTTCCTTCCAAGGACTCTGCTCCTAGTAGAGCCAGATTTTCAGAATTCAATTATCATATAAATGAAACTCTCTGTCCTCCCCCTCCACCCCTCCCAGAAAATGAATATATAAATAAATGAAACCCTATTAAATTGAAAGCATAATTTATTCTGTTTTTTCAAAATTAAATTGATGAATAAATATTCAGAGAAAAAAAAACATGATTAAATAATTATTCTGTTTTTCAAGGCTCTTGGAAGGCTGAATAATAATTTTCATATTAAATGTGATTTTTTGATGAACCTGGATTGAGTCAACTTGTATTTCAGATGAGACAAATTGAATTTTTCTCAATATTCAGTGTATATCAATTTAGTTTCACCCTGTGAAATATTTTTGAAAATCTTATTCTAAATTCAAATAAATAAGTCCTCTGATTGGATAAAGATTGAATTTATATAATATTTTTATATATTTAAAAATTTTCCATTGAGGAATCTCTATTTGAAAATCACTCAAATCTACAGTTGAAGCTAACTCCATTCTTAAACCAAGCTTTTTGAACACAGTCACTGTGAATTTTAGCTTTTTCAAAGCTTCAGGAAAAGCTACAGATCACGCAAATCTCCTGGTAAGCTTATGATGTCTTGATAATAGATTAGGACTGAGAACCTTGATCTCACTTGCTAGAAAGTTCCACAAAATATTTTTGGGTGCATAAATTTCACATCTTCTAGAATGGTATTTGTATTATTGGTGGGATCAAATGATTTTTATTTTGTATTAATATAGAAAATTATATCCATCAGCCAGTCCAATTCAATTTTACAAAAAAAGCAAGTGAATAATTCAAAGGCTAATTTTTTGAATATTTCCTCAGTTTAATTGTGGCAGGTATAAATGGAGGATTTTCCAATTTAATTTTATGTTTTATTATTTATTTTATTTCATTAATTCAATTTTATTTGATATTTTTTTGTGGGAAAATTCACTGTTGTATAATTTTTTCTTTAAAATCAAAAGAGCAGCTTAATCTCTATAACTGAAATGAGAAGCTCAATTCATCATAGAATATACGCACAAAAAAATTAAATTTGAAGAATTCCAGGACTCAGCCAATATTATTGCAAATAATCATCACATTGTGATGCCAAATCAAAATTGATAAATAAATTACTTAGAAGAATAAATCTTTTGAATTTTTACTGGCTTGCTACTTAAGCTTGGTCTAAGAGATAATAAATTCCAGGTTGAATTCACCAATGAAATGAGCAATTTTTTGATCTGTTTATTTTCCAATTATTATATATAGGATGATCCTTTTTATGATATATTACATGAAGAACAATCCATCCATCCATCAATGGGTGATTTATTGGCCTTTTCACAAGTAAACCCAATATTCATTAAAATTCCAACTGATCCTAATCTTTTGAAATTTTTATAAATTCTTTAAACACTTAGCTTTACTTGATTAGAAATTGAATTTCACAAGAAATAATTAAAATTCCTGATTATGCTGAGATTGTTATTTGATGTGTATTTTCATCCTTCTTATAAAGAAGTTCATTTCCATTTATATGAAAAACAACCTAAATTCTACCTAAATAAATTTAGGGTGTTGGGTTTTTCACGCCCCCAAACCTGGAAATCACACAGTTTTGATGTCCCCCAACATCCCCCAATGTCCTCAAAATCACACGTTAAACCTGGAAAAAACACAGTTTTGGGGGGTTTTCAAAAAAAATACTAGGGGATAGGAGGGCATCTCAGACCACTGTTGAATAAATCTGATTTTCATAACCGCAGTTCTGACACTCTGTCAGCTTGCTACTATATACAGAGAAAAACTGTCAAATAGTAACACAAACTATGAAAAATAAGAATACCTCAATTGACAAAGTAAGGAGTAAGAAATCCATAAATATTATTACAGGAATGGACTCCTCACCCAAATTGAGTTAGGGTCACTCAGTGACCCCACCCTTGAATTGCAAGTCCTTATATTTTTAAAATAATTAAAAATTAAAGTTCTAAAAATTACAACACCTGTATGGCACTTTTTGGCCATTCTAACATTTCACATGTATTGTTGCGTATAGGGTTTACACCTGAAATTAAATCAGAATTGAGGTGTTGTGTATATTTTAGGAGTTACACGCGGATATGTGTTATGTCACAATTCCCATGCGCAGCCCCGCATCATTACATAACCCTACATACTAGCAGCAGCAGGTTCCCGCGTACTAGAGACCCGCGCGCAGCTGATTCTGCCACACAAGCAGAGGATCCTACCCCGCGCGCATCTGTACTAACTGATCCCCGCGCCTGGATCAGTCGTGACTAATCTGACAACCAGGTACCGCTTAGAAGAGCTACAACTTAGTTAGGGTTGCCTAGCATATGTAAAAAACGGACATATGCATTAATAATGATCTAAAAAGATCAAAACTTAAATAAAATTAATGAAAATTAAGTTTTAAACATTTTTTAATAATAAATCAAAGATCAAGGACTACCAGATATATCACTGATCTTGATCTTTGAAGACCACAAAAAACTACAAGAAGTGTTCATAAAAATTATTAAAAATTATCTAAATGATCAGCAGATGACGGAAAATCAGTAAACATTCACATCTGCATGATTCAAAGCAATATCAATAGTACAAATGAAGGATGAGTACAGAATGATCAAATTTATGCCATTAACAGATCCTGTGGCTAAAATAGTACAGAAATCTAGCAGATCTAAGGACAGCTGATTGAAAGCACCAAGCGGAAGTGCTAATCTTTCCCTGAATGTCTTGCCAGCCTCAGCTCACAAGCAGAACCCTCTCTACGCGCCCTGAGAATACCAAAATCACCCCAAAAAGGTATTTATACAGACCTCTTTGGATCCATTATTCCATAATCAGTTACCAGGAATTATTTATTATCAATCAGAAACCGTGTCATTGTTAATCAAGTGCTTATATGAAGATAAGAAAGTGATTTATGACTTAGTCTGTAGTAGTATTACTTACCTCTATTAACCAATCAACCCTTGAAGTTTAGTTGAGCAATCTACCCCATCCGCTCTGAAACCCTTCCAATTATTCCAGGATTTTTGTGGTAAAGTGCTCAGAGTGAGTGTTAACCTTCCTGTCTAGGCCGTTTGTGCTATTAAGCCCGGCCACTAGTGGAATAAGTCCTTTCTAAGGCACCCATATTTATTCCAAAGTTCTTAAACTGCCCAAGGAGGCCCCTTGAAGAGAGTTTGCTAGTCTGTAAAGATCCCCAGTAGTAGAATATTGTGGCCCCTCTTTTATATTATATTGAAAACAATTTACTACCAAACCAATTAAACCTTGCAACTGCTCTTATTAAATCATTTATTTGAGCTTCTAAGCATTTATTATTGGAATAATAATTATTATTATCATTCCAGCATTTTTATCACTCTCTGTAGCTAAATGACTGCAAGGTTCCTGGTATCAGAGAGCTGACAACTGGGGTTCTGGCCGGGAAATATCCTTGAAAAAATTAATTTTTAATTATTTATTCCTTGGACCAGTCTATTTATTTTTTAAAAAAATAAGTTAACATACTTATAACATATATTTTTGATCATTTTTTTCTCTAGTGGATTGTAAGACCAACGGAGAATTGATCAATTATTATTTGAAACTTCTTAAAAAGAAAAAAGAAGAAAAACTCCGTAACTTTGTCCCTTTTATTATAACTCCTGAGCAACAACAGGAGAAATTGCTTTATTATAAGCAGCAGGTTATAAAAAACAAAGAGCTTGAGCTTGAAAGAATTATCAATTTCAATTCTTTATTAAGGTAACATAAGGAGTGGAAGATTTATCAAAGGAAGCTTTATATTGATAAACTAAATAACCCTGAAGATAAAGAAAAATTGAAAAATAATAAAAATGATTATTTTTTTAAAAACCACTTTAACACGTAAAAATACAAAAAAATATTAAACTTATATTTTTTGTTTTTGTCCATCTCAGTGGATTTTTTTTTTTGGTTATCTCATTGACCAGGACCTCCTAGAGGACGTCCCAGACAGTGTACCATTGGACTTATCCTTGGATTTATCACAGGATCTGATTGGAACTCACTCAGACCCCTTTGGAATACCCTCCAAGGATAGTTGTGACCCCAATCAAGTGTTGGTACCTTTCAATTTAACTCTAAGTAAGTTAAAATATTTAAAAAAAATTATTAAAAATATAAAACACACAAAAAATATTATTTTTATAATTTTAAAGTCTTTTTTTAAAAAGTTTCAACAAAAGACTTACACATTTTTTTGGTGCTATGTATCAAAATAGGCCCAACACCCGTGCAACCAGTAGAGCCCTGTCATATGGATCTCTGCCCGGAGGAACCCGTGCGCACAAGGAATCCAGTTATGAGCGCAATGAGGGGACTCAAACCCGTGACCATAGATTCAGGCGGGAGGACAACGGCAATGACCGCGGCGGCCAACTCAACCAAGAAACCGTTGGAGAGCCATCCGTTGCCCACCAGGTTATCCAAGGAGGGTACAGGTCCTCCTACACCACCCTAGCTGGACTAAACCAAGGAGGAAAGACTCAAAGTATTAGTGAAAGAGCACGTGAGTTATTGGGAACAATTCAGGTTGGCTCAGACCCAGGAGGATCAACCAGGTATGAGAAAAGCAATTTCTCAGGCAAAGAAATCTCAGATTTTTCTGCAAAGGGTGATCCCAAAGAAAGAAGTAGAAGGCTACGTGAGGAACTGGAATCCTTGGGATCAGTTAGCTTCCTTAAAGGGAAAGGACCCCAAAAAGAAGAGGTCCTCAGCCCATCAGAAATTAAGTAACCCAAAGGATTGGGACAACATAATATCCTTAGCCCAGAAGTGGAAAAAGGTGTACCACAATTAGAAGTAGAAGCTCTTAATAGCTTTTGTGTAAATGTGTCTCAAAATTTTGCTATTATTAGCCAATGCTTTGACAAAGTTTATCACCAATTGTACAAATTAAGTTCAAGTATTTTTATAGTGATTGACACTAAGTCTCAGATTATGAGAATTGATGAGTTGGAAATACAACAAATCAAGGATAGTATAAGAGCTAGTAAGTTGGACCTGATGAAACATATTGATGACAACCAATCAATTCTTCAGGAAGACATTCTTGCAACCATAGACCAGCTTAAGGAAGAAGTTAATAAAACTAGTCCTACTCCTTTAGCTCATCTGACTAACAAAATTGACTTTTTAAGCAAAAAACTTGATTTAGAGTTAGTTATGATTAAGAATCATCTCAGAGATCTTAAGATCAACTCTAATACCTCTCCGGTCATTGACTTAGAAGAAACTAGACCTGCCAGGTTCACCAGTACTCCTAGTGCACCTCCCAGAGCCAGGATAACTAGGAATGAGTCTTTCAGACCCATTCCTACTCCTGAAATGGAGCAGGCTTTGAAGCTACTTCCTCCCATCACTGAATGGCCTAAATTCTCTGGAGAAGGAGAATACAACCATGTCAGTTTCATTAAGTTTATTGACTATACTATTTTGTCCTATGAGCTCCCTGATGCAATAGCTGTGGTAATACTGCCCAGATTATTTGAAGGAGTAGCTCTTGATTGGTTTATCAATAAAAGAGAAGAATTTGGATCTTTATCCTGGAATTCTTGGAAATAATTGATCAAAGTACAGTTTGGCACCAGGATTTGGAAAAGAAAGATGATGAAAACTTTTGAAAATTCCCAGTTTGATCTATCCAAGGACAAACCTCATAAGTGGTTCTTAGACCAGAAAAAGAGGTTGGAATGTTTTTATCCTGATGCTGATAAAGAAGAAGTCAATGAAAGACTCCTCAACTTATGTCCCGGACAAATCAACCACAGTGTAAGGTTTAGAATGCCTATGGATTCAGATCTTTCCACCTTAATAGGTGTATTAGAAGGAACTATTGATATGAATGGTCTTGATAAAAGGGTCAATAGACCTCCAAGGGAACAAAATACTAGGAACAGGGAAGAATATACCACCAAAACTAAAGAATCCCCTGCTATTAATCCATCTACCTTGGAATTCAAGAAGACTCCAGAATCAAAAGAGAAAGTATGTTGGAACTGTAACCAAACAGGACACGTAAAACCTGATTGTCCTCTACCTAGGAAAAGGATTAATCTTATTGAAGGAGAAGAGTATGACAATCCTGACCCTCACCTTGATGATACTGACGGATCACTCTCTGATTGTGATCTAATAATGACTAACCCTATCAATGTTATTGAAGGAAGTATTGAGTCTTCTCTGGACATAAATTCCCTCAATGAGGATTCTAACTTACCTCAAAAATGGAATCCCAACGTTAAGATTCACCACATCTCTGAGGCTAACGCTTTGACTCTAAAACCTTCTGCCGGTAAAAGTTACACTTCAGGCAAAATATGCTATGCTACTGGTTTAATCCAAGGTTCCCCTGTTAAGTTACTTCTAGACAGTGGAGCCTTGTGCTCTTGTGTTGGTTCAACTTATCTGGAAAAACAAGACCCAAATTGGAAACTGAACTTACTACCAGTAACTCAGGCTAAGTTCAGCAGTTGTAATTCTGCTCTCAATGCTGTTGGAGTATGGTCTTCTGATATCATACTCCATCACTCTAAAGGATCACTCAAACTGAACATTGAATTTGTAGTACTCCAAAACGGGGTATGTGATTATTTTATCCTTGGGAATGATTCTCTTTGCCTTTATGGTATAGATGTATTCCAAAGCAAAGGTAGATACTTCACTGTAGGAGGAGACTGGAATAAGAAGTTCCAAATATGCCATGTCAATGCTCAAACTTCTGATTCAACTTATGAAAAACACTTAGAGAAGTTTAATCAGGAATACTTCTCTCAAGCTGCTTTGAATTCCCTTCTCAATGAAGAACAGAAATGGGATATCCTACAAGTATGCTTTCAAAATCAGAATGCTTTCTGTACCAAAGATCACCCCATTGGTAACATCAAAGGACATGATATGATCCTAACTCTAACTATTAAGCCTCCTTACCCACCTAACCTCAGGAGGCCTGCTTACCCTTCTAGTCCAAAATCCAGAGCTGCTCTGGAAACCCATATTCAAGAGTTGGTTGACTTACAAGTCTTAAGGAAAGTAGGCCACAATGAACAAGTGGATATTACTACCCCAGCAATTATAGCTTGGCACAATGATAAGTCAAGAATGGTTGGAGATTTTAGAATGCTTAACAACTACACCCAAGCTGATTATTATCCAATTCCAAGAATTGACCACACTCTACATAACCTGTCCAAGGCTAAGTACATAACCACCATGGATATGCTGAAAGGTTTTCACCAAATACCTATCAGCCCTGATAGCCAAAAATTCATGAGAATTATCTGTCATTTGGGAATTTATGAGTATCTTAGGATGCCTTTTGTTATTAAAAATGCTCCTTCTCATTTTCACAGGATGATGGAAATAGTCCTAGGATTATTCATCAGACAGGGATGGATGATGGTATACATTGATGATGTTATCATTTACTCTGATCATTGGGCTACTCACATGGAGAAATTAAGGCTAGTCCTCAAAACCATCTCTGCCGTAGGATTGAAAGTATCAATGAAAAATTTTAACTTTGGCTACAGGGAACTCAAAGCCTTAGGACACCTTGTCTCTGGACTAACCTTAGCTGCTGACCAAAACAAGATACCAGCAGTAATGAATAGGCCTATGCCTCAGAATAAAACTTAACTCATATCCTTCATCAGCTTCTGCAGCTACTATAGGAAGTATTTACCAAAGTTTGCTCTTCTAACCAAATTTTTGTATGAGATCTGCAACAACACCACCGTATTTGAAATGACTCATGATAGAGTTAAGAACTATGAGGAACTCAAAATTGCAATGGCCTCAGCTCCAGTACTGATCAAGCCAGATTACTCTAAACCTTTTAAGCTCTACATAGATGCCATCATGGAAAGGCTAGGAGCTTCTTTACACCAGGAAGTCATAGAAGATGATAAACCAGTGGAAAAACCTATACTCTTCATATCTAGACAAATTAAAGATACTGAGAAAAGGTACGGTGAAAGCCAAATGGAATGCCTGGCCTTAGTATGGGCCCTAGAGAAACTCCATTATTACTTAGAAGGCACCAACTTCACTGTGATTACTGACTGAAAAGCTGTCAGAACATTAATGAACATGAACACACCTAGAAGGCATATGTTGAGATGGCAGATAGCTATACAACAGTACAGAGGACAGATGACCATAGTTCATCAAGCTGGGGCTAAACATCAGAATGCTGATAGTTTAAGCAGGAATGTGTTAAACAATGACCCAAGTAACCCTGCCTATGATCCAGAGGATAATGACATCTTCCCTATCCTTAACATTAACAGGTTAAAAATTGAATCTCCTATAATGGGCATCCACGTTTGTGAACTAAATGAATCATTGTTCAACTCTATCAAAGAAGCTTACAGTTCTGGCATAAAGACTCTGATCACTATTATGGAAAGTACTTCTCCACCTCCAGAATTGATCAATAGCCTACCTGAACCTCTTTTCAAACCATACAAAACCGGAAGGTTCACCATATGGGATGGTCTGGTATACTATAGGCATCAACATTCAAGTGTCATAGTTTTAACTAAGGATGACCATATCAAACATTTTCTGGCTGAGTGCCATGATAACTGCTCATCTGGTCATTTGTCTGCTGATAGAACCTTGGATAAGGTTAAACAAACTGCTTGGTGGGTTAATTGGAGAGACTCCACTATACAGTACGTCACCAGTTGTGAAACTTGTCATAAGTGCAACAGGACTACTGGGAAACGGTTTGGACTACTAAAAAAGATTGCTGAACCCAAAAAGAGATGGGAGATCATCAATATGGACTTTGTAACTTGACTAACACCAGGAGGAGCCTATTCCTACAACTCAGTCTTGGTCATTGTGGATAGGCTCTCCAAGAAAGCAAAGTTCCTAACTAATCACAAGGAAGACACTGCTATGGAAGTTGCCCTATTATTTTGGAACAGACTCATTGCTGATGTTGGAGTTCCCAAGATTATCATCAGTGACAGAGATCCTAAATTCACCTCTGAATTCTGGAGGAACCTACATGATATGCTTGTAACTACCTTAGCTTTCTCTACCGCTTATCACCCTCAGACGGATGGATTAGCTGAAAGGATGATTCAGACCCGGGAAGATATGCCCAGGAGATTCTGTGGCTTTGGACTAGAATACAAGAATTCTGACAGTTATTTCCACAATTGGGTTAGCCTTTTACCTGCACTGGAGATTGCCTACAACAGTAGCAAGCACTGTACCACTAAGGAAGAACCTTACATACTGGAAAGAGGATGGATTCCTAGACTACCCAAGGATAACCTTAACCACCAGCTGCCAAATATTTGCCCTACATCACTTGATTTCAAAAACATGATAGATGTAGCCAACAAACATGCTTTTAAGTGTGTCCAGGATGCTGTAGAGTATAACCAGCAAAGGTGGGATAAAACCCATAAGGAACCTGATTTCAAAATTGGTGATCAAGTCTGGATCTCTACCACTAACTTGACCAACTTGGGTGGAAACAAAAAGCTTAGACCAGCCTTTGTTGGACCTTACACCATTAATAAACTTCATGGTGAAAATGCTGTGGAAGTAATCCTCAGTAATGAGCTTTCTAAGAAACATCCAGTCTTCCCAGTAAGCCTCATAAAACACTACCACCCAAGGAATGGAGAACATACTCCTTCACCTGAAATACCTGTTGCAGAAGAACCTGAAAAGGACAAAGGTAAAATTAGCAAGATCCTTAGGGATAAGAAACATAGGATCAATGGAAAAGACGTCAGACTCTACCTGGTTAGATACAAGGGACAATCAGCTGATAAAGATGAATGGTTGCCTGAACATAATATCCCTGATGGACCTATACACCTGAGGAACTACAGAGCCAACAGGAGGCATTAGCCCAAATTTGTTTTCAGATATAGACATATCTTGGAGTGGGGGAATGTCAGCTTTCTACTATATACAGAGCAAAACTTTCAAATAGTAACACAAACTATGAAAAATAAGAATACCTCAATTAACAAAGTAAGGAGTAAGAAATCCATAAATATTATTACAGGAATAAATTCCTCACTCAAAATTAGGTAGGGTCACAAACTGACTCCACCCTTGAATTCCAAGTCCTTATATTTTTAAAAAAATCAAAAAGTAAAGTACTAAAAATTATGACACCTGTATTGCACTTTTTTGCCATTCTAAAATTTCACACGTATTGTCATGTATAGAGTTTACACCTGAAATTCACTCAGAATTGAGGTGTTGTGTATGTTTTAGGAGTTACACGCGGAAATGTGTTATGTCACAATTCCCGTGCGCAGCCCTGCATCATTACATAACCCTACGTACTAGCAGCAGCAGGTTCCTGCGTACTAGAGACCCGCGCACAGCTGATTCTGCCATGCATTCAGTGGATCCTACCCTGCACGCATCTTTACTTACTGATCCCCATGCCTGGATCAGTCATGACTAATCTGACAACCAGGTACCGCTCAGAAGAGCTACAACCTAGTTAGGGTTGCCTAGCATATGTAAAAGACGGACATATGCATTACTAATGATCTAAAAAGATCAAAAATTAAATAAAATTAATGAAAATTAAGTTTTAAACATTTTTTAATAATAAATCAAAGATCAAGGACTACCACGTCAATCACTGATCTTGATCTTTGAAGACCACAAAACACTACAAGAAGTGTTCATAAAAATGATTAAAAATTATCTACATGATCAGCAGATGTTAGAAAATCAGTAATCATCCACATCTGCACGCTTTGAAGAAATATCAATAGTACAAATGAAGGATGAGTACAGAATGATCAAATTTACGCCATAACAGATTAACAGATCCTGTGGCTAAAATAGTACAGAAATCCATCAGATCTAAGGACAGATGATTGACAGCACCAAGTGGACGTGCTAATCTTGCCCTGACTGGCTTGCCAGCCTCAGCTCATGAGCAGAACCCTCTTTATGTGCCCTGAGAAGACCAAAATCACCCCAAAAAGGTAATTATACAGACCTCTTTGGATCCATTATTCCAGAAGTTAATCAGTTTTTACCAGGAATTTATTTATTATCAATCAGAAACTGTTTCATTGTTAATCAAGTGATTATATGAAGATAAGCAAGTGATTTATGACTTAGTCTGGAGTAGTATTACTTACCTCTATTAACCAATCAACCCTTGAAGTTTAGTCAAGCAATCTACCCTATCCGCTCTGAAACCCTTCCAATTATTCCGGGATTTTTGTGGTAAAGTGCTCAGAGTGAGTGTTAGCCTTCCTGTCTAGGACGTTTGTGCTGTTAAGCCCGGCCACTAGTGGAATAAGTCCTTTCTAAGGCACCCATATTTATTCCAAGGTTCTTAAACTGCCCAAGGAGGCCCCTTGAAGAGAGGTTGCTAGTCTGTAAAGATCCCCAGTAGTATAATACTGTGGCCCCTCTTTTATATTATATTGAAAACCATTTACTACCAAACCAATTAAACCTTGTAACTGCTCTTATTAAATCATTTATTTGAGCTTCTAAGCGTTTATTATTGGAATAATAATTATTATTATCATTCCAGCATTTTTATCACTCTCTGTAGCTAAAGGACTGCAAGGTTCCTGGTATCAGAGAGCTGATGCACTCCTTCAAGTAAAACAATCCAACCTCTTTCACCAGCTTCACCCTCTTCCTGTATGGTATAAGCTCTATGTCCATGTACGCCTCACCACTGTGTCATGTGATTCAGTCAACCTTCTCAGGATCTCTCCCTCTCTCCATGGCTTGGTACATCCTCCATCCCTCCTCAACCCAATTGGTATATGAGTTAGTACATATTAAACTTACTATATACATAGTACATACTCTCCACTGTCTGTTCATCCCATACTCCCAGTACTCCAGATCAGTACATGTCAACCCTTCCTGGATAGGCCAATCACACAATTTGTCAAATACATCCTCCAGCCCAATCAGTCAACATGTAATACGGTGGGAACTCCAACCTGCAACACCAGCCACTCATCCCTCAAGGCCTCCTTCTCAGCTCTCACATATACTGGCCTATCCTTCCCCCCTAGACTATTTTCCCCCAAGGAATTAGTATACTACTTCTTTCTGGTTAGTCCCTCTGCCAGTAGGTGTCATCTCAGCACAAGACAACCTTCACCCAGCCTGCTTAACTCATATCACCTTTTCCCTTCCTGATGTTACTCTTATAGGATTCAAAAACCACTTATTCAAAAACCTCCTCCTGGACTTCTCCATCCCATCCTTACACCTTCTTGTCACTTGTACTCCTCCTCTCATCTTCTTCTTTGCAATTCCAACAAATTATCCTTGAGCTCTATGAGTAGTAGTTCCTTTGCCTTCAGCCCCTTGTATGTGGTGGTGATCAAATCTGGACACCTCAGGGCAACAGGGAAAATTTAATTTTTTTTTATGATTTTTTTTAATCATCATTCATCAAAAAAAAAAAATTGTTTTCCAGGATGACTGTTGTTTCAGTTCCCAGTGTGCCAGCTCTCCTTATCCTAGTTGTTTAGGAGGATTGCGGGGGTGTTCTAGACCCCTGGCCTGGTGTTCAATTTTCTTCCTTCTTGCTTTTTGTCCCTTTTGCCAAGGACTTGGGGGAAGACTGGCTCATCTTGGCTTGACCCTTTCCGGCACCGGAATCCTTGTCAACATCAACAGCAATTGCCATCTTCCTTGTTGAAAATCCCTTGCCTCCATTCTTGGGCACCCCCTTTTGATCAGCCAACACAATGATGAGTGGGGATTACCCTTGCTCATCTCCCCACCTGCGCCTCTCCAACCGCAACCCTCAATTCCAAACATTTGGTGATTTGACCAGCTACTTTCTATTGTTGTTGATGATAACAATGGCAAGCCTCCTCAAGCTCCTTCTCCAATTCCATTCACTGCCAACCATCCAAGGTTGATTGTCCACTACCCTGCCGCTCATCTGCATGGCAGGATGAGTGAACCAACCAAGCACCATCTAAACCCTCTTGCAACCTGGATCCATCTGATCTTTTCATCACCAATATCCTCCCCAAGCCTAATTTTGTGGCCATCATTGGTGACAGAAATGAAAATGAAAGCTTTCAACTCCACGCTTTCTTTCAATCTTCAGCAACAGTGTTTATTGATGGCCATCACCTCTGCCTTGATACACATCCAATACAACTATCCTTTTGATCACCTTGGCCAAGCAAGGATGAACTTTCCAATTTTTACCTTTTATTGCTTGCACTGGAGAGAGTGGGAACAGGCCTCACCTTGGTTGCCTCTTGTCCCCACCTTTTTTTCACTCATTGCTTGCTTCTCCTTGACTACCACTCTAATCCAAAATCTGATCCTTTCTTGCAACCGCAATTGTACCCGGCTTCCTTGCTCATTTCTGGCATGGGTCCTTGGTAGATTGTACCCACGGCCATTCTTTCTGTTCCCTGTCAGGTTTCCCTGCGGCTCCTGCGGGCCTCAAAATTGTGACAACCTCACGGCCACTGCTGTGTGCGTGGTCCCTTGTTTTTCATGCTGGCCACCCAGGCGCATCTCCTGCTGCTCATCACCCGCAGCCATCATTTGCCCCGGCTGGCAGCATTTTGGCCCTGTTCATCTTTTTCTTCTCATGAGTCATGACTACCTGCTTTTTTTAAGTTGTTTTCTTTTCTTTTTCTCTTCACCATTTGTTTTTTTTGTTTCTCATGACCAGTGAAATCAAATTAAGTAAAAAAAAAAAAAAATTTTCAATAATTTTTATTCTTTTCTGCTCTATCTGTGTCATCTCTTGTAAATAGTCTACAGGGACCCATGTCCCATAAAAGGAGGGGCTCTCCCCTACCTTTTTCCATTCATCCATGGGGGTGTGTGCATATGCCCCCCGGTTATTATCAGTAATTGATCCTCATCCTTATCCTGGGTATATCTATGATTTGCCCTTGATCCATTGATCCTTAGTCTTTGTCCCTCTGTGGCCTGATCCATATCACCAACCAATAGCCTTACTGGTTGAAGAGAATTCTGTCTTTTTGAATTCTTGAGTGTGTTATGCCACTCTTTGATCCCTTTCTCTGACCATACTTGTCTTGTTCCTTCCTTGATCATCTTTCTGGAGCCAATCACGTTTGATTGAAGAGGTTTTGTTAAGCTTAAAACCTGGAGTGTTACACCTCCTTTTATTTATTTTTTTCAAAGTTGCATTCTGCCAGCCTACTCTTGAGTTCCTTGAGGATTTTTGATGTTATCCCTGTTCAAATCAGTTACTATTTGCTTTTAGAGCTTCTCAAAACATTTTACTTTGTCTTTTATGGCCACCCTCATTTAT
This sequence comes from Puccinia polysora, assembly GCA_025617555.3. NCBI lineage: Eukaryota > Fungi > Basidiomycota > Pucciniomycetes > Pucciniales > Pucciniaceae > Puccinia > Puccinia polysora. The sequence continues at coordinate 30,220,093 of CM062628.1, forward strand.
CTGGTACCCTTCAAGCACTTGATTGCGGGGAGTTGAATGGTTTCATTGAGAACCTGGAGGTTGGTTGGGGTTTGAGTTGATCATCCCCAATTTTCTGCTGACAACCACAGTTAGTAGCTTGTGGGCTTTGTGGTGTTGTATTTATAACCTTGGGTTGAGAGCTGCATCGCGGGCTGCGCCCTCAGCAGTTGGGTAGGTTGGGCTCAGCATTTGGGTGTGCGCAGTCTCAGCAGTGCCTGCTGAGAGCTCAGCAGTGCCTGCTGAGAGCTCAGAAGTGCCTTCTGAGAGCTCAGAAGTTCCTGCTGAGAGCTCAGCAGCAGCCGCTGCGGGATCAGCAGTAGGATTTGTGGGGCTCAGCACCAGGTGCGGGTTGGGCCTACTCCAAGGGCGCTGGGCCGCCACCTGCCCAGGAAACGCGGACCGAGTGATGGAGCCGGCCCAACCAAGCTTGTGGGTGGCTAGTCCGGAAGGCAAGGGTGGGGCAATCGGGGGTTAGGCGCGCGCGGGCCGACTTGCGGACCACAAGGTCCGCGGGCGGGCAAACCGGGGGGGCTCCGAGTAGGGCGCAGCGGAGGGCCGTTCCATGAGAAGAATGAACCAGGGGTATGTGGATATTGAGGGGCACGGGTTATGGGGCAAGGAATGGAGGGGTAGGGTTGGGCTAGGGTTCTGTGCTTAGGGATTGTGTTTCATTGTTCTTTTGCGTTTATGGTTGTACTTAGGTTAGGGTTGAAGGGGGGGGATCCAAGTCCTCACCCTCAACTCTGGGTTGGGTTATGATATATCTATCAATCTATCAATCTATTGGAGAAGGAAAGGAAAGGAAGAGGAGGGATTGGAGGAATAATAATACATCTCATTATCTCTCTTTTATCTCACTACACTTAAGAACTCATTGCATCCAACCTCCTTACAGACACCTAGATCAATAACTTCCAGACTTGCAGACAACTTACGAGCGTAACTCTCCTTTACCTTCCACATCTGGGGGTCTGGCCGGGAAGTAATCTTTTGTCTAGGTCTCTCAAAGCTAGCCGGTGCAATGCTGCTCACAACTACCCCAGGATCAAATGTTTCACCCTTGTTCCCTCTCCGGCCGGGAGCTGGCGGGCCAACACCTCCACCATGGCCAACTACTTGGTCCGGCGGTTTTGCTCCTCCTTGTTCGGAGCCTTCGGAGGTGGCTGAGGTTCCGGGACAGGTGTGGCTTAGGCCCTGGAACTTCCCCCACCTCTGATTCGACACCGCGGACATCAGGCACTTTCTTGCAAGATTCAAGGATATTGCAGACTCCAAAAACGCAACGGGTGAGGAAAAGGTCTGGACAGTTGTTCTCTTCATTGCAGAAGGGAATACGCTCTGGGAAGTGAAGGATATGGCAGGGTAAAAGGCTCGCGACTGGGGAAGACTCCGGGGCAAGATGATGGCAAAGTGGGGGAAGCGCAAGCCCCGCTTTTGGGGGACGGACTTCAAGCGAGTGGTGGGTGAGGCAATTTCTGAGGTGGGGTGTGGAGGCGGAGCAATCTGTCTGAGTACAAGTCCCAGTTCAACCAAATTTATATTTACCTAGAAAAGAACCGGGTGGTGGCGGGTCAGACGGGGGCCATGAAGCAGGCATTCCTAGGCGGGCTGGGGCCGCAACTTTGCGCGCGGGTCCAGCTTTACCTATTCAAGCGCAGGTTGGTAACGCGGTCAGTGGATGGCAGCGTCGCTCTCCTTCCAAGCCTGGGCGTAATCAACCAGGTGGTCAAGAGAGAGATCGACTTGGAAGAGCTGATTGAGGATAAGGCCCGGTTGTTCCCGGCGAGTTCAAGGAAGCCAACGGCCTTTTCCACCCCGGCCCCAACGCCGGTACCGCTTGCGGATCTGCCAGCAACAGAACGGCCCGTAGCCCCTTTGCAGTCAATGGGAGTACCGGTGAACGAGGTAACAGACATGCTACCGGACTTACGGATAATTATGAATCGGATGGCAGCCCAGCCAACAGCTCTGCCTCCCACTTTCTCACGCAATCTGCTTCCCAATGCAAGAGGGGGCTTTCAGCCCAGTAGGGGACTGACAGGGGGGTTTTTGGTTTGTCTGTGCACATATTGCGGCAATAAAAGTCATTGGAAGTCTGGTTGCGCAGATCTGACCAAGGACATGAACAAGGGGTTGGTTCGCGCGTCCGGGGGGACCTACATATTGCTGTTGGGCAAACCGGTGGACCTGGGGGCCCATCAGCCACTGCAGGTGGAGCAGGTTAGGGCGAGGGCCTGACCCGCAGGGGCCGCTCAGGTGTCCCTTGGGATTGTCACCGGGCCCAAAACGTGGCAGGCACTGCGTGTGGAGGCGGAAGTTAGGATGTTGGTGGCAAAAGAGCGGATTGTGTTGGAAAAAATGGACATGGATGCCAAGGAGCAGCCATTAAATCAAGCTCCGAGGGTCAGGGCGCAAGGGTTGGGGGGCAACGCGCTGGCAAACAGCTCCGGAGGAAGAAGGAAGGCCGCGGAAATTGTTTGGAGAGTGATGGGGAGTGAGGTAACAATACCTCCCATGCTACGGGAGCTGGTTGCGGTCTCTCCGGTGGTTGTCAAGGAAATGGTCCAGGCAATGAAGGAGCACGGGCACGGCAGGATCCCGGCAACATTGCAGTGCCTGAATTTGGCAACAGAGGAAGCAGAACAGTAGTTGTGCCAATCCAAAGCCGTGTTGGTGCCGCTTGCCTATGTCTCACTCAAGATTGCGGGAAGGAAAGTGTGGGCGATGGTGGACAGCGGGTTTATTGTAAACCTGCTCCCGTCAAAACTGGTGGATGAGTTGGGCTTGGTGCAGAGGAAGTGTGCTATGGGCTTGCGGGCTCAATGGGGGGGAATGTTGGGTAGATGGGGTGGTGGAGGAAGAAGAGGTAGAGGTTGCAAAGGTTTGGAAGCCGCTGTCGTTCCTCTTGGTTGAGTGCGGTGACGTCATTTTGGGTTGGCCGTTCATGTTTGGATTCTGGGCCCAAATGACTTTCAACGCGGAGGAAGGGACAGAGGCGCTGAAGGTGGAGGAAACGTCCGGGGCAAGGTTTGAGACAACAATCTCCAACCACGGGAAGGGGAAATGGGTGCCATCGGCGGCGGTTGGCAAAGAGGCAGGGTCAGACGGTAAGGACAACCGCAAGGGCCGCCCTGCGGAGGGTTTTCCCTGGTCAACCGTGGGTACCGCGCAGGGCAGGCTCCGGCCTCGTGCGGGCGGTTGACTAGGGAGGAGCAAAAGTTGGAAGGAAGTGCGCGGAGGGCGCAAGTGGCAGAAGTAAGTCCTCTTCCTCAGTATGCACCACCGGCCTCTGAGGCCAATCTCCTTGTCTTGGGATCCCTGGGTGAGTCCGTTGAGGAAGTTTGGGTGGGTAACGCGGTTGGCGCGGATCACGGATGAGCAAATTGAGGCGCTGAATTTTGGGCCAGCAGGGTGGTTGAGTACGGAGGAGAAGGATTTGTTAGCTTTGGTGTTGGTGCTCTGCGAGAAGGCCCTTTCCTTTGGGCCCAACAAGCGCGGATTGCTGAAGGGCCAGGTCGGAGACCCCTATGTAATCCCCACGGTGCTGCACAAGCCCTGGAAAATCAAGCCAATTCAAATCCCTTGGACCGTGCGGGAACCCTTCCTGGAACTGGTCCGGGAGCATGTGAGGACGGGGTTGTACAAGCAGTCAACATCAAGCTACTCTAGCCCAATTTTTGCGGTTGTTAAACAGGACGGAAAGTTTCTTAGGATTGTTCAAAACCTGCAGCAGCTTAACTTGTTCACTATCCAGGATGCGGGATTGCCTCCGCGCGTGGACAAGTTCCTGGAATCAATGGCGGGGCGTGCGTGTTACGGTTTGGTCAATGTTATGGGGGGTATGATCAGCGCAAGCTCCATGCCAAATCGCGGCCGCTGACTGCGTTCAAGACAGGATTGGGAAGGATGCAGATGACGCGGTTTCCGCAGGGGGAAACAAACTTGGTGGCGGTCTACCAAGCCCAGATGACATGGATCCTGCGGGAAAACATACCAGATGGGGTTCTGATCTTCATTGATGAGGCCGGTATCAAAGGACCAAAGACGGATTACGGGGTGAGGTGCTAGAGGAGGCCCCAAAGATCCGCCGCTTCATCTGGGAGTACGCGCAGACATTAGAGCGGGTCTTGTTTTGAATAGAGGAAGCAGGGCTTATGGTATTGGGGGGTAAGTTGGCAGTTTGTGTTCCGGCGTTGGAAGTGCTAGGCCATGTGGTGGCTTTTGAGGGCAGGAGAATTGTGGCAAAGAAACAAAACAAAGTTCTTGAATGGCCAACCCCGCGGATGCCCTTGCATATTCTTCAATTTCTGGGACTGTGCAGCTATGTTTGCATGTTCATCAAATGGTTCATGGAAGTCGCAAGTCCGCTGCGGGCGCTGACTTGGAAAGGCTTGGAATGGGAGTGGACAGGGCTGTGTGAGGCTGCCTTTTCAAAGCTCAAGGAGATTGTGGGCCGCAACATTGTCCTTTGCAACCTTGACTACAATGGGGGAGGGATCCGCTTGGCTGTTGACTCTAGCAAGTTTGGCGCGGGCAGTGTCCTGATGCAGGAGGAGGATGGTAAGGATAGGCCTGTTCTCTACAAGTCCTTGACTTTTACAGCAACGGAGAGTAGGTACTTGCAGCCAAAGTTAGAATTATGCGGATTCACCAAGATTGTGTGGAGGCTTCAGCACCTGCTCTGGGGGGTGCACTTCAAGCTTCTGGTCAACACGGAGGCCCTGGCAAGGATGATCAATTCTCCAATGCTGCGGAACACTCCTATGACTAGGTGGGTGGTGTTTCTCCAGCTCTTAACTTTTTGCATGGTTCATGTTCCAGGGAAGGCGTTCACAATGCCCAAGGCGCTGTTGCGGTATCCGCAGGAGGATTGGTTTGAGGGGGCGGAGCCCTTGGATGTGGAGTCTCCAGTTATTCATGTAGGTATGATGGAGACGGAGGTTTCCCTTTGGCTGCAGCAGTCCGGGCATTACACAATCTTGTGCTCCTTCTTGCGGAATATCTGGTTTCCCAAGGAGGCGTCAGGAACAGAAATTTGGTGGGCAAAGCGGCGGGCGACCAACTTCTACATGCAGGATGGGCAACTGTGGCAACAAAGCACCCCGGTGCCTTTGATGGTTGGAACATTGAGGAGGGACCAGGAAATGATTCTGAGGTGTCTCCACGACAACCTTGGGCACCGGGGCAAGATCAAAACGCGGAGGCGGGTGAAGGCAAGGTTCTGGTGGCCGGGTGTCGTGCGCGCGGTACGGGAATGGGTGAAGTCTTGCAAAGCGTGTCAACGGCGGAGTTCTAGGCTGCCCAGGGAGGTGGGTCACCCTACGGGGGAGGACCCGTTGTTTGGGGGCACTTGATGGCACTGGTCCAGAGTTGCAGAGCTAAGTTTGGGCGGGTCACGGAATACTATCCGGAGGGTGCCGGAATGATCAAACGCGGCAATCAGCCCATTAAGGACGCTCTGGTAAAGATGTGTGGGGAGGACGGTAAACAGTGGCAGGAGGCCCTTCTGGAAGTCTTCTTTGCGGACAGGATCTCCGTCAAAGGCTTGACGGGCTACTTGCCTTACAAACTTCTCTACGGACAACGTCCAGTGCTTCTGGTGGACGTCAAGCTCAAAACCTTCTTGGGCATAGACTGGTGGAAGGTGAAGACCTCCGCGGAACTCATGGAAGCGCGGTCCAAACAGCTTCTCCAACAGGACGAGACCCTGGCAAAGGCCGCTGAAAGGTTGCAGAAGACAAGGACGGCTTTGGTCCGCTATTGGGATGAGCGCTGCTCCCACAGACTCCGGGATCCGCTGCGGAAGGGTGACTTGGTTTTGTTGTACAACTGGAGTCTGGAACTGCAGTGGGAAAAGCTTTTTTCCAACCAATGGAACGGCCCCTTCCGCGTGTCATCCAAGTTCGAGGGCGGGAGCTACCAGCTCAAGGAATTGGACGGGCACCGCTCAAACGGAAGGCCGCAGCTTTGCACTTGAAGCGTTTCTTTGCGCGCAGCTCCACCTCCTTGGACGAGACGGCCAGGGATGGTGCAAACGCGGGGGACGGCGTTGGAAGTTCAGGATCAGTGGACAGGCCGGATCCTTTGTCTGAGGAGGAGCCCGCGCGCAAAGTGCCACCTTGGAGGAGTGAAAGGCTAAAAACCGCTGGGAAAAGCCGTAAACTTGGGGGGGGGGCGCAAGTAGGGTAAAGGTCTGATTTGGTGAGGGGTTTCCCTAGCTGGTTCACAGCCGGAATAACTGAACACCCCAGAATGTCCGTTCTCCTACTTCTTTTATATTTGATTGGCCTCTTGGATTGGTACTGGTTTTGGTTATGATTGATCACAGGGACGCGGGCGCGGCGCTAGCCAGGCCCGTAAACACAAGGACAAGCCCTGCGGATCGGGCAATGCAGGACAAGGAGCGGAGGCCTTTAAAAAAAAAAAAATTTCTTTCCGCTTTTCTTGGGGTTTTGGTTTCCTTTTTTTATGGGCTTGGTTCTTTTCCTTGTTTCCTCTTTGCGTGGGACACGTACAGGACATGTCTGATTTGGTAAGGTGGTGTCCTAGCCGGTTCACAGCTGGAACAGCTAGACACCCCAGAATGTTTGTTTTCTCAACTTCCTTCTTTGCCTCTCTTGGATGACTGTGCGCGTGCTGGTGTAGGATTGTTGCGTTTGTTGCAGGATTGGGTACGGGGAACTGTGTGGAAGTTTGGATGGGGCGGTCCAGGTACCTTCTGGGGAAATTTGTTCGCTCAGGACGCGGGCGTGGACTTTAATTTCACTCATCCTCACTCTTAACTCTGCCTTTATTCTCACTCCCACTCTCACTCAGGACGCGGGTGCGGACCTCTTTCTCACTCACTCTTGCTCTCACTTGCGCGGATTGCTTTCAAGACGCGGATCCTGTGGGCAAAGGTTCTCACAAGCCCGGAGGCTACTCAGAACGGCGCGGCAAAAGTTTATTTCTTTGCAAAAAGGTGCGGAATAGGATACAAGATAAAAAGGAAGAAAGGGGTGGCAATCCGTCCACTTCGGACAAGTCCTCATCACCTCCTCCCCTTCTGCGCAAGCCGCTGCAGCTAAAGTCCAGAAGGCAGCCAAGAGTTCCCGTTGGTTGCCAGTGGTGTGGGCATGAGGGGCCGCCAGGAACCACCAAAGGAGTCCGTCCGCATTGTCCACCATTGCATTGAACCTTGCAAGGGGAACAGCCGGGAAAACGGGGATATCCGGAATCTTGGGTGGGCTGGGAGGAGGCGGGACTGGTGAAGAAGGGGTCCCTGGACGACCATCGGGGAAGCTTGGTCCAGCAGGAGGCGACAATGAGATAACAACTGGCAACACAGGTGGCGGAGGGGTGCCCCACGGGGTCGGGGGCCTCTTGTCCGAGTCCGGCGAGTAAGGAGGAGCCGGGGCTGGGGTAGGGACCGGAGGAGGGCCAGCGCGCCGTTGGAGGATTTAATCAATGCGCAGGTCCCTTGCGCCTTGCGTGAGCCAAACGCGGTCCTCCCAGAGCCGTAAGGCGGACCAATAAGCCCCGAAGTTTGGGTAGTACTCCTTCTGTGGGGGCCCTGCGCGGCGGAATGGGGAGGCAGAGTTGCGGATTGGTCCTGGGGGGGCACAAGGCAATCCGGGCGGAGTCCATGAGTCCTTGGAGATTGTTTCATTGTCCAAAACCACAAACGGGTCCGGACAGGCCCTCTTGCACGGTTGGGGACGGGAACCGGATTGAGGAGGAGGACGCAGAATTCCCTTGCCAAGCAAGCAGCAGCGATGGCCACAACGGCAAGAAGTGCAGGCGCGTTGACCAGGAACAATCAAGCACGCAAGCCTGTTCCGGACGCAGAAGTCACATGGGACCATGATGGCAATGGAGCAGAAGGGGACAAGGGGCTGGGGTGATCTGGGATGGGTGGGGGAGAGGTGGATTGGTAGGGTGATGGAGGCAAGGCAGCAATGGGAGACCTCTGGGGACAGAACTCAACTTGGGGGGGTGTGGTGTTGTATTTATAACCTTGGGTTGAGAGCTGCGTTGTGGGCTGCGCGCTCAGCAGTTGGGTAGGTTGGGCTCAGCAGTGCCTTCTGAGGGCTCAGCAGTAGCCCCTGCAGGCTCAGAAGTAGGAATTGCGAGGCTCAGCATCAGGTGCGGGTTGGGCCTACTCCAAGGGCCCTGGGCCGCAACTGATGGAGCCGGCCCGACCAAGCTCGCAGGTGGCTAGTCCAGAAGGCAAGGGCAGGGAAATTGGGGGTTAGGCGCGCGCAGGCCAACTTGCGGACCGCGAGGTCCACAGATGCGCGCAGGCGGGCGAACCGGGGGGCTCCAAGTAGGGCGCGGCGGAGGGCCGCGCCATGAGAAGGACGAACCAGGTGTTAGTTGATATCAAGGGGCAGGGGTTATGGGGCAAGGAATGGAGGGGTAGGGTTGGGCTAGGGTTCTGTGCTTAGGGGTTTTGTTTCATTGTTATTTTGCGTTTGTGGTTGTGCTTAGGTTAGGGTTGAAGGGGGGGATCCAAGTCCTCACCCTCAACTCTTGGTTGGGTTATGATCTATCTATCAATCTATCAATCTATTGGAGAAGGAAAGGGAAGGAAGAGGAGGGATTGGAGGAAGAAAAATACATCTTGTTATCTTTCTTTTATCTCACTATACTTAAGAACTCATTGCATCCAACCTCCTTACAGACGCCTAGATCAATAACTTCCGGACTTGCGGACAACTTAGGAGCGTAACTCTCCTTCACCTTCCACAGTGTTGTTTACATACAACAGCTTTGTTCTTTTGAACTTCAAACAAAATTTAACTTCTTTTATTGAAATATCTCCCACATAATCTTGCCTCAGATATTGCTGTTCCATTGCTACCAACTATTATCAAACTTTATCCTTTACTACTTGATTCCTCACTTGAAAAGTTCTGTACCTTGATCTTAGTTACATTTAAATATTTTTGTAACACTCAGGAGGGCAGCCTAAACAGCAACTTTCCCCTCCACAGAGCTGCCATGGCCTAGCACCGTTTAGAGTCTTAGATTTGGTCCCCTGGGCCAGGATCAAACGAGCAACCTTGGGATTTACAATCCCAAACTTGAAGAATCAACTCCAAAATCAAATCCAATCCTTTTTTCTTTCTTTTTTTTTTCTGTTATCATCAAGATCTGATTTGTGGAGGCAACTTGTTCCAGAAGTAATTCCTCCCAATTGTGCACCATCTGGAGAAAATCCTTGTCATTTTTTTGTGAAACTCTACTCTTGCCACACCTGTGAGCCATGTTGGAATTCTGCTCTTTGGATCTCTTAGGAACTCTGCTCTTCAAATTGGAATCTACTGGTACCTCCTCTCCTCTGTTTGGGTCAAGACGTTCAAGATCAAGCCTCAAAACCAGAACTTAGGCTTCAATGGAACAAATGTCAAACAATTCTTGGACTCCCATGAGATGACTACTGAAGTGGATGGTGCAAGTGAACATGATATGGCTGATGAGTTACAATTTTTTATCTCCTCTGATGAAGTTATTGAAGTGATAAAATTTTTCAATGGATTCAAGACTCATGACTGGAGGCTCTTGAAGGAGGCTACATTGGCTTATTAGGGAAAAGTAGATGTGGCTAGGTTTACCTTACAGGACTTGGATGCTCTGGTTTCCCAATGGATCTCCAATTGTGGTGTCTCTTCAGCCTCTGATTATCAGTCTTTTAGAAAATTCTTAGATCCCATTCAGTCTTACCTCATCAGAAACAATCACATAAACACGGTGGACAAAATTTGAGTTTGGTCTTTTCAGTCTTTTTCTCCAGGAGTGCAGGAAAGTATTAGAGAGGAATTATTTAAATCTGGATCTATGATTACTACTAAAGATAATTGGTTCAAGCTCCCTGTTTTTCTGTTCCTATGGAGTGCAGTGGATAAAGTGATTAGAGTTCAAACAGCTCTCAATTTTGAAAAAACGAGAGTAACTGAAACAGTACATGCTCCTTCCTTTAAAGAGTCCAAGAAATAATGAACAAGATGGAAGCAAATTTTAGACCTAAACCAAATCCCCAGGCCAATAAGGAAACTGCTACCATAGATGAGATCACTAAATTACTTCAGGCCTTTCAAAGCAAAATAGATCATAAAATTTCTTCTTTAACTACTTCTAAAACTTCTAACTCTGTTCCTAAAACCACTCTAGTCTTCTATTACTGTCATACGGAAGGCCATGGTACTGGGAGATGTCCTGAACTCCAGAAGGACAAGGAGGAAAAATTGGTGGATCAGAAGGGAAACAATTTCTTTCTTCCTGATGTTGCTTTGATCCCTTTTGATTTTTCTTGTCCAATTGGTCATGTGGTGGCCTCTTATCAACCACCAACTCCCAAGAAGGCATCTTTGGTCTCCTTGGATTTTTGATCATCCTGTGGCACTCCACAACCTTGGTATCCTCCAGCTGTCACTTCTTCCAGATTCTCTGGAACTAATCAGTCTGATCCAGCTAGGAAACACCATGAGGAACCCAAACCTCACAAGTCTCCACCGGATCCATCTTCAATCCTTCAAAAACCAGTCAAACGTTGATCCTCACCTGAGCCCCCTTCCTGTGATGTGGAAGACATGGAAGTGGAAAAGGAACCACTTTTGGAAAGGTTCCAGGACCACTCTTATCCTCCTCCTGTTTAATCTTTTCAAATTGCTAAACCTTCTTATCCTGTTCCATTACCTGCTCAACCTGATCATCCTCCCTCCACCCAGCCCAAAGTTTGATTTGAGAGGGGCATTTCCAAGGATCACCCCAATGCTGTGGAAGGAGTATTAAGGAAAATCTCTGATCTAAAAATTCCTGATCTGTCTGTGGCTGAACTACTGTCAATCTCTCCATCTGTGGCTGAAGGGATGAAGAGATTGGTTTCTTGTCAAAGTGTGGAGATTGTTCTGGAAAACTTAAAAGTTTCTTCTGGTACTTTGATGGAGGACTCTGGTGGAACAGATCCCTCTTCAGATGCCAAATTGTATTCCTGTCCTCTTGGTTTCCTCTCCTGCTATCTTGGTTACTCTGCTAAATTTTTTTCTCTTCTGGTGGATTCTGGTTCCCAGCTCAATTTAATTCTGGATGCCATGGCCTTTAAACTCAAACTCAGCCCAATGGTCAGCTTTAACTCTGCTGTATATGGTATAGGGAATCAGTCATGCAAATTAGTTGGTATTTCTGAAGATTTCCTGGTTTGAATTGGACAAAATATTGTTGGCACCTTTCATTTCTGGATTACTTGTTTTGATAGACCTATGATCTTGGGAAGGCCTTTCTTAATAAATCTTGGTGCAACCCTAATTTTTTCTGATCAAGTTGGGGAGATAATTCTTCTCCCTGATGCTGATGGCAGGAAGATTGAATTCCCCCTTTGTACCTTGGATTCTGGTTGTTGGAAACAAAATTTTCCCGGTCATCCTCCTAAATTGGTTCTGAAAGGGAAACAGAAGGACACCTCTTCTTCCTCTAATTCTCATTTTTTATTGAATTGGTTGGTACTACTAATAGTTGTAGTTCTTCCAAGCCTCAGGCTTCAACTCAAGTATCAACTTCTGTCTCAGAGGCATACTTTTCTTTTTCCTCATCATTTCCTTATCACCCAAATAAAACTAAAAGTCAAAAACATGAAAAATCCAAAATTCCTAAAAATATTTCTCCTCTATTGGGATGTGTTGTCTCTTCTTTTCCTTGTTATTTTCAGCCTGATCAATCTTCTCCTATTCCGGTTTTGAGTCTCTGCAATGATTCTAAACTAGATCCCAATCTCAATTCTCTTCTTGGCAGTTTTGGTATGAAGGAGTATGGCCTTAAGTGGAGGCAATTTGGGGTTGAAGTAAGTCATCCCAATAGTGCACCATCAGGGGCTCCCACTACCATCATCTTTGAAACCCTGCCCTGTGCAACACATTTGAGGAATGTGTCATCTTTTGGATCCTATTTTATGGAAAAGGCACCTTTCAAGGACGCTGCGTAACATTGAACTTGGAAGATGTTGGAACTTGTTCTCAGCTTTTGTAGTCAGGTCTTTCTGGTCAATGCTTGGAGGAAGCAACAATTTCTCTCTTTTGCCACTAAGTATAAGCCAGTTTCAAAAAGGGTTCAACCAGTCAAACAACCAATGCCTCTCAACCTCAATCCTCCTCTTATGCGTTCTCCTCTATCTTGTGATCCTTACTGTGGTTTATCTCAATCTCTCACTGGTCCATTTGTTCCTTGTGGTTGTGTTACTAAATAAATTCTGAAGGTGGTCAACTTTGATCCAGATGGATGCCTTATTCCTGATGAGTTAAATTTGATCAAAAATGTTTTAGCTCTTAGAGAAAAATCTATTTATTTCTTTGAAGAAGAGAGAGGTCTCTTGACAGAATCCTATGACCTACCTTATATCATTTCAGTAGTAGAACATGATCCCTGGCAAAAGAAAAAGATCTCTATCCCTGCTGCTAGGGTCAACAAATTCATTAAGTTGGTCCACAAACAAGCCTGTACCAGATTATACAAGCATTCAACTTTCAGCCTTTTCAGTCCTGTCTTCTGTGTGCTCAAAAGTAGTGGTAAACTTAGAATATTTCATGATCTCCATCCTCTAAATAAGGTTACTATTAAAGACTCTGGTATTCTCCCTGCTACTGAAGAATTTGTCAAATCTTTCTCTGGGAGAGGTTGCTATGGTCTAGGTGATATTATGGGTGGCTATGACAAACAATCCTTACATCCAATTTCTCATCCTCTCACTACTTTCAATACTCCTCTTGGTAGATTCCAACTTACTCTTTTTCCCCAAGATTCCACCAATTCAGTTGCCGTATATCAGGCTCAGATGGTTTGGATCCTCCAGGGTGAAATCCCTGATCATGCTGGTATCATTATTGACAATGGCGGAATTAAAGGTCCAGTTTCTGACTATTAAAATGAGCTCTTACCTTGGCACTCAGGAATCCCTTGATTTATCTGGGAATATGCAACCACTTTGGAAAGTATCTTGTTTCAAATTGAGGAGTCTGGTCTCACTTTCTCTGGATCCAAATTGGCTACCTGTGTCCCTGCTCTGGAAATTTTTAGAAATGTGGTCTGCAAGGAAGGGAGAAGAATGGCCCCATCCAAAGTCAACAAAATCCTCTCTTGACCCACTCCCATCAATCCCACTGAAGTCAGAGGTTTCTTAGGTGTTGTCATTTATTTTTGGATCTGCATTTCTTCTCTATCCAAAATCTGTTTTCCCTTGTTTTGCTTAACCAGGAAGGATGCTGAATGGCTTTGGACCCAAGTTTGTGAACAATCATTTCAGAAGCTCAATACAATTTTTTGGAAAGACATTGTCTTGAAGAAGATCACTTATGGACCTGGAGCCAGCAAGAACAAGCTGGCTGTTGATTTGAGTTATCAATCTGTTGGGGCTGTCCTTACCCAGGAAGAAAAAAATGGTTTGGATTTTCCTGCTCTGTATGAATCTCTTCTCTTTTCAGATGTGGAATCTAGGTACTCCCAGCCAAAAATGAAACTTTGAGGTGTGGCCTCGATGTTGAAGAAGCTCCAAACTATTCTGTGGGGTCTTTGAGTTACAAGTCAACGCACAATCTTTCATCAAAATGATCAATGCCCCCAGCCTTCCAAATGCTCCAATGACTTGTTGCGTGGCTTTTATTCAGTTTTTCTCTTTTTATAATGTTCATAGGCCTGGAAAGTCTTTCACCATGCCTGACAATTTTTCTTGACATCCTCTTGGAGATGAAGAATTGGATTGTGGAGTGGATTTTGACAAGGAGGAACCTTTGATTCAACCTTTCTTCAGCTTTTCCTCTCAAAATTATTCTGGCTTCCAGCAAGGGTTCTGGCTTAAACTAGAGCAGTACCTTTCCACTCTCTCCCAATCTTATTCAACGGATGGTGGCTCTGAGTTTGGTGGCAAACTTGCCAAAATGATCTGTTTGCTTCCTGGTCAACATAGGGTGACCACTCCTTATTATCCTGAAGGTCAAGGCATGGTGGAAGAGGCCATGCTCCTTTGAAGGCTTCTCTTGTCAAACTGGCTGGTGTAGAGACTCCTGTGGGATTTTTATAAATAAAAGTAGCAAATAGCTTGCTGGCAGTCCTTGAAGGGGAATTTAGTATTACTCCTACTCCTTTGTAGTATTAGTATATACTAAGAGTGGTTTTGAATTGCCTGCCCTTCCAGTACTATAGTAAGTCTGCACAATAATTTATTTAAATTAATGGCTGGTTTCTTTGAGACTTAATATAGGTCTCAGATCAGACCTAGATTAATTATTAACTGTGATATTGGTAGGATTTGTTGAAGAATAGACCAGATGTATTGGACTATTGGTTAATTTATTGATCAGATATGTTTGATCTTAACAAATACCCCAATATTAAATGGTTCAAGGGTTTATCAAAGGGCTGGTTCAGGAGAGGACCCAAGAATGGGTTTACCCACAGGGGGCTGGGCAGAGGAGAGGTTGTTAGTTTCATTTTGTTGTGCTCTCTTTCTTTGTAAGTGTTATTTATTAACTAATGTGTGGGGTTTCTTTAATATGGTGCTGAATATTTAGGTCACAGAAGAACCCTTATTCAAGCACCTGATGGGTGGTTTAATTGGTTAAAGATGGGTAATAACTTGGTTTCTGATTTCTTGTTTTCCTTTCATAACTGATTCACTACTAATATTTTATCTGGGTAGGTACCACAGATAAATTGGTTGATGGGGTGAGTAGGGATGGGTGATGACTAGACCAGATGGCATGATGATACAACTTGGATAGGGCAGAGAGGCCCTCGTTAAATAGAAAATCCTGCCCCCAGGGGTGCTCAAGGCTGCCCCTGAGGGTTCTCCCTGTTCTGGTGAGGAACAGTGAGCTACAAATACATGAGACATTTTAGCTGGTTGGAAAAGGCTTGTACAGTTACATGAGGCATTTCTTCTGGTTGGAAAAAGCTGGTACAGGGGTTTCATGCATGCACAGCCCTGCATAAACTGCTGTGAAGTGCATATACAATTTATTCCTGTGAAGTACTGATGGTTGGTCTGGTGCTGCTTGATTCTCCCTACATGTGCTGCTGTTCATTTACTGGTGATTTTTCTTGATGCTGCATGGTCTTGACTGCCTGCATATATTGCTGTGTAGTGTTGTGGGTTGTTTTTACTGGTGTTTGTTTGGAATCACATGCTTCTTACTACATAAATTGCTGTGTGGTGCTGTGGTTGTTTGGTAATGCATGGTTCTGGTAGTTTGTTTGGTATCACATTCTTCTGTCTGCATAAATTGCTGTGTGGTGCTGAGGTTGTTTGGTACTACATGGTTCTGGTAGTTTGTTTGGTATCACATGCTTCTGAATAAATAAATTGCTGTGTGGTGCTGAGGGTTTTTGGTACTGCATGGTTCTGGTAGTTTGTTTGGTATCACTTCCTTCTGCATTTATTGCTCCTGTATACTTCTGCAAAGCCTCCTGTATGTATGTTTGCTTATTTGTTTGGTCCTGGTTGAGACTGATTCCACTTCCCCCTGCCTGTCATGTTCCTGTACACTTCTGCACAGCCTCCTGTATGTATATTTGCTTGCTTTCTGGGTGAAGTGATAAGAGCTGAACTAGCTGTACTCCCTCCTTTATCTGTATTGCTGTATTCTGGTTGGGGTGACAGGGTTGGTGTATGGTCCTGGTCTTGAGGATAAGCTGCCACTGGTATGTACTTGAGGGTTTAATAGGTATGCCTTATGTCTTCCACAGAGATGTGACACCTGGTTGGGTATGAGTTTGCCACAGTTGAAGGTTTCTTGGGCTGTATCTTCTAATCCATGAGAGATAGAGGGGTACTTTGACTGAGTTACTATGGGTTATTTGTGATTTAGAATCCATTTCTGAGGTTATCTTGATTTTTTGAGCTGTTTTTACACTAGAACCTTGAGTCTGATGGCTATAGGACAGGTTTGGACTACCACATCCCGCCCAGACTTAATGCTGTCCACAGCATTCCTGTCAATAGACATCAGACTCCACATCCTATCTTTCTTCTTCTTCTTCTTTTCTTCGTTTTCTTCTTCTTCTTGGTATTGATCTTGAGAGACATAAATAATAAAAAAACTAATAATCACATATAGAATAAAACAAAGGTCCAGAGAATCCTAGTTATCCAGTTGGTCCTGTTGAAATCTTGATTGTTTTATCTCTAAATATTCTCCTCTTAATTATTTCTTGATTGTATCCATGTAGCAAGTAATTGTATAATTAAATCCTTTCCATTCTTCTTTTTTGTTGAATTATATTTGGGTTCTTCTGGATAAAGGCAGGATTTGGCATTTTCCTCTTTTCCTATGATTTGATTTTGAATCTTCTTTTTCCTTCTCCATATACTATGGTACTTCATGGCTAAAGCAAGATTCCCCTCTCATCACCTTTTTTCTAAATTTCAATCTTCTTTCCCCTTCTCAATATACTATGGTACTTCATGGCCAAAGACAGATTTTCCTCATTTTATTCACCCTTTTCCTTTCTTCTGAATCTTTTCTCTAGTTTCAGGCCTTGAAACCCTGTTTGCATCTACTCAAACCTGATAGATAACTTTTTCCTTTGAAACCTGCTGTAATTCCTTCAATCAGACAGCTCTAGCTGAAGATTAATTTGTCCCTGTTTACTTGTGACCTTGAAGCATCTTGAAATATTTAATTGGGTCCAATCTTGAGTTAAGCCAGTCTTGATGTCTATGGGTCCTTCCTTCTTCCTAGTGTTCCATGTTCTATTTGGTTTGAATCCTGTTTTACATTAATAATCTTTTTGATTAAGGTTTATTTTCATTTTTCCATTCCTTTATTTCTTTCACTCATTCATTTTTTTTATTTTTTTTTATTTTTTTATTTTTTTATTTATTTTTATTCTTTTTTATATATTTCCAGTTTAGACTCATGCTTAGGAGTCTTTCTTTTATTTTATAAACCCTCCTCTTTTTTTATTTTTTTTTATTTACTCCTTTTTTTTAATTTTTAATTTTAATTTTTTTTTTCCAGCAGTTTAAACTCTTGCTTAGGAGTTTTTCTTTTATTTTATACACCCTCCTCTTTTTTTTATTTTTTTTATTTTATCCTGTTGGTTAATTTTTAATTTTGATTTTTTTTTATCAGCAGTTTAAACTCTTGCTTAGGAGTATTTCTTTTATTTTATACAGCCTCTTTTTTATTTTTTTTATTTGTTTATTTATTTTATTTATTTTTTTTATTATTAACTCTTTTTTCAATAAATTTTTTTTTTATCAGAAGTTTAAACTCTTGCTTAGGAGTTTTGTTTTTCAGATTGATGTTTGTGACAATAGATTTAGCAGTTTAGGCTCTTGCTTAGGAGCCTTTTTTCTTTTTTTAAAAAAAATTAAACAGGCTCTTTCCTTTTTTTATTTTTTATTTTATTATTATTATTATTATTATTATTATTATTATTATTTTTACCTTGTTTTTTTATTTTATTTTATTTTTAGTTATTTGATGTATACGCCCCCCCTTTTTGGATCCAGCCTTGATGGAGGTCTGTTGTTGTCTTTGCGGGTGCCTGCCGTTTTTGGTTGCGGGCTGTCAGGGCTTTTTGACAAGCGGGGGGGCGCAAGGTGCGGAGGAGGTTGGGTATAAAAAGCAAGAAAGGTGCGCCAGGTGGTTGTACAAGGATGGGCACTACTGCGCGCAGTGTAAGACTCCAAACCGTGCTAGGCTGTGGCAGTTCTGAGGAGGGGAAAGGTGCTGTTTTAGGCTGCCCTCCTGAGTGTTACAAAAATATTTAAATGTAACCAAGATCAAGGTCGAGAAACTGGTAAATGAGGAATCAAGGAGTAGAGGATAAATATGATAATAGTTTGGTAGCAATGGAACAGCACTATCTGAGACAAGATTATGCAGGGAAAAACTTGAACAAAAGAAGTTAAAGTCTTCTTAGAGTTCAAAGAACAAAAAGCTGTTGTATGTAAACAATGCCCACAAGCTAATAACTCTGGTCGTCAGCAGAAGATTGGGGATGATCAACTCAAACCCAAGCAACCTCCAGGTTCTCAATGAACCTGCCCAACTCTCTGAAATCAAGCGCTTGAAGGGTACCAGATAACTGAGGGTGGCCATACAAGACAAAGCACAATGCTTAAAAATCTCTAAAACAAACAGTAACTGATTTGAAGCAAGGATAACCTCAACACTTCTCAAGTGACTCAAGAGTAGGCTGGCAGAATGCAACTCAAAAGAAGCTAAGGGGAGGTATAACACTCCAGGTCTTAAGCTTAATAAGACCTCTTCAATCAATCTTGATTGGCTCCAGAAAGGTGATTCAGGGATCAGGACCAGTATGGTCAGAGAAAGGGATCAAGGAGTGGTATGACACACTCAAAAAATTCCAACAGACAGAATCTTTCTTCAACCAGCAAGGCTATTGGTTAGTGATAAGGATTGAGGATCAAAGGTTGAGTATGGAGGCTCAAGGATAAAAAAGGTGTGCTGATTTCATGCTCCAATGATTCCATGCTCCAATGATTCCATGCTCCAATGATGGATCCAAAAGGCAGGGGAGAGCCCCTCCTTATATGGGCAGGAGGCCCTGTTAGACTATGTACAATGGATTCTACAAATAGAGTAAAAAGAAGGAAAGGAAATCATGTGGTCACTCGCGTCCATCCATGGATGGGCGCACGCAACAATACCAGAATCACCCACCCCTCATCCAAAGGCGGACGGGGTGGGAAAGAGAAATGAACCAAACCGCCGCGGATTTCCGGGGGCAGTAGTTGGAACTCTTCACCCCTTGTCCAAAGGCGGAAGTGGGTGGGAGAGCCCCAGGAAAGGTGACGGATGAAGTCTGTGAGAGCGCGGATGGGCGGATAGGAGATTTGCTTGAGACGGTTGAGTAAATCCTGACAGGCTTGAGATTCATGACTGATAGATCAAGTGAGATGGGAGATTTGATGGATCGAAGGATTTGCCAAATGCTTGGGGGTGCGGTCGGGATGGATTTGGTAAATCATAAATGAGCGCCGGGCAAAGGTAGCAATGAGGAGATTGGGACGCGCAACAACAAAGATGAGGACGGGCAACAACAAAGGTGAGGACGCGCAATGACAACGGCGGAGATGACAAGCAAGGCGCAACGGCAAGGATGATGAGCAACGCAGATGAAGGACGCGCGACGCGCAAGGCGCAACGGCAAGGATGATGAGCAACGCAGATGAAGGACGCGCAGCCCGTGCGAGGAGCGTGCGCGGATGAAGGATGCGCAACGCGCAAGGCGTGAAGCGCGACGCGCGCGGATAAAGGACAGTACATTTGCGCAAAAGTTTATGGGTTGAGGTCTTAAGGCGGCCAGGGTGTCCAGGATGGGGCACCACAGCGGTAGTCAATGTGGCGGAATGGTTGCTCTGGAGCCTGCCATGATCTCCAATCCCTGCGGCTCCAGATTTGTATTGATCTTTTGCAAATATTCCAAACACGAAAAAGTGCAGGGGCAAGGCGTTTGGGTTCAAATAAAGCCTTCAGGCTTTCAATTGGTAAGTCCCTGTATTTCTCCTTCTTTCTTCTTATTAATCTTTAAGCTCCTATTTGTCCTTTCTACCCCCGCTTTGTGCTAATGCCAATTCTCTTTTTGGCTCAATTCAATACAGACCACCCGTCCAAACTAGAAAATTGCAAGGCTGTTTTGTTGGATTTGATGCTGGGATCCTTGTGGGTCAATTTAAGTGAGTTTTTTCTTTTCATGTATTTATCCCATACTAGCTGCCTTTCTAATGCCATGTCCTTTCCTTCCAGTATTTGCCTCCAATTTTGATGTTGGTGGCACGATTTGATCACTGATTTCTGCGGCTCTGTTCTCAATCTTTGCCATGGTTGTTCACAAGTATTTATGTTTCTGATCACAACGGGATACAGTTCAAGTAGTTTAATTGGTATGTCAAAAACTTTCTTTCCTTTGTTTTCCTTCTATATTTATTCTTGACTCCTTCCATTTTTGCTCCTATTTTTTTATCTTATACACCCATCCAAATGTTGTGCTAATGTCAGATTGGCCCATCCTGTAGCTCCTTCCAATGTTCTCCAATAAATCTCATTCCATCATTCCGCAAGCCAACCCAAACATGTTGATCTCAAATTTGCCGCGGTCATTTGATGTTCGCTTTCAATTGATCCAGCGACAAGGCTTCAAATTCATTGGTAAGCCACCAATCTTTTATTCCTTTTCTGTATTCTTATCTCCCACCAATCTCCACGCTGGTGCCTAATTTGCGGTCTAATAAAATCTAATGTTGATCTCTTCCCCTTGCAGATCTTGATCCTGGTAAATTTGGGGGTTGCAACAAAGGCGGCAATTGATTGTGAGATTCAATTTGATCCATTTTTTTTTATTTCTCCCTCCTTTTTAATTTATCTACTCTTATTCCTTGTTTATTTTATTCTTCCTTCCAAATGACGCACATGACCAGATTTAATTAACTTATTGACTTCCTCTTCCAATTTGATGTGGGTCCTGCAGCCGTCAAGGCTTCAGCAAATTGCGCAATCAACCAGACAATCTTTTGATGGAATCAATCAATCCAATCTACAGACCATTTGCATCATTGACTTCTTAGCGCATGGGAGCAGTTGATTGTGAGTTTTTTTGTTTTTTTTCTGTTTATTTATTGCCCTTTTTTTTAATTTATATAATTTACTTTATTCTTCTTCTTACTTCCAAATGATGCAGCTTGGCATGCTGGCAGAAATTGCTTTTGCAATGAATTTGCATGATCAACCAGATGATCATTTGATGATCTGACTCGATTGCTCCTGATCAGATTGAGGTTGTTGTTGGCAGTGCAATCAAAGCAGTGTATGGCGGCAGCTGATAGTGAGGTTTTCTTGGATTTGTTTTTTTCCCCCTTTTTTTAATGAATCTCATTTCTTTCCCCTTTTTTTAAAAGAAAATCCTTCTAATTGATGTAGGTTCCAACCACTGGTGCGTGTGATTCAAGAGGGAGAAAGGGGGACTAGCTGGTTGCACCCATGTAGGGTGGGCAATTCTCCAATTGGTTTCAGATTGATAGGAGGTTTGACATCCCCCCACTGTTTCTTGTTCATCTTCTTTCTTCCTCTTTCTTCTATGATGTTCTGGGTCGCTCGCAAGTGGCTATTGCTGTGAGGGTTGCTTTTGCCACCTGCACTCATCTGAGGTCATTGAGTTACTTTGATCTGGGGAAGATGGTGGTTGGAGCAAGGTCTCTCCCCTCCCCTCAATGTCTATTTAAGGAGGGCCGACAAGGGTCTTCTTCCCCCCCTCCATCCACAAAAAAACATTTCTTTTTGTTGCTTTGGTGAGTTCCTCCCCCCTTTTTCCTTCTTGTTGCTAGGGCATCTTCTGACCGCTTTTTTTTGTTGAAAATAAATTGATGGGTGCATTGTGCCTCCCTTTCTGCAGCTGGTAACTACTCCCTTCATCTTGATTGCCGTGGGGCCAGTCTTTAATTTGGGGGCCCAGTTGGGCTTGTTAGTCGGTGAGCCTCCTCCTTCAAGCTTTCTCCTTATTTTACTAGAAATAAGTCCTAACAAAGGGTATTATTTTTTTTAGGGTTTTTTTTTGGGGGCGTCATTCTAGCGACCAATTTTTTATGCGCTTTTTGAATATATATATATATATATATATATTCTTTTGTATGTAGTATATATATATATATCTTTTTGTAACAATTTTTTTTTATAATGAAGTAATAATACAGTGTTGCAGTGCCACCCTTGCCCTCAGCTCATCAAGAAAGGAACCAGGGCTTTGGCATTGAGAAGAAAAAAATCAGCTATAAATATTTTTTTTTGTTATTATATATAACATATATATTATACTTAATGTTGGGAGGAAAAATTCATCAGTTGGACTTAACATCAGTGAGTTTTTTTTCTTTTTTATTTTTTTTTTTTGCAGTGAAAGTAGGATGAGTCATGACAAAGTACTGAACCTCTTTTTTTTTTGCTTCCCTTTTCTTTTTAGATACCATATGTTGTACAGTGAGAATAAAAAATGAAAATTGCCCACCCATTCCCTCAGCACTTCAAAAAACTGAAGGCTTACTGCTGCATCAATAAGTTAAAATGAGAATCAAAACCACCCATCCAATTGGCCTGACCACCAGGCCTCAAATGGGGTGACCTTATACATATTGATCAGGTTTGAAATCCATCCACTGGCCCATTCCTCTCCATAATAGAGGCTGGTTCTAACTACCCAAGGGATGTCTCCATAATGAGAAAGCCAGTCCCCTTGGTCAAGTAAGGTATTGGCCAACTGATTGTTGAGAAGCTCTATGAATTCAGAATTATCCAATCCTGCTCCAGGTAGTTCTTCCCAATGTGTCCCTTCCATGTCTTCATGAGTGTGGGTCCAGAATCCTCCAAAGACTTCTCCAAAGTTGATCTAGGTTTTTTGTTTGGTTTCTTTTGATTGGTACTCTTCAGGTTCAGGGTGCAGTAAGATTGGTGTGAGGATATTGTTGGCCCAAGGGTCTGATGATACTTTTCCATTGGTTTGAGGAATGTGTTGTCCACTAACCCAGACTTTTTCTTCTGCAGGTTCCTTCCAGTTTTCATATACTAGTGTTTCCCTTGTGGCTTGGGATGTAAGAGCCTCCTCCAAACTTTGAGATGCCTCTTGTGATTCTTTTGTAATAAATTCAGGTGCAGTAATATCCGGGGTGTAGCTGTCACTGGTCTGTGCTATTGTTTCTGCTTGAGGCTGAGGTATTTCTGATTCCTTCTTATTCTTGGCTTCTAGAACTTTCAGCAGAAAATTGATTATGTGATCCATAGTTCTCAGAATAGCTATGTATCTGTCCTTCAAAGGTTTTTTTTCTGGATTGATTTCAAGTAATTTTGCAGCTCTTGAATTAATTCAGTTTCCTTGGCCATGGTAGTCCCTAGATATTCAAACAGTACTATGATGACATCAGTGATTTTTTCTTCCCCTGCTGAAACCTGGTCTTCCTCTAGTTGATACTGGAATCCACTGGTTGTTTTGGTTGTCTCTTGCAGTTCTTCCTCCATCCTGATTATTTGACCTAGGTTATTTTCTTCAATCCCTCTGAGTTGATGCTTGAGGTTTTCCATTATCTGGTATGGGTTTCTTCCTTCCTGCTGAATGTTGACTTAATTCTTGAGGCTAATATTCCACCAAAATTGTTTTAATAACTAGTCAAATCTGAAGGAAATAAGCCACTGTTGGGACACCAATTGTAGAGACTCCTGTGGTATTTTTATAAATAAAAGTAGCAAATAGCTTGCTGGCAGTCCTTTAAGGGGAATTTAGTATTACTACTACTCCTTTGTAGTATTAGTATATACTAAGAGTGGTTTTGAATTGCCTGCCCTTCCAGTACTATAGTAATTCTGCACAATAATTTATTTAAATTAATGGCTGGTTTCTTTGAGACTTAATATAGGTCTCAGATCAGACCTAGATTAATTATTAACTGTGATATTGGTAGGATTTGTTGAAGAATAGACCAGATGTATTGGACTATTGGTTAATTTATTGATCAGATATGTTTGATCTTAACAAATACCCCAATATTAAAGGGTTCAAGGGTTTATCAAAGTGCTGGTTGAGCAGAGGACCCAAGGATGGGTTTACCCACAGGGGGCTGGGCAGAGGAAAGTTTGTTAGTTTCCTTTTGTTGTTCTCTCTTTCTTTGTAAGGGTTATTTATTAACTAATGGGTGGGGTTTCTTTAATATGGTTCTGAATATTTAGGTCCCAGAAGAATCCTCATTCAAGCACCTGATGTGTGGTTTAATTGGTTAAAGATGGGTAATAACTTGGTTTTGTATTTCTTGTTTTCCTTTCATAACTGATTCACTACTAATATTTTATCTGGGTAGGTACCACAGATAGATGGGTTGATGGGGTGAGTAGGGATGGGTGATAACTAGGCCAGATGGAATGATGATACAACTTGGATAGGGCAGAGAGGCCCTCCTTAAATAGAAAATCCTGCCCCCAGGGGTGCTCAAGGCTTCCCCTGAGGGTTCTCCCTGTTCTGGTGAGGAACAGTGAGCTTCAAATACATGAGACATTTTAGCTGGTTAGAAAATGCTTTAAAAGTTACGTGAGGCATTTCTGCTGGTTGGAAAAAGCTGGTACAGGGGTTTCATGCATGCACAGCCCTGCATAAACTGCTGTGAAGTGCAGATACAATGTATTCCTGTGCAGTACTGATGGTGTGAGATTCCAAACGGTGCTAAGCCGTGGCAGTTCTGTGGAGGGGAAAGGTGCTGTTTAGGCTGCCCTCCTAGGAGTTACAATAATATTTAAATGTAACCGGAATCAAGGTCCAGAACCTTATGGATGAGAAATCAAAGTAAGGGAAGAGGATAAGAGTTGTTGGTAGCGATGGAAACAACACTATCTGAGGCAAGATGGTGCAGGTTAAGACTTGAACAAATAAGTCAAGGTTTGTTCAGAGTTCAATAGAACAAGGCAGTTGTAAGTAAAAACGCCCACAAGCTAATAACTCTGATTGTCAGCAGCTGATTAGGAAAGATCAACTCAATCCCAACCAACCTCCAGGTTCTCAATGAACCTGCCCAACTCTCCCCAATCAAGCGCTTGAAGGGTACCAGATAACTGTGGGAGGCTGAACAAAACAAAAGCAATTTGTTTATGAAGCTCTAGAAGCAAAATCAATAACGAATTTGAGCAAGAATATCCCAACACTTCTCAAGGGACTCAAGAATAGCGTGGCAAAATTCAACCTTAAAGAAGAAGGGAGGTATAACACTCCAGGTTTTAAGCTTAATAAAACCTCTTCAATCAAACGTGATTGGCTCCAGAAAGATGATCAAGGAGAGATCAAGACCAGTATGGTCGGAAAAAGGGATCAGAGTGGTATAACACACCCAAGAATTCAGACAGACAGGAATTCTTCTTCAACCAGCAAGGCTATTGGTTGGTGATAAGGAACAAGGTCACAAGGGACAGAGTTTGAGTATGGAGGCTCAAAGGATCAAGGGGCAATCATGGATATACCCGGATAAATTTCTCAGATAAGTGGGAAGGGTGCCCACAGATAAGTTGATTTTCTGATGATGGTCTCATTGATTTCCCTGGGCCAAAAGGCAGGGGAGAGCCCCTCCTTTTATAGCCATGAGGCCCTGTATACTATGTACAAGTGATACTACAAATAGGTGTGGGAAAATGAAAACATAATAAAAATAAAAAATAAAAAATAAAAAATAACATGAGAGGAAAAAAAGAAATGTCGCCCGCGTCGAGAATAACCACGGGCAACCAGATGGACACTCGCGACAGCGGTCGCGGGTGTCGACAACGGCTGTCGTTGCCCAATTGGCGGTGACAACGGGGTGAAGGTTCCGACAGCCGCAAGCGGTCGCTCGCGGTCGTCGGTCGGATTGGATGATGGGCGATGGATTCAAGTAGATGGTTTGGGGTGGATGGATGGACTTGTTGGGGGTCATGAATCGATGAATCTGGATGAGTGAGGAGGGACAACATTTTTTAAGATTGAATGCTTGGATTTGAGTGTTGGGAGTGGTGAGGATGAGATGGGGGAATGATGATGGGCGTGGGTGAGAGAGTGAAGGGTGGAGAGGGATGGGATGGATGATTGAAAGATGGAGATGGAAGCAGATGAGGATGGTTGATATAAGAGGGAGTGATGTATCTAATTGATTGAGGAATTGGGATCAGATTCAAGTGGTTGGATAGGATAGGATAGGATAGGATAGGATAGGAGACAGGCAGGCAGGGATTGATTGAGATTGAAATGGAAGGAGGATCGGGATATTGAGCCGAGCCGAGCCAAGCCGAGCCGAGCCAAGCCGAGCCGAGCGGGAGTAGCAGATTAGGATGGAGAGAGTAGCTTAGTTTGGCTTAGCTTGACTGAGCTTAGATTTCAATTGGGAACAAGATGTAATTAGACGGTTTGATGGATGGATAGATACCGTTGATCGAGAGAGAGAGTTGCCGTTGCCGTTGCCGTTGCCATTGCCATTGCCCATAAGACTAGGATTGCAATAGCTGGGCTGGCTGGGCGGGTTTTGATCTAGGATTGAGTTTTGCAAGTCAAAAACAAAGGGTAATTTGGTGGGCTTGATGGGTTGGATGAATGGCATGATGGGAAGAAGTCTGAGAGGTGCAGTCTGATGGGGGGAAACAAAGGTACCCATAGGGGTACAACCAACAAAGATATTTATTATTATTATTTTTTTTTTTTTGCCCGTGGTGTCCCGGATTGGTCACCACATCTCTCCCCAACTTACAGACTGTCCCTAGTCTGCATCTAAAATTCGAAGGGATTAAAAAAAAAAAAGCAGGGAACAAAGAAATTGAAGCAAGATTGGCCATTTCTTGATCTTGAGAGCAATTGAAGAGTTGAGGAAAATATCTTGATTCTTCCAAATGAGCCCTAGAAGCGGCAGGAATAGAACAAGGAGGGCGTCCCAGGTGCTCACATATGTGGCATACAGTAGAGTTTTACAACAAAAACGCAGCAAATGACCCTGGTGGTGCACAATTGGGAGGACTTACTTGTACCCCAAATTGCCTCCACTGAAGCCCATATTCCTTCATACCAAAATCACCAAAAACAGAATTGCAATTAGGATCTAGTTTAGACTCATTGCGGAGATTCAAACCGGAACTAAGAGAAGATTGATCAGACTTAAAAGTAGAAGGAAAAGAAGACACAATAGATCCAGAGAGAGAAGGAGATGGAGAAGAAATATTTTTGGATTTTTCTATTTTGATATTTTTTTGTTTTTTAATATTCTTGAGCTCAGAAGAGAATGATGAAAGGAATGAAAAATAAGCCTGAGGGATGGGATTTGACCCTTGAGTTGCAGTCTGAGGCTGAAAAGAACTACAACTATTAGTAGGATCAACTATTCCCCTAAAAAATGAGAGGAACTAGAGTTATCCTTCTTCTTCCCCTTAAAAGATGATTTAGGAGAATGACCAGGAAAATCTCTTGCCCAACGACCAGAATCCAAGGAGCAAAGAGGAACTTCAATTTTCCTGCCATCAGCATCAGGGAGAAGAATTCTCTCCCCAACTTGATCAGAAAACATCAGGGTTGCACCAAAGTCCATTAAGAAGGGTCGTCCCAAGATCATAGGACTGTCCAAACGAGTGATCCAAAAGTGGCAGGTTCCAACAATATTTCGACCAATCCTGACCGGTACATCTTCAGCAATACCAACCAGTTCACAAGCTTGATTTCCTATCCCATACACTGCAGAGTTGAAGCTGACCCTAGGACTAAGTTTGAGCTTGCAGGCCATAGCATCCAAGATTAAGTTAAGCTGAGATCCAGAATCCACAAGAGGAGAAACAGTTTTAGCTGAGTCACCAAGATAACAAGGAAGAAAGCCAAGGGGACAGGAATAAAGGTTGGAGTCTAAAGAAGGACTGGTTCCACCAGAGTCCTCCATTAAAGTGCCAGAGGAGACTTTGAGTTCTTCAGGGCCAATTTCCACACGTCGACAAGAGACCCATTTCTTCATTCCTTCAGCAACAGATGGAGAGATCAATAGGAGTTCAGCCACAGATAGATCAGGAATTTTGAGATCAGAAATTTTCTTTAATACTCCCTCCACAGCATTGGGGTGATCCTTGGAGATGCCCCTTTCAAATCAAACTTTGGGCTGGGTGGGGGGAGGAAGTTCAGGTGACGCAGAATCTAAGGTAGCATTAGAAGGTTGAGGTGAGGGAGAAGGATAAGGGTGATCTGGGAACCTTTCCATGAGTGGTTCCTTTTCCACCTCCATGTCTTCTACATCAGAGGAAGGAGACTCAAGTGATGATCAAAGTTTAACGGGTTTTCAAAGGATTGAAGTTGGCAAGGAAGGAGCCTTATGAGTTTTAGGTTCCTCATGTCGTTTCCTGGCTGGATCAGATTGATAAGTAGTCCCAGCAAGACTAGAGGAAGAAATAGCTGGAGGATACCAAGGTTGGAGGGTACCACAGGATGATCGAAATTCAAAGGAAGCAAGAGATGCTTTCACAGGAGGTGATAGCTGGTAAGAGGCCACCACATGTCGGATAGGACGAGACAAGTCAAAAGGGATTAGGGCACCATTAGGGAGGAAGTAATTGTTTCCTCTCTGCTCTACCAACTTTTCCTTTAGGTCCTTCTGAAGTTCTTGGCATTGTCCGGTTCCATGGCCTTCCCTATGACAGTAGTAACAGACCAGAGTTGATTTGGGGACAGAAGAAGGAGTTTTAGGCATAGCTAGCGAGGAAATCTTTTGATCTATTTTGTTCTCAAAGGCTCTAAGTAACTTGGTGATTTCATCTATAGAAGTAGGTTCTCGATTGGAATTAGGATCTGCTTTAGGCCTACGATCTGCCTCCATTTTAATCATAATATCGTTTGACTCTTTAAAAGAAGGAGCATGGACTGGTTCAGTAGTTCTAGGCTTTTCAAAGGTAAGAGCAGTTTGACCTTTCATGACTTTATCCAAAGTACTCCTAAGGGTGAGAAAAACAGGGAGCTTGAATCGATTATCCCTGGTGGTAATTATGGATCCAGATTTGACCAGTTCTTCTTTAATCCTTTCCTGAACAGCCAACGGAAAAGATTGGAAGAAATTTGCTCAAATTTCGTCCACTGTGTCAATGTGATCGTTTCGGATAAGATAGTTTTGAATGGGATCCCAAGACTTCCTAAAAATCTGATAGTCAGAGGCTGAAGAAATACCACCATTGGAGGTCCACTGAGAAACCAGAGCATCCAAATCCTGCAGAGTAAACCTAGCCACATCTATTTTACCCCAGTATGCCAACATAGCCTCCCTGAGAAGCGTCCAGTTGTGGGATTCAAATCCCTCGAAAGACTCGATTACCTCCATAACTTCATCAGAGGAGATAAAGAATCGCAACTGATAAGCCATATCAAATTCACTAGCTCCATCCACTTCAGCAGCCATTTCGTAGGAGTCCAAGAATTGCTCAACATTTGTACCGTTGAAGCCTAAGTTCTTGTTCTGAGGTTTGATCTTTACCATCTTAGGTTGGACAGGGGTGGTTGGAGTAGCAGAAGATGCCATATTGAATAACAGAGTGCCTAGGGGATCCAAAGAGCAGATTTCCAAAGTGGCTCACGAGTGTGGCAAGAGTAGGGTTTCACCAAAAACAAATAGTATCTTGCCCAAGCAGTGCACAAATTGGGAGGACTTACTTCTAGGATAAGTTGCCTCCACGGATCAGATTTGAGAAGAGAGAAAAAAAAGAAAAGAAAAATTGGATTTCGAGGTTGATTTTAAATGTCTTGGGACTGTAAATCCCAAGGTTGCTGGTTTGATCCCGGCCCGGGGGACCAAATGTAAGACTCCAAACGGTGCTAAGCCATGGCAGTTCTGTGGAGGGGAAAGGTGCTGTTTAGGCTGCCCTCCTAGGAGTTACAATAATATTTAAATGTAACCGGAATCAAGGTCCAGAACCTCATGGATGAGAAATCAAAGTAAGGGAAGAGGATAAGAGTTGTCGGTAGCGATGGAAACAACACTATCTGAGGCAAGATGTTGCAGGTAAATAATTGAACAAATAAGTCAAGGTTTGTTCAGAGTTCAATGGAACAAGGCAGTTGTAAGTAACAACGCCCACAAGCTAATAACTCTGGTCGTCAGCAGCTGATTAGGAAAGATCAACTCAATCCCAACCAACCTCCAGGTTCTCAATGAACCTGCCCAACTCTCCGCAATCAAGCGCTTGAAGGGTACCAGATAACTGTGGGAGGCTGAAAAAAACAATAGAAATTTTTTTATGAAGCTCTAGAAGCAAAATCAATAACGAATTTGAGCAAGAATATCCCAACACTTCTCAAGGGACTCAAGAATAGCGTGACGAAGTTCAACCTCAAAGAAGAAGGGAGGTATAACACTCCAGGTTTTAAGCTTAATAAAACCTCTTCAATCAAATGTGATTGGCTCCAGAAAGATGATCAAGGAGAGATCAAGACCAGTATGGTTGGAAAAAGGGATCAGAGTGGTATAACACACCCAAGAATTCAGACAGACAGGAATTCTTCTTCAACCAGCAAGGCTATTGGTTGGTGATAAGGAACAAGGTCACAAGGGACAGAGTTTGAGTATGGAGGCTCAAAGGATCAAGGGGCAATCATGGATATACCCGGATAAATTTCTCAGATAAGTGGGAAGGGTGCCCACAGATAAGTTGATTTTCTGATGATGGTCTCATTGATTTCCCTGGGCCAAAAGGCAGGGGAGAGCCCCTCCTTTTATAGCCATGAGGCCCTGTATACTATGTACAAGTGATACTACAAATAGGTGTGGGAAAATGAAAACATAATAAAAATAAAAAATAAAAAATAAAAAATAACATGAGAGGAAAAAAAGAAATGTCGCCCGCGTCGAGAATAACCACGGGCAACCAGATGGACACTCGCGACAGCGGTCGCGGGTGTCGACAACGGCTGTCGTTGCCCAATCGGCGGTGACAACGGGGTGAAGGTTCCGACAGCCGCAAGCGGTTGCTCGCGGTCGTCGGTCGGATTGGATGATGGGCGATGGATTCAAGTAGATGGTTTGGGGTGGATGGATGGACTCGTTGGGGGTCATGAATTGATGAATCTGGATGAGTGAGGAGGGACAACATTTTTTAAGATTGAATGCTTGGATTTGAGTGTTGGGAGTGGTGAGGATGAGATGGGGGAATGATGATGGGCGCGGGTGAGAGAGTGAAGGGTGGAGAGGGATGGGATGGATGATTGACAGATGGAGATGGAAGCAGATGAGGATGGTTGATATAAGAGGTAGTGATGTATCTAATTGATTGAGGAATTGGGATCAGATTCAAGTGGTTGGATAGGATAGGATAGGATAGGATAGGATAGGAGACAGGCAGGCAGGGATTGATTGAGATTGAAATGGAAGGAGG
Organism: Puccinia polysora; assembly: GCA_025617555.3. Classification (NCBI taxonomy): domain Eukaryota; kingdom Fungi; phylum Basidiomycota; class Pucciniomycetes; order Pucciniales; family Pucciniaceae; genus Puccinia; species Puccinia polysora. The sequence goes on from CM062628.1 coordinate 30,250,983, forward strand.
ATTGGGATATTGAGCCGAGCCGAGCCGAGCCAAGCGGGAGTAGCAGATTAGGATGGAGAGAGTAGCTTAGTTTGGCTTAGCTTGACTGATCTTAGATTTCAATTGGGAACAAGTTGTAATTAGACGGTTTGATGGATGGATAGATACCCTCAATCGAGAGAGAGAGTTGCCGTTGCTGTTGCCGTTGCCGTTGCCCATAAGACTAGGATTGCAATAGCTTGGCTGGCTGGGCGGGTTTTGATCTAGCATTGAGTTTTGCAAGTCGAATACAAAGGGTAATTTGGTGGGCTCAATGGGTTGGATGAATGGCATGATGGGAAGAAGTCTGAGAGGTGCAGTCTGATGGGGGGAAACGAAGGTACCCATAGGGGTACAACCAACAAAAATATTTATTTTTTTATTTTTTTTTTTTTTTGCCCGTGGTGTCCCGGATTGGTCACCACAATGGTTGGTCTGGTGCTGCTTGATTCTCCCTACATGTTCTGCTGTTCATTCACTGGTGATTTTGTTTGGTGCCGCATGGTCTTGACTGCCTGCATATATTGCTGTGTAGTGCTGTGGGTTGTTGTTACTGGTGTTTTGTTTGGAATCACATGCTTCTGACTACATAAATTGCTGTGTGGTGCTGTGGTTGTTTGGTACTGCATGGTTCTGGTAGTTTGTTTGGTATCACATGCTTCTGTCTTCATAAATTGCTGTGTGGTGCTGAGGTTGTTTGGTACTGCATGGTTCTGGTAGTTTGTTTGGTATCACATGCTTCTGACTACATAAATTGCTGTGTGGTGCTGAGATTGTTTGGTACTGCATGGTTCTGGTAGTGTTTTTGGTATCACTTCCTCCTGCATATATTGCTCCAGTATACTTCTGCACAGCCTTCTGTATGTTTGTTTTCTTATTTGTTGGGTCGTGGTTGAGACTGGTTCCACTTCCCCCTGACTGTACTGTTCCTTTACACTTCTGCAAAGCCTCCTGTATGTATATTTGCTTGCTTTCTGGGTGAGGTGATAGGAGCTGAACTAGCTGTACTCCCTCCTGCATCTGTATTGCTGTATTCTGGTTGAGGTGACAGGGTTGGTGTATGGTCCTGGTCTTGAGGATAAGCTGCCACTGGTATGTACTTGAGGGTTTTATAGGTATCCCTTATGTCTTCCACAGAGATGTGAGACCTGGTTGGGTATGAGTTTGCCAAAGTTGAAGGTTTCTTGGGCTGTATCTTCTAATCCATGAGAGATAGAGGGGTACTTTGACTGAGTTACTATGGGTTATTTGTGATTTAGAATCCATTTCTGAGGTTATCTTGATGGTTTGAGCTGTTTTTACCCTATAAAAGTGAGTCTGATGGCTATAGGACAGGTTTGGACTACCACACCTGTGAAAGTGGGAAGAAATGTTGCAAATTTCTTCCTCTCGTCCTTTTCTCTGATCAAATTTCAACAAAAAAAACCACTGGTTACTCACCCTACAAAATCACCTTTGGTCAAATGGCTGTCATTCCTCTAGATCTGGAAATGGAATCTTTTTTAGGTATTTCTTGAGAACAGGTTTCTTCTACCACTGATCTATTAGTTTCCCAATCTAAGCAACTAGAGCAGATTGAGGATTTTTGCAGTGAATCTTATCAGAAGATTCTGGAATCCAGAGAAAAATTGGTTCAGTATTGGGAAGATAAACATTCAAAGCAGATCAGGGACCCTTTGAATCCTGGTGATCTTGTTTTAGCTTGTAATCAATCCTTGGAAACTAAGTGGGGAAATCTTTTCTCTAATTGCTAGAATGGTCCTTATTGAGTGGTCCACCAAGTCAGAGGTGGATCATATGTTTTGGAAGAACTGAATGGTACTCAGATGGCCAGGAGGTTCTCTGCTGATCAAGTCAAGAAATTTCATTGTTGTGGAGGCAACTTAGAAGTAAGTCCTCACAATTGTGAACCACCAGGGTCATCTGCTGCATCTTTGTTGTAAAACTCTACTGTATGCCACATATTTGAGAACCTGGGACACCTTCTTTTTTTATCTCTTTCACTTCTAATAATTTTCTTTGGATGGATCAAGATATTTTTTTCCAATCACCCTCAAGATCAAATGGCCATTCTTTGGTTGCAATCATCTTTCTTTCCTTTTTATATATTTCATCAAACTCAGATGCAGACTAGGGATAGTCTGTAAGTTGGGGAGAGATGTGGTGACCAAATCTGGACACCTCAGGGCAACGTGGAAAATTTGAATTTTTTTTATAGTTTTTTATAATCATCATTCATCAAAAAAAATAAAAACTATTCTTTTCCAGGATGTGTTATAATTATGGCCAGCAATTAGCTTAGGCAAATAAGCAGTATTTAAAGCAAAAGAAATGCTGGACACCTTGTGTCAATAATAGCTTGATGGGCTCTCACAATGGGGCAATACGTTGGATGATATCATTGATGAATTCAATTGGATGATTAATGAATGGATGAAAAACAGCAGGGAGAAGAGCTCCTTAAGTACAAAAGATTGGCCTCTTGTGAGCCCATGATACAACAAGCCAAAAAGCAATTTTTCCGTCCCAAAGGAGCTCTACAGGCTCTACAGGCCTTGTTACTTGGTTTGGGCTACATCAGCCCGCATGGCATCAGTCCCTGAACCCTTACAACCAGTCTATTCTGGTCCATTCTGGTGTTTCCACCGTTACAGGGCTCAACCAGCCCCTTTGCTGTTCAACCCCCTGGCTGGTTGTCTGTTACAACCAGCCAAGTTACTCTTTTTTCCTTTTTTATGGGCTGGTTTCCTCATGCAGCCAGCCCTGGCCCCACATATGGGCCAGGTGGGACCCAGGACTCACCTGGGTCCGGTCTCAACCTCACTTGGGGGGGATGTAACCGGCGGACATGCCGCCCCCCCCCCTCTTTCTCTCAAATCCCTGGTGGGGGCAGTCAAATCACCTCACCAGGGGCCCTAGGGGTTGATACCCCCAGGGCGTTGTCAAGGATAGTGGGCTGGGGGTGGTCAGATCCCCTCAGCCTGTTGCTCCTCCCCCTTGGTAAAGGGGGGGGGAGAGCGCCCCTCCTTCTTTGCTGGTGGGAGGGTGATCAGATCCCCCCCACTGCCAGTTGCTCTCTCTGCAGGGGGCATTGTCATCCCCTGGGCAAGGGGGTGATGAAATCCCCCCTGCCCTGACCAAAAGCCTTGTTGCAGTTGGTCGCTGGCTGGTTCAACCCAGCCAGCCACCCCCTCCCCCTTGCAATGGCAAGCAAGGGGAGGGGGAGGGAGCCAGAGCCACTGGTCCTTGCTCCTGCGGCGGTGGCCACCATTTGCAACTGGCCAAGCCCACGCAGCTTTGCACCATGCGGGATCCCTTGGCCGCCGCGACAGCCCTGCGTGGGCCAAACCAAGAGATACAAGCGGCCCCAAGCAGGCTGCGGCACGGGAAGCAGCCCCAAGCGGGCTGTGACACAGGCGGCAGCCCCAATGGGCCACCCTAAGCCCAAAACCTCATGCAAACACACTTTGGCAGGCCAGCCTGTCTGGCCAAGTATGTCCAAAAACAACCTTGGGCCCAATTATGCCCATACAAGCCCATCTGACTGTATTTTCCCATATCCCCCACCGGGCTGGTTAAGGCCTGTTTTACCCATTTTTAGGCCAGTTTCCCCAAATCTGTGACATCAAAACAGGCCCGTATGGTCGGTGTATGGGCCGCAGAGGCCCACATGTGCATCCCATTTGGAATATACTTATATGTAGCACACGCTGTGGTGACCAATCTGGGACACCACGGGCAAAAAAAAAAAAAAAAAAAAAAAAAAAAAAAAAAAAAATAAATATCTTTGTTGGTTGTACCCCTATGGGTACCTTTGTTTCCCCCCATCAGACTGCACCTCTCAGACTTCTTCCCATCATGCCATTCATCCAACCCATCGAGCCCACCAAATTAACCTTTGTATTCAACTTGCAAAACTCAATCCTAGATCAAAACCCGCCCAGCCAGCCCAGCTATCGCAATCCTAGTCTTATGGGCAACGGCAACGGCAACGGCAACGGCAACTCTCTCTCTCAATCAACGGTATCTATCCATCCATCAAACCGTCTAATTACATCTTGTTCCCAATCAAAATCTAAGCTCAGTCAAGCTAAGCCAAACTAAGCTACTCTCTCCATCCTAATCTGCTACTCCCGCTTGGCTTGGCTTGGCTCGGCTCAGCTCTGCTCGGCTCAATATCCCAATCCTCCTTCCATTTCAATCTCAATCAATCCCTGCCTGCCTGTCTCCTATCCTATCCTATCCTATCCTATCCTATCCAACCACTTAAATCTGATCCCAATTCCTCAATCAATTAGATACATCACTCCCTCTTATATCGACCATCCTCATCTGCTTCCATCTCCATCTGTCAATCATCCATCCCATCCCTCTCCACCCTTCACTCTCTCACCCGCGCCCATCATCATTCCCCCATCTCATCCTCACCACTCCCAACACTCAAATCCAAGCATTCAATCTTAAAAAATGTTGTCCCTCCTCACTCATCCAGATTCATCAATTCATGACCCCCAACGAGTCCATCCATCCACCCCAAACCATCTACTCGAATCCATCGCCCATCATCCGATCCAACCGACGACCGCAAGCGACCGCTTGCGGCCGTCGGAACCTTCACCCCGTTTTTGCCGCCGATCGGGCGACGACACCGTTGTCAACACCCGCGACCGCTGTCACGTGTGTCCATCTGGTTGCCTGCGGTTATTCTCAACGCGGGCGACATTTCTTTTTTTTCCTCTCATGGTTTTTTTTTTTTTTTTTTTTTATTATGTTTTCATTTTCCCGCACCTATTTGTAGTATCACTTGTACATAGTATACAGGGCCTCATGGCTATAAAAGGAGGGGCTCTCCCCTGCCTTTTGGCCCAGGGAAATCAATGAGACCATCATCAGAAAATCAACTTATCCGTGGGCACCCTTCCCACTTATCTGAGAAATTTATCCAATTATATCCATGATTGCCCCTTGATCCTTTGAGCCTCCATACTCAAACTCTGTCCCTTGTGACCTTGTTCCTTATCACCAACCAATAGCCTTGGTTGTTGAAGAAGAATTCCTGTCTGTCTGAATTCTTGGGTGTGTTATACCACTCTGCTCCCTTTTTCCGACCATACTGGTCTTGATCTCTCCTTGATCACCTTTCTGGAGCCAATCACATTTGATTGAAGAGGTTTTATTAAGCTTAAAACCTGGAGTGTTATACCTCCCTTCTTCTTTAAGGTTGAATTTTGCCACGCTATTCTTGAGTCCCTTGAGAAGTGTTGGGATATTCTTGCTCAAATTCGTTATTGATTTTGCTTCTAGAGCTTCATAAACAAATTGCTTTTGTTTTTTTCAGCCTCCCACAGTTATCTGGTACCCTTCAAGCGCTTGATTGCGGAGAGTTGGGCAGGTTCATTGAGAACCTGGAGGTTGGTTGGGATTGAGTTGATCTTTCCTAATCAGCTGCTGACAACCAGAGTTATTAGCTTGTGGGCGTTGTTACTTACAACTGCCTTGTTCTATTGAACTCTGAACAAACCTTGACTTATTTGTTCAAGTCTTTACCTGCACCATCTTGCGTCAGATAGTGTTGTTTCCATCGCTACCGACAACTCTTATCCTCTTCCCTTACTTTGATTTCTCATCCATAAGGTTCTGGACCTTGATTCCGGTTACATTTAAATATTATTGTAACTCCTAGGAGGGCAGCCTAAACAGCACCTTTCCCCTCCACAGAACTTCCACGGCTTAGCACCGTTTGGAGTCTTACATTTGGTCCCCCGGGCCGGGATCAAACCAGCAACCTTGGGATTTAAAGTCCCAAGACATTCAAAATCAACCTCGAAATCCGATTTTTCTTTTCTTTTTTTTCTCTCTTCTCAAATCTGATCCGTGGAGGCAACTTATCCTAGAAGTAAGTCCTCCCAATTTGTGCACTGCTTGGGCAAGATACTTGTTGTTTTTGGCGAAACCCTACTCTTGCCACACTCGTGAGCCACTTTGGAAATCTGCTCTTTGGATCCCCTAGGAACTCTGTTATTCGATATGGCATCTTCCACTACTCCAACCACCCCTGTCCAACCTAAGATGGTAAAGATCAAACCTCAGAACAAGAACTTAGGCTTCAACGGTACAAATGTTGAGCGATTCTTGGACTCCTACAAAATGGCTGCTGAAGTGGATGGAGCTAGTGAATTTGATATGGCTTATCAGTTGCAATTCTTTGTCTCCTCTGATGAAGTTATGGAGGTAATCGAGTCTTTCCAGGGATTTGAATCCCACAACTGGACGCTTCTCAGGGAGGCTATGTTGGCATACTGGGGTAAAATAGATGTGGCTAGGTTTACTCTGCAGGATTTGGATGCTCTGGTTTCTCAGTGGATCTCCAATGGTGGTATTTCTTCAGCCTCTGACTATCAGATTTTTAGAAAGTCTTGGGATCCCATTCAAAACTATCTTATCCAAAACGATCACATTGACACAGTGGACAAAATTTGAGCAAAGTTCTTCCAATCTTTTTCGTCGGCTGTTCAGGAAAGGATTAAAGAAGAACTGGTCAAATCTGGATCCATGATTACCACCAGGGATAATTGATTCAAGCTCCCTGTTTTTCTCACCCTTAGGAGTACTGTGGATAAAGTCATGAAAGGTAAAACTGCTCTTACCTTTGAAAAGCCTAGAACTACTGAACCAGTCCATGCTCCTTCTTTTAAAGAGTAAAACAATATTGTGATTAAAATGGAGGCAGATCATAGGCCTAAAGCAGCTCCTAATTCCAATTGAGAACCTACCACTATAGATGAAATCACCAAGTTACTGAGAGCCTTTGAGAACAAAATAGATCAAAAGATTTCCTTGCTAGCTACACCTAAAACTCCTTCTTCTGTCCCCAAATCAACTCTGGTCTGTTACTACTGTCATAGGGAAGGCCATGGAACTGGACGATGCCAAGAACTTCAGAAGGACCTAAAGGAAAAGTTGGTAGAGCAGAGGGGAAACAATTACTTCCTCCCTAATGGTGCCCTAATCCCTTTTGACTCTTCATGTCCTATCCAACATGTGGTGGCCTCTTACCAGCCATCACCTCCTGTGAAAGCATCTCTTGCTTCCTTTTAATTTCGATCATCCTGTGGTACCCTCCAACCTTGGTATCCTCCAGCTATTTCTTCCTCTAGTCTTGCTGGGACTACTTATCAATCTGATCCAGCCAGGAAACGACATGAGGAACCTAAACCTCATAAGGCTCCTTCCTTGCCAACTTCAATCCTTTGAAAACCCGTTAAACGTCAATCATCACTTGAGCCTCCTTCCTCTGATATAGAAGACATGGAGGTGGAAAAGGAACCACTCATGGAAAGGTTCCCAGATCACCCTGATCCTTCTCCCTCACCTCAACCTTCTAATCCTATCTTAGATTCTGCGTCACCTGAACTTCCTCCCTCCACCCAGCCCAAAGTTTGATTTGAAAGGGGCATCTCCAAGGATCACCCCAATGCTGTGGAGGGAGTATTAAAGAAAATTTCTGATCTCAAAATTCCTGATCTATCTGTGGCTTAACTCCTATCAATCTCTCCATCGGTTGCTGAAGGAATGAAGAAATGGGTCTCTCGTCAACGTGTGGAAATTGGCCCTGAAGAACTCAAAGTCTCCTCTGGCACTTTCATGGAGGACTCTGGTGGAACCAGTCCTTCTTTAGACTCCAACATTTATTCCTGTCCCCTTGGCTTTCTTCCTTGTTATCTTGGTGACTCAGCTAAAACTGTTTCTCCTCTTGTGGATTCTGGATCTCAGCTTAACTTAATCTTGGATGCTATGGCCTGCAAGCTCAAACTTAGTCCTAGGGTCAGATTCAACTCTGCAGTTTATGGGATAGGAAATCAAGCTTGTGAACTGGTTGGTATTGCTGAGGATGTACCGGTCAGGATTGGTTGAAATATTGTTGGAACCTGCCACTTTTGGATCACTCGTTTGGACAGTCCTATGATCTTGGGACAACCCTTCTTAATGGACTTTGGTGCAACCCTGATGTTTTCTGATCAAGTTGGGGAGAGAATTCTTCTCCCTGATGCTGATGGCAGGAAAATTGAAGTTCCTCTTTGCTCCTTGGATTCTGGTTGTTGGGAAATAGATTTTCCTGGTCATTCTCCCAAATCATCTTTTAAGGGGAAGCAGAAGGATAACTCTAGTTCCTCTCATTTTTTAGGGGAATAGTTGATCATACTAATAGTTGTAGTTCTTTTCAGCCTCAGACTGCAACTCAAGGGTCAACCCCCATCCCTCAGGCTTATTTTTCATTCCTTTCATCATTCTCTTCTGAGCTCAAGAATATTAAAAAAAAAAACACATCAAAATAGAAAAATCCAAAAATATTTCTTCTCCATCTCCTTATCTCTCTGGATCTGTTGTGTCTTCTTTTCCTTCTACTTTTAAGTCTGATCAGTCTTCTCTTAGTTCCGGTTCAAATCTCCGCAATGAGTCTAAACTAGATCCTAATTGCAATTCCGTTTTTGGTTATTTTGGTATGAAGGAATATGGGCTTCAGTGGAGGCAATTTGGGGTACAAGTAAGTCCTCCCAATTGTGCACTGCCAGGGAAATCTTTTACCGTCATTTTCGAAACCCTACCTTGTACCACACTTGTGAGCAAAGTATTATATCCTGGTTCTCCTATTATGGAAAAGGCACCCTTCAAGGATATTGCAGAACATGGGACTTGGAAGATGTTGGAACTTGGACTCAGCTTTTGTAATCAAGTCTCTCTGGTCAACTCTTGGAGGAAACAAGAACTTCTCTCTTTTGCCACTAAGTATAAACCAGTTGCTAAAAAGATCCAACCAGTCAACCAGCCTATGCCTCTCAACCTCAATCCTCCCCTTATGCGTCCTCCTCTATCTTGCGATCCTTACTGTGGTCTTCCTCAATCTCTTACTGGTCCCTTTGTGCCTAATGGACGGGTCACTGAAGAACGTCTGAGGGTGGTCAACTTTGGTCCAGATGGATGGCTTCTTCCTGATGAGTTAAATTTAATCAAAAATGTCTTATCTCTAAGGGAAAAATCTATTGCTTTCTGTGAAGAAGAGAGAGGTCTCTTGCGGGAATCCTATGGCCTCCCTTATATCATCCCTGTAGTTGAACATGACCCTTGGCAAAAGAAAAAGATCCCTATCCCTGCTGCTAAAGTTGACGAATTCATCAAGTTGGTCCGGGAACGAGTTCAAACTGGCCTGTATGAACAGTCAACTTCTAGTTACTCCAGCCCCGTCTTCTGTGTCCTCAAGAGTAATGGTAAACTTAGAATAGTTCATGATCTTCAACCTCTTAATAAAGTTACTATTAAAGACTCGGGTATCCCTCCTGCTACTGAAGAATTTGTTGAATCCTTTGCGGGAAGAGCTTGCTATGGTCTAGGGGATATTATGGGTGGCTATGAAGAACGATCCTTACATCCTATTTCTTGTCCTCTCACTACTTTCAATACTCCTCTTGGTTGATTTCAACTTACTCGATTGCCTCAAGGAGCCACCAACTTGGTTGAAGTCTATCAGGCTCAGATGATGTGGATCCTCCAGGATGAAATCCCTGATCATGCTTGTATCTTTATTGATGATGGCGGAATCAAAGGTCCAGTATCTGACTATGATAATGAGCTCTTACCTTGGCATTCAGGAATTCGTTGTTTTATCTGGGAATATGCTACTACCTTGGAGAGGATTCTGTTTTGAATCGAGGAATCTGGCCTTACTGTCTCTGGATCCAAACTGGCGGCTTGTGTCCCTGCTCTGGAAATTGTTGGTCATGTGGTCTGCAAGAAAGGAAGAAGGATGGCACCAGCCAAAGTCAACAAGATCATCTCTTGGCCTACCCCAATCAATCCAACTGAAGTTAGGGGCTTTCTAGGTGTTGTCACTTATGTTAGAATCTTTATCCCATCTTTATCCGAAATCTGTGCACCCTTGCGTCGTCTAACCAGAAAAGATGCTGAATGGATTTGGACCCAAGATTGTGAATGTGCTTTCCAGCTACTCAAAAGGATAGTTGGTAAAGACATAGTTTTGAAAAAGATCTCTTATGGACCTGGAGCTGGCAAGATCAAGCTGGCTGTTGATTCTAGTTATCAATCTGTTGGGGCCGTCCTTACTCAGGAAGATGAAAATGGTTGGGACTGTCCTGCTCTTCATGAATCTTTGTTTTTTTCAGATGTAGAATCTAGATACTCCCAGCCCAAACTGGAACTCTGTGGTGTGGCTCGAATAATGAAGAAACTTCAAACCGTTCTCTGGGGCCAACATTTCAAATTGCAAGTTGATGCTCAATCCATCATTGAAATGATCAATGCTCCCAGTCTTCCCAATGCTCCTATGATTCGTTGGGTGGCCTTTATCCAGCTTTTCTATTTTGATATTGTTCACAGGCCAGGGAAATCTTTCACCATGCCTGACGGTTTATCTCAACGACCTCTTGTGGACAACAAATCTAATGTTGGAACCAATTTCAATGAAGAGGAACCTTTAATCCAACCTATTTTCTCTTTTTCTTCTCAAAATTATTCTGGCTTTCAACAAGGCTTCTGGTTTAAATTAGAGCAGTACCTTTCAACTCTTCAAAAACCTCCTGATCTCTCTGCTAAGGAATTTTGATCTCTTAAACAAAAGTCTTCTAATTTTTTTGTTCAAGGCTCTAGACTTATGAAGAGGGGCAATCCTTGTGCTCTTATTGTTGTTACTATTCCCTCTAAACAAGATTCTATCCTTGAAAGTCTCCATGAAGGCCTTGGTCATCGTGGGGAAACCAAAACTTATCAACGATTATCCAAACGATTCTGGTGGCCATCTTTGAAGAAATCTGTCTCCCAATGGTGCAAGAGTTGTGAAGTTTGTCAAAAACGTGATCTTAGGCGCCCAGCCGAAATTTTTTATCCTACTGGGGAGTCCACTGTCTTTGGAAGGATTGCTATGGATGTGTTTCATATTAAGGCAGGTGGTGCTAAGTACCTCATTGTGGCTAGAGATGATTTTTCCGGATGGGTTGAAGCAAAATTTCTTAAGAACCTTAGCTCTGAATCAGTGGCAGCTTTTCTCTACGAGACCTGGACAATGCGTTATGGCCTGGCTTGATCTTACTCTACTGATGGTGGCTCTGAATTTGGGGGCAAGCTTGCTGAAATGATCCAATCCCTTCCTGGACAACATAGAGTTACTACTCCTTATTATCCTGAAGGCCAAGGCATGGTGGAACGAGGCCATGCCCCTTTGAAAGCTGCACTTGTTAAACTGGCTGGTGAAAGTGGCAAGAATTGTCACAAATTCCTTCCTCTTGTTCTCTTTTCTTATCAAATCTCAACCAAAAGGACTACTGGCTACTCACCTTATGAAATCATCTTTGTTCAAAGAGCAGTCCTTCCTTTGGATCTGGAAATGGAATCTTTCTTGGGTATCTCTTGGGAGGAGGTGTCCTCAACCACTGATCTGTTAGTTGCTAGATCCAAGCAACTGGAGCAAAGTGAAGACGTTTGTGATGAAGCTTATCAAAAGATGATGGAGTCCAGAGCAAAATCCGTTCAGTATTGGGAGGACAAGCACTCTAATCAAATCAGGGAGCCTTTGAACCCTGGTGACCTAGTTTTAGCTTATAATTGATCTTTGGAGACCCAGTGGGGCAAGCTTTTCTCTAATCGTTGGAATGGCCCTTATTGAGTGGTTCATCAAGTCAGAGGTGGATCTTATGTTTTGGAGGAGCTGGATGGTACTCGGTTGGCCAGAAGGTTCTCTGCTGATCAAGTCAAGAAGTTTCATTGTCATGGGGGCAACTTATCTCAGAAGTAAGTCCTCCCAATTGTGCACCACCAGGGTCATTTGCTGCATTTTTGTTGTAAAACTCTACTGTATGCCACATATGTGAGCACCTGGGACGCCCTCCTTGTTCTATTCCTGCCGCTTCTAGGGCTCATTTGGAAGAATCAAGATATTTTCCTCAACTCTTCAATTGCTATCAAGATCAAGAAATGGCCAATCTTGCTTCAATTTCTTTGTTCCCTGCTCTTTTTTTTTTTTAATCCCTTCAAATTTTAGATGCAGACTAGGGACAGTCTAAAAGTTTGGGAGAGATGTGGTGACCAATCCGGGACACCACGGGCAAAAAAAAAAAAAAAAATAAATAAATAAATAAATAAATAAATAAATATCTTTGTTGGTTGTACCCCTATGGGTACCTTCGTTTCCCCCCATCAGACTGCACCTCTCAGACTTCTTCCCATCATGCCATTCATCCAACCCATCAAGCCCACCAAATTACCCTTTGTATTCGACTTGCAAAACTTGATCCTAGATCAAAACCCGCCCAGCCAGCCCAGCTATTGCAATCCTAGTCTTATGGGCAACGGCAACGGCAACGGCAATGGCAACTCTCTCTCTCGATCAACGGTATCTATCCATCCATCAAACCGTCTAATTACATCTTGTTCCCAATCAAAATCTAAGCTCAGTCAAGCTAAGCCAAACTAAGCTACTCTCTCCATCCTAATCTGCAACTCCCGCTTGGCTCAGCTTGGCTCGGCTCGGCTTGGCTTGGCTCAATATCCCAATCCTCCTTCCATTTCAATCTCAATCGATCCCTGCCTGCCTGTCTCCTATCCTATCCTATCCTATCCTATCCTATCCAACCACTTGAATCTGATCCCAATTCCTCAATCAATTAGATACATCACTCCCTCTTATATTGACAATCCTCATCTGCTTCCATCTCCATCTGTCAATCATCCATCCCATCCCTCTCCACCCTTCACTCTCTCACCCGCGCCCATCATCATTCCCCCATCTCATCCTCACCACTCCCAACACTCAAATCCAAGCATTCAATCTGAAAAAATGTTGTCCCTCCTCACTCATCCAGATTCATCAATTCATGACCCCCAACAAGTCCATCCATCCACCCCAAACCATCTACTCAAATCCATCGCCCATCATCCAATCCGACCGACAACCGCAAGCGACCGCTCGCGGCCGTCGGAACCTTCACCCCGTTGTTGCGCCGATCGGGCAACGACAGCCGTTGTCGACACCCGCGACCGCTTTTGCGGGTGTCCATCTGGTTGCCCGTGGTTATTCTTGACGCGGGCGACATTTCTTTTTTTTCCTCTCATGTTATTTTTTTTTTTTTTTATTATGTTTTCATTTTCCCGCACCTATTTGTCGTATCACTTGTACATAGTATACAGGGCCTCATGGCTATAAAAGGAGGGGCTCTCCCCTGCCTTTTGGCCCAGGGAAATCAATGAGACCATCATCAGAAAATCAACTTATCCGTGGGCACCCTTCCCACTTATCTGAGAAATTTATCCGGGTATATCCATGATTGCCCCTTGATCCTTTCAGCCTCCATACTCAAACTCTGTCCCTTGTGACCTTGTTCCTTATCACCAACCAATAGCTTTTCTGATTGAAGAAGAATTCCTGTCTGTCTGAATTCTTGGGTGTGTTATACCACTCTGATCCCTTTTTCCGACCATACTGGTCTTGATCTCTCCTTGATCATCTTTCTGGAGCCAATCACATTTGATTGAAGAGGTTTTATTAAGCTTAAAACCTGGAGTGTTATACCTCCCTTCTTCTTTAAGGTTTAATTTTGCCACGCTATTCTTGAGTCCCTTGAGAAGTGTTGGGATATTCTTGCTCAAATTCGTTATTGATTTTGCTTCTAGAGCTTCATAAACAAATTGCTTTTGTTTTGTTCAGCCTCCCACAGTTATCTGGTACCCTTCAAGCACTTGATTGCAGAGAGTTGGGCAGGTTCATTGAGAACCTGGAGGTTGGTTGGGATTGAGTTGATCTTTCCTAATCAGCTGCTGACGACCAGAGTTATTAGCTTGTGGGCGTTGTTAATTACAACTGCCTTGTTCTATTGAACTCTGAACAAACCTTGACTTATTTTTTCAAGTCTTTACCTGCACCATCTTGCCTCAGATAGTGTTGTTTCCATTGCTACCGACAACTCTTATCCTCTTCCCTTAATTTCATTTCTCATCCATAAGGTTCTGGACCTTGATTCCGGTTACATTTAAATATTATTGTAACTCCTAGGAGGGCAGCCTAAACAGCACCTTTTCCCTCCACAGAACTGCCATGGCTTAGCACCGTTTGGAGTCTTACAATGCGTAAGTGCATGCATATTTTAACAGGATGACTGTTGTTCCAGTTCCCACCCTACCAGCTCTCCTTCTCCTAGTTGTCTAGGAGGATCTCTGGGGCCTTCTAGACCCCTGTCCTGGTGTTCAATACTCTTCCTACTGGCTTTGTGTCCCTTTTTCCAAGCCCGCAAGCAAAGACTGGCTTGGCTTGGCTCAGCCCTTTCCAGCACCGGCATTGTTGTCAACATCAACAGCTATGGCCACCTTCCTTGCTGAAACTCCCTTTCCTCCATTTTCAGGCACCCCCTTTTGATCAGCCAATGCAAAGATGAGCGGGGATGACCCCCGCTTGTCTCCCCACCCGCGCCTCTCCAACGGCAACCCTCAATTCCAAACATTTGTTCTTTTGACCAGCTGCTTGCTATTGTTGTTGACAACAACAATGGAGAGCCTCCTCAAGCTCCTTGTCTGATTCCGTTCCCTGCCAACCATTCAAGGTCAATCCACCACTACCCTGCCGCTCAGCTGCGCGGAAGGATGAGTAAACCAACCAAGCACCATCCAAACCCTCTTGCAACCTGGATCCATCTGATCTTTGCATCGCCCATATCCTCCCCAATCCTGATTCTGTTCCCATTGTTGGTGACAGCAACAACAATGATGGATTTCAACTCCGCGCGTTCTTTCAATCTCCAGCAACAGCCTTCATCAAAGGCCATCACCACTGCCATGTTCCACATCCAATCCCAATATCCTTTTGATCACCTTGGCCAAGCAAGGATGAACTTGCCAATTTTTACCTTGCAACTCTTGCACCCAAGAGAGCGGGAAGGGGTCTGACCTTGGTTGCTTCTCATTGCCACCTTTTTTGCACTCATTGCTTGATTCTCCTTGACTATCACTTTCATCTAACATCCAATCCTTGCTTGCAACAGCAATTGTACCTGGCTTCCTTGCTCACTTCCCGTGCGGTTCCTTGGTAGATTTTACCCATGGCCATTCTTTCTGTCCCCTATCAGGTTTCCCTGTGGCTCCTGCAGGCCTCAAAATTATGACAACTGCATGGCCACTGCTGGTGGCGCAGTCCCTCAGTTGTCATGATGGCCACCCAGGTGCATCTCCTGCTGCTCATCACCCATGGCCTTCATTGGCCCAGGCTGGTGACATTTTGGCCCTGTTCATCTTTTTCTTCTCATGTGTCATGAATACCTGCTTTTTTTAAGTTGTTTTCTTTTTTTTTGTTGTTTCTCATGACCAGTTAAATTCAATTAAGTAAAAAAAAAGAACTTTTTTCAATAATTGTTGTTTTTTTCCGCTCTATCTGTGTCATCTCTTGTAGATAGTCTACAGGGACCAATGTCCCATAAAAGGAGGGGCTCTCCCTTACCTTTTTCCAGCCATCCATGGGGGTGTGTGTTTATGCCCCCCCAGTTATTATCATTAATTGATCCTCATCCTTATCCTGGGTATATCTATGATTTCCCCTTGATCCATTGATCCTTAGTCTTTGCCCCTCTATGGCCTGATCCTTATCACCAACCAATAGCCTTTCTGGTTGAAGAGAATTCTTTCTGTTGTAATTCTCAAGTGTGTTACACCACTCTTTGATCCCTTTCTCTGACCATACTGGTCTTGATCCTTCCTTGATCATCTTTCTGGAGCCAATCACATTTGATTGAAGAGGTTTTATTAAGCTTAAAACCTGGAGTGTTACACCTCCTTTTATTTTTTTCAAATTTTCATTCTGCCAGCCTACTCTTGAGTTCCTTGAGAAGTGTTGAGGTTATTGCTGTTAAAATCAGTTACTTTTTGCTTTTAGAGCTTCTCAAAACATTTTACTTTGTCTTGTATGGCCACCCTCAGTTATCTGGTAACCTTAAAGTTCTTGATTGCAGAGAGTTGGGGTGTTTCATTGAGAACCTGGAGGTTGGTTGGGGTTTGAGTTGATCATCCCCAATCTTCTGCTGATGAACAGATTTATTAGCTTGTGGGTGTTGTTTACATACAACAGCTTTTTTCTTTTGAAATTTAAACAAACTTTAACTTCTTTGTTCAAATATCTACCATATAATCTTGCCTCAGATATTTCTTTTCCATTTCTACCAACTATTATCAAACTTTATCCTTTACTACTTGATTACTCACTTGAAAATTTCTGGACCCTGATCTCAGTTACATTTAAATTTTTTTGTAACACTCAGGAGGGCAGCCTAAACAGCACCTCCCCCCTCAAAAGAACTGCCAGGGCCTAGAACAGTTTGGAGTCTTACAATGCCAGGGGCAGTTGTGAAATTATACTAATTCCTTCTCCTTGATTACTGCCCATCTCTATATATCAATAGACCTATCCCATCCATTTATCAAACCATTCCACCTCATGGATAACACTACCTACAATATTTGTGAGTGTGTATGGTACAGAGCTAAACATTGTGTGGCCTCCACGTATTCAAAAGATGTCCCTGCGGAATTTATCTGCCTCAATCCTTCTCCCAAATTGGCCCTTAAACAACACTTTGAAGGCAAGTTTGAACTTTGACTTCAAACTTCAACTTTGAAAATTTGACTTCAACACTTTGACTTTGACACTTTGACTTTGAGCTTTGACTTTTACACTTTTGCTTTGACTTTGACGCTTTGACCTTTGACTTCAACCCACTTTGACAAGCTTTGACAAAACATTGTACAAACTCAAGAACTTTTGCTGCCAATTTCTCCTCATTATTTCCGGGTAGTTTTCTTGGGTCACTCCCTGATGGAATACTTGGAAACCATGCCTCCTCAATGTGCAAAACCTTCCCTCATCACTACTCCACCTCTTACTAGGGCGGCCCAAGGATGCGGTTCCACTATTGATGTACAGGACCACAATCAATCTACTCCTCAAGCCTGTGGACAAGGGAGGACCTTTTCAAACCTCCCTGCACAAGTTTCCAACACCATGGATACTAGTATCCTTCCTTCAGCTCCTCCTAGAGCTTCTTTTTCTCCTGCCCCACCTGCAGTTAGTTGTATCACTAATTGTGTAATTGGTCAATATCCCCAAGCAGGCTTTGGATTAGATTCTCCATCTTTTTTTCCCATGATCATTCCTATTCTGGAAGACAAGAATGAGGAAGGAAGTGATGAATTGGAATTTTATTCAAGGATCCTAAATAATCTTAATTCACCAACTATGGAACCTCAAGAAGCAATTCCACCTCCAGCTTCCACTGCAAACCCTGGTCCTCCAACCCAACCTCAACCTCCAACATCTGCTATGGACCCAAATCTCTTAGCCCTCCTCCAGACCCTGACTTCTGCTTTGGAAAAACTTTCTCACTCTGGCACCTTCAAGTCTCCTTCCATGAATGCTCCTGATACGTTTGAAGGCAACAATCCTAGCAAACTCTGACCGTTCCTCCAATCTTGTGAACTCATTTTTGCAAATGATGAAGGAAATTTTAGTGTGGACTGGAAGAAGGTACTCTTTGCAGCTTCCTACCTCTCTGGAAGTGAAAATTGATGGATCCAACCCTATCTGGCTCACATTTCCAACCAAGATTCCTCTTTCCTCCACAAATCATGGTCCCACTTCACAGAGCAACTTCACACCCTCTTTGAAAACATACTAGAAGTCTTCAAGGCTGAAAAGGAACTGGTGAACTTGAAGATTAAGGACTCTGGCTATGCTTCAACCCACATCACTGAATTTTTATCACTTATGACCAAAGTCTCTGGGTGGGGTGATAGAGCCTTGTACTTCCATTTTTTACAAAGCCTTCCTTCACAACTTCTGGACCAACTAGCAGGATACAATGGCTCTCAAGAAGCTCTCCAGGATCTTATGGATATAGTTTTGGACTATGATACAAGATATCATGAAAGGGTAACAGAAAAATCTTCTTCTCTCAATAATTCTCAACCCCACAGTTCTTCTCAATCTCAATTTACCTCTAATCATCCTGAAAAGAGTAGTGGTGAGGGTAGGGAGCATGACCAGTCCCCAGAAAATTCAACTTTAACTACAACATTTATCAGACCCTCTTTGGAACTAGGTCCAGACAGAAAACTCAAGGCAGATGAGCAGGCAAGAAGAGAGAGGGAAAGCTTATGCTTATATTTTGGTGGTAAACACAAGACAGAAGACTGTAGAAAAAAACCTGTCAAATCATCTTCTTCTCCAAATCCAGCACCTTCCAGTGCTTCCTCAAATCCAAAACAAGATTAGGCTCACCCTTTTCTTCCTCTCTTTTTCAAGGCTTATCTCTATTGATTGTTTTATTCAGGTGCAAACCAATCTGTAATGGTCAATCAAATGCTTCAAAATTTGCTATACCTTACAGCCCTTTCCTTCTGGGAAAACATATTCATCTTTTCAAAGCCAAGCTCATCAAATCTACTTCCCAAATGTATTTACTAACTTCTCTTCCTAGCTTTGAATGGGAACTCCTTCAAGTCAATGCACCATTCCCTGAATAAATCACCCTGGGAATGGACTCTCTTCATCACTGGAATCCAGACGCAAACTTGGAAGATGGGGCTGATCACCTCAAGACACCAACTAACCACTGACATTTCCTCTAATCCTGTTGAACTGAACCTAGATACACTTCCTACAGCTGTCCTTCCCTCAACTCTTTCTTTGGAGCTGCAGCCCAATGCATTTCCCCTAACTTCATAACCTTTTTCAATTCACCAAAACAACTTCCAATTCCCTTTGAGTTCAAAACTCTTTCCACTTTCTTGGATATTCATTGATCCTTTATTTTTCACAGGAGGAAGATATATTGGATTCATCCTTGCATAAAATGCAATTTTTTACTTCTTCTGACATTTCTCTTTGTTACTGATGAAGTCCCTGAAGAAACAGAAACCATGTTAAAGAAATTTACTGCTTATTACCATTCTTTCCCAGATTTTCTCTCCAAGGTTAAAGCAGATCAACATCCTTTTCACCATGCTTACAATGACCATGTCAAACTGGAAGGTCCATTGTCTCCAGTTGGTTTTTTCTATTCACCACCTCAACATGAAAGTTCAACCCCACAAGCCTACATAGCAGAGAATGTAGAGAAAGTTTTCATCCAGCCCCAGCACTTCAAGCACTGGTTCACCTTTCCTTTTTTCTTTTCAAGAAGAAGGATAGTGGTTTAAAATTATTTGCTGATTTTTGAAAACCTGACGCTGTTATAAACAAAAGCCTTCCCCCAATTCCTCCAATGACTTTCACTGACTGTCTTCTTAGGTTCTACCATCCTCACCAAAACTGATCTCAGGGTGCTTACCCCTTAAGCATCACAGTCCTTTGATTTCCTAACTGATCTTTCTTCTCTAAAAGTATTTCCATGTCTTCCACAGCTCTCATCAGAAGACAAGGGTATTTAATGAAACTTCTTTCCTCCTTCAACACTCACTTACAGTCTTTGGGAGTTCTTCATTCAATCCACCTGGCCTCCTGTCACGATGGGACAACATGTTTCCAGATGGGGGAACACTTACTCTGAACAGAATCCTGATGAATTTGAAACTTCTGAACTTTTTTAACTCTCTTTGAAAATTCTTGAAGCTCAACTGAGTGAATTTATCATAAATCAGCAAGCTAAAAAGTTACTCCAAGATATTATTAAAAGATTGAAGAGAGGGGATTGAGTTACTAACAATTCTACATATTCCTACAGCTGCTCACTCCTGCTGATGGTAAAGTGGGTATACCCAAAATGCTGACTAACTAAAGCTAGAAACACTCCTTCAATCAACCAAACTCCTTGATCAAGATCAAAACAGC
The DNA here is from genome assembly GCA_025617555.3 of Puccinia polysora. NCBI lineage: Eukaryota > Fungi > Basidiomycota > Pucciniomycetes > Pucciniales > Pucciniaceae > Puccinia > Puccinia polysora. The sequence continues at coordinate 30,270,871 of CM062628.1, forward strand.
CTATGGATAAGTATAAGAACTATGCTTACCTTAATAGAAACTGAATTCCAAAAGGCATTAATCCTGGGAATTAAGAATAACTACCTTAAAAGAAAATCACTAATGACAGACCTTCCAAGATAGCTTTTTTGAGCATTGGTTGGGAACCTTTTCTTATTTTGGAAAAATTAGGTACTCATGCTTCAAATCCAAAACCCTGATCAACTAATCCATCCATCAATTCATTCATCCATCCTCAATCTCATCAACTACCTTCTGGGAACCAACATCCAACTTCACCACCAATGTATTTCCCTGCTTTGTTAACCAATTAAACTCCATTCATCATTCCAAAACCAACTCATTATATAATCCTTTCCCCAATCCAAATTCCAATCATCATCACTTCCCAATCACAACTCAGTCCATTTATCCCCCATCAAAATAAAATCCATAAAAAACATTCCATCATCAAAAAACTTAACTCCTTCCAATAAATCACTTCCAAAATAAAATCAAAAAGAAAATATAAATAATAAATAAAATATTTTCCTTCCTATCCTACACCTTCCAAATATTCCTTTTCATCCTACATATCATATCAAAAAATACTTCCAAATCAACATATCCTTCAGTTCACCTATCTACTCCTTTTCCATCCCTTATATTCCTTCTCCCTTAAAATAATAAATCCTCAAATTCATCAACAGCAACTCATAATTATCTTCAATCATCCACCCAAAAAATGCCTGGAAACCTTCAAAATTCACTTCTGTTTATTCATCACCATCAACACTTCAAACCAATCTTCAATACACCAGAACCTTCCACAAGCATTCATCTCTAATACTTCCAACCTCTTCAACCATCTTCCAGAACCTCCTCTTTTCCTTTTCCCTTCTCTTCCACACAAAAACTTTTTCACCTCCACAACTCCCTTATACTTCTTCATTATTTCTTCTCCACTCCCTTTCCTTTATGTTCTTTGTTCTCTTCACCCCAGTCCAAAGAATAATACTTCTCAGTCCTCCTCAATAACCTTCACACTTCAAATGGGTCCATCTGAGTTTATCAAACTTCAAAAAAACAAATTCTTCCTCTTCAAACTTTGAAAGCTTTGACGGGAACTTGAACAGGCATTTCCAGCTTCAACATTGCTTCAATCAACTTTGCCAGGTTCATCTCCCCTAGTTCAAACTTCAAACAAGTCCATTTTGGTTCATAGAACTTTGAAAAATCCAATTCTTCCTTTTCAAACTTTGAAAGCTTTGACAGGAACTTTGACAGGCATTTCCAGCTTTGAAATTGCTTCAATCAGCTTTTCCAGGTTCATCTCCCCTAGGCCAAACTTCAAACAAGTCCATTTTGGTTCATAGAAGTTTCAAAAATCCAATTCTTCCTTTTCAAACTTTGAAAGCTTTGATGGGAACTTTGACAGGAATTTCCAGCTTTGAAATTGCTTCAATCAGCTTTTCCAGGTTTATCTCCCCTAGGTTGAACTTCAAACAAGTCCATTTTGGTTCATAGAACTTCAAAAAATCCAATTTTGCCTTTTTCAACTTCATCAGCTTTGAAAGTCACTTTGGCAGCTGTTTACAGCTTTGGAATTTGTTTGATCAGCTTTGCCAGATTCAACTCCCATAGTTATAACTTCAAAATGTCCATTTTGGTTCATCAAACTTCAAACTTCTCAGACTCCAAGCCCCAAAACCTGTGCAATTCTTAACCAGCTTCAAGCTACTCAACCTTTCTTCCAAGCCTCCCAGCTTGCAATCAGCAAGTACAAAGGAACTCAGTCTTCACCTCCAGCACATCCTTTTCTGGGAATCAGGAACTTCCTTTTCCCTTTCCAGGGGGGTACTTTCATAACTGCAGTTCTGACACTCCTTCAACTAAACCAATCCAACCTCTTCCACCAGCTTCACCCTCTCCCTGTATGGTATAAGCTCTATGACCATGTACACCTCACCACTGTGTCATGCAATTCAGTCAACCTTCTCAGGATCTCTCCCTCTCTCCATGGCTTGGTACATCCTCCATCTCTCCTCAACCCAATTTGTATATGAGTTAGTACATATTACACTTAGTATATACATAGTACATAATCTCCACTGTCTGTTCAGCTCATACTCCCAGGACTGCAGATCAGTACATGTCAACCCTTCCTGGATAAGCCCATCACCCAATTTGTCAACCACAGCCTCCAGCCCAATCAGTCAACATGTAATACCATGGGAACTCCAACCTTCAATACCAGCCACTCATCCGTCAAGGCCTCCTTCTCAGCTCTCACATATACTGGCCTCTCCTTCCCTCCTGGACTGATTCCCCCCAAGGAAATAGTATAATACTTCTTACTGGTTAGTCCCTCTGCCAGTAGGTGTCATCTCAGCACAAGACAACCTTCAACCAGCCTGCTTAACTAATATCACCTTGTCCCTTCCTGATGTTACTCTTATAGGATTCAACAACCACTTATTCAACAACCTCCTCCTGGACTTCTCCATTCCATCCTTACATCTTCTCATCACTTGTACTCCTCCTCTCATCTTCTTCTTTGCAATTCCAACAAATCATCCTTGAGTTCTATGAGTAGTAGCGCCTGTGCCTTCAGCCCCTTGCATGCCAGGGGCAGTTGTGACACTGAAAAATTTTGGCCATTTTCAAGGCCTTCAAAATTTCCCTCAAAAAACTGAAAAAAAAAGCTCAACGTCTCAAATCTTTTAACATTTTTAAAATCTTTTTTTTTGATTATTAGGGTTTAGCAAACCCGCCATTTTTAATGGCTTGTTTCTGAAATACACATATCACCTAACTGGTGTATTTCAAAATTGCTGGTTTCATGAAAATGGCAGGTTTCAAACATCAAACCTGCCATTTTCATCCATCCACCATCCATTGCATGCAAAACACCCATCCACACCTCAACCTCAGAAAATCCATACCAATCCCATCTTTATCACATCACATACATCTCATCTCCATTGCTTCACATCTCCTCTGTTCACATCTCCATTGGTTCACATCTCTTGCTTCACATCTTCATCTTCACACAAATCCCATTATCATCTCATCACCCCACATCACATTTCCATCTTTCTCAACATGTCCAATCAAACTTCCTGGCAGCAGGTTGAAAATGCAAAAAAGCTTACTGAACTTTTGTTACTATTTGACTCCCATTCAGACTCTGATTCAGACTCCAATTTGGAATCAACTTGGTTTGCTTTGAATGCTCTATTTGTCAGCTTGCTACTATGTAAAGAGCAACCTGTCATAGCAACACAAAACTATAAAAATAAGAATATCTAAATTAACAAAAGAAGGAGTTAGAAATCCATAAATATTATTGAAGAAATGAATTCCTCACCCAAAATTAGGTAGGGTCACTCACTGATCCCAGCCTTGAAATCCAAGTCCTTACATTTTTAAAATAATTAAAAAGAAAAGTACTAAAAATTACAACACCAGTATGGCACCTTTTTGCCATTCTAAAATTTCACAAATGTTGTCACGTATAGGGTTTACACCTAAAATTCACTCAGAATTGAGGTGTTGTTTATATTTTAGGAGTTACACGCAGAAATGTGTCATGTCACAATTCCCGCGCGTAGCCCCGCATCATTACATATCCCAACTTACTTGTAGTAGCAGATTCCTGCGTACTAGAGACCCGCGTGCAGCTAATTCTGCCACGCACACAGCGGATCCTACCCTGCCCGCATCTGTACTGACTAATCCCCGCGTCTGGATCCGTTGTGACTAATCTGACAACCAGGTACGGCTCAGAAGAGCTACAACCTAGTTAGAGTTGCCTAGCATATGTAAAAAGTTGAAATATGCATTAGTAATAGTCTAAAAAGATCAAAACCTAAATAAAATTAATAAAATTTAAGTTTAGAACATTTTTTAATAATAAATCAAAGATCAAGGATTACCACATAAATCACTTACTCTGATCTTTGAAGACCATAAAACACTACATGGAGTGTTCATAAAAATTTTTAAAAATTATCGATGTGATCAGCAGATGATGGAAAATTAGTAAACATCCACATCTTCCCGCTTTAAAGCAATACCAATAGTACAAATGAAGGATGAGTACAGAATGATCAAATTTACACCATAACAGATTAACAAATCCTGTGACTAAAATAGTACAGAAATCAAGCAGATCTAAGGACAACTGATTGACAGCACCAAGTGGACGTGCTAATCTTGCCCTGACTGGCTTGCCAGCCTCAGCTCACAAGCAGAACCCTCTCTATGTGCCCTGAGAAGCTCAAAATCACTCCAAAAAGGTATTTATACAGACCTCTTTGGATCCATTATTCCATCATCAATTTACCAGGAATTATTATTATCAATCAGAAACTGTGTCATTGTTGGTCAAGTGCTTATGAAGAGTCTAAGAAAGTGATTTATGACAAAGTCTGTAGTATTATTATTCATTTCTTAAAACCAATCAACCGTTGAAGTTTAGTCAGGCAATCCACCCCATCTGCTCTGAAAACCTTCCTATTATTGCAGGATTTTAGTGATAAAGTGCTCAGAGTGAGTTTTTCCCTTCCTGTCTTGGCCAGTGTGCTGTTATTCCCGGCCATTAGTGGAATAAGCCCTTTCTAAGGCACCCATCTTCATTCCAAGGTTCTTAAACTGCCTAAGGAGGCCCCTTGAAGAGAGGTTCCTTTGTCTGTAAAGACCCCCAGTAGTATAATACTGTGGCCCCTCTTTTATATACATATTGAAAACCTTTTATTACCAAACCAATTAAACCTTGCTACTGCTCTTATTACATTATTAATTTGAGCCTCTAAGCGTTTATTTTTGGAATTATTATTATTATTATTATTATTCCAGTATTTTTATCACTCTCTGTAGCTAAAGGACTGCAAGGTTCCTGGTATCAGAGAGCTGACACCATCACAAAAACAATACATGGTTCCAAGAAGAAAAAATCTCCACAACCCTATGTATGAAAGGCAAAAGCTTCATCTCCTCCCTGACTCAAGCTTCCAGAAACTGTTCCAAACTCTATTGCCTTCATTCATGAAAATTTTGGAGATGATTAAAGACCACCACAGCTTCCAGAAAAATTATTGGAATCCTCAATGCAATCCAGCTATCTAACTGGCTGTTTCTCTTTTTAGTTTTGGATCAAATGGAAATGGAGCAGAAATTCATTGATTAAAAAATCTATTCTCAGTTGGTTATGGAACCATTGACTCATACACAAAAAGAGTCACTTTTGCTATCCTATCTTTCCATTGCTCAGTACCTTCTTGGCCAACCAAAGAAGGAAATCAGGAGATATCTTAAGTAATGGAGACTGAAGGCTTTTCCGGTTGCATTGGTTTTGTTGACAGAACCACCATCCCCTTGAGTCAAAAACCCAAGCTAGATGGCAACCACTATTTTGATTGGAAAAAGAGGCAATTGATTCATTCATTTCCAATGACTTTGATAAAACTTTGGATCACACACTGACAAAATATGTTGCATCTCTTTGTTTAGATACTCTGTTGCCCTACAACTTGTTTGCAATAACAACAAGAAGTTCATATCCCTCCATGTTGGCCTTCTGGGTTCTTGTCATGATTCATATGTTTTAAATCAGATTTGGATTGCCCAAAAACCAGAGAACTACTTTGAACAAGATCAATAACTTCTGGACAATTTGGCTTATGCTAGTGGGAAACATGTAGTTCCAGCATACCGGAATGTTTTGAATGTTTTGTCCAATGATCAAGGAAAAACCAATTTCAACTATCATCTTGCCCAATCACAAGTTTGGACTGAGCATGTCATAGGAATCCTGAAAGGAAGATGGGCCAGCTTATGGCAGATGCAAAACCAGCTTCCAAATTCAAAGGAAATGAAGATCCTCATCAACTGAATTATCACTTGTGTAATCCTTCAAAACCTTTTTGCCAACATCAAGGATGAATGGGACAAAATATTTAAAGAAGATATTCCTGACCCTCCTCAACTCATCCCCGTCTCATCTTCTACCTCATCTTTGGCCATGAGAGAGAAGATTCTACCCCTCAAACTTTCTCACTTTGATGTGTAGCATTTGGTTTTTAAATAGGTGAAATATCTTTTTTGGTTTCAGTTGTTCAACTAAGCATCCAAGGCTGACTTGGAATTTTTTTTTTTTTTTTTTTTTTTTTTTTTTTTTTGGTGGACTTGGACAAAAACAGAACCCAAACTTCCAAACCACCCACCTCACCCCACCAAACCACTGGTCCACTCTCCTCCTCACCCACCACCGGTCAACTCTCCACCTCACCCTACACCTCCACCTCACCCATTGCCTCCACCTCACCCTCCACCTCCACCTTACCCATCACCTCCACCTCACCCACCATCACCACCTCACCTCACCTCACTCACTGCATCCCCTCTTCCTTTGGTTGGCAACCCTGGTAAGTCCTCTCCCCCCTCTTCCTCTTCCTTCCCCTCACCGGTTGCTGATCCTTTGATCAATCAAACTTTAGGTCCCCCCTGACTGCCTTGCACAATCCCTCAGGTGAGCCCCTTCCCTCCTCCCTCCCCCTTGCTCCCAACTAACACCCCCCCCTTGGCTCTCCAACTCCAATGGCCGGCCCACCCCCCCCCCCCTTGCTTGCTTGGCAGCAGCTCCCCCCCCCCCCCCTTGCTTGCTTGGCCAACCGTACCGCCCCCCTCCCCTCCTTCAGCCAACCAAAAACAAGCTGCCCCCCTTGCTTGCTTGGCCGACCACACCCCCCCCTCCCCTCCTTTGGCCAACCAACAACAGGCTGCCCCCCCCCTTGCTTCATTGGCCAACTGCACCCCCCCTCCCCTCGTTCATCCGGCCAACCAAACCCCCCCTTGCTTGCTTGGCAGCCGCCCCCCCCCCTTGCTTGCTTGGCCAACCAACACCCCCCCCCCCCCCCCCCTCCCCTCCTTTGGCCAACCAACAACCTTCCCCACCTCCCTCCATTGGCAAACTGACAACGCCCCCCCCCCCCTCCATTGGCCAACCCACCCAGCCAACCCAACTTCCCCCCTCCATTGGCTGATTGCCCCCCCTCCTTAGCCAGATGACTGACCAACTGACCCCCCTTCCTTGGCCACCCAACCAACTGACCCAGGGCCCCACCCCCCTCTTTGGCCGGCCAACTGAACCCCACCCTGCCTTGCTGATTCCCCAAGGTGAGCCCTGTGACCCCCTTCTCCTTCTCCTCCTTCTACTCATTGATTGAGCAATGACTCTGACTGACCTTTTTTTGGGGGGGGCTGTCATCATTGACAGACCAGTATTTATTTTTCTACTTTTTTTCATCTTCCACAATGATTGAAACATGGCTGATGATTTTTTTTTTTTTTTTTTTTTTTTTTGGATTCCCCACAATGCAACACCCCTTTTGACCCCCATTCCTTTCCATGCCTGCCCTTTTTCTGCATGACCCATGCTTCTCCCTCCATGTTCCCAATGTTATACAATAAATCAAATCCCATCTTGATCCTCACCCCGAGCAAAGCAGTTGCATGGGAGGGAACAAGATGGAAGGAGATGTGTCAAAAAACATGAAGAGAGGCAGAAATCAGAGGGCTCTTTGGCAAAAGAGGGCCCAAATGAGAGAATCAAAAATCTCTTTGAAAGTAGCTGAAGAAGTGTTTTTAGAAAAGATTCTATGGTCTAGACAAAAACTGGAACCTTTGGATTTGTACCCTGCTCTTGCTTCCAAAAAGAAAAAGAACAAACAAAAGCCCACCCCTGAAGAGTTTGAACAGGCCAAACAGAAGATTGAAAATTTCCATTTTTTCACTGGTGGAAAAGTTGCCATTCTTGACAAAACCAATCATCAAGGCTCTCTTGTGGCCATAATTGAATTTCTCCCTTTGAATAAAATCTCTGAGGAAGAGAAGAAGGACATCAACTTTGTGACAAATTTCCTTCACCAATCAAAAAAATCTGTCAACCCTGTTGGCCCCTCAAGATCTTGGTGTTGGAAGATGTGGGCTATTGGATGGAGAAAATTGATGCACCCTTCTGAACTGTTTGGCCAATATTTGAATAAAAAATCTATTCAAACTTCCCCTCAATAGTATGCTTTCATCAACCTTAGGTTGGACAAAGTCTCTCAAATCCTAGGCCAAATGTTTCAAAACTTAGCCAAACTTGCATTTGATTCCAACCAGGAAATAATGATGGACCACCACATCCCCTCCTTCTCTTCTTTGGAATTTGGATCCTGCCTCACCGCTTTTGACTGTTCACCACATATCACTTTCACCTCCAATGGCTTCTACAACTGTCCCCATATTAACAAAGGCAACCTCTCAGACTATTTGTTTTTACTCATGATTCCAACAAAAAAATCAAATGGACAAATGATTGACAACAAGGATGAATATCAAGTATCTGATGGGCAATTTGTTTTTCCTGACTTAGGTTTTGGTATTGATTTCAAAGAAAAAGGTATTGTAAAAATTGTTTGGGCAGCAAATAAGTACAAACACTGTGATTTTCCTGCTGTGGACACTGCGGCTCATACAAGGATGGCTAGGTCCATGCAAATCAACAAAACCACCAGGAACACCTTCAGGGACTTAAAAATTGGGGAAATATACTCTAGAAAAAAAATTTAAATAAAAATAAAAAATATTTTTTTATTGGTGGAGTTTCAAATAGTCTCAAACATTGTAGTGATCAAAAATAAATTTATATTTTTATTTTTATTTTTAAAATTTTCAAAGTAAATATATTTACAAGCCAAGAAAGATATTTTTTTTATTTTTGAAATTTTTGAAGTAAATATATTTACAAGCCCAGAAATCAAGTGATTTCCTTTATTTCATCCACAGCTCTACTGCTACCAATACATGCCATGGCTATGGATAACCTATCTTTTTTTTCTGTGGCTAGCCTTTCCCTCTCCTTTTGGAGTCAGACTTCCTCTCAATCCTTCTCCTTTTCCTCTTTTTGGAACTCCAGCTCAGCCTGTTTAATTTGCCACTCAGCATAAAACTTTTGTTGATGAGCCAAACTCTCAGCTTTTTGCTTTTGACAACCCATAGACAGTTGATGATCCCACTTCTCCTTTTCAAACTGAAGTTTTTCAGATTCAATTTGCGATTTCACTGTTTTTCAGAGGGGAATAGGAATGAGCTGGATTTTGAAAGCAAGGAGAATCCAACATTCTTACCTGAATCTTGCTTCTCCATGATATCCTCAAAGCCCAAAAAGCTTGAAGTATTTCTCCTCTTTTGATGGCTATTTGGGTTGATTTTGAAGGAATTTGAGTCCTTTTGCTTTCCCTTTGGGGAGGCTTGTGTTGGAATGGTGTCGCTCTCATTTGAAGGGGATGTGGGAGGCCCATTGGCTTGAGTTTTTGGCCAATCAGGAACGGATGAGCCCATTTTTTTACAATCTAAATCATTCAGGATTAACCAGACAGAAGAGAAAAGAACTTGGGTGCTTACTTGAGCAGATGTTGATGGTAGTGGTAATACAGGAATATAATCCTCCTGATTGGCCAAGTTCTCCAGTTCTTCCACCCCAGGAAGAGAGAAATCAAAAGAAGGAAGTGAGGAGTCCAAGTTCCTGTTTGACTCATCAATCAATTCTGAAGTAGATGCAATTTGAGCTGACTTTGTTGGAATATCCTCCTTGGCATTGGATGGGGGCCACTCCAAGGCAAAGGTCTCATCAGGGTCCTCATTTCTAGGCTGAGCATCCGCAGCCAAGTCCTTGGCAACAACTGAATCAGATTTTCGGGCATCAAAAGCAGCAAGAGGGGTGATGTTGGCCTTCTTTCCAAAGATTTCATCCATTTGAATATAAAAAGGAGAAATGGAGTCCAACTTATCAACCACCAAGTTGATTCCTTTGGCTTTGTTGGAGTTGGTGATACCAAAGCCATTGGAGATTGACATGGAGTGGCCCTTTTTGTACTTGGCTTGATAATTCTTGAATTGCTCCCTCATCTGTTTGGATGACAGATCCAGCCTACCTTTTGTTTTATTCTTGAGTTCATTGGCCATCAGGAGATAACCATTGACCTTGGAGGATGGAGGTTGGCCAACATGTGTTTCATTTTCATATCCAAAGCAAGCATTGTAGTTGGAGGTAATTTTGAGCCAGTTTACCAGGATGATGTGATCAGCTCTCTTGAGCTGAATTGAGCCTTTGGAAGCTGATGGGGGAGGATTGTTGGATTTTAATTTCCTGGGAGATGTTTGCTTTTGTCCATTGGTTTGTTTAGTGGACTTGTGGGGGGAGGATTGTGAAGGGGCCATTTATCAAGATTAAGAGGGATGAAGGGATGAAGCAATAAAGTGATGAAGCAATGAAGTGATGAAGCAATGAAGTGATGAAGCAATGAAGTGATGAAGCAATGAAGTGATGAAGGGATGTGATGAAAGTGGGGATGAGGGATGAAGCAATAAAGTGATGAAGGGATGTCATTAAAGGGGGGATTAGGGATGAAGTGAAAAAATGATGAAGCAATGAAGTGATAAAGGGATGTGATGAAAGTGGGGATGAAGCAATGAAGCAATGAGAGGATGGATGTGATGAAAGCAATAAAGTGATGAGAGCAATGAAGCAAGGTGAGAGTGATAAAGTGATGAGGGGATGAGAGTGATGAAGTGATGAGAGCAATAAAAATCAATTTTTTTGGATGAGGTTGGAGGTAGAATTTCTCCAATGAGGCTGGAGGTTGAAATCAGTGGTGATGATGTGGAATGACACGGTTGAAATGGTGAAAGCCTTTATGTACTTCATTTGAAAAAACCCATTATTTCAAGGTAACTCTGACGCGTCTGATCTGAAATAAGTTGTTTTTCTTGATTTTTAATGGGGGGTTTGAAATGGGGGATTTGGGTTGAAACCCGCCATTAAAAAATGGGGGTTTTCCTTGAATCTGATAGGCCCTATTTTGAGAAATCTGAAGAGACAAAAATTTTCCAAATATGGCATGCCATTCAATTATAATTTTTCCAGAATTTTACTAATTCATTTTCCTGCCAGAAAATGGGATTCACATAAAGATTGAGACATTATTTTCAATTCTTTTTTTTTTTGTTATTTTTTCATGATATTTTCCAAATTTTCAGTTTTCATTATTTTACTGAGAATTGCAAAGGGCCAAAAAAAAAATTATCTGGGGATTTTTTTTAGCTTATTGTTTCCCAAAGAATTCATAATTCAAAACACAAAAGTGGTGTTTTTTGCTCTAAATCAATGGGTAAAAAAAATGTGAATAATTGATAAAAAAAACCAGGAAAATGATTCCATTTAGATTGATTTGTACTACTTTATTATTTTTATGACCTGGAAACAAAATCTTCAAACCAAGTTCCAAGTTATTATGAATCAAATCTTCCCATTTTTGTGATTCTTTGCTAGCAAAAACCTTCCAAAGGGGATATTATTTGTGTTTCATTTGAAGTGCATTTTAAAACTTTAAACTCAGTTTGTCCACAAAAAGAATCAAAATATTATCAGAAATTTCTTCAAAACGCACCCCAAAACAGACACTTCCCATTATTGTTGTAGATTCATCAATTTTTTTGGGGTGAATAATTGATCCTTAAAATTCTCAAATCATTCTTTTGGGCCCCTCAAAATTCCCACTAAAATATTGCCAACTGAAAATTTGGAAAATCTCATGGATAAATAACCAAAAAAATAATTGAAAATAATGTATCATTTTTTATGTAAATCCCATTTTTTGGTGGGAAGGTGAAGTACTGAAATTCTTGAAAAATTCTAATTGAATGGCCTGCCATATTTGAATACTTTTTTCATCTTCAGATTTCTCAGAATAATAAAAGAAAAAAAAATTAAAAATGTGAAAAGATTTGAGACATGGTGCGTTTTTTTTTTCAGTTTTTGAGGGCAATTTTGAAGGCCTTAAAAATGGCCAAAATTTGTCAGATTTATTCTACAGGGGTTTGAGATACCCTCCTATCCCCTAGTATTTTTTTTAAAAAAACCCTCAAAAACCATGTTTTTTCCAGGTTTACTGTCAGCTCTCTGATACCAGGAACCTTGCAGTCCTTTAGCTACAGAGAGTGATAAAAATACTGGAATAATAATAATTATTATTATTCCAAAAATAAACACTTAGAAGCTCAAATAAATGATATAATAAGAGCAGTTGCAAGGTTTAACTGGTTTGGTAATGAAAGGTTTCCAATATAATATAAAAGAGGGGCCACAGTATTATACTACTGGGGATCTTTACAGACAAGCAACCTCTCTTCAAGGGGCCTCCTTAGGCATTTTAAGAACCTTGGAATGAAGATGGGTGCCTTAGAAAGGGCTTATTCCACTAATGGCCGGGCATAACATCACAATGGCCAAGACAGGAAGGGAAAAACTCACTCTGAGCACTTTATCACAAAAATCTTGCAATGATGGGAAGGGTTTCAGAGCAGATGGGTTGGATTGCCTGACTAAACTTCAAGGGTTGATTGGTTTTAAGAAATGAATAATAATACTACAGAATTTGTCATAAATCACTTGCTTAGACTCTTGATCATAAGCACTTGACTAAAAATGACAGGTTGTCTGATTGATAATAAGAATTCCTGGTAAACTGATGATGGAATAATGGATCCAAAGAGGTCTGTATAAATACCTTTTTTGGGTAATTTTGAGCTTCTCAGGGCACGTACAGAGGGTTCTGCTCATGGGATGAGGATGGAAAGCCAGTCAGAGAAAGTTTGACACGTCCACTTGGTGCTGTTAATCAGCTGACCTTAGATCTGCTGGATTTCTGTACTATTTTAGCCACAGGATCTGTTAATCTGTTATGGCGTAAATTTGATCATTCTGCACTCATCCTTCATTTGTAATATTAGTATTGATTTAAAGTGAACAGATGTGGATGGTTACTGATTTTCCATTATCTGCTGATCACTTAGATAATTTTAATAATTGTTATGAACACTGCTTGCAGTGTTTTGTGGTCTTCAAAGATCAGAGTCAATGATTTATGTGGTAATTCTTGATCTTTGATTTATTATTAAAAAATGTTCTAAACTTAATTTTTATTAGTTTTATTTAAGTTCTGATCTTTTTAGACTATTAATAATGCATATGTCAACTTGTTACATATGCCAGGCAACCCTAATTAGGTTGTAGCTCTTCTGAGAAGTACCTGGTTGTCAGATTAGTCACGACGGATCCAGATGCGGGGATCAGTCAGTAAAGATGCGCGCAGGTTGAATCCGCTGTTTGCGTGGCAGAATTGAGCTGCGCCTGGGTCTCTAGTACGCAGGAAACTGCTACTACAAGTACGTAGGGGCATGTAATGATGTGGGGCTGTGGGCCAGAATTGTGACATAACACATTTCTGCGTGTAACTCCTAAAATATACACAACACCTCAATTCTGAGTGAATTTTAGGTGTAAACCCTATACGTGACAACACGTGTGAAATGTTAGAATGGTCAAAAGGTGCCATACTGGTGTTGTAATTTTTAGTACTTTTCTTTTTAATTATTTTAAAAATGTAAGGACTTGGATTTCAAGGGTGGGGTCAGTGAGTGACCCTACCTAATTTTGGGTGAGGATTCCATTTCTTTAATAATATTTATGGATTTCTCACTCCTTCTTTTGTTAATTTTGATATTCTTATGGTGTTGCTATGACAGGTTTCTCTGTACATAGTAGCAAGCTGACATTTACTGCGTGCATTGGGGATGTTGGTGGATGTTGTGGGGACTTTGTGGGGACATCCAAACCGCGTGATTTCCAGGTTTGGGGGTTTGAAACACCCAACTCCATAAATTTAAACCTATTTACATTCCATCATCTCTGTTTATTTTTAGAAACTTTTTTCCTCATCATAATTAAATATTTTGATCCAACTCAAATCAAATAAAACCACAAAAAAAACTGATGTCACTTTCTAGAAATTTAAATCAATGATCTCAGGCAAAATCTATGAGAAACATCAGGCAGATTTCCAGGAACACTCCTGCCAAGCCTTAAACAAGCTAGCCTGCACAATGACTGGGTCCCAAAAACTGGGTTGAAGAATGGAGATAGAGTCAAATGTAGATTGTATCAAGATTCAACTAGATATTCCTTGATGGAAATCACTAGCAAGCAACATCAACTTTTTCATGGTTTAGTAGCTTTGCCCTATTTATATTTTAAAAAATTTGAATTCCTGGATTACTCTTACTTACTTTGAATCTATTTATTTCTGAATAAAATGGATCAAACAATCTCCTAAAATTTAAAATTTTATCTATTCCATAATCCAATTCAATATTCCATTATTATGACACACAGTTGATACTCTGGTCTTCTTGGAAAACTTTGCCTTCATGGATCATTATTATAATCATTCTCATCAGTCAGATCCTCCATTAGATGAAAACAAGAAATAATAGTCAAGAAAATTGACTCAAATGATCCATCAGTTACATTTGATTTTAAAATTGCTTCAAGGCTTCATATCTCAATCCATATGTTCTTGATCATTTTGTTTTTTCTATTAACTAAATAGATAAACAAAAACTTAAAAAAAAAATAAATATTGAAATAAATTGTAATAAATTGAAAAATCAAAACTAGTATTTTCAGATGAAAGATCAAACTATCATCCACCCATTCTTCTCTGTGAGTAAAGGTTGGATTCACTAGTGGTATTGTTTTTTTTGGGGGGGGTTCTTTTTCTTTTCTTTTCTTTTTTTTTTTTTGAAGGGGGTCTCATATCTGAGTTTTATATCATAGAAACAAGCAGCCAGCTTCACAGACTTAAGATCCATATGAAACAAAGTTTTAAGTAGATTATATTTATGACTTCTGGATTTATCTATATATACATCTTTGTAAATAGAGATGTATCTATTATAGATCAATCATAATTTGAAAATCTTGACTTGACTTGAATTCACAAACAATTCAAACAGAAGATAAAAAAAAAAAAAGCTAATCATCAAATATAAAATGTAAGATTTCTGAATGTGTCTAAATGAATTTTTTTGTTTTCAAAAAAAAAAAAAAAAAAAAATCCTTTGGGTATACCTTACACCTAGCCCCTTCCAACCATCTGATTGATTCAAACTGAAGAGGTCCAATTGACTAGATCAATTGGTTGAGAATATTTCTTCAAAAATGAGGAAGAGGGCGTAGGCTCTCATGATGATCTTTATAAACAAAGTTTTGGTATCTTAGTCTCTTATTCAAATTGCCTAAATCTTGAGTGCAATCAGTATTATCAGCTCTTGAGTGAGTTAGTTATATTTCTAGTGACACCTTTATCATCATTCCTAGTGGCCTACCTTTAATGTCTTGCTCATTAGTATAACAGTCTAGTGACCTCTTTATATTGTGCTAGGTAGTCACAACTCTACTAGGTTCTTTATATCAAATCCTCAATGCTCTATCTTAACTCAAATTTTTTGAGTGTTGTTCAAGCAAGTGATTTTTCAGTGAAACTTTTTTCCATCTCAACCATTTCCTCTTGTGACAATCCTACTTGTGGTTCAAAGTTCTTTTACTCAGCCTTATTCTTTTTGTTCATTCATCTTGTCAACCACATGTCAGCCTCTTTGTACTTTTTCTATTTAGGCTTCTGGCTTCCAAGTGAATGAATCCTCATCTTTTCTGACTTGCCTTGAACTGGAGTGCCCCTCTCTTGACTCACCTGGATTCACTCCTCTTAGAATCATAAGACTTTATCCCATCCTTTCCTTATGTTTAAACCAGAGCATCCAACTCAAAAATCTCACAACAAGCTTGTTTCTTTTCAAGTCCCCATAAACCATCTTGGTTAAACCCATAACCATTTCCAGAATTCAACAAGGTTTTCCAATCCAAATAAACCACAAACACATTCAGACTTGAACAGATTTTTTTTTAAAAAAAAAAAATTCTCATGGGTAACTACATCACTCATCTATCACTTTCAAATTATCACATTCAAAAGCAACTCAAACCAATTCAATCTTGTTTCAGTCTTGTTTTTTTTTCTCTTGGTCTTCTTGTTTCCTTTCCTTTTTTTTTTTTTTTTTTTTCTATTTAAATCCAGTTTGGTTGATTTATAGGTACAAAATATCCAAAAAAAAAGTTAAATTTTCATAGATCCATCCTCAACCCAAGATGAAAATTCCCATGAGCTAACTCTGTCATTTTATTGTTTGATTGAGGATGTTGAGAGTGATAGTGATCAAATTAATGTATCATAAGTTTTCAAAGAGGTTGATGAACTAACTTGAGGTTCAAAGTATGAATGCCATGATTTCAAAATTTCAATCCTTTGGAGATCCATCTTCTTCCCCCTTCACCCTCTCACTTCCCCATGAGAAAAAAAAAACCTATACACACATAAATCTATACATATATATACAGGTAAGCATTCTGATCCATCCAGTCCTTAGATCATCATCATCCTCCTCCTCCTCCTCCTCCTCCTCCTCCTCCTCCTCCTCCTCCTCATTCTTTTCAATCTTCTCAACCTGATCTCAAGGTTTAGCCTTCAAACCTCAAACCTCCAACTTAAGAACTCAATTCAATTCAAACCACTTGGAAAAAAAATAAAATAATAAAAAAAAAAAGTTCCACCTCTCCCAGTTATTATTACTATTATTATTTATTTTCTTACTTCTCCCTCCATCAATCATCCTATCTTATCATCATCCTCTTATCCCCTTCCCACCCCATCCCATCCTGATCAATGGCCCAGCCTCAATCTCAAACCTCACTCTCAGCTACCCAAGCTCTCTCCATCAACTCACTCATCTCAAAAGCCTACCAAGTGTAAACCAACCAAGGATGTCAACTCAGTAGTTGTGCCATCCCCCCCTCCTTGACTGCTGCCTGGGTTGATGATCAAAGAAGAAAGTAACCCTAAACCCATGCAAAAACAATCAAATAAAAACTTGTTACCAGGTCATGAGGGATAATGCTTGTTCTCTGAGAACTGCTAGTACCTTTTCAAACTGATCCCTGTCTCCTGCAACATACCCATCACCAAAACTTCATTCCCCTGATTCTACTCTCTCTCTCTCTCTCTCTCTCTTAGATAATCAAATTCCAATGATCTGTATTTCCTTCATTAACTCATCCATCATCATCATTTTTTTCTTCTTCTTCTTCTGTCTGGTTCACTAAAAACAATCGTTGAAAACCATCTTTGTTCACATGTAAAAAAAAAAAAAGAAAAAAGAAAAAAGAAAACTAAAAAGAAAACAGAACGTCCTTCTTAGTTAGTAAAACACAAAGAAAAAAAAGTGCCTCCAGGGGAAATCATAGCCCCTTTTTTTAAAAAAATAGAAAAAAAAAATCAGGGAGGTTTTTTGAGAAGGATGAGTGAACCAATCACTGTCTTTTATCAGATCAAAGAGAGAAAAAAAACCTTGAGAAAATGGAAACAAACAAAAAAACGTACCTTGGACTGTCTTCGAAGGAGATATACGTCCAGTAAATCAAAAAGGAAAAAAAAAACGACAGAATGTTCCCTTGATCACCAGAGCCAAGGAACATTTCCTGAACGGGGAGATAATCGTTGAAATGGGAGTTTCATGGGGTGGAGAGAGATGGGAGGAAAGGGTAAGGGAGCGGAAGTTAAAAGAGATGACGAGGTCCACTTAGGAACCAGATCTCGAAGAAGATCGATTGCCCAAGAGTTGGCGAAGAATTATTTCATCTTCATCAGAAGAGTAGCTGAGCTGCTCTTCGTCACTTCGACGAATCTCATCAACTGTTTCATCAGGATCATCATCGAAGATTTCACCATCTTCGATTTCCTCCCCGGGTTCTAATAATGATCGACTCCGAAGTTTGATCGATATATGATCATGATTCCACCTGGGCTGCGATGGCCGTTCAGTAATCGCCATCATGGCTTCATCGCCTGTGGGATGAGCCATGGGTAAGGCTGCTAGTGACGATGGATCTGATTTAGAATCAAGCTTCTCTCGAGTTAAATCCACTGCTTCTCCTTCCTCGAGCATCACGCTGTCCATCTCTTCGCTATCAACACTGCTGGGATCAATATCCCCACCATCATCCTCGGCTAGTTCGCTGTCACCTACTTCGGAACCGTCAGTCTGCTCTTCGTCGCTCGAGATGAACATGACAAAGTCTTCGTTATCGGCCACAGCATCATACTTGAATCGTTTGTTGACTTCCGAGTTATGACTTATGCCTTTGTAGGTACGTTGATGATGAGGCTGATTGGAATCCAGAGTACGTTGAGAGGCTTTCCGTTTACCGTTGGGAGGATCATTAGCACTACCTGTCAGATCTGTGAAGAACAATCCTCCACTAGTACCATGATCAGTTTCCCCTTGGGAATGATGATCCTCTGGTCGGTCCTGATCGTCGCCACCTTCGAGTGGATCATTCTTGTTCCGATTGATCACGTGTCGCAATCGACAGTTGGCATTCGAACAGGTACCTTTCGAGCTGAACTCGGGGCATTCCCTGACGTGACGAGCTGAGCAGGTTGAACCTTTGGAGCACCAACCCAATTCAGCAAAATCTTGACAGATTTGATTGTTGGTCGGTTTGACGTGTGGGTATGGGCAATCGGATTTGTTACATCTTGGAAAATGTGAACAATGCTCCATGTTGTGAGAGTTGGGCTTGTGAGATAGGGGACATGAATTGGCCGAATGTGGGCATTTATGTCTCAAATGTCGGGGGCAAATCGCTACCTGCAAAGGATCGTGTTGATAAACACAAGTCAGACCATTTCGGCACGTACCTACAAAGACAAAATCCCATCGATCGATTGACGCAGTCGTGAGCGTAAGACGGTCGGGATCGATTCATAGCCGATGAAGACCGAGCGAATGGTTTCGACACGGTAAGTAAGGGGTCCGAGTTGAAGGTCAAGGGGAGCGGCATGAGAGTGTTGTGGAGAATACAGGTATGTGGATGGGGAGGTAAAGAGACGTAAACGAGTATCAGTAGACAGCTGAAACGAAGGGTCGTGAGTGGTCGTGGGCAATGATATAGGTTCGAACAAGTTCAGGCAAAAAGGGGAAAGAGAAGAAACAAAGAAAGCTGAACCGGTCTTGGCAAAAAATCGACACTGTTCATTTTTTTTGATCAATGGCGGTCGGGAGACTTGATTGATTTTGGTACGCCTGCGAAATGGACGAGGAGGGAGAGAACCAGATGATCGAGATGAATGGATATCAAGAGGAGTGTTGAGAGCCGGCTCAAATCATGATGTGTTTGTTCACTGACCCTTGAGGGGCAACGGTCTTCTTGGGACCCCAGCTACTCGAGTTATACCTTGATCGCATAGCGCTCACGGCAGCCAACAACCTAGCTTTCTTCATTTCTTGTAACTTTTGAGATTGAAATTTCTTGAGTGCACTCAATTCAACCAAGTTACCGGACTTGGTGCGAATGTAAGTCATGCCGCCGACCGAGGCTTTGATTGGAGTGACTTTACTAGCTTGAGAAGAGTTCAAGAGGTGCGGTGGAACGCTTGGAGCTTGACCAACTTGGATTGTACAAGCGGGTTCCAAATTCAAGTTGTAGAATCAGATTGACGAGGATGAGCTGACGGGATCGGTTGGTTACCAGACACTGATTCACTCACCAGTCTTCCTGACCAGCTTTTTACCTTGAGTATCTCGGACAAATGAAACACCGTCGATCACCAATTCGTTCGGCTTCGAAGGAGTGGCTGGTCTCGAAACGAGTTGGTTCGTGTGAAGGCATTGCTTGAGGGTGTTTGGATTAGAGACGGTTTCCCTGTGCGTCGTCGATGGACTGGACTTGAGGCTGGCGGGATTAGACTGGGCCGTGGGGGCCGGCTTGGGAGGCAGGATGGGGGCAGGTGAGGACGAGATGGTGATGGGGATGGAGGCGGTGGTGGAGCAGGACTGGATCTTCTGGGTACCTGTCTGAGGTGAGCCTAGTGAGACAGGATCGACAACGATGGGGATGAGAGGAAGGACCGCAGATGATGGAGGCACTTGATTAGCAGTGGACTCGAGGTTCGAAGGTGACGATGAGTCGACGAGGGATCGAATCGGCAGGGCTCGTGGCGGTATTGAGGCGATGGACGAGGATGGGTTGATGAGGTTGTTGCTAGCGTTGGTGGCAGGTTTGAGAGCAGAAGGGATCGCAGGATTGGATGGGACGAGGGTCCGGTTGGGTTGGTTAAGGATGAGTTTAGTCGATCGCCTGGTGACGATTCGATAGGCCGATGGGGGTTGATGGACAGAGGTGGAAGGGACCAACTTCCAGGTGGTCTTGGTGATGAGAGGTAGGCTAGGATGATGGTGGGACGTGACTGGGGGTTGATGGGATGGGGTTGGGGAGGATGAGTGAGGGATGGGATTGGATGATGCAGATGGGTTGGAGAGCGGGATGAGGTTGGAAGGGGTAGGTGGGATGGTTGAGGATGAGGATGGGTTGGTAGGATGGGATGGCATGTTCCTGGGAGGATTGAGGACGGCGGCGGAGGTGGTGGTAGAGAAGCTAGTCGAACTCATCAAGTTCCTCCTATGTTCGTCAATCGTACCTGTGGGAGGATGGATCGATGGGGTCAGAACGCATTCTTAAATCGATCGATGTCACTTAGGAGATCAGGGCGAGAGGGGGGGATGACTACTATCGATCGACACCAGTTAGATCGTTGGGCCCATGAGACCTCGATCGATGGTGGATGGTTGTTGGCTCGGGGGGTGAGAGGGAGTGAGATAGAGATGGGAGATGGATGGATGGATGGATAGTAAATATCTAAGGCGTGTAGAGATCGCGTACCTTGAAGACGAGCCATTTGTGCCATGACCGATTGATGTTCGGTGGTCATGCTGGTTGGTCGGATCGAATGGAGTGATTTCTTTCGTTGGTATCTGAGGAATCGATGGACGGATGTGGATTGATTGAACAAGCTTGCTTGACTGGATGGATATGGATATGGATGGATGGATATGGATGGATATGGATGGATGGATATGGATATGGATAGGGATGGATATGGATGGATAGGGATGGATAGGGATGGATAGGGATGGATGGATGAAGTGTTGGATTGGACTATGGAGGGGTTTGTGGACTTGGAGGTCTTGCCTTGGGATGAGTCACAGTCAGTCAGTCAGTTTTGAAGTGTGCAAGTCTGTGGAGAACCTGTGGGATTTTGGGTTGGGGATCACAAGCCAGACTGGTCACAGTCAGTCAGTCAGTCATCCTGATTTACATATGTATCAGTCTTCAAGAGAGTCACTCAAGTTGAGATGGATGGGCAGAGGGGGTCTGTGGTCTAGTAGTAGACTTACTTAGTGATACTTATGAGTTCCTGATCACTTGGCTGACATCATCAAGCTGACTCATCATCAGCAGCTTGGATACCTTATCAAGATCACCATCAACTGATCAATTATTAATTATGACCAGAGGTACTTGGAACTTGAGGTTGGGCTGACTAATCAGTGGACTGGCTGACCGATGTCGAAGAAATAATTAGCCAAGTAATTTGAACTTCTCTCCGATTCTCGCTCCTACCTTCCTCGCTCGTGATGTGAGTCATGAGTGAGTGGGGAGACTTCGTGGCATCGATGTAGTCGTAGTCGTCTTCACCCAACTCACCCCTGCCCGCCTCGGTCTGCTGTTGGTCCGTCGGAGGCCGTGAGGGATCTGCTCTACGTAAGCATGGCTGCGCTACAGTCGGGCCGCTCCCCCCCCCCCCCCCCCCAATCTCGTCTCGCTGGTTTTGCCGGGGCCCGCATTGAACCAAGCACAGTGAATACTCATTTGCTGTCCCAATATGTCACACTAAAATGTCATAATCATTCGATCTAATCTATCAGTAGATATCTAATTGTATTATATAAAACAACTAATTAATCAATACTGATCTACTTAGATTTAGATGGAAATGACGTGGCAAGCCAATAGGGATAACGTGCTCGACGACAACCTGGATAATCTTGGAGCAGGTCGTTATGTCGATTTATCGGTAACCCGCTTAAACCTGATTCGGTTCGTTACAAGTCTCGCAACTCGAACTTGATCTTGAGCAAGCTCGATCCAATCTATTTATTTATTTACATGGCAATTGACTGCATCCACCTCGACTTAAACCCTCTTCTCGATCCATCATCATCTGTATACGACGTAGATCGATGCCTTTATTCACAAACTTCTCAACATCTTCAATTCATACACCATGACGATGGTTGGACTTGAAGAGTCGCGTTGACTTCAAACTACGATACAGGACCAGTCACCCACTCACTCACTCCTCTCATCCTGGCCCATCATGGCATCGAACCATCTCTGAGTCCGTCAAGTCGTTTCTCAAAGTCAGATATGCATGTATGTTATGTAATCACAAGATGGGTGTGTCCATTATATGGGCATTCAACCGGGCACGGTCTAGATTAAAAGTATTACGTAGCTCAGAACCGAGGAAGCAGAGAAAATGAAAGAACCTGCATCCTCCTGATCCTCTGGGTTGCCGTCAACTTGATTGAGGCCGTGCCTCACGATGGCATCTCAGTAAATCAATATCGGGAGCTGTTCAAATATTCGAATCTCATTCAGATTCGAAGGCTAAAGGGATCGAAAGATTGCAAGTTGGAATCCCATCGTGACCATCCAGAGTTGCCCAAGTGAAAAGGGTAATAGTGAGAGTGTGTATCCATACATGAGTACGTTACATCGGAATGAGGTAGCTGATCAGCTACTCTGAGGACTACACATTTACCCCATCGAATCGCTGCCGCCTCTCGCTTTCGATCCAAGTGATCACCAGGGTCTTTGGTTCCCCTGATCGAGAGGGAGGAAGTGTATCTAAAAGACTATCGATCTCCCAATCCAGACCCCACTATGCCAGTCCACGACTAGCTCAAGTTACCCAATTTGTCATCGTGACTGAACCGTGGGATTCGAAACTTGCCGGTTCACGAGATCATCAAGCGTCTCAAGTGACTGCGTGCGGCCCTCCACGATCCGAAGCAGAACTCCCGCTCAAGGGAGGAGCTTGTGAGATCCATCGATCATGATCCCGGCTAGAGTGATGCTCTCCCATGCCCCCACCAGCCCAAATGCGTCTCGCTGTTTTCTGATCCTTCTAGTTTTTTTTGTTCTTTATCTACTTTTTTTTTTTTTTTTTTTTTTTTTTTTTTTTTTTTGAATCATCATCATAGCCCCACCCGCAACGATTGTGATTATTCAGCTGCACGCACACCTCAGCCCCGGCCGCGATCGATGATCATCTTACTTTTCCCGGGAGACCAGGGCCCTTTTCCCGGTAAAACTGTCCTACCTCCTCACAGATTAACGGCCAACCTTTCACTCATCGTTCGTGCCCTCTTCCAGGTCTGCTGGTCTCCTAGTGTTGCTGATATTTCTTTTATCCCACTACCCAAACTTTTGATGCCTCTGCCAGGGTTGCCAGTGTCCCCTTTCCTGCACAAGGGACAAATAGTGATATTGAGAAAATGAATAAATAAGCCTGAAATTTTAAAAGATAGTTTATATTGCTGTTGAATTTTGATTTGAACGTTCTGCTGAGCGCTTGTATCTAAAATGGAAAAGAATAAAAAAAAAAAAAAGTTTTCTGGCTGGTGGTTAAAAAAAAAAGGAGGATATGATAAATACTCATGACATGTTCCAGCCCCTTTTTAGATCAAAGGCCCCCCCATTTAACTGATATGTCCCCTCTGCTGCATTGACTGTCCACCCCTTTTCTGTCCCTCATCTTTTTGAATCCTAGAGATGTGGGATGTAGGCTGGCTAAACTCTGGTTGATTAGGCAACCTTGGGATCTGGCTTCTCTCAACTATTTATGGGACCTCTTGGGTGGTAGATTGAATAGTACTTGGTGCTTTATGAAATCTCTCATGATGGAAGAACACTTACCCAGTCATGAGTACTGTAGTCATCCTAGTTTCTGAGGGTTCTGAAAATCTAAACCAAGCCAATCCAAGCCACACCAAAAAAAAAAAAAAAAAAAAAAAAAAAAAAAAAAACAAGAACACTTTAATCTTCTGAGGTTTGTAAAATTCTTTCAGTTAATCCATTCAGTTCTGAGGTTCAAAAATGGTTGAAAGGGCTGATCAAGTACTTGGCATGTTGTCAAGGTTCCTCAAAACTTCTGAGTTCAAGTTTGGGAATCTCTATCACTCTGTCACACTCCAGACCCAAGGGTAAATTTTTTGAATAAAAACTTCAACTGATGTCCATTAAACTCAGTATCTACTTTTGAACCAAAGTCATGATACCCAATCAAAATCACTCTAACAACCTAGTACATTGCACTTAGAAATTCTTTCACACTAGATTCAAGGTCCTGTTTCATTACAACTATCTATTCATCAATTCCAATCAATCTTTCAACTTTTCATTTCAAACCTGACTCCATCATCACTTCCCAGAAAAATTCAAACCTTTGAATTTCAACTTTGACTAGATCATCACTCCTTGATTGATCTTTGAAATCCTTTGGATTTCCATCAGTCACCACTCATCAACATCAGACCTCATGATTAATAAATTCATTTGATGATTTCTCTGATCATCTTGAAACCATCATTCTTCAGCTTTCTATTTTTTGTGAATCACTAATCACTTATCTGCACAGATCCATCATGCCCAGAATCTGGTCCAATACCTTGTATCCTTTACTTATTCTCACTTTTAATCATTTTATTTTTTTTGAATTTATTTTCATTTGAATTAATTTTCATTCATTTTTCTGTTGTCTCTGCCTCCTTCTTAGCCTGTAGCTTGATGACAACCTACGTTTTCATCATGATTTTCCTGAATTTACATACTTTTCATATACGCTTTGATCATTTTGAAAACTAGAGATGAATTTCTTCAGCTTGTATCTCATCCAAAAACATGTTTTTAGATTACTTCAGAATCTCAAATCCTTCCCCTGAAGATTTTTTTCATCAGTTATTTAATTTCATCCATTCTTTCACCTTTCTGAGTAAAAAGGTTTTAAATTTAGCTTGTACTAGTTTTCCCATAAAACCATCACCTAAAAACATAAACTGTCAGCCTACTAGATGCCAAGGACCTCACTCCTTCTAGCTACTAGAGGTGATAGAAAGTTTGGATCAAAAATAAGATAAAATGCCAGGTATGTGATTTGGCTAAAAGGGTTAAATTTATTTATATATTTATAAAATAAATTTAAATGGAGGGGCCAAGACCCTAATGGGGTTGTTGAGCCCTCCGGAACACAGGTATATGTCTTTTAAGGACAATATAGGAGCAATTGTGGTGCCTGTGGGGTTGACAAGGATTCCTTTCAAGAAGGGTGTGTGTAATTTCCTTGGAGCATAGGTTATGCAAAACCTACAAAAAAAGGGTATAAGTCAGAAGGATCACTTACTAGGTCTAGATCCAGACTTATTCTTGATGAATGGGCCAATATTCAAGGATTCAGGGCGCTGGAAGTTGGTACTGGGGCAGGCTGAATGGTTGGTTGTTCAATTTGGCCAAAAAACAAGGATTCAAGAATTATGGTCTACAATTTTATCAGAAAATGGTCCAGGATCACACACTTATTTCTTATAAGGGTTTGATGGCTTGAGGACGAAAATATCTGAAGCAATAATGACTATATAACTGGATGAATGTGGTAGAAATAGCTGGGGGAAGGTCCTTTATTAATATTGTTTGGGTCCCCTCTTGGTAAAGTCCTTTTACCAGCCAAAGGAGGGTGACCCAGGCTAGTCCTGAGGCCAGGGAGCCATCAGTGTGTTTGTGTGGACCTGCTCTAGTCACTACAGAGGTACAGGAAGCCCTATGTCATCATGCTTTGGGCTTGATACATGTTTCTGTGCCCTTAATGACCTCACTATATTGACCAAAGAGGTTGTATTCAATTAATATTTATAAATATAAGCCATGGCTTCCTGAGGCCAGGGTCTTGAACACAGGCTATGGGGACCTTATTCTGCAAGGACATTTTGAGTCTGAGGCTCTTCTTCTCATATTGGGGTGTCTCACAGTTCCTTAATTGGAAAGTACACCCCTAGTTGTGACTAGTTACGTACAGTTTTAATTATAAGGGGTATGGAGAGTGTTTTATGTATTCCTGGTGTCTTGTGATCCATCTAGCACGAAGCTAGGCCCCTGTTTATGCTCAGTAAACACTCTCAGGGTGTTACAGTAACTCACAGATCCTTTTTTAGGTACAAATCTTCCGTACAGGCCCTTTTACAGAGGCCCTGACAACCCTTTGGTATAGTTCCAAAAAGGGTGCAGGGCCCATTTTTCCGGATTGTTGGGTTGTTTATCCCCTTTCATACTATTCCCCACCACATGGTGGCGCTCTCTGGCCCCCATGGGATGTGGAACAGGGCTATGGGGTGTATTGGAGGTACCCCACAGCCCGGTTTCTGTTTTGGGAGAGGGGAGGGCTGGCCAGTGAGCCGGTGTGGTAACTTTAGGGAGCAACACCCCTGAAGTTATCCTCAAGTTCCGGAAGTTATTGATCAAAGCTTCTGTAAGGAGATTGGATGCAGCCGTTCAAGGAGAAAAGGAGAGAAGAGGGGAGGGATTCTGTTTTCCTAAGTCCGCTCCCCGCCTCCTGATGATACGATGGTAAGATGCCCCCCTACAACCCGGAGTCGAGGGGAAAGGTATTTGAGCCCTCCCCCTCAACCCTAACCTAAGTACAAGCACAAAGACAGACTGGCAACCATGAAGAAGGAACCCTAGACCCAGAACCCTGACCCATCCCCCAACCCATACCCTGTCTGTATCCTATTCCGCTTGCTTGCCTGCCATTACACGCATCCGGTTCGTCCCCCGCGGCGCGGCCCTCCGCCGCGCGCTTCTCGAAGTTCACCGCGATTGCCCGTATCCGCCCGACGTGCCGTCGTGAATTTCCTAGTCCCGTAGCCGGCCCGCGCTTGCGTGCGGCCATCCACGGGTATAGCCCCGCAATTGCTCCGCCCTTTCCTTCCCTAACTAACCGCCCAAGAACCTGATTGGCCCGGCTCCATCACTGGGTTGGACACCCAAGCGGGTCGCGGCCCGCCTCCCTTAGTCAGGCCCGGCCCGCAGTCGCGTGCTCAATCCCGCCGTGCCCACTGCTGAGCCCGCAGCGGCCACTGCTGAGAACGCGCGCACCCCAACTGCTGAGCCCGACCTACCAGATGCTGAGCGCGCAGGCCGCGACGCAGTTCCCGATCCGAGGCTATATATTGACACCACATCCCCCCCCAACTTGAGTTCTGTCCCCAGAGGTCCTCCCCATTATCACCTCGGCCGTCCTTCGCGCCCTACCCCCTCTACCAACTCTAAACTCCGCTCCGCATCCCTATCCCTCCACTCCATCGTCATCATGGTCCGCTGCGACTTCTGCGCCCGAAACGGGCTTGAATGCTCTATTGTGTCCGGCCGCCGCGCCTGCTCCGCGTGCCGCCGCGGACACCGCCACTGCTTGCTTAGCAAGGGTATACCCCGTGGCCCCAACCAATCCGGCTCTCGTCCTCGGCCGCGCAAGCGGGCTTGTCCGGACCCGTTTGTGGTTTTGGATGACGACGCTATCTTGGAGGACTCGTGGACTCCTCCCGGATCACCTCCCCGCCGTCCTCGTCCGAACTCAGACCGCGACTCCTCTTCTCCACTTTGCCGCGCGGGACCACCGCGTAAGGATGACTATCCGGACTTTGCGGCTTATCGGAGGGCTTTGCGATTTTGGGCGGATCGCGTCCGGGTTACGCAAGGCACGAGGGACCCGCGAATCGACGAAATCCTTAGGCGACGCGCTGCTCCGGCCCCAGCTCCTCCTCTGCCCCCTGCTCCGGCTCCTCTGACTCCACGAGGCCCTACTCCTCCGCCCGCTGCTCCGACTCCTCCGACTCCACGAGGCCCTACTCCTCCGCCCGCGTCGCCGGTGGTCATCTCGTCATCGCCTCCTATCGGACTGGACCCTCCTGTTGGATCCCCTGAGCGCCCGTCCGCACCAGCCCCTCCTCCCGCCAACTCTCCCGAGATCCCGGAGATTCCGGTCGTGATGGCGCTCCCGGCAGCCAGCTTCAAAGTTTTCGCGGAAAGGTCAACTACGATGCTCCGCCAATACCTTGCGACTCCCGGAGCCCAATCCTTGGAATCCCGGCATGAACTCTTGGCGTCATTCCGGGCTCTACTGGCGTCATCAAGGGCGGAAATGGAGGAAATGATGAAGATGGCTTAAGCGCCTTGGCCTCGTCCCCTCTTCCCCTTTTCTTTTTCCCTTCCCTCTTTTATCCACTTTTTTGTTGTACCGCGTTTCCCTATTCATTGAGAGAAATACACGCCTCAAACGCGAATTTGTTTTACCAAGAAAAATCCGCGCCGCGCGCATCGTGAGGGCGAGAATGAGAGCCGGGTCCGCGCCTGAGTGAGAACTAAGACGCGAGGTTGAGAACCGCATCCGCGCCCAAGAAATGATAAAAAAATAATGAGAAAATAAGAAAAAAAGTGACGAGTGAGAAATGATAGAAAAGGTGAAAGATTTCTTTTTTTTTTTTTTTTTTTTCTTTTTTTATATATCCCATCGCCGCGCCCGCGCCCTATCCTCCAGTTCCCCCCCCAAAATTAGCTGCTGTCCCCAGCTGGTGGCTTCAGCCAATGCCATGAGGGTCGCATCCGTCGCCTGATCTCCCTGCATTCCTCCAAACCATGCCGTCAGTGCCTGATCCATCCGATTCTTGGTCCCGGCGCGCTTCCCTTTCCCGTTTGGCGTCTGTCTCCTCCGCCGTCAAAAGGGTCTTGCCTCGGTTACGATCGCCCGACACATGACCTGCTCCCACCACCGCTTGTCCCCCACCTCCCATCAGATTTATCCACCTTTCACCAACTCCCGAACCGCGTGGAGTATCCTCTTCTTGCTTTGTTTTTGCTCGCTTCCCGCCGTTAGACTGAACCGGTCCCGCCGATACCCGCTTCCCCAACACGCACCCCGCCTCTGCCGGCCTTGGATCGATCGGGTTTGCCGTCCGACTCTTGTGTCTTGTCCGCCCACCATCACCGTTGCTTCCACGCGCGCCCGTCCTTTCCATTGCTGCCACTACCCTTTCCAAATGCGCGCTCTCCGCCGTCAAAGAGGTCTGGCTTGGGTCGTGATTCTCCAGCGTGTGGTCCATCTCTTCCGCCGCCGCGTGTACCTTCTTTGCAAGATCCGTCCGCCGCTTGCCAATTCCCAGTCCTCCCGGAGCATCCATTTCCCGTTCCGTTGTCCTTGCCCGCTTCCTGTCAGTAGGCAGCACCGGTTCCATCGAGTCCCGCTTCCCCAACACGTTCTCAGCCCCCACTGGGGAAACCAATTCCGCGTTTGAATCCGCTGTCCGGTCCCTTTGTCCCATCCGCCAACGATTGTTGTCCTCCCCATTTGCGTACACGCGGGGCGCAGAAGCGCTGGGGGACTGAATACTCTCCAGATAGGCCTTGAGGCCCCTTGCCACTTCCGTAAGTTCGCTAGCCCACGAGATGGTTGCCGGTGGTGGGGCCGGAACATACTCTGCCCTGTAGTACTCCAGTTCCGCGTAGTCCGCTTCTGCTTGCATCTGGGTCCCGTCGCGCGCGCCTGCCTGGTAACCCAATTCCGCGGATGGCTTGAGATCGTCCTTCCGAAAGCAAGAACCGTGCCTCCCCCATCTTGCCAGCATGTCCTCCTTCAGTTCCGGCCAATCCAGGTTCAGGTATCCTCCCATCTCCTCCACTTCCCGACGCGCTTCCGCGTCCTTGATGAACAGGACGACATGGCGCACCCTCTCAAAATCCAAAATGCCTTCAGAGTCCGCAATTGTTTCATAACGTGAGATGAATCTCTCCACCTCCGCAATGTTGAGTCGAATATGCGGGTAAATCCATGGAGTAGCGCAGAAGCCGTTGGAGGAGGAAGGAAGAGAAGCGGCTGTTGGTAGCATCTGTGAGTACCTTTGAGAGACTTTGACGAAAGATTTTTCCCGGCCAGACCCCCAGATGTGGTAACTTTAGGGAGCAACACCCCTGAAGTTGTCCTCAAGTTCCGGAATTTATTGATCAAAGCGTCTGTAAGGAGATTGGATGCAGCCGTTCGAGGAGAAAAGGAGAGAAGAGGGGAGGGATTCTGTTTTCCTAAGTCCGCTCCCCGCCTCCTGATGATACAATGGTAAGATGCCCCCCTACAACCCGGAGTCGAGGGGAAAGGTATTTGAGCCCTCCCCCTCAACCCTAACCTAAGTACAAGCA
Organism: Puccinia polysora; assembly: GCA_025617555.3. Classification (NCBI taxonomy): domain Eukaryota; kingdom Fungi; phylum Basidiomycota; class Pucciniomycetes; order Pucciniales; family Pucciniaceae; genus Puccinia; species Puccinia polysora. Next base: position 30,300,995 of record CM062628.1, read on the forward strand.
CAAAGACAGACTGGCAACCATGAAGAAGGAACCCTAGACCCAGAACCCTGACCCATCCCCCAACCCATACCCTGTCCGTATCCTATTCCGCTTGCTTGCCTGCCATTACATGCATCCGGTTTGTCCCCCGCGGCGCGGCCCTCTGCCGCGCGCTTCTCGGAGTTCACCGCGATTGCCCGTATCCGCCCGACGTGCCGTCGTGAATTTCCTAGTCCCGTAGCCGGCCCGCGCTTGCGCGCGGCCATCCACGGGTATAGCCCCGCGATTGCTCCGCCCTTTCCTTCCCTAACTAACCGCCCGAGAACCTGATTGGCCCGGCTCCATCACTGGGTTGGACACCCAAGCGGGTTGCGGCCCGCCTCCCTTAGTCAGGCCCGGCCCGCAGTCGCGTGCTCAATCCCGCCGTGCCCACTGCTGAGCCCGCAGCGGCCACTGCTGAGAACGCGCGCACCCCAACTGCTGAGCCCGACCTACCAGATGCTGAGCGCGCAGGCCGCAACGCAGTTCCCGATCCGAGGCTATATATTGACACCACACCGGCCAGTCACTTTGCACGGTGGCTTGGTCGGTCACTAGGGGCCCCGCGCAGGGTAGTCGGTCAACTACTTGCGGGGCCGGCGATAGGTAGCGGCAGCTGCGCAAGGTGGTTGCTTGGCTACCTGCGGGCTGGTGAGTGGCGACTGCCTTGCGTGGTAGTCGCTCAACTACCCGCGAGGCTGGTTGCTTGACTACCTGCAAGGCTGGTTGGTAGCTGCCGCCTAGAGCCTGTGCAAGGTAGTTGGGCAACTACTCGCGGGGCCATCTTTGGTCCTGCGCAAGGTAGTCGCTCGACTACTCGCGGGGCTGGTTGTGCCGTGGCTCCTAGGAGCTGCGCGCCTAGCTGCAAAAAAATGACCCGCGGCTGCGCGCGGGGTTATGGAAGAAACCAGTTTTTGTCCATAACTCCTAAAATAAACACAATTATGGGTTTCTGACCGAATTTTTGGTCAGAAACCTATACCTGCGGATGTGATGGGAGGGTGCACAGGTGAACCATGGTTCTACCTGAAGGTGGGGGTGGTGCCAGTGGGTGACCCTACCTGAATTGGCTCCATGAATCCATTTTTTTTTATAATATTCTTGGATTTCTTACGACTTAAGGTTTTATTCCTTAATTTTATTTTATTTTATTATTTCCGTATTTGTTTATTATTAATTATAGTTTATTTGTTTTTAGGCTTTAGTCAGTTGGTTCTGAATAGTAGCCAGCTGACATAAACCATACTTTGAAGCATTGGCTTGGAAATTCAAAGATGAGACTTCTAAATTTGAGGTCATTGTAGTGTTTTTCTCTTACCTATTCACAACATCCACCTATTTCATTTTCCCATTCTAACTATGTAGAGTGGATTTTCAAAAGTAAATTTAATAAATAAACTAAAAAACCTTGAGAGATTTCGGTATCTAAGCTGATTATTTATTATTGATTTCACATCCTTGCTTAAATGGAAACAATTCCCCTTCCCTGTAAAACAATAATTTCAATAGGGTTGGAAGAAACAGAATTTAAAGGGAATCAAAAACCTTGAAACCCATGGTGTCCATAAATTGCAACTTGGTAGAGCCACTCAAAGAATTTTTTATCAAAGGCCCACATAAAAAGGATCTTACATGGATAACTTGGAGGAAATAACAATCTCTCCAGACTCTGTTTCCACTAATGGAGTTAAATCACAGGCTTATGGTAGTACTGATGAAAAGCCAGTAGAAGAAATGAAACTTCTGACTACTTTAGTCAAGGTGCTTAATCAAAAATTATTCAATCTCAAGTAAAATATCTTTGAAATTTCAAACTCCTGGTATAAAAAATCCAGAAACCTTCACAGGATAGCACTCCCATAAAATCCAATCCTTGTTTAAATCCTGTAGAATTAAACTGTCAAATGAACCTAAAAACTTAAAAAACAAAATTGAAATAAGGTCATCTGTAAATCATCTTGCCTAGTTGGCAGTGCCTTGCAGTGGTTCAAATCATATCTCAAGCAACTCAAGAATAATATTTAATCTTGTATCTTGAAATTTTTGAAAAAATTTTAAAAAAATTTCATTGGACATTTTTTGGAAACCCAAATGAAGTTCAAAAAACCAAATACAAACTTAAAAAGCCATTTTATGAAGGGAAATGTTTTTGATTTTGCTTAGATTTTCACCTTTTTAAAATTATTCAGTTGGGCATACAATAATTTAACAAGCCATGTATTTTATTTCACTCCTAAAAATTTTTAGAACATCTCTTGACCAAAAAAAGAACTTTCTTTTTCTGGCCAATTTTTTTTTTTTTTTTAAAAAAAAAAAAAAAAGTACATCAATTGATTGATTTATTAGTTAAGCTTGATAATGGCTACCACAAAAATAATTAATGAAAAAAAAAAATTAACACTTCAATCAAAGCCAAATAAATCTTCTTCAATGAAAAATTAAAAAATCTCAAAGCATAACCAATAAACTTCAAATTAAAATTCTGGATCAAATTAACAGGCCAAACATACAAATGAAACTCCAAGTTTACTGGGAAAAACATTTTGGTTCCTCAAGAGTTACCACGTGGATAGTAGGAAGAAGTAGGGTTTTTTTATGTGAATTTTAGGAAGGAATGATTTAAAAACTTTTGCCAAAGGTTTTAGATTGTTAAGTGGCTAAGTCAAAAAAATATAAGTTTTAGTTTTCTCAAAGATTGCAAAAAAAACTATAAGCCATCTAAATTTACAAAATTCATTCTTCAAAATTGTGATACAGGTCACACTCAAGGTTTTGAATATGTTCTGTTTCATTCCAATAACACTTCTTATATTTTTAATTCATATTTGGTTTCTAATTCATACTTCATTGGCCCCAAAATTGCACTTTCCAAAAGTAATATGCATATCAAGATGCACAAGTTTAATGTCTATTTAGTAGTTAGTGAATCTGATTTTTTTTCATTTTGATAGCCATAAGGAAACATTGACAGGTTTTTTATACCCATTTACCTGATTTTAATGGGACCTATTTGTCTTGTAAATCCCTGGAATTTTAAAAAAATTCCTAGTCCATGACTTTCTTGTGCATTAGAATCCTGGTTTGAATTGAAAAGAAGGATTCATTAAACATCAAAAATCACATCCCCAATCTACTATTTCTTCTTTAAAATACTTTTGTTGAGTTGGATGTCAATTTTCTGCAAGCAGATTTTTGATTTCCTGAGCTTTCCTTCCAATTTTCCTCTTCAAATAATTCTTCAGTTATTTCTTATTTATCAAAATTAATGTTTCCCATCTTGTTTGAAGATAAAATGGCACCTACAAATAGTTATATTTGGAGAGAATGAGTCCTTTGGAATTAGTAAAATAATTTGAAATAAATCCTTCAAGATGATGAAAAAAATTAAAAATTTTGGAATTGTCCAAGATTCCTCATTACCTGTTTCTCCTGAATATTCTGATCTGTTTTCAGCCCTCAAAGGATATAAGCCTCAGACTCCAAAACCCTATAATCATAAAACCAAACTTGAAGGCATGAATTTTCTTCCTGGTCCAATTTGAAATTTTTCCAACAAAGTATATTTCAGACTTCAAGGCTAAATAGCAGAAAAATTAGTATAGGAAATTTTTTGACCAAGAAATTCAGATACTATCTCTCTGTAAAATTTTTACCACATAGTATTTAATCTTTTATATCTGGGATTACCTCAGGGGAATAAATAAGCTTACTAAAAAGAAGGCCTATCCACTACCACCCATGTTGCATCTCTTAGCTGTTTCAGACAGAGTTACTTATTTCTTGAATTGAGACATTTCAGAAGCCTATGAATTTATTTGAATTTCTGAAGTTCATTGTATTTTCAACCTATGAGGACTTGCTTTGGGATCCAAAATCACACTGTCATGTATTGTTGCATCTGTAATACTCCCACTTTTCTTCATTCTATCAAAAAAAAAAATTCTCTGCTCTGATATTGTAGACATGTTCCTTGTGACATATCTTGTGATATAATAGTATAATCAAAAAATATTCAATATCACATCCATCATTCTTGATATTCTTGGAACAAATTAAAAAGGAACAATCTTTTTTCTAAAATTTTAAGTTTAAGTTTCATACAAGCAAACTTTTTTTCCTTTCTGATTTCCTTGGGGTTGTAATTTAAAAGGAAGGGACTGCCATGTACTCAGTTGAATTAAAGTGCATCTTGGGCTTGTAAGCACAAAATTCAAGTTTGAAACTTCAAATTTTCTTAGGTTTCAGTGATTTCTATTGGATATCTATTCAATATTATTCTAATACAACTTTTAATCTCACCAATTTTTGGAAAGAAAATATTTCATTTTTTCTTACCAAAAAAGCTTCCTTGGAGTTCAAATATCTACAGCAAAAAATTCAATCAAGCAACTATTATTTTTCACTTTGAAAAATTGTATTTTACTATTGTCAAAATGCCTGAAAGTGGCTATTCCATTGTGGGTGTTTTTCCTCAGTTTTTATCTTGTTAAGAATTTTTCCCCCCATTAGCCTTCTAATCATGAGATATAGATTTAGTCAAAATAAATTTAAAATCTATGACAAGAATTTTATTTCAAACATATATTGCTTGAATAAATATTTTTCATAGCCCCCAAGTCTTTTGAAGACTTGTGAGTTTTCCATTCATCATAAGACTCTTAAAGATTTCATGAGCATAAATTTTCTTAAACACAAAGAGGAGAATTATTCCAAGCACCTTTCTGAATTAAATTTGAACAAAAAATATTTGACTTGAAAATTGGAAATATTTCATGATGCCTTATCAATTTTGGAAAAGATTTATCTCAGAAGCTTTCTGATAAAAACCCTGAAATATGATGAAATAGGGTTCTTGAGCCCCAAAATTTTCTTTTATTCTCTCTTCTAAAAACCAGCAACTATATTATCTACACAAGTTTGAATCAAAATACACAATGTAAAAAAGATTTTAAAATTGAATAAATCATTGATCAGTAAGAGGGCCCATAGTCTTCAGGTCAAGGCACAAGATAAAAAGAGAAGGGTTGATCCTGAATGAGCTTGGTAGGGGTCTTGTGATACATTCAGGGTTTGCTTGTAACTTCTCTGTGGCCTAAGGGATATTTGAATGTCTATGTCTGTTTATCTTCTGCCCCATTGGCTGTTCAACCCTTGGTCTAAAGATGTTGACTAATTTTCTGCCTTCCTTCCTTTTTAGGGTTTTTGGAGGAAGGGATATTTTTTGTAATTTGCTTGTTTGTTTGTGGATGGTCAAGAGTGGGTTGGATTGCTTTTTTACTGGCTTTAGGTTGGCAGTTGATTGGGTCCACAATTGTTTTTTTTTCTGCAGAAGGACTTGTTCAATCAATTGTTTGAGGATGGCTGGTTCCTCAATTGACTTTTTGGTTGGTCTTGAGATTATCTGGTTGGCCTTGAGTTAGGTGGCTCTGGTTGGGATGTGGATGGTGGAGGGATTGATAGTGAGGCTGAGGAAGGAGTTGACTAGTTCTTTGGGTGTTTGTCCTGCGGAATTGGAATAACTATGAGCTGCAGCAGTTGCTGAGGGCACCCAAAACTACAGATAGTTCTTCCAATTTGGATAACTCAATGTGGTTGTGGTGTAGTCCCTGGGATGCAACTACCAAAAATCAACTACTTTTTTTTTTGATAAGTTTTCAACAAAAATTTGGTTGATGTTAAATTCAAAACTCCCAGTCGTGTGGAAGTTTTGTAGGGCCCCACACAACCTTTGGCAGTTGTGCAGGGACTCTCAACGCTTGAGGGCCCATACACTACTCCAAAGGGTTGTTCCAAACATGCAAAACCACTTGGAGGGCATATACCCCCCATTATGGGCATTTTTGATTTTTTTACCCCTGTAAACAACCATTTAGACCTGTGTACAGGGGTATACAATGCCCCCAGGGTTGTTCAAGAATTCAGTTATTTCATTTCATTTTATATTTTATATTTTTGTTTTTTTTTTAAACCAAAAAATCAACATTTTTTGATTTTTTGGTTGATTTCTGTTTTTTCTGTTTTTTTTTTTTTTTAATTTAGTTTAATTTAGTTTTTTTAAAAAATCCTGCAATTCTTTTAGTTGTGTGGAATGGAACACAACTGGATTTGGGGATGCTACACGGCCCATTTGAGTGGTGTAGCATGCCACACAGCCCATTTGAGTTGTGTAGCATGCCACACAGCTCATTTGAGTTGCATAGCATGCCACATGGCCCATTTTAGTTGTGTAGCATGCCACACGGCCCATTTGAGTCATGTAGCATGCCACACGGCCCATTTGAGTTGTGTAGCATGCCACACGGTGTGGTGCCCCATCCTGGACACCCTGGGCAGTGCGGAGATTTTAATTTTTTTATGATTTTTTCCTTATCATCATTCATAGGTATCATTATCAAAAAAAAAAAAAAAAAAAGAGAGAAAATTATCCTTGCGCGTCCCGCGTCCTCATCCCTATGCGCGCATCCCGTGTCCTCATCCCTATCCGCGCATCCCGCGTCCTCATCCCTATCCGCGCATCCCGCATCCCAATCTCTTATCCGGCCGCTGCGCGTCCCAATCTCTTATCCGACCGTTGCGTGGCACTCATTCTCATCATTATTGTTGCGCGGCGCTCATCCATGACTTACCAAATCCATCCCGACCCCACCTCCAAGCGTTTGTCCAATCCTCGGATCCGTCAATCTCCCACCTCACTTGATCTATCAGTTGCCAATCTCAAGCCTGTCAGGATTTACTCAACCGCCTCAAGCCAATCTCCTATCCACCCATCCGCGCTCTCACAAACTTCATCCGTCACCTTTCCTGGGACTCTCCCATCCACTTCCGCCTCTGGACAAGGGGTGGAGAGTGTCAAATACCGCCTGAGGACATGCGCGGCGGTCCGGTTCATTTTCCTTTCCCACCCTGTCCGCCTTTGGACGAGGGGTGGGTGATTCCAGTATTGTCGCGCATGCCAGTCCACAGACGGACGCGAGTGATAACTTGATTTTCTTTCTTTTTCTGCACTATTTGTAGAATCCGTTGTACATAGTCTAACAGGGCCTCCTGCCCATATAAGGAGGGGCTCTCCCCTGCCTTTTGGATGCATCATTGAATGATCAGAGCATGAAATCAGCACACCCTTGATCCTTGAGCCTCCATACTCAACCCTTGATCCTTGATCCTTATCACCAACCAATAGCCTTGCTGGTTGAAGAAAAATTCTGTCTGTTGGAATTTTTGAGTGTGTTATACCACTCCTTGATCCCTTTCTCTGACCATACTGGTCCTGATCCCTGATCATCTTTCTGGAGCCAATCACAATTGATTGAAGAGGTCTTATTAAGCTTAAGACCTGGAGTGTTATACCTCCCCTTATCTTCTTTGGAGTTTCATTCTGCCAGCCTACTCTTGAGTCCCTTGAGAAGTGTTGAGGTTATCCTTGCTTCAAATCAGTTACTGTTTGCTTTAGAGATTCTTAAACATTGTGCTTTTTCTTGTACAGCCACCCTCAGTTATCTGGTACCCTTCAAGTGCTAGATTGCGGAGAGTTGGGCAGGTTCATTGAGAACCTGGAGGTTGCTTGGGTTTGAGTTGATCATCCCCAATCTTCTGCTGATGACCAGAGTTATTATCTTGTGGGCGTTGTTTATATACAACAGCTTTTGTTCCTTGAACTCTAAGCAGACTTTAACTTCTTTTGTTCAAGTTTTTTCCCTGCATAATCTTGTCTCAGATAGTGCTGTTCCATTGCTACCAAACTATTGTCATCTTTATCCTCTACTCCTTGATTCCTCATTTACCAGGTTCTGGACCTTGATCTTGGTTACATCTAAATATTTTTGTAACACTCAGGAGGGCAGCCTAAAAAAGCACCTATCCCCTCCATAGAACTGCCAACTCCCTGCGCCGTTTGGAGTCTTACATTTGGTCCCCCGGGCGAGGATTGAACCAGCAACCTTGGGATTTGCAGTCCCAACTTGAAGAATCAACTCCAAAATCCAATCCGATTTTTTTCTTTTCTTTCTTTTTCTGTTTGTTCTTTTTTTTCAGATTCAATCTGTGGAGGCAACTTGGTCCAGAAGTAAGTCCTCCCAATTGTGCACCATCTGGGAAAGATCCTTGTTGTTTTTGTGAAACTCTACTCTTGCCACACTTGTGAGCCACCTTGGAACTCTGCTTGTTTGGATCTCTTAGGAACCCTTCAACATGGAATCTGCGTCTGTTTGGGCCAAGATGGTCAAAATCAAACCTCAGAACAAAAATTTAGGCTTCAATGGGACCAATGTCAAACAATTCCTTGACTCCTATGAGATGGCTGCTGAAGTGGATGGTGCCAGTGAATATGATATGGCTTATCAGTTACAATTTTTTATCTCTTCTGACAAAGTTATGGAGGTTATCAAATCGTTCAAGGGATTCAAAACTCATAACTGGAGGCTCCTGAAGGAGGATATGTTGGCCTATTGGGGAAAAATAGATGTAGCCAGATTTACTTTGCAAGACTTGGATGCCCTGGTTTCTCAATGGATCTCCAATGGTGGTATCTCCTCAGCCTCTGACTATCAGACTTTCAGAAAATCTTGGGACCCTATCCAGTCCTATCTTATTGGTAACAATCACATTGATACGTTAGACAAAATTTGAGTCCAATTTTTTCAGTCTTTTTCTCCAGGAGTGCAGGAAAGAATTAAGGATGAATTGGTGAAATCTGGATCCATGATCACGACAAGAGATAATTGGTTCAAGCTCCCTGCTTTCATGGTTCTTAGGAATACTGTGGATAAAGTTATGAAAGTTCAAACAGCTCTCACCTTTGAAAAACCTAAAATCACTGAACCAGTCCTTGCCCCCTCTTTTCAAGCATCTAAGGAAATCATGAATAAGATGGAAGCCAATTGCAGACCTAAACCCAATCCTCAGACCCACTGGGAGACACCTACTATAGATGAGATCACTAAATTACTTCAGGCATTTGAGAATACAATTGATCAGAAAATATCCTCTTTAGCCCCTCCTAAACCTGCTAATTCTGTTCCTAAATCTACTATAGTCTGTTATTATTGCCATAGGGAAGGCCATGGTACCAGTAGATGTCCTGAACTCCAGAAGGACAAGGAGGAGAAGTTAGTGGAGCAGAAGGCAAATAATTTCTTCCTTCCTAATGGTGCTTTGATCCCTTTTGATTCATCTTGTCCAATCCGTCATGTGGTGGCCTCATACCAACCACCAACTCCCAAGAAGGCATCCTTGGTCTCTGTGGATTTTCAATCATCATGTGGAACTCTGAAACCTTGGTATCCTCCCGCTATCACTTCTTCCAGCTTCCCTGGCACCTATCAATCTGATCCAGCTAGGAAACACCATGAGGAACCAAAACCTCATAAGTCTCCTCCTGTTCCATCCTCAATCCTGCGAAAACCCGTTAAACGTCAATCTTCACCTGAGCCTCCTTCCTCTGATGTGGAAGATATGGAAGTGGAAAGGGAACCAATTATGGAAAGGTTCCAAGAAAACTCTGATTTTCCCCCTCTTCAACCTTTCCAACCCTCAGATCCTCTTCCAGCACCTATTGCACCTGATCTTCCTCCCTCCACCCAGCCCAAAGTTTGATTTGAGAGGGGCATCTCCAAGGACTACCCTAATGCTGTGGAAGGAGCATTAAAGAAAATTTCTGATCTTAAAATTCCTGATCTATCTGTGGCTGAACTCCTGTCAAACTCTCCATCTGTGGCTGAAGGGATGAAGAAATGGGTTTCTTGTTGACGTGTGGAGATTGGTCTGGACAAATTAAAAGTCTCCTCTGGTACTCTGATAGAGGATTCTGGTGGAACAGATCCCTCTTCAGATGCCAAACTGTATTCCTGTCCTCTTGGCTTTCTCCCATGTTATCTTGGTGAATCCACTAAAATGGTTTCTCTCCTTGTGGATTTGGGTTCTCAGCTCAACTTTATTTTGGACTCCATGGCCTGCAAGCTTAAACTTAGCCCAAGGGTCAGTTTCGATTCTGCTGTGTATGGAATAGGGAACCAGTCCTGTGAGCTGGTTGGTATTTCTGAGGATATCCCTGTTTGAATTGGTCAAAATATTGTTGGAACCTGTCACTTCTGGATCACTCGACTGGATGGTCCCATGATCTTGGGAAGGCCTTTCTTAATGCACTTTGGTGCTACCCTGATGTTTTCTGATCAAGTTGGGGAGAGAATTCTCCTCCCTGATGCTGATGGCAGAAAGATTGAAGTTCCTCTTTTTTCTCTTGATTCTGGTCGTTGGGAAAGAGACTTCCTTGGTCATCCTCCCAAATCTTTCCTGAATGAAAAGCAGAAAGAAAACTCTCATTCCTCTCATCCTCATTTTTTAGCAGAATAGTTGACCCTACTGATAGTTTTAGTTCTTCTCAGCCTTGGACTGCAACTCATGGACCAACTCCCATCTCAGAGGCATATCTTTCTTTTTCCTCATCATTTCCTTCTCATCCAAATAAGATCAAAAACCAAACACATGAAAAATCCCAAAAATCCAAAAATATTTCTTCTCTGTCTGGATCTGTTGTATCTTCTTTTCCTTTTTCTTTTCAGTCTGATCACTCATCCTCTATTCCGGTTTCTAATCTCCGCAATGAGTCTCAACTAGATCTCAATCTCAATTCTTTTCTTGGTGGAGTTGGTGTGAAGGAGTATGGTCCTAGGTGGAGGCAATTTGGGGTAGAAGTAAGTCCTCCCAATTGTGCACCACCAGGGGCTTCTACTACTGTCATTTTTGAAACTCTACCCTGTGCCACACATGTGAGAAATGTGTTATCTTTTGGATCCCCCTTTATGGAGAAGGCAACTTTCAAGGACGCAGCAGAACATTGAACTTGGAAGATGTTGGAACATGGTCTCAGTTTTTGTAGTCAGGTCTCACTGGTCCATGCTTTGAGGAAGCAAGGATTCCTCTCCTTTGATGCCAAGTACAAACCAGTTGCAAAGAAGGTCCAGCCAGTCAATCAACCAATGCCTCTCAACCTCAATCCTCCCCTTATGCATCCTCCTCTATCCCGCGATCCTTACTGTGGTCTATCCCAATCCCTCACTGGTCAATTCATTCCCTCTGGCCGGGTCACTGAAGAACGTCTGAAAGTGGTCAACTTTGGTCCAGATGGATGGCTTCTTCCTGATGAGTTAAATTTGATAAAAAATTTCCTAGCTCTTAGGGAAAAATCCATTTCTTTCTGTGAAGAAGAGAGAGGTCTCTTGAAAGAATCCTATGGTCTCCCTTACATCATCCCTGTAGTTGAACATGATCCCTGGCAAAATAAGAAGATCCAGATCCCTGCTGGTAAAGTTGACAAATTCATCAAGTTGGTCCGCAAACAAGTCCAAACCGGTTTATACAAACAATTGACTTCTAGCTATTCCATTCCTGTTTTCTGTGTTCTAAAGAGTAATGGTAAACTTAGAGTAGTTCATGATCTCCAACCCCTTAATAAGGTTACTATTAAATACTCTGGCGTGCCTCCTGCCACTGAAGAATTTGTTGAATCCTTCTCTGGGAGAGCTTGCCATGGCCTAGGTGACATTATGGGTGGCTATGACAAACAATCCTTGCATCCTATTTCTTGTCCCCTCACTACTTTTGATACTCCCCTTGGTTGATTTCAGCTGACTCAATTGCCTCAAGGTGCCACCAACTTGGTTGCAGTCTATCCGGCTCAGATGATGTGGATCCTCCAGGACAAAATCCTGGATCATGCAGGTATTGCTATTGATGATGGTGGGATTAAAGGTCCAGTTTCTGACTATGATAATGAGCTCTTACCTTGGAACTCAGGAATCCAACAATTTATCTGGGAGTATGCTACTATCTTGGAAAGAATTTTGTTTTGAATCAAGGAATCTGGCCTTACTGTCTCTGGATCAAAACTTGCCGCCTGTGTCCCTGCCTTGGAAATCGTTGGTCATATAGTCTGCAAGGAAGGAAGAAGGATGGAACCCTCTAAAGTCAACAAAATCATCTCCTGGCCTACTCCAATAAATCCAACGGAAGTTAGAGGTTTCCTAGGTGTCATAACTTATGTCAGGATCTTCATTCCCTCACTATCCAAAATCTGTATTCCCTTGCATTGCTTAACCAGGAAGGATGCTGAATGGATTTGGACCCAAGACTGCAAACAATCATTTCAGTTGCTCAAAACAATTGTTGGGAAAGACATTGTTTTGAAAAAGATCACTTATGGACCCGGAGCTGGCAAGATCAAGCTGGCAGTGGGTTCTAGTTATCAATCTGTTGGGGCTGTCCTTACCCAGGAAGATGAAAATGGTTTGGATTGTCCTGCTCTGTATGAATCTCTTCTTTTCTCAGATGTGGAATCCAGGTACTCCCAGCCAAAACTGGAACTTTGCGGTGTGGCCCAAATGTTGAAGAAGCTCCAGACTGTCCTTTGGGGTCAACAATTTGAGTTCAAAGTTGATGCACATACCATTATTGAAATGATCAATGCCCCCAGCCTTCCAAATGCTCCAATGACTTGTTGGGTGACTTTCATCCAGTTGTTCTCTTTTGATATTGTTCACAGGCCTGGAAAATCTTTCACCATGCCTGATGGTTTATCTCGACACCCTCTTGGAGATGATGAATCAGATGTTGGAATGGATTTTGATGAGGAAGAACCCTTGGTCCGCCCTGTTTTTGCTTTCTCCTCCCAAGATTACTCTGGTTTCCAGCAAGGTTTCTGGCTTAAGTTAGAGCAGTACCTTTCAACTCTCCAAAGACCCCCTGATCTCTCTGCCAAAGAATTTTGGTCCCTTAAAAGGAAGTCCTCTAGTTTCTTTGTCTAAGGTTCTAGGCTTATGAAAAGAGGAACTCCTTGTGCGCTTGTTGTGGTCACTATCCCGGCTAAGCAAGATTCAATCCTGGAAAGTCTCCATGAAGGCCTTGGTCATTGCGGGGAAACTGAAACTTATCAACAAATATCCAAACAATTTTGGTGGCCATCTCTGAAGAAATCAGTCTCTCAATGGTGCAGGAGTTGTGAAGTGTGCCAGAAACTTGATCTTAGGCGCCCGGCCAAAATTTGTTACCCCACTGGAGAATCCACTGTCTTTGGAAGGGTTGCTATGGATCTGGTTCATATCAAGGCAGGTGGTGCTAAGTACCTCATCATGGCTAGAGATGATTTTTCTGGATGGGTTGAAGCCAAATTCCTTAAGAAACTTAGTTCTGAATCTGTGGCAGCTTTCCTTCATGAGAATTGGACAATGCGTTACGGTTTGGCTCAATCTTATTCTACTGATGGTGGCTTGGAACTTGGTGGAAAACTGGCTGAAATTATCCAATTGCTCCCTGGGAAACATAGAGTTACTACCCCCTATTATCCTGAAGGAAAAGGCATGGTTGAAAGAGGCCATACTCCCTTGAAGGCTGCTCTGGTTAAACTGGCTGGTGGAAGTGGCAAGAATTGTCAAAAGTTTCTTCCCTTGGTCCTCTTCTCTGATCAAATTTCCACCAAGCAAACCACGGGCTACTCTCTGTATAAAATCATCTTTGGTCAAAGGGCTATTCTTCCTCTTGATCTTGAAATGGAGTCTTTCTTGGGCATCTCTTGGGAACAAGTTTCTTCAACTACTGACCTATTAGTTGCCAGATCAAAGCAACTGGAGCAGAGTGAAGATATTTGTAATGAAGCTTATTGGAGGTTGATGGAATCAAGAGCAAAATCAGTTCAGTATTGGGAAGATAAACATCTAAATTGAATCAGGGATCCTTTAAACCCTGGGGATCTGGTATTGGCTTATAATCAATCTTTAGAGACTCAGTGGGGAAAACTCTTTTCAAATTGTTGTAATGGTCCTTATAGAGTGGTTTGTCAAGTTAGAGGTGGATCTTATGTATTGGAAGAACTGGATGGTACTCAGTTGGCTAGAAGGTTCTCTGCTGATCAAGTTAAGAGATTTTATTGTTGTGGGTGCAATTTGGGTTCAAAGTAAGTCCTCCCAATTGTGCACCACCAGGGTCTCCTGATGCGTTTTGTTGTAAAAAATCTACTTTATGCCACATACGTGAGCACCTGGGACGCCTTTTCTTTTATCTTCCCCATATTTAGGATCTTTTGGATGGAACAAGATGGGTTTCAACATTTTTTTAGAGGATCAAGAAATGGCCAATTATTTTCTTTTTTCTCTCTTTTTGTGTTTTTCAAAATTAGGATGCAGACTAGGGAAAGTCTGTAAGTTGGGGAGAGATGTGGTGCCCCATCCTGGACAACCTGGCCAGTTCAGAGATTTTAATTTTTTTATGATTTTTTCCTTATCATCATTCATAGGTATCATTATCAAAAAAAAAAAAAAAGAGAGAGAAAATTATCCTTGTGCGTCCTGCATCCTCATCCCTATCCGCGCATCCCGCGTCCCAGTCTCTTATCCAACTGCCACGCTTCCCAATCTCTTATTGGACCGTCGCGTGGAGCTCATTCTCATCATTATTGTTGCGCGGCGCTCATCCATGACTTACCAAATCCATCCTGACCGCACCTCCCAGCGTTTTTCCAATCCTCGGATCCGTCAATCTCCCACCTCACTTGATCTATCAGTTGCCAATCTCAAGCCCTTCAGGATTTACTCAACAACCTCAAGCCAATCTCCTATCCACCCATAAATGCTCTCACAAACTTCATCCGTCACCTTTCCTTGGACTCTCCCATCCACTTCTCCCTTTGGACAAGGGGTGGAGAGTGTCGACTACCGCCCGCGGACATCCGCGGCGGTCCGGTTCATTTTCCTTTCCCACCCCGTCCGCCTTCAGACAAGGGGTGGGTGATTCTGGTATTGTTGCGCGCGCCGGTCCACGGACGGACGCAAGTGATAACTTGATTTTCTTTCTTTTTCTGTGCTATTTGTAGAATCCGTTGTACATAGTCTAACAGGGCCTCCTGCCCATATAAGGAGGGGCTCTCCCCTGCCTTTTGGATGCATCATTGAATGATCAGAGCATGAAATCAGCACAACCTTGATCCTTGAGCCTCCATAATCAACCCTGGATCCTTGATCCTTATCACCAACCAATAGCCTTGCTGGTTGAAGAAAAATTCTGTCTGTTGGAATTTTTGAGTGTGTTATACGACTCCTTGATCCCTTTCTCTGACCATACTGGTCCTGATCCTTGATCATCTTTCTGGAGCCAATCACAATTGATTGAAGAGGTCTTATTAAGCTTAAGACCTGGAGTGTTATACCTCCCCTTATCTCCTTTGGAGTTTCATTCTGCCAGCCTACTCTTGAGTCCCTTGAGAAGTGTTGAGGTTATCCTTGCTTCAAATCAGTTACTGTTTGATTTAGAGCTTCACAAACATTGTGCTTTGTCTTGTACAGCCACCCTCAGTTATCTGGTACCCTTCAAGTGCTTGATTGCGGAGAGTTGGGCAGGTTCATTGAGAACCTGGAGGTTGCTTGGGTTTGAGTTGATCATCCCCAATCTTCTGCTGACGACCAGAGTTATTAGCTTGTGGGAGTTGTTTACATACAACAGCTTTTGTTCCTTGAACTCTAAGCAGACTTTAACTTCTTTTGTTCAAGTTTTTTCCCTGCATAATCTGGTCTCAGATAGTGCTGTTCCATCGCTACCAAACTATTGTCATATTTATCCTCTACTCCTTTATTCCTCATTTCCAGGTTCTGGACCTTGATCTTGGTTACATCTAAATATTTTTGTAACACTCAGGAGGGCAGCCTAAAAAAGCACCTATCCCCTCCACAGAACTGCCAACGCCCTGCGCCGTTTGGAGTCTTACAACGGCTCATTTGAGTTGTTTAGCATGCCGCACGTCCCATTTTAGTTGTGTAGTGTGCCACACGGCCCATTTGAGTTGTGTAGCATGCCACACGGCCTATTTGAGTTTTGTAGCATGCCACACGGCCTATTTAAGTTGTGTAAACAACTAAAAGAGTTGTAAATTTAACATTACCCCAAAAATTTCCAAAAAAAAAATTTTTTTGAATCCTAGCACATGCTTGAATAATTTGTTAGTAGGATATATTCAAAATAAGGTCCTCAAAATTGGAGAGGTCAAAAAAAAAATATTTGAACTGCATTGAAATTCAAAAAAAACTAAACTTTAATTAAAATTAATACAAATAAACAAGGATCACCTCCTGTTATACAAAAATATAGTGTTTCCTAATTTCCCTCAAATTAAATTAGCAATCTTTAAATCCAGGCAAAAATTGCCTGTTTTTATTTATCATGGGAGGGACAAAACCTACCATTTGATTTCAAAATATCACTTGTTTTTGAATCTAATACCAAAGAATTAATGTTTTCTTTTCCTGTTCCATCCTGTAACTAACAAATTTAGTTACCTTTATCTCTAACTTACTTTTTCCATTAAATAAATAGTCATTTCTCAGGCTTCCTTTGGGGCTCTCTATTTGTCTTAACCCTGCTACCTTAGGCCCCCTTTGGTGTCCCCTAGTGCTCCATAAATACTTGTCCTTCCCTTGGACCAGGAATGAAATTCATCTGATTACCAGAAAATCAAACCGGAGTGCCCCTTCCTCCTCTTCAGATCAGTTCCACTTGACCATACAAGTATTTTCCCCTTTCCCTTGGCTCTTTAAAGCCTTGTCATTACTTCTCATTTGGCTCTTCAGTAGCCCACCATACTCCCTCTTCCTCCAAACAACCTTGCTCCTCATCTTGAACTCTTCACAGTTAAAAGCCAAATCTCATCCTGCTAAGCTATCCAGTGAACTTCATTGTTCCCACTGGTAGCCTTACCACAACCATCCCTTTCCATCACTCTTGTCCACTTTGACAAAATCATAGTTCATCAACATCAAACTCTCAATCCATCCAGATCCTTCCAACCTCATTTTCTCAACCCTTGTTGTTGGCCCAGCCTCATCTATCATCTCAACTCTCCATCAAATCCTTGCTTGTCCACTCCAATCATCCATTCCTTCATCTTTCTTCCCCTGATTGGCTGTCACAGCTTATACCGTCATTGGACTGGAATCTTTGGTCCAAGCTTGCTCTACCAGCTCATCCTCCCACCATGGCTCTGGCTCCTTGGATCCTTCACTGCTCAAATTTGCCTCCTTCTTCCTCAATAGTGGTCTTGTCTCCTCTAACTCTAACTTGTCATCCCTACCCTGGACAATCAATGGCCCATTGGTGATATCCTATTTGGTCTTGTCTTCTTCCTTGAAGATATAGAATTCTTGCTTCCCTCATTGCTCCCTCAACTCCCTCCTTCAGTTAAATTGAACCATCCACCAGCTCAGCACTATTCCTCATCCTCATCCTAATCATCCTTTCCTCATCATCACCCTCCTCATCCTCTTTCTCATCCTCATCCTCATCCTCTCATGCCATCCATGACTTACCGTCATCTGCTTGATCACTCCAACATCCTCTCACCCAACAATCTACTGCATCCAAGGATCTACTCTCAAACCCAAGCTTGATCTTGACCTTTCACACCAAGATCGTCCCTCAGATCTCAATCAAAGCCTATCTCATGAGAATCTTGAAGTACTGTCTGACGGTGTGGAAAGAATAAGGGTTCTCTGCCTATAATTGTCCCAAGGTTTGGAAGTTAACGGTTCCCTGCGTTGGAAAGGAGATGAGGATGCCCAAAGTTGCAATTAAATGAGGAATAGAAATAAGGAGATAAAGAGATAAAGAAAAGTAGAGAGAGAGTGAAATTGCCAATCCTTCAATCCTAAGAACTTTCCACCTGGATGTGTATCCGGTATGAGTTCCGTTAATCTCTTGGTGAGATGATTGATCCAATCCAATGATGTGATGGTCTAATTCCATGCATGCCCCCCCTCCCAAACCGGAGTTGAGAGTGAGGATAAGTCCTCCATCTCAACCCTAACCTAAGTACACGCGCAAATAACAGTATGACAAAGAAACAGAAAACAATCCCAAAACAGAAACCCTAGCCTCCTCTCCCCACCTCCGTACCAAATTCCCCCTGACGTCCGTACACCGTTCCGTTCATCTGGTTTGTCCTTCTCATGACATGGTCCTTTCACCGCGCCCTACTTGGAGCCCCCCGTGCCTGTCCGTATCCGTTTGTCCGCGCCCATCGTGGATGTCTGGTATTATCCAGCGTGATCCGCGCGCTTGCACGCGCGCTCCATCCGTTCCTTTATAGCCTGTGGATTGCTACGGCCCTACGTATCTAAACCAGCGCGCCCGCAAACCTAGTCGAGCGCACTACCTTCCAAATACAATCTCCGGGGCAGATTGCCGCCCACGCCGCATTTGATGCTGAGCCCAACCCGTCCACTAGGTGCGGAGCCAAAAAGCGGCTGCTGCTGATCCAGCAGCTGCCCCTGCTGAGCACTCCGCATACCCTAATGCTGAGCCCTCTTGCCTCCAATGCTGAGTGCGCAGCCGCGACGCAGTTCCCAATCTGTGTCCATAAATTGACACCACATCCCCCCCAACTTGAGTTCTGTCCCCAGAAGTCTTCCATTGCTTCACCATACTACCACCACTGCTACTTCCACTACTGCCCCCACCACTCCCACTACCACCTTCCCCCATCCTCCTTCCGCTCCATTGCCACCATGCTCCCATGCGAGTTCTGCACCCAGAACGGGCACGCGTTTTTGATTGTTCCTGGTCGATGCGCCTGTGTTGCTTGCCGTTGCGGCCACTGTTGCTGCTCACTTAGTGACGGCATGCCCCAAGCTCCCCCCCAATCCAGCTCTTGCCCCAGGCCGCGCAAGAGGGCTTGTCCGGACCCGTTTGTAGTTTTGGACAACGACACCATCTTGGAGGACTTGTGGACTCCGCCGCGCTCCCCTCTCCGCCGTCCTCCACCAAGCGAGGATCCTGACTCGGCTTCTCCTCTTTGGCGCGCGGGGCCACTGAGGAAGGAGGACTTCCCGTCCTTTGATGATTTCCGGAGGGCTTTGCAATCCTGGGCGGACCACATCCAGGTCACGGAAGGCGCAAGGGACCCGTGCCTCAATAAAATTCTTCAACGTTGCGCTGCTCCGGCTCCGGGTCCTCCTCTGGCACCTGCACCGACTCCTCCCACTCCGGATCCAGGAGGCACCCCGCCACCGCCTGCGCCAACAGCAGCCTTGGATGAGAGGCCTACAACCCCCAACGTCCCTCCGCCTCCATCACCCATCCTCGTCCTGTCATTGCCTGTAGCTGGACCAAGCCCCCCTGTTGGTTCCCTGGAGGCCCTGTCTTCACTGGCCGCTCCTCCCCCCAGCCCTCCCAAGATCCCGGAAATCCCAATTGTAATGGCACTCCTGGCGGCAGGCTTTGAGGTTCTCGCGGAAAGGTCAACCACAATGCTTTGGGATTTCCTTGCAATCCCTGGCGCCAAATCCTCGGAATCCCGGCGCGAGCTCCTGGCATCTTTCCGGGCCTTACTGGTGTTGTCAAGGGCCAAAATGGAGGAGATGATGAAGATGGCTTTGGCGCATCGCCCCCCCTTCCCCTTCTTCCCTTCCTCTTCTTTTGGTTGTACCGCGCTTCCTTTTTCCTAAGAAAATACACGTATCCTGCGCGAGGTCTTAACCTTCTGAGAAAAAGTGCGCAACCGCGCTTCGTGAGAATGAGCTTGAGATTGAGGTCTGCGTCCGGGCGCTTTGCTTTGTGAGCGACCGCAAGTGACCAGCCATTCCAAAAGGGGCACCTGGACCGCCCCAGACAAACTGCCACACAGTTCCCTGTACCCATCCTGTAATAAACACAACAACCAAACACCAGCGCGCGCCACCGTAAGGGAAGAGAGAGAGAGAGAGTAAGAGAATGGACATTCTGGGGTGTCTAGTTGTCCCGGCTGTGAACTGGCTAGAGCACCCCCTCACCAAATCAAGCTTATTCCCATACCGACCACCCATCCTTGAGATATCCTGAGAGAAAAGAAAAAGAGAAAAAGAAACCAACAGAGAAGAAAAATAGAAAAGAACACATAATAATATTTTTTTTTTTGAGCAACGCCCGTAGACCGCCCGCAAATTGCTCTTCTTCCCGTTTCCCCCATCCGTGGGATTGTCCTTGCGTCCCGGTTCCGCGGGGCTTGTCCTTGCATTCACAGACCCGGCTTTGTGCTGCGCCCGCGTTTCCTGCAAAAACCCCAAGCCAGCAAAGACCCCACAATCCAGATAAGAAAGAAACATAGAGAAACAAACATTCTGGGGTGTCTAGTTGTTCTGGCTGTGAACCGGCTAGAGCACCCCCTCACCAAATCAAAAACTTATCCCCTACCCCCACCACCTCCCCCCCCAACTTGGCCACTGTTGCCAGCTGGTTGCAACCGCCTACTCCGTTGCAACGGCACTTTTTCTGCTTCTCCGCCCGAAGAAAAATCCCCAGATTGCGTTCCAACACCATCTCCACGCTCCACACCCCCCTCGTCAGATCCGTCACCCCCTTCTGCTGTTTTGTTGAACAAGGTAGATCCTTGCGCGAAGAAGTGCTTGACATGCAAAGCTGCTGCCTTCCATTTCAGCGGAGTACCGTCTAATTCCTCCAACTGATAGCTGCCGCCCTAAAACTTGGACGACACGCGGAATGGGTTGTTCCACCGGTTAGCAAACAACTTCCCCCACTGAGACTCCAGACTTCCGTTGTACAGGAGCACCAAATCCCCCTTCCGCAAGGGATCCCGGAGACAATGCAAGCAGCGCTCGTCCCAATAGCATACCAATGCCGTCCGAGTCCTCTTCAGCTGGTCCACGGCCTTGGCAAGAATCCTGTCCCGTCAAAGGAGCTGTTTGGCGCAAGCCTCAAGCAATTTGGCGGAGGTCTTCACCTTCCACCAGTCAACCCCCAGGAAGGTCTCCAACTCAATGTCCACCGGTGTAAGACTCCAAACGGTGCTAAGCCATGGCAGTTCTGTGGAGGGGAAAGGTGCTGTTTAGGCTGCGCTCCTAGGAGTTACAATAATATTTAAATGTAACCGGAATCAAGGTCCAGAACCTTATGGATGAGAAATCAAAGTAAGGGAAGAGGATAAGAGTTGTTGGTAGCGATGGAAACAACACTATCTGAGGCAAGATGGTGCAGGTAAAGACTTGAACAAATAAGTCAAGGTTTTGTTCAGAGTTCAATAAAACAAGGCAGTTGTAAGTAACAACGCCCACAAGCTAATAACTCTGGTCATCAGCAGCTGATTACGAAAGATAAACTCAATCCCAACCAACCTCCAGGTTCTCAATGAACCTGCCCAACTCTCCGCAATCAAGCGCTTGAAGGGTACCAGATAACTGTGGGAGGCTGAACAAAACAAAAGCAATTTGTTTATGAAGCTCTAGAAGCAAATCAATAAGCAATTTGAGCAAGAATATCCCAACACTTCTCAAGGGACTCAAGAATAGCGTGGCGAAATTCAACCTTAAAGAAGAAGGAAGGTATAACACTCCAGGTTTTAAGCTTAATAAAACCTCTTCAATCAAACGTGATTGGCTCCAGAAAGATGATCAAGGAGAGATCAAGACCAGTATGGTTGGAAAAAGGGATCAGAGTGGTATAACACACCCAAGAATTCAGACAGGAATTCTTCTTCAACCAGCAAGGCTATTGGTTGGTGATAAGGATCAAGGTCACAAGGGACAGAGTTTGAGTATGGAGGCTCAAAGGATCAAAGGGCAATCATGGATATACCCGGATAAATTGCTCAGATAAGTGGGGAAGGATGCCCATGGATAAGTTGATTACTGATGATGAGGGAGACAGATGAGATGATATGATGATGGTTTCATCTGGGATGCTCTGATGCTGGGCCAAAAGGCAGGGGAAATACCCTCCTTTTATAGACATGAGGCCCTGTATACTATGTACAAGAGATACTGCAAATAGGTGCGGAAAAATGAAAACATAAAAAAAAAAAAAAAAAAAAAAAAAAAAAAAAAAAGACATGAGAGGAAAAAAAAGAAAAAAAGAAATGTCGCCCGCGTTGAGAATGACCGCGGGCAACCAGATGGACACCCCCGAAAGCAGTTGCGAGTGTTGAAAAAGGCTGTCGTTGCCTGATTGGCGGTGTGGTGACCAAATCCGGGACACCACGGAAAAAAAAAAAAAAAAAAATATTTTTTTTTTGGTTGTACCCCTATGGGTACCTTCATTTCCCCCCATCTCTCAACTTCTCCCTGTCCTAGCGGTCTAGGACAGGCATCTTGCCTGTCTCTCCGCTTCAATCCTCTCTTCCTATGTTCAACTCCCACTTGTTGCGCTCGCGGCCCTGACTTTTGGAGATGCAAGCAATCGCGAACCACTTTTGACAATCCCTTCTCATCCTCACTGTCCAATCCAACTTGCTGCAACCCATGCAATTGACCCAGTACTGCTTCATCTGCTTCCATCAACCCATCCCACCATCACTACTCGCACTCAAAGCTTTCCTTGATTGATCAAGTACTCCATCAAGCTCATCCCAACCCACTATCCTCACTCCTCCATCATTGTCCCTCACTTGGCTCATCATCCCAGATCATCCTCTCATCATCCCAACTCAAACGAGTCGGATCCACTTGGCCCATCCAAGTCCTCACCTTCCAAGCTATCAATCACTTAACATCATCACCTCCCTCATCCAACGATCTCCATCGATCTTCATTGAACTCACTCCACCCCTATCAACATCACCATCATCAACACCACCGCTCCCAGACTGCGAAGATCATTCATGATCACCAGTCACATCAGTCTCTAACAACCGATCATCCATCAACACTCACCGCGACAACGGTGTGGGCGACGGCAACCACCGGTACGCCGGCGATCTCTGCGACGTCCGCCCGTCCGACGACTCACCCCAACAACCGTCCTCTACACCATCTCACCGGCTTGCTCATCACCCAATCATCATCCCCTCCCTCTACCCGTACCTAGCCAACGTATGCGGGCTCCCTCACTCTCCTACCAACCGGTTGGATTGGATCCTCCTACTCACAACCTCCAGCTGGCTGATCTCCCGCACGGCTTGTCTGTTGCCCGCGCGGGTCTCAGCTGTCTCCCGGGCCCATCAGCCTGTCCGCGGGCCCCTCAATAGCTACTCTCCTGCACGTGCCCACCATTGACACGGGCCAGGGTCTTGATTGAACTCTTCTTTTTTTTTTGAGTGTTTGTTTGTTTCTTTTTTTCTGCTCTATTTGTAAATCTCTCTTGTACATAGTATACAGGGCCTCATTTCTATAAAAGGAGGGGCTCTCCCCTGCCTTTTGGCCCAGCATCAGGGGATCCTATCATCATCATCCCAGCATCCTATCAGACCATCATCAGAAATCAAACTTATCCGTGGGCATCCTTCCCCACTTATCTGAGCAATTTATCCGGGTATATCTATGATTGCCCCTTGATCCTTTGAGCCTCCATACTCAAACTCTGTCCCTTGTGACCTTGATCCTTATCACCAACCAATAGCCTTGCTGGTTGAAGAAGAATTCCTGTCTGAATTCTTGGGTGTGTTATACCACTCTGATCCCTTTTTTTGACCATACTGGTCTTGATCTCTCCTTGATCATCTTTCTGGAGCCAATCACGTTTGATTGAAGAGGTTTTATTAAGCTTAAAACCTGGAGTGTTATACCTTCCTTCTTCTTTAAGGTTGAATTTCGCCACGCTATTCTTGAGTCCCTTGAGAAGTGTTGGGATATTCTTGCTCAAATTGCTTATTGATTTGCTTCTAGAGCTTCATAAACAAATTGCTTTTGTTTTTTTCAGCCTCCCACAGTTATCTGGTACCCTTCAAGCACTTGATTGCGGAGAGTTGGGCAGGTTCATTGAGAACCTGGAGGTTGGTTGGGATTGAGTTTATCTTTCGTAATCAGCTGCTGATGACCAGAGTTATTAGCTTGTGGGCATTGTTACTTACAACTGCCTTGTTCTATTGAACTCTGAACAAAACCTTGACTTATTTGTTCAAGTCTTTACCTGCACCATCTTGCCTCAGATAGTGTTGTTTCCATTGCTACCAACAACTCTTATCCTCTTCCCTTACTTTGATTTCTCATCCATAAGGTTCTGGACCTTGATTCCGGTTACATTTAAATATTATTGTAACTCCTAGGAGGGCAGCCTAAACAGCACCTTTCCCCTCCACAGAACTGCCACGGCCTAGCACCGTTTGGAGTCTTACATTTGGTCCCCCGGGCCGGGATCAAACCAGCAACCTTGGGATTTACATTCCCAAGACATTTAAAGTCAACCTTGAAATCCAATCTTTTTTTTCCATTTTTTTTCTCTTCTCAAATCTGATCTGTGGAGGCAACTTAGCATAGAAGTAAGTCCTCCCAATTTGTGCACCGCTTGGGCAAGATACTTGTCATTTTTGGCGAAACCCTACTCTTGCCACACTCGTGAGCCACTTTGGAAATCTGCTCTTTGGATCCCCTAGGAACTCTGTTATTCAATATGGCATCTTCCGCTACTCCAACCACCCCTGTCCGACCTAAGATGGTAAAGATCAAACCTCAGAACAAGAAATTAGGCTTCAACGGTACAAATTTCAAGCAATTCTTGGACTCCTACGAAATGGCTGCTGAAGTGGATGGAGCTAGTGAATTTGATATGGCTTATCAGTTGCGGTTCTTTATCTCCTCTGATGAAGTTATGGAGGTAATTGAGTCTTTTGAGGGATTTGAATCCCACAACTGGATGCTTCTCAGGATGGCTATGTTGGCATACTGGGGTAAAATAGATGTGGCTAGGTTTACTCTGCAGGATTTGGATGCTCTGGTTTCTCAGTGGATCTCCAATGGTGGTATTTCTTCAGCCTCTGACTATCAGATTTTTAGGAAGTCTTGGGATCCCATTCAAAACTATCTTATCCGAAACGATCACATTGACACAGTGGACAAAATTTGAGCAAAGTTCTTCCAATCTTTTGCGTGGGCTGTGCAGGAAAGGATTAAAGAAGAACTGGTCAAATCTGGATCCATGATTACAACCAGGGATAATTGATTCAAG
The DNA here is from genome assembly GCA_025617555.3 of Puccinia polysora. NCBI lineage: Eukaryota > Fungi > Basidiomycota > Pucciniomycetes > Pucciniales > Pucciniaceae > Puccinia > Puccinia polysora. The sequence goes on from CM062628.1 coordinate 30,325,913, forward strand.
CTCCCTGTTTTTCTCACCCTTAGGAGTACTGTGGATAAAGTCATGAAAGGTCAAACTGCTCTTACCTTTGAAAAGCCTAGAACTACTGAACCGTTCCATGCTCCTTCTTTTAAAGAGTCAAAAAATATTATGATTAAAATGGAGGCAGATTGTAGGCCTAAAACAGATCCTAATTCCAATCGAGAACCTACTACTATAGATGAAATCACCAAGTTACTTAGAGCCTTTGAGAACAAAATAGATCAAAAGATTTCTTTGCTAGCTACTCCTAAAACTCCTTCTTCTGTCCCCAAATCAACTCTGGTCTGTTACTACTGTCATAGGGAAGGCCATGGAACCGGACGATGCCAAGAACTTCAGAAGGACCTAAAGGAAAAATTGGTAGAGCAGAGGGGAAACAATTACTTCCTCCCTAATGGTGCCCTAATCCCTTTTGACTCGTCTTGTCCTATCCAACATGTGGTGGCCTCTTACCAGCCATCACCTCCTGTGAAAGCATCTCTTGCTTCCTTTGAATTTCGATCATCCTGTGGTACCCTCCAACCTTGGTATCCACCAGCTATTTCTTCCTCTAGTCTTGCTGGGACTACTTAACAATCTGATCCAGCCAGGAAACAACATGAGGAAACTAAACCTCATAAGGCTCCTTCCTTGCCAACTTCAATCCTTCAAAAACCCGTTAAATGTCAATTATCACTTGAGCCTCCTTCCTCTGATGTAGAAGACATGGAGGTGGAAAAGGAACCACTCATGGAAAGGTTTCCAGATCACCCTGATCCTTCTCCCCCACCTCAACCTTCTAATCCTATCTTAGATTCTGCTTCACCTGAACTTCCTCCCCCCACCCAGCCCAAAGTTCAATTTGAAAGGGGCATCTCCAAGGATCACCCCAATGCTGTGGAGGGAGTATTAAAGAAAATTTCTGATCTCAAAATTCCTGATCTATCTGTGGCTGAACTCCTATTGATCTCTCCATCTGTTGCTGAAGGAATGAAGAAATGGGTCTCTCGTTGACGTGTGGAAATTGGCCCTGAAGAACTCAAAGTCTCCTCTGGCACTTTAATGGAGGACTCTGGTGGAACCAGTCCTTCTTTAGACTCCAACCTTTATTCCTGTCCCCTTGGCTTTCTTCCTTGTTATCTTGGTGACTCAGCTAAAACTGTTTCTCCTCTTGTGGATTCTGGATCTCAGCTTAACTTAATCTTGGATGCTATGGCCTGCAAGCTCAAACTTTGTCCTAGGGTCAGCTTCAACTCTGCAGTGTATGGGATAGGAAATCAAGCTTGTGAACTGGTTGGTATTGCTGAAGATGTACCGGTCAGGATTGGTCAAAATATTGTTGGAACCTGCCACTTTTGGATCACTCGTTTGGACAGTCCTATGATCTTGGGACAACCCTTCTTAATGGACTTTGGTGCAACCTTGATGTTTTCTGATCAAGTTGGGGAGAGAATTCTTCTCCCTGATGCTGATGGAAGGAAAATTGAAGTTCCTCTTTGCTCTTTGGATTCTGGTTGTTGGGAAAGAGATTTTCCTGGTCATTCTCCCAAATCATCTTTTAAGGGGAAGCAGAAGGATAACTCTAGTTCCTCTCATTTTTTAGGGGAATAGTTGATCCTACTAATGGTTGTGGTTCTTTTCAGCCTCAGACTGCAACTCAAGGGTCAACTCCCATCCCTCAGGCTTATTTTTCATTCCTTTCATCATTCTCTTCTGAGCTCAAGAATATTAAAAAACAAAAACATATCAAAATAGAAAAATCCAAAAATATTTCTTCTCCATCTCCTTCTCTCTCTGGATCTTTTGTGTCTTCTTTTCCTTCTACTTTTGAGTCTGATCAATCTTCTCTCAGTTCCGGTTTGAATCTCCGCAATGAGTCTAAACTAGATCCTAATTGCAATTCTGTTTTTGGTGATTTTGGTATGAAGGAATATGGGCTTCAGTGGAGGCAATTTGGGGTCCAAGTAAGTCCTCCCAATTGTGCACTGCCAGGGCAATCTTTTACCGTCATTTTTGAAACCCTACCTTGTGCCACAAATGTGAGCAACGTATTATCTCCTGGTTCTCCTTTTATGGAAAAGGCACCCTTCAAGGATATTGCAGAACATTGGACTTGGAAGATGTTGGAACTTGGACTCAGCTTTTGTAATCAAGTCTCTCTGGTCAACTCTTGGAGGAAACAAGAACTTCTCTCTTTTGCCAATAAGTATAAACCAGTTGCTAAGAAGATCCAACCACTCAACCAGCCTATGCCTCTCAACCTCAATCCTCCCCTTATGCGTCCTCCTCTGTCTTGCGATCCTTACTGTGGTCTTCCTCAATCTCTTACTGGTCCCTTTGTGCCTAATGGACGGGTCACTGAAGAACTTCTGAAGGTGGTCAACTTTGGTCCAGATGGATGGCTTCTTCCTGATGAGTTAAATTTAATCAAAAATGTCTTATCTTTAAGGGAAAAATCTATTGCTTTCTGTGAAGAAGAGAGAGGTCTCTTGCGGGAGTCCTATGGCCTCCCTTATATCATCCCTGTAGTTGAACATGATCCTTGGCAAAAGAAAAAGATCCATATCCTGCTGCTAAAGTTGACGAATTCATCAAGTTGGTCCGGGAACAAGTTCGAACTGGCCTGTATGAACAGTCAACTTCTAGTTACTCCAGCCCCGTCTTCTGTGTCCTCAAGAGTAATGGTAAACTCAGAATATTTCATGATCTTCAACCTCTTAATAAAGTTACTATTAAAGACTCTGGTATCCCTCCTGCTACTGAAGAATTTGTTGAATCCTTTGCGGGGAGGGCTTGCTATGGTCTAGGGGATATTATGGGTGGCTATGAAGAACGATCCTTACATCCTATTTCTTGTCCTCTCACTACTTTCAATACTTCTCTTGGTCGATTTCAACTTACTCGATTGCCTCAAGGAGCCACCAACTTGGTTGCAGTCTATCAGGCTCAGATGATGTGGATCCTCCAGGATGAAATCCCTGATCATGCTGGTATCTTTATTGATGATGGAGGAATTAAAGGTCCAGTATCTGACTATGATAATGAGCTCTTACCTTGGCATTCAGGAATTCGTTGTTTTATCTGGGAATATGCTACTACCTTGGAGAGGATTCTGTTTCGAATCGAGGAATCTGGCCTTACTGTCTCTGGATCCAAACTGGCGGCTTGTGTCCCTGCTCTGGAAATTGTTGGTGATGTGGTCTGCAAGGAAGGAAGAAGGATGGCACCAGCCAAAGTGAACAAGATCATCTATTGGCCTACCCCAAACAATCCAACTGAAGTTAGGGGCTTTCTAGGTGTTGTCACTTATGTTAGAATCTTTATCCCATCTTTATCCAAAATCTGTGCACCCTTGCGTTGTCTAACCAGAAAAGATGCTGAATGGATTTGGACCCCAGATTGTGAATGTGCTTTCCAGCTACTCAAAAGGATAGTTGGTAAAGAAATAGTTTTGAAAAAGATCTCTTATGGACCTGGAGCTGGCAAGATCAAGCTGGCTGTCAATTCTAGTTATCAATCTGTTGGGGCTGTCCTTACTCAGGAAGATGAAAATGGTTGGGACCGTCCTGCTCTTTATGAATCTTTGTTGTTTTCAGATGTAGAATCTAGATACTCCCAGCCCAAACTGGAATTCTGTGGTGTGGCTCGAATGATGAAGAAACTTCAAACTGTTCTCTGGGGCCAACATTTCGAATTGCAAGTTGATGCTCAATACATCATTGAAATGATCAACGCTCCCAGTCTTCCCAATGCTCCTATGACTTGTTGGGTGGCCTTTATCCAGCTTTTCTCTTTTGATATTGTTCACAGGCCGGGGAAATCTTTCACCATGCCTGACGGTTTATCTCGAAGACCTCTTGGGGACAACAAATCTGATGTTGGAACCAATTTCAATGAAGAGGAACCTTTAATCCAACCTATTTTCTCTTTTTCTTCTCAAAATTATTCTGGCTTTCAACAAGGCTTCTGGCTTAAATTAGAGCAGTACCTTTCAACTCTTCAAAAACCTCCTTATCTCTCTGCTAAGGAATTTTGATCTCTTAAACAAAAGTCTTCTAATTTTTTTGTTCAAGGCTCTAGACTTATGAAGAGGGGCAATCCTTGTGCTCTTATTGTTGTTACTATTCCCTCTAAACAAGATTCTATCCTTGAAAGTCTTCATGAAGGCCTTGGTAATCGTGGGGAAACCAAAACTTATCAACAATTATCCAAACGATTCTGGTGGCCATCTTTGAAGAAATCCGTCTCCCAATGGTGCAAGAGTTGTGAAGTTTGTCAAAAACGTGATCTTAGGCGCCCAGCCGAAATTTGTTATCCTACTGGGGAGTCCACTGTCTTTGGAAGGATTGCTATGGATGTGGTTCATATTAAGGCAGGTGGTGCTAAGTACCTCATTGTGGCTAGAGATGATTTTTCCAGATGGTTTGAAGCAAAATTTTTTAAGAACCTTAGCTCTGAATCAGTGGCAGCTTTCCTCTACAAGACCTGGACAATGCGTTATGGCCTGGCTCAATCTTACTCTACTGATGGTGGCTCTGAATTTGGGGGAAAGCTCGCTGAAATGATACGATCCCTTCCTGGACAACATAGAGTTACTACTCCTTATTATCCTGAAGGCCAAGGCATGGTGGAACGAGGCCATGCCCCTTTGAAGGCTGCACTTGTTAAACTGGCTGGTGAAAGTGGCAAGAATTATCGCAAATTCCTTCCTCTTGTTCTCTTCTCTGATTGAATCTCAACCAAAAGGACTACTGGCTACTCACCTTATGAAATCATCTTTGGTCAAAGAGCAGTCCTTCCTTTGGATCTGGAAATGGAATCTTTCTTGGGTGTCTCTTGGGAAGAGGTGTCCTCAACTACTGATCTGTTAGTTGCTAGATCCAAGCAACTTGAGCGAAGTGAAGACTTTTGTGATGAAGCTTATCAAAAGATGATGGAGTCCAGAGAAAAATCCGTCAAGTATTGGGAGGACAAGCACTCTAATCGAATCAGGGAGCCCTTGAACCCTGGTGACCTAGTTTTAGCTTATAATTGATCTTTGGAGACCCAGTGGGGCAAGCTTTTCTCTAATCGTTGGAATGGCCATTATCGAGTGGTTCATCAAGTTAGAGGTGGATCTTATGTTTTGGAGAGCTGGATGGTACTCGGTTGGCCAGAAGGTTCTCTGCTGATCAAGTCAAGAAGTTTCATTGTTGTGGGGGCAACTTATCTCAGAAGTAAGTCCTCCCAATTGTGCACCACCAGGGTCATTTTCTGCCTTTTTGTTGTAAAACTCTACTGTATGCCACATATGTGAGCACCTGGGACGCCCTCCTTGCTCTATTCCTGCTGCTTTTAGGGCTCATTTGGAAGAATCAAGATATTTTCCTCAACTCTTCAATTGCTCCCAAGATCAAGAAATGTCCAATCTTTGCTTCAATTTCTTTGTTCCCTGCCTTTTTTTTCAATCCCTTCAAATTTTAGATGCAGACTAGGGACAGTCTGTAAGTTGGGGAGAGATTTGGTGACCAAATCCGGGACACCACGGAAAAAATATATATACATATATATATATATATATATATTTTCGGTTGTACCCCTATGGGTACCTTCATTTCCCCCCATCTCTCAACTTCTCCCTGTCCTAGCGGTCTAGGACAGGCCTCTTTCCTGTCTCTCCGCTTCGATCCTCTCTTCCTATGTTCAACTCCCATTTGTCGCGCTTGCGGCCCTGACTTTTGGCAACGCGAGCGATCGTCGAACCACTTTTGACAATCCCTTCTCATCCTCACTGTCCAATCCAACTCGCCGCAACCCATCCGATCGACCCAGTACTGCTTCATCTGCTTCCATCAACCCATCCCACCATCACTACTTGCACTCAAAGCTTTCCTCGATCGATCAAGTACTCCATCAAGCTCATCCCAACCCACTATCCTCACTCCTCCATCATTGTCCCTCACTTGGCTCATCGTCCCAGATAATCCTCTCATCATCCCAACTCAAACAAGTTGGATCCACTTGGCCCATCCAAGTCCTCACCTTCCAAGCTATCAATCACTTAACATCATCACCTCCCTCATCCAACGATCTCCATTGATCTTCATCAAACTCACTCCACCCCTATCCACATCACCATCATCAACACCACCGCTCCCAGACTGCAAAGATCATTCATGATCACCAGTCACATCAGTCTCTAACAACTGATCATCCTTTGACACTCACCGCGACAACGGTGTGGGCAACGGCAACCACCGGTACACCAGCAATCTCTGCGACGGCCGCCCGTCTGACGACTCACCCCAACAAACTTCCTCTACACCATCTCACCGGCTTTCTCATCACCCAATCATCATCCCCTCTGTCTACCCGTACCTAGCCAACGTATGCGGGCTCCCTCACTCTCCTACCGACCGGTTGGATTGGATCCTCCTACTCACAACCTCCAGCTGGCTGGTCTCCCACCCGGCTTGTCTGTTGCCCGCGCAGGTCTCAGCTGTCTCCCGGGCCCATCAGCCTGTCCGTGGGCCCCTCAATAGCTACTCTCCTGCACGTGCCCACCATTGACACGGGCCAGGGTCTTGATTGAACTCTTCTTTTTTTTTGAGTGTTTGTTTGTTTCTTTTTTTCTGCTCTATTTGTAAATCTCTCTTGTACATAGTATACAGGGCCTCATGTCTATAAAAGGAGGGGCTCTCCCCTGCCATTTGGCCCAGCATCAGGGGATCCTATCATCATCATCCCAGCATCCTATCAGACCATCATCAGAAATCAAACTTATCCGTGGGCATCCTTCCCCACTTATCTGAGCAATTTATCCAGGTATATCTATGATTGCCCCTTGATCCTTTGAGCCTCCATACTCAAACTCTGTCCCTTGTGACCTTGATCCTTATCACCAACCAATAGCCTTGCTGGTTGAAGAAGAATTCCTGTCTGAATTCTTGGGTGTGTTATACCACTCTGATCCCTTTTTTTGACCATACTGGTCTTGATCTCTCCTTGATCATCTTTCTGGAGCCAATCACGTTTGATTGAAGAGGTTTTATTAAGCTTAAAACCTGGAGTGTTATACCTTCCTTCTTCTTTAAGGTTGAATTTCGCCACGCTATTCTTGAGTCCCTTGAGAAGTGTTGAGATATTCTTGCTCAAATTGCTTATTGATTTGATTCTAGAGCTTCATAAACAAATTGATTTTGTTTTTTTCAGCCTCCCACAGTTATCTGGTACCCTTCAAGCGCTTGATTGCGGAGAGTTGGGCAGGTTCATTGAGAACCTGGAGGTTGGTTGGGATTGAGTTTATCTTTTGTAATCAGCTGCTGAAGACCAGAGTTATTAGCTTGTGGGCGTTGTTACTTACAACTGCCTTGTTCTATTGAACTCTGAAAAAAACCTTGACTTATTTGTTCAAGTCTTTACCTGCACCATCTTGCCTCAGATAGTGTTGTTTCCATTGCTACTGACAACTCTTATCCTCTTCCCTTACTTTGATTTCTCATCCATAAGGTTCTGGACCTTGATTCTGGTTACATTTAAATATTATTGTAACTCCTAGGAGGGCAGCCTAAACAGCACCATTCCCCTCCACAGAACTGCCACGGCCTAGCACCGTTTGGAGTCTTACAGCGGCGACAGCAGGGTGAAGGTTCCGACGGCCGCAAGCAGTCGCTCGGGGTTGTTGGTCGGATCAGGTGATGGGCTGGTTCGAAGGATTGAGAGCCATAGGATGATGGTTGATAGGCCGCATGATAGGCTGGGGCAATCAAATTGGGGTCAATTGAGTCACCAATCAATGGTTGATAATTTGAGAGAGCAGCGGGTTGCGGAGGTGGATCAACGGGTTGAGTTGAGGAAGGGGACTGATCGCGGGATGAGTGATGATGTGAGTCGTTGGTTGGGTTAGGTAGGCATGGGTTGATCGATTGGTGAGTCGATATAGACCATGACCATGACCATGACTATGATGATGGTGATGATGATGATGACTCGGATGAGGGTTAACGACCGTCGCGACAAGCAACGGCGTCGGTTGGATGAGAGGATCAGGAAGGATCGGAGAGATTGTCAAAAGTGGTTTAACGATTGCTCGCGTCGCCAAAAGCCAGGGCCGCAAGAGCAACAAGTAGGAGTTGAACATAGAAGGGGGGGATCAAAGCGGAGAGACAGGCAAGAGGCCTGTCCTAGACCGCTAGGACAGGGAGGAGTTGAGAGATGGGGGGAAATGAAGGTACCCATAGGGGTACAACTGAAATCCGATTTTTTTTTTCCATGGTGTCCCGGATTGGTCACCACACCGGAAGCAGGGGGCTCTGTCCAAAAAGTAACTTGTACGGCGAGTAGCCTGTTGACCATTTCACCAAAATCCAATCCGCAAAAAGAACCATTGGAAGGGTCTCCTGCCATTGCTTACCGTCCTCCCCGCACATCTTGACCAGGGCATCCTTGATTGGTTGATGCCCGTGTTCAATCATGCCGGCCCCCTTGAGGTAATACTCCATTACTCGGCCAAACTTGGCTCCGCAACTCTTCACCAACTCAACCAAACGGCCGCAAAACTCAGCCCCTCCGTCCACTGTAACCAGACAAAGCAACCTGTACCGCGCGAACCAATCTTCCTCCAGAAACAGAGTAACTTTGTCCGCCAAGAGCTTGACCAACGGACGCGCTTCCGCCCAACCAGACAGGTTTTCCCGCCCAACAAGCAGATAGGGGAACTTACCGGCCTTGATGTGGACAACATCAAGCAAGACTCGACCAAAGAGGGTGTCTTCCCCTGTGGGGTTTCCGACCTCCTTAGGCAATATCGGGCTCCCCTGTTGACAGGCTTTGCAGGACGCCAACCATTCCCGTACCGCACACACTACCCTTGGCCACCAGAACAGCTCTTTCACCCGCCTCCGCGTTTCGACCTCCCCTCGATGGCCAAGATTGTTGTGAAGGCTTTGGAGGATAGCTTCCTGATCCGCCCTTGAAGTGGTAACCACAAGAGGAACCGGAGTCTTCCCCCGCCAAAGCTGCCCCTCCTGTACATAGAAGTTCCCCGCTTACCGCCTTGCCCATTGCATGTGCTTTTCCATAGTTCTGTTGGGAAAACAAAGGTCCCGCAAGTAATCACAAAGAATCGCGTACCGCCCGGTCTGCCGGAGTGGCAGCTGAACGCCTGCCTCCACAACCCCTACCTTGACAACCGGGGCCTCCACATCGAGCAGTTCCGCGTCCTCAAATGGGTTGTCCCTTGGATACCGCAACAACGCATTGGACATAGTGAACGCTTTCCCCGGAACATGAACAACAGCAAAGGAAAAAAGTTGAAGAAACGCCACCCACCGGGTCATGGGAGCATTGGGCAATGCCGGGGAGTTGATCATCCGTTCCAGCACCTCCGCATCCACCAAATGCTCAAAGTGAACCCCCCACAAAAGATACTGAAGCCGCCGCACAATCTTGGTGACCCTGCACAACTCCAACTTTGGCTGAGAGTACCTGCTTTCCATTGGAGTGAAGGTGACCAACTTGTAAAGCAACGGCCTATCCTTGCCATTGTCCTCTTGAGTGAGAACCCCCCCTGCGCCAAATTTGCTGGAATCAACTGCTAGCCTAATTCCTCCTGCTTTGTAGTCAAGGTTGCGGAGCACAATGTCATGTTGCACAATCTCCTTGAGCTTCCAGAACGCGCTATCGCACTCTTCTCCCCAATTCCACTCTGCGCCTTTCCGTGTTAGTGATCGGAGCGGGCTTGACACCTCCGCAAACCTCTTGATGAACATATGGACATAGCTACATAATCCCAAGAACTGAAGGATATGTGACACCGTCCGCGGGGTTGGCCATTGGAGGACCTTGTTCCGCTTTTTCTCTCCAATACGCCCGCTGTTGGAAGCAACAACATGGCCAAGGACTTTGAGCGCCGGAACACAAACCGCCAACTTCTTCCCCAACACCGTCAGTCCTGCCTCCTTGATGCAAAACAGGATGCGTTCCAACGTCTGCCCGTATTCCCACAAAAAACGTCCAACGCCGGGAACTCCAACCAGCTCTGCTCCTCCGTAATTGGATTTCGGACCTTTCATGCCCGCTTTGTCAATGAAGATTTGGACTCCCTCCAGAAGATCATCTTTCAGGATCCAAGCCAATTGCGCCTGGTAAACCGCCACAGAATTGGTCGCGCCCTGCAGTAGCCGAGTCAGCTGCATTATTCCCAACCCAGTCTCAAATGCCGTTAGAGGCCGCAAGCAAGGATCCACCTTGCGCTGGTTGTATCCCCCCATGACATCCACTAAACCGTAAAAAGCGCGCCCCGCCATTGACTCAAGGAACTCCTCAACGCAAGGGGGCCCTCCTGCGTTGTGGTGACCAATCCGGGACACCACGGAAAAAAAAAAAAAGAATTTTTTTTTTAATTTTTTTACACTCTTTATCCATCAATAAATCAAAAAAAAAAAAATATTTTTTTGGTTTTACCCCTATGGGTACCTTCATTTCACCCCATCTCTCAACTTCTCCCTGTCCTAGCGGTCTAGGACAGGCATCTTGCCTGTCTCTCCGCTTCGATCCCCCCCTCCTATGTTCAACTCCTACTTGTTGCGCTTGCGGCCCTAACTTTTGGCGAAGCAAGCAATCGTCAAACCACCTTCAACAATCCCTTTGATCCTTCCCAATCCTCTCATCCAACCAAAGCCGTCGCTTGTCGCAACGGTCGTCAACTATCATTTGATCGATCTCATCATACCCACCATCTCAACCTACCAGAGCATCATCATCACCCACTCCGTCATCATCAGCTCCAGAGGATCCCACTTGATCCACTCATCAACCATGCCATCAAACAACCTCAAACCCAACTCAACCCACCACCCACCGACTCATCTGATCTATCACTCCTACCATCCACTCATCCCTCCAATCCGACGACGACGACGACGATGACGGCCAAGACGACAACCATCAACTCAAACTCACTCACGCCCTCCTCGCCCATCATCTGATCCAACCAACAACCGCGAGCAACCGCTTGCGGCCATTGGAACCTTCACCCCGCTGTTGCCGCCGATCGGGCAACGACAGCCGTTGTTGACACCCGCGACCGCTGTTGCAGGTGTCCATCTGGTTGCCCGCGGTCATTCTTGATGCGGGCGACATTTCTTTTTTTTCCTCTCATGTCATCTTTTTTTTTATGTTTTCATTTTCCCGCACCTATTTGTAGTATCTCTTGTACATAGTATACAGGGCCTCATGTCTATAAAAGGAGGGGCTCTCCCCTGCCTTTTGGCCCAGCATCCCATCAGACCATCATCATCCCATCTCATCTGTTTCCCCCATCATCATAATCAACTTATCCGTGGGCATCCTTCCCCACTTATATGAGCAACTTATCCGGGTATATCCATGATTTCCCCTTGATCCTTTGAGCCTCCGTACTCAAACTCTGTCCCTTGTGACCTTGATCCTTATCACCAACCAATAGCCTTGCTGGTTGAAGAAGAATTCCTGTCTGTCTGAATTCTTGGGTGTGTTATACCACTCTGATCCCTTTTTCCGACCATACTGGTCTTGATCTCTCCTTGATCATCTTTCTGGAGCCAATCACGTTTGATTAAAGAGTTTTTATTAAGCTTAAAAACCTGGAGTGTTATACCTCCCTTCTTCTTTAAGGTTGAATTTTGCCACGCTATTCTTGAGTCCCTTGAGGAGTGTTGGGATATTCTTGCTCAAATTCGTTATTGATTTGCTTCTAGAGCTTCATAAACAAATTTCTTTTGTTTTTTTCAGCCTCCCACAGTTATCTGGTACCCTTCAAGCGCTTGATTGCGGAGAGTTGGGCAGGTTCATTGAGAACCTGGAGGTTGGTTGGGATTGAGTTGATCTTTCCTAATAAGCTGCTGACAACCAGAGTTATTAGCTTGTGGGCGTTGTTACTTACAACTGCCTTGTTCTATTGAACTCTGAACAAACCTTGACTTATTTGTTCAAGTCTTTACCTGCACCATCTTGCCTCAGATAGTGTTGTTTCCATTGCTACCGACAACTCTTATCCTCTTCCCTTACTTTGATTTCTCATCCATAAGGTTCTGGACCTTGATTCTGGTTACATTTAAATATTATTGTAACTCCTAGGAGGGCAGCCTAAACAGCACCTTTCCCCTCCACAGAACTGCCACGGCTTAGCACCGTTTGGAGTCTTAAATTTGGTCCCCCGGGCCGGGATCGAACCAGAAACCTTGGGATTTACAGTCCCAAGACATTTAAAATCAACCTCAAAATCCGATTTTTTTTTTCCTATTTTTTTCTCTTCTCAAATCTGATCCGTGGAGGCAACTTATCCTAGAAGTAAGTCCTCCCAATTTGTGCACTGCTTGGGCAAGATACTTTTTGTTTTTGGCAAAACCCTACTCTTGCCACACTTGTGAGCTACTTTGGAAATCTGCTCTTTGGATCCCCTAGGAACTCTGTTATTTGATATGGCATCTTCCGCTACTCCAACCACCTCTGTCCAACCTAAGATGGTAAAGATCAAACCTCAGAACAAGAACTTAGGCTTCAACGGTACAAATGTCGAGCGATTCTTGGACTCCTACGAAATGGCTGCTGAAGTGGATGGAGCTAGTGAATTTGATATGGCTTATCAGTTGCGATTCTTTATCTCCTCTGATGAAGTTATGGAGGTAATCTAGTCTTTTGAGGGATTTGAATCCCATAACTGGACGCTTCTCAGGAAGGCTATGTTGGCATACTGGGGTAAAATAGATGTGGCTAGGTTTACTCTGCAGGATTTGGATGCTCTGGTTTCTCAGTGGTTCTCCAATGGTGGTATTTCTTCAGCCTCTGACTATCAGATTTTTAGGAAGTCTTGGGATCCCATTCAAAACTATCTTATCCAAAACAATCAAATTGACACAGTGGACAAAATTTGAGCAATTTTCTTCCAATCTTTTTTGTTGGCTGTGCAAGAAAGTATTAAAGAAGAACTGGTCAAATCTGGATCCATGATTACCACCAGGGATAATCGATTCAAGCTCCCTGTTTTTCTCACCCTTAGGAGTTCTGTGGATAAAGTCATTAAAGGTCAAACTGCTCTTACCTTTGAAAAGCCTAGAACTACTGAAACGGTCCATGCTCCTTCTTTTAAAGAGTCAAACAATATTATGATTAAAATGGAGGCAGATTGTAGGCCTAAAGCAGATCCTAATTCCAATCGAGAACCTACTACTATAGTTGAAATCACCAAGTTACTTAGAGCCTTTGAGAACAAAATAGATCAAAAGATTTCTTGGCTAGCTACTCCTAAAACTCCTTCTTCTGTCCCCAAATCAACTCCGGTCTGTTACTACTGTCATAGGGAAGGCCATGGAACCGGACGATGCCAAGAACTTCAGAAGGACCTAAAGGAAAAGTTGGTAGAGCAGAGGGGGAACAATTACTTCCTCCCTAATGGTGCTCTAATCCCTTTTGACTTGTCTTGTCCTATCAAACATGTGGTGGCCTCTTACCAGCCATCACCTCCTGTGAAAGCATCTCTTGCTTCCTTTGAATTTCGATCATCCTGTGGTACCCTCCAACCTTGGTATCCTCCAGCTATTTCTTCCTCTAGTCTTTCTGGGACTACTTAACAATCTGATCCAGCCAGGAAATGACATGAGGAACCTAAACCTCATAAGGCTCCTTCCTTGCCAACTTCAATCCTTCAAAAACCTGTTAAACGTCAATCATCACTTGAGCCTCCTTCCTCTGATGTAGAAGACATGGAGGTGGAAAAGGAACCACTCATGGAAAGGTTCCCAGATCACCCTGATCCTTCTCCCTCACCTCAAACTTCTAATCCTATCTTAGATTCTGCGTCACCTGAACTTCCTCCCTCCTCCCAGCCCAAAGTTTGATTTGAAAGGGGCATCTCCAAGGATCACCCCAATGCTGTGGAGGGAGTATTAAAAAAAATTTCTGATCTCAAAATTCCTGATCTATCTGTTGCTGAACTCCTATCAATCTCTCCATCTGTTGCTGAAGGAATGAGGAAATGGGTCTCTCGTCGACGTGTGGAAATTGGCCCTGAAGAACTCAAAGTCTCCTCTGGCACTTTAATGGAGGACTCTGGTGGAACCAGTCCTTCTTTAGACTCCAACCTTTATTCCTGTCCCCTTGGCTTCCTTCCTTGTTATCTTGGTGACTCAGCTAAAACTGTTTCTCCTCTTGTGGATTCTGGATCTCAGCTTAACTTAATCTTTGATGCTATGGCCTGCAAGCTCAAACTTAGTCCTAGGGTCAGCTTCAACTCTGCAGTGTATGGGATAGGAAATCAAGCTTGTGAACTGGTTGGTATTGCTGAAAATGTACTGGTCAGGATTGGTCAAAATATTGTTGGAACCTGCCACTTTTGGATCACTCGTTTGGACAGTCCTATGATCTTGGGACGACCCTTCTTAATGGACTTTGGTGCAACCCTGATGTTTTCTGATCAAGTTGGGGAGAGAATTCTTCTCCCTGATGCTGATGGCAGGAAAATTGAAGTTCCTCTTTGCTCTTTGGATTCTGGTCTTTGGGAAAGAGATTTTCCTGGTCATTCTCCCAAATCATCTTTTAAGGGGAAGCAGAAGGATAACTCTAGTTCCTCTCATTTTTTAGGGGAATAGTTGATCCTACTAATAGTTGTAGTTCTTTTCAGCCTCAGACTGAAACTCAAGGGTCAACTCCCATCCCTCAGGCTTATTTTTCATTCCTTTCATCATTCTCTTCTGAGCTCAAGAATATTAAAAAACAAAAACATATCAAAATAGAAAAATCCAAAAATATTTCTTCTCCATCTCCTTCTCTCTCTGGATCTGCTGTGTCTTCTTTTCCTTCTAGTTTTGAGTCTGATCAATCTTCTCTCAGTTCCAGTTCAAATCTCCGCAATGAGTCTAAACTAAATCCTAATTGCAATTCCGTTTTTGGTGATTTTGGTAAGAAGGAATATGGGCTTCAGTGGAGGCAATTTGGGGTACAAGTAAGTCCTCCCAATTGTGCACTGCCAGGGCAATCTTTTACCGTCATTTTTGAAACCCTACCTTGTGCCACACATGTGAGCAACGTATTATTTCCTGGTTCTCCTTTTATGGAAAAGGCACCCTTCAAGGATATTGCAGAACATTGGACTTGGAAGATGTTGGAACTTGGACTCAGCTTTTGTAATCAAGTCTCTCTGGTCAACTCTTGGAGGAAACAAGAACTTCTCTCTTTTGCCACTAAGTATAAACCAGTTGCTAAAAAGATCCAACCAGTCAACCAGCCTATGCCTCTCAACCTCAATCCTCCCCTTATGCGTCCTCCTCTATCTTGCAATCCTTACTGTGGTCTTCCTCAATCTCTTACTGGTCCCTTTGTGCCTAATGGACGGGTCACTGAAGAACGTCTGAAGGTGGTCAACTTTGGTCCAGATGGATGGCTTCTTCCTGATAAGTTAAATTTAATCAAAAATTTATTATCTCTAAGGGAAAAATCTATTGCTTTCTGTGAAGAAGTGAGAGGTCTCTTGTGGGAATCCTATGGCCTCCCTTATATCATCCCTGTAGTTGAACATGATCCTTGGCAAAAGAAAAAGATCCCTATCCCTGCTGCTAAAGTTGACGAATTCATCAAGTTGGTCCGGGAACAAGTTCGAACTGGCCTGTATGAACAGTCAACTTCTAGTTACTCCAGCCCCGTCTTCTGTGTCCTCAAGAGTAATGGTAAACTTAGAATAGTTCATGATCTTCAACCTCTTAATAAAGTTACTATTAAAGACTCTGGTATCCCTCCTGCTACTGAAGAATTTGTTGAATCCTTCGCGGGGAGAGCTTGCTATGGTCTAGGGGATATTATGGGTGGCTATGAAGAACAATCCTTACATCCTATTTCTCGTCCTCTCACTACTTTCAATACTACTCTTGGTCGATTTCAACTTACTCGATTGCCTCAAGGAGCCACCAACTTGGTTGCAGTCTATCAGGCTCAGATGATGTGGATCCTCCAGGATGAAATCCCTGATCATGCTGGTATCTTTATTGACGATGGAGGAATTAAAGGTCCAGTATCTGACTATGATAATGAGCTCTTACCTTGGAATTCAGGAATTTGTTGTTTTATCTGGGAATATGCTACTACCTTGGAGAGGATTCTGTTTCGAATCAAGGAATTTGGCCTTACTGTCTCTGGATCCAAACTGGCGGCTTGTGTCCCTGCTCTGGAAATTGTTGGTCATGTGGTCTGCAAGGAAGGAAGAAGGATGGCACCAGCCAAAGTCAACAAGATCATCTCTTGGCCTACCCCAATCAATCCAACTGAAGTTAGGGGCTTTCTAGGTGTTGTCACTTTTGTTAGAATCTTTATCCCATCTTTATCCAAAATCTGTGCACCCTTGCGTCGTCTAACCACAAAAGATGCTGAATGGATTTGGACCCAAGATTGTGAATGTGCTTTCCAGCTACTCAAAAGGATAGTTGGTAAAGAAATAGTTTTGAAAAAGATCTCTTATGGACCTGGAGCTGGCAAGATAAAGCTGGCTGTTGATTCTATGTCAGCCTGCTACTTAGCACAGAGCAACCTGACAAAGCAACAACAATAATAATATTAACAAAATTAAAAGGAAGAAAGATAAATGAATAAATAAAATTATTATAAAATGAAGGAGTAGGAAATCCATACATATTATTGCAGAAATGGATTCCCCACCCAAAATAAGGTAGGGTCACTCACTGACCCCACCCTTGAATTCTTACTCCTTATATTTTTTAATTAATTTAATACAAAATGGTAAATGACCACGGCACCAGTATGGCACCTTTTAGCCATTTTAATATTTCACATGATATGTCATGTAGAGGTTTCAAACCTAAATTTCAGTCAAAATCCAGGTGTTGTGTGTAGTTTAGGAGTTACACGGGAAATTGTGTTTTGTTACAATTCCCGCACGCAGCCCCGCGTCCCTACAGCGTTGGACTCCCGCGTACGCCAACTTCCGCACGCAGCCCTGCGTCCCTACAGCGCTGGACTCCCGCGCAACTGAATTCCCGCGCAGGTAATCCCGTGACCTAGTCACGCGCCCAGCGGTACAGTCCCCCGCGCGCATCTAAGCAGCGGATCAGTCCCCGCGCGCATTTGAATGGACTGATCCCCGCGCCTCCTATGACATCCAGGTACTGCTCAGAGAAGCTACAATATAGTAGGATCTACACTACATATGTAAAGCTACCACACAAGCATAGATTATGGTTCAAAAACCTTAAAAATCAATTGAAATTATTTAATAACTAATTTTTAGTATTTTTTATTAATTAAATAAAGATCCAGACTCACCACAAAGTAAGTTGATCAGAACCTTCAAAGACCACAAAACTACATAAGGAGTGGTCGTAAAAATTATTAAAAATTACATACAGGATCAGCAGAGGATGGAGAATCAATAAAAATCTACGTCTGCTCACTTTGGACCAGTACTTACTGTAAAAATTGAGGATCAGTGCAGGATCAGCAAAATGACTCATCTATTGATTAACAGATCCTGCAGCTAAAAAGGAGCTGTTCCTTGACAGATCTAAGGCCAGCAGGCTAACAGCACCTTGAGGACGTGCCAATCTTGCCCTAATTGCCCCCCTAGCCTCAGCCCATGGCTAGTACCCCTTCTAGAGGTCCTCAAGCACCCAAAAAGGAATATTTAAACAGGCTCTTTTTGCCCTTCTGTTTCCAATCAGTTAATCAGTTATCAGGAATTATTTATTATCAATCAGACACGGTGTCATTGTTAATCAAGTGCTTATATGAAGATAAGCAAGTGATTTATGACTTAGTATGTAGTAGTATTATTTACCTTTATTAACCAATCAACCATTGAAGTTTAGTCAAGCAATCAACCCCATCTGCTCTGAAACCCTTCCAATTATTCCAGGATTTTCGTGGTCAAGTGCTCAGAGTGAGTGTTTCCCTTCCTGTCGAGGCCACTTGTGCTGTTAAGCCCGGCCATTAGTGGAATAAGTCCTTTCTAAGGCACCCATATTTATTCCAAGGTTCTTAAACTGCCTAAGGAGGCCGCTTGAAGAGAGGTTGCTAGTCTGTAAAGATCCCCAGTAGTATAATACTGTGGCCCCTCTTTTTATATTATATTTAAAATATTTATAACCAAACCAAATAAACCTTGCACTTGCTCTTACCATACCATTATTGGAGCTTTAAAGTGTTTATTCTTTGGAATATTATTGCTCCAAGTTCTTTTATCACTCTCTGTAGCTAAAGGACTGCAAGGTTCCTGGTATCAGAGAGCTGACAACTGGGGGTCTGGCCGGGAAATATCCTCAATAATTAATTGTTTAATTAATTATCTCCTGGACCAGTTATTTATATAAAAAAATTATATATATAAGTAGAAATACTTATTATCTTTATCTTTTGATTTATCCAGTGGATTTAAAAACCAACGGAGAATTGATCAATTATTATTTAAATCTTCTTAAACAGAAAAAAGAAGAAAAATTACGTAACTTTGTGCCTGTTGTTATAACTCCTGAACAGAAACAAGAGAGACTTCTTTATTATAGACAACAAATCTTAAAATAAAAGGAACAAGAGTTAGAAAGAATTATTAATTTTAACTCCTTGTTAAGACAGCACAAAGAGTGGAAAATCTATCAAAGAAAGCTTTCTGCTTTTAAGAGACGGTATCCAAATTATAAAAGTGAGCTTTGATCTCCTTTTTATTTTTTTATAAAAAAATCACAAAAACTCGAAAATTATAAAAAAATTATTATAAAATAAATAAATATATAACTTATATTTTTTTATTATTTTATCCTTTCTAGTGGACTTTGTCTTTGGTGATCTTATTGACCAACACCTCTTAGAGGACGTCCCAGACTGTGGACCCTTGGATTTGTCCCAAGATTTGATTGGAACCCACTCAGATCCCGTTGGAATACCCTCCAAGGACAGTCCTGACCCCAACAAGGACTTAGTGCCTTTAAACCTTCATATAAGTAAGAAATATTTTTTTTTTTTTAAAAAAAAAAAAAATTACTCGAAAAAATTATTTTTTTTACAAAGTTTCAACAAAAAACTTACATAATCTTTAAAAATGCATCAAAAAAGACAAAACACCCGCGCCAGTGGACGCGCCCCGTCATATGGATCTTTGCCCGGAGGAACCCGTGCGCGCAAGGATGCCAGTCGCGAACGCAATGCGGATCAAGCCAGTGATTGCTCCGATCCGAGCGACCGTGACAACAACCGTGGCCGCCGACTCGACCAACTCACTGTTGGAAAGCCGTCCCTTGTTGAATGTGAAATCCCAGGAGGATACCGTTCCACCTACGCCACCCCAGCCGGACTCCTCCAAGAAGGACAAAATAAAGGTATTGGTGAAAGAACACGTGGGTCATTGGGAACTGTTCAAACAGGCTCAGACCCAGGAAGACCATCAGGGTATGAGAAAAGCCATATCTTTGGCAAAGAAGACTCAAATAACCCTCCAAAAATTGATTCCCAAGAGAGAAGTAGAAGGTTACGTGAAGAATTGGAATCCTTGGGACCAATTAGTTTCCTTAAGAGGAAACAACAACAACAGGAAGAAGAGATCTCTAGCCCATCAGAAATTAAAGAGTCCCAAAGAGTGGGACAATATAATATCTTTGGCAAAAAAATGGAAGAAATTGTACCACAATTAGACGTAGAAACTTTCAACTTGTTTTCCATAAATGTTTCTCATAACTTTGATATCATTGGCAAATGTTTTGATAAAGTATATGAGCAATTGGATAAAGTAAATACCAATTTTGGTAAAGTCATGCAATCCCAATCCAACTTGATCAAAATTAATGAGTTAGAGGTAAAACAAATAAGAGACAGCATTAGTTTGAGTAAGGGAGAACTAATGAATTACCTAGAAAACAATACTTCAGCTATCCAAGAAGAAATTCTTCTATCTATTGAACAAATCAAAGAAGGTATTAATAAAACAGACCACACTTCACCTACTCATATTATTAATAAAATTGATTCATTAAGTAACAAACTTGACCTGGAATTAGGTATGATTAAGAATGATCTCAGAGATCTAAAGATAAACTTATCTCAACCCATTGCAGATTCTGATGAAATCAGACCTTCCAGGTACCACAGTACGCCCCAACTACCTTCTAGACCAAGACTAACAAGGCATGAATCTTTCAGACCTAGTCCCACTCCTGAAGTAGAACAAGCATTAAAATTACTTCCCCCTATCACTGAGTGGCCTAAATTCTCCGGAGAAGGAGAATACAATCATGTCAGTTTTATTAAGTTTATTGACTATACTCTGGCCTCTTATGAACTTCCTGATAACATAGCTGTAGTAAGACTACCTAGACTGTTTGAAGGAGTAGCCCTTGACTGGTTCATCAATAAGAGAGAAGAGGTAGGATCTTTGTCATGGAATTTGTGGAAAGACTTGATTAAGGAACAATTTGGTACCAGAATTTGGAAAAGAAAAATGATGAAGACTTTTGAAACTTCCTTGTTTGATCCATCTAAGGACAAACCTCACAAATGGTGCCTTGACCAGAAGAGAAGACTAGACTGCTTCTACCCAAATGCTGATAAAGAAGAAGTCAATTAAAGACTCCTCAACCTATGTCCAGGAAAACTTAACCATAGCGTAAGATGCAGAATGCCCATGAACTCTGACCTATCCACTCTCATAGGAGTATTAGAAGAAACTATTGACATGAATGGCTTAGACAAAAAGCTTAATAAACCCAGAGAACCAACTACTAGGAATAAGGAAGATTATAATAACAAGAATAAAGAACCTCTACCTATCAACTCAGAAGCCAAGAATACTTTGGTGACCAAAGAAAAGACATGTTGGAATTGCAACCAAACAGGGCATGTAAGACCTGACTGTCCTTTACCCAGGAGAAAGATTAATCCTATTGAGGGAGAAGAGGATGACACTAATCCTGACCCCAAACTAGATGACACTGATGGTTCCATCTCTGAGTGTGACCTAATTATCACTAATCCCATTAATGTCATTGAAGGTAACATAGAATCTTCCCTAGATATTAACCCTGTTAATGAAGATAGCAATTTGCCTCAAAAATGGACACCTAACATGAAAATCCAACATGTTTCTGAAGCTAAGACCTTAACCCTTAAACCTTCTATTCGAAAAGGGTACACAGGTGGTAAAACTTGTTATGCCACTGGCTTGATACAAGGTTCCCCTGTAAAATTACTTCTAGACAGTGGAGCCTTCTGCTCTTGTGTTGGAACTGACTACTTAGATAAACAGGATTCCGACTGGAAGAAAAACTTACTACCTGTACCTCGAGCTAAGTTCAGCAGCTGTAACTCACCTCTCAATGCTATTGGAGTATGGCCAACAGAAATCGTACTCCCCCACTCTAAAGGATCAATCAAGATAAAGATTGAATTTGTAGTACTTCAAAATGGAGTATGTGATTATTTTATTATAGGAAATGATTCTCTTTGCCTGTACGGGATAGATGTCTTCCAGAGTAAAGGGAGATATTTCACTATAGGAGGAGATTGGAACAAGAAGTTCCAAATATGCCATGTCAATGCTAAAGCTACTGATTCAACTTATGAGAGACACTTAGAAACTTTTAACCAGGAATACTTTTCCCAAGCTGCCTTGAATTCCCAGCTTGGTGAAAACCAGAAAAGAGATATTCTCCAAGCATGCTTTGAGAACCAGAATGCTTTTTGCACTAAAGACCATCCCATTGGTAATATTAAAGGTCATGATATGGTCTTAACTTTGACTATTAAGCCTCCTTACCCTCCTAACCTCAGGAGACCAGCTTACCCTTCTAGTCCACAATCTAGGACTGCTCTAGAAAGCCACATCCAAGAACTAGTGGACTTACAAGTCTTATGGAAAGTAGGGCATAATGAGAAAGTAGACGTAACTACCCCCGTGATAATAGCCTGGCACAATGATAAGTATAGGATGGTTGGAGACTTTAGAATGCTCAACAACTACACCCAAGCTGAGTATTATCCTATCCCAAGGATTGACCACGCTCTACATAATCTTTCTAAAGCTAAGTTCATTACTACTATGGACATGTTGAAAGGCTTTCACCAAATACCTATCAGTCCGGATAGTAGGAAATTTATGAGAATTATATGTCATTTAGGCATATATGAGTATCTCAGAATGCCATTTGGTATTAAAAATGCTCCTTCCCACTTCCAAAGAATGATGGATACAGTTTTAGGAATGTTCATCAGACAAGGTTGGATGATGGTATACATAGATGATGTTATCATTTATTCAGACGATTGGGATACTCACATGGATAAAGTAAGGCTAGTGCTTAAAACAATTGCCACAGTAGGATTAAAAGTATCTATGAAAAAGTGCAACTTTGGATACGGAGAACTCAAAGCTCTAGGACACATTGTTTCTGGACTAACTTTAACTGCTGACAAAAGTAAGATAGCCGCAGTAATGAACAGACCTATGCCCCAGAACAAAACGGAACTCTTATCCTTTATAAGCTTCTGCAGCTATTACAGGAAGTACATACCTAAATTTGCTAACCTCACCAAGTGTTTATATGAGATCTGCAACAACAACACTTTGTTCGAAATGACTCATGAAAGATTGAAGAATTATGAGGAACTCAAAGTAGCTATGACTACTGCCCCAGTGTTGATACAACCAGATTATTCTAAACCTTTCAAACTTTACATAGATGCTAGCATGGAAGGATTAGGAGCTGCATTACACCAAGAAGTAATAGAAGAAGATAAACCAGTAGAGAAACCTATACTCTTCATATCTAGACAAGTCAAAGATACTGAAAAGAGATATGGTGCCAGCCAAATGGAATGCCTTGCTCTAGTATGGGCATTAGAAAAACTCCACTATTATTTGGAAGGTACAAATTTTGTGGTGATCACTGATTGCAATGCTGTTAGAACTCTCATGAACATGAAAACTCCTAGCAGGCATATGTTAAGATGGCAGATAGCCATACAACAGTACAGAGGTCAGATGACAATAGTCCACCAAGCTGGAGTTAAACATCAGAATGCTGACAGTCTTAGCAGAAATGCTCTACCAAATGATACTAGCAATCCTGCTCATGACCCAGAAGATCATGATATATTTCCTATACTAAACATTAACCTATTTAATCTTGAAGCCCCCATCATAGGAATTCACATATGTGAACTAGATGAATCACTGTTCAGCTCCATCAGAGAAGCATACAACTCTGGCATGAAGACTTTGATTAACATCATAGAAAGTACTTCATCTCCATCTGAACTCATAAACAGTTTACCTGAACCCCTGCTGAAGTCCTATAAAGAAGGAAGATTCACACTGTGGGATGGGATAGTATATTACCGGCATAAACACTCTAGTGTTATAGTCTTGACCAAAGCAGAGCATATCAAACTTGTTTTAGCTGAATGTCATGATAATTGCTCTTTGGGTCACCTGTCTATTGATAGAACCCTAGATAAAGTAAAGCAGACTGCTTGGTGGATCAACTGGAGAGACTCCACTATCAAGTATGTTTCAAGCTGTGAAATCTGTCAGAAGTCCAACAGGACCACTGGGAAAAGGTTTGGACTACTCCAAATGATAGCTGAGCCCAGGAAAAGATGGGAAGTTATCAACATGGACTTTGTAACAGGACTGCCCCCTGGTGGAGCTTACTCTTACAACTCAGTCCTGGTTATTGTAGACAGATTTTCTAAGAAAGCCAAGTTTCTACCTAACCATAAGGAAGACACAGCTATGGAAGTAGCCTTACTCTTCTGGAACAGACTAATTGCTGATGTAGGAATTCCTAAGATTATTATCAGTGATAGAGACCCCAAATTCACGTCTGAATTCTGGAGAAACCTCCATGATATGTTAGGAACTACCTTAGCCTTTTCTACAGCTTATCACCCTCAGACAGATGGATTAGCTGAAAGAATGATCCAGAATCTAGAGGATATGCTCAGAAGGTTCTGTTGCTTTGGGATGGAGTACAAAAATACAGACGGATATTGCCATGACTGGGTTAGCCTTTTACCTGCACTAGAAATGGCCTATAACAGTAGTAACCACTCTACTACCAAAGAAGCTCCTTATATACTGGAAAGAGGATGGATCCCCAAATTGCCCAAAGATAACCTCAATCAGGAGTTGCCAACATCACTGGACTTCAAAAACATGATAGATATGGCAAACAAGCACGCTGCTAAGTGTGTACAAGATGCTGTTGAATACAACCAACAGAGGTGGGATAAAACTCACAAAGAACCTAATTTCAGAATAGGAGATCAAGTTCTAATTTCAACCGCCAATTTCAATAACTTGGCTGGAAACAGAAAACTCAGACCAGCCTTTGTTGGGCCTTTCACTATCAAGAAACTCCATGGTAAGAATGCCGTAGAAGTCATCCTCAGTAATGAACTCTCTAGGAAACACCCAGTCTTCCCAGTTAGCCTTGTCAAACACTACCATCCCAGAGAAGGAGAAAAGACCCCTTCAATTGAAATACCAGTCTTAGATGAGCCTGAAAAGGAAAAAGGAAAAATTATTAAAATCCTTAAAGATAAAAAAGAAAGGATCCAAGGAAAAGATGTTAGACTTTACTTAGTCAGATACAAAGGAGAATCAGCTGATAAAGATGAATGGCTACCTGAAAACAACATTCTAGATGGACCTATACACCTGAGAAACTACAGAGCCAGTAAAAGACACTGAGCCCCAAAAATGTTTTTTTCAGATATAGTCATATCTTGGAGTGGGGGAATGTCAGCCTGCTACTTAGCACAGAGCAACCTGACAAAGCAACAAAAATAATAATATTATCAAAATTAAAAGGAACAAAGATAAATGAATAAATAAAATTATTAAAAAATGAAGGAGTAGGAAATCCATAAATATTATTGCAGAAATGGATTCCCCACCCAAAATAAGGTAGGGTCACTCACTGACCCCACCCTTGAATTCTTACTCCTTATATTTTTTAATTAATTTAATACAAAATGGTAAATGACCACGGCACCAGTATGGCACCTTTTAGCCATTTTAATATTTCACATGATATGTCATGTATAGGTTTCACACCTAAATTTAAGTTGAAATCCAGGTGTTGTGTGTAGTTTAGGAGTTACACGGGAAATTGTGTTTTGTCACAATTCCCGCACGCAGCCCCGCGTCCCTACAGCGTTGGACTCCCGCGTACGCCAACTCCTGCACGCAGCCCTGCGTCCCTACAGCGCTGGACTCCCACGCAACTGAATTCCCGCGCAGGTAATCCCGTGACCTAGTCACGCGCCCAGCGGTACAGTCCCCCGCGCGCATCTGAGCAGCGGATCAGTCCCCGCGCGCATTTGAATGGACTGATCCCCGCGCCTCCTATGACATCCAGGTACCGCTCAGAGAAGCTACAATATAGTAGGATCTACACTACATATGTAAAGCTACCACATGAGCATAGATTATGGTTCAAAAACCTTAAAAATCAATTGAAATTAGTTAATAACTAATTTTTATTATTTTTTATTAATTAAATAAAAATCCAGACTCACCACAAAGTAAGTTGATCAGAACCTTCAAAGACCACAAAACTACATAAGGAGTGGTCGTAAAAATTATTGAAAATTACATACAGGATCAGCAGAGGATGGAGAATCAATAAAAATCTACGTCTGCTCACTTTGGACCAGTACTTTTTGTACAAATTGAGGATCAGTGCAGGATCAGCAAAATGACTAATCTATTGATTAACAGATCCTGCAGCTAAAAAGGAGCTGTTCCTTGACAGATCTAAGGCCAGCAGGCTAACAGCACCTTGAGGACGTGCCAATCTTGCCCTGATTGCCCCCCTAGCCTCAGCCCATGGCTAGTACCCCTTCTAGAGGTCCTCAAGCACCCAAAAAGGAATATTTAAACAGGCTCTTTTTGCCCTTCTGTTTCCAATCAGTTAATCAGTTATCAGGAATTATTTATTATCAATCAGACACGGTGTCATTGTTAATCAAGTGCTTATATGAAGATAAGCAAGTGATTTATGACTTAGTCTGTAGTAGTATTATTTACCTTTATTAACCAATCAACCATTGAAGTTTAGTCAAGCAATCAACCCCATCTGCTCTGAAACCCTTCCAATTATTCCAGGATTTTCGTGGTCAAGTGCTCAGAGTGAGTGTTTCCCTTCCTGTCTAGGCCACTTGTGCTGTTAAGCCCGGCCATTAGTGGAATAAGTCCTTTCTAAGGCACCCATATTTATTCCAAGGTTCTTAAACTGCCTAAGGAGGCCCCTTGAAGAGAGGTTGCTAGTCTGTAAAGATCCCCAGTAGTATAATACTGTGGCCCCTCTTTTTATATTATATTTAAAATATTTATAACCAAACCAAATAAACCTTGCACTTGCTCTTACCATACCATTATTGGAGCTTTAAAGTGTTTATTCTTTGGAATATTATTGCTCCAAGTTCTTTTATCACTCTCTGTAGCTAAAGGACTGCAAGGTTCCTGGTATCAGAGAGCTGACATTCTAGTTATTGATCTGTTGGGGCCGTCCTTACTCAGGAAGATGAAAATGGTTGGGACCTTCCTGCTCTTTATGAATCTTTGTTGTTATCAGATGTAGAATCTAGATACTCCCAGCCCAAACTGGAACTCTGTGGTGTGGCTTGAATGATGAAGAAACTTCAAACCATTCTCTGGGGCCAACATTTTGAATTGCAAGTTGATGCTTGATTCATCATTGAAATGATCAACGCTCCCAGTCTTCCCAATGCTCCTATGACTCGTTGGGTGGCCTTTATCCAGCTTTTCTCTTTTGATATTGTTCACAGGCCGGGGAAATCTTTCACTTTGCCTGACCTTTTATCTCGACGACCTCTTGGGGACAACAAATCTGATGTTGGAACCAATTTCAATGAAGAGGAACCTTTAATCCAACCTATTTTCTCTTTTTCTTCTCAAAATTATTCTGGCTTTCAACAAGGCTTCTGGCTTAAATTAGAGCAGTACCTTTCAACTCTTCAAAAACCTCCTGATCTCTCTGCTAAGGAATTTCAATCTCTTAAACAAAAGTCTTCTATTTTTTTTGTTCAAGGCTCTAGACTTATGAATAGAAGCAAGCCTTGTGCTCTTATTGTTGTTACTATTCCCTCTAAACAAGATTCTATCCTTGAAAGTCTCCATGAAGGCCTTGGTCATCGTGGGGAAACCAAAACTTATCGACAATTATCCAAAGGATTCTGGTGGCCATCTTTGAAGAAATCTGTCTCCCAATGGTGCAAGAGTTGTGAAGTTTGTCAAAAACGTGATCTTAGGCGCCCAGCTGAAATTTGTTATCCTACTGGGGAGTCCACTTTCTTTGGAAGGATTGCTATGGATGTGGTTCATATTAAGGCAGGTGGTGCTAAGTACCTCATTGTGGCTAGAGATTATTTTTCCGGATGGGTTGAAGCGAAATTTCTTAAGAACCTTAGCTCTGAATCAGTGGCAGATTTCCTCTACAAGACCTGGAAAATGCGTTATGGCCTGGCACGATCTTACTCTACTGATGGTGGCTCTGAATTTGGGGGGCAAGCTTGCTGAAATGATCTGATCCCTTCCTGGAAAACATAGAGTTACTACTCCTTATTATCCTGAAGGCCAAGGCATGGTGGAACGAGGCCATGCCCCTTTGAAGGCTGCACTTGTTAAACTGGCTGGTGAAAGTGGCAAGAATTGTCGCAAATTGCTTCCTCTTGTTCTCTTCTCTGATTGAATCTCAACCAAAAGGACTACTGGCTACTCACCTTATGAAATCATCTTTGGTCAAAGAGCAGTCCTTCCTTTGGATCTGGAAATGGAATCTTTCTTGGGTATCTCTTGGGAAGAGGTGTCCTCAACCACTGATCTGTTAGTTGCTAGATCCAAGCAACTGGAGCGAAGTGAAGACGTTCGTGATGAAGCTTATCAAAAGATGATGGAGTACCAAGAAAAATCCATCCAGTATTGGGAGGACAAGCACTCTAATCAAGTCAGGGAGCCCTTGAACCCTGGTGACCTAGTTTTAGCTTATAATCAATCTTTGGAGACCCAGCGGGGCAAGCTTTTCTCTAATCATTGGAATGGCCCTTATTGAGTGGTTCATCAAGTTAGAGGTGGATCTTATTTTTTGGAGGAGCTGGATGGTACTCGGTCGGCCAGAAGGTTCTCTGCTGATCAAGTCAAGAAGTTTCATTGTTGTGGGGGCAACTTATCTCAGAAGTAAGTCCTCCCAATTGTGCACCACCAGGGTCATTTTCTGCGTTTTTGTTGTAAAACTTTACTGTATGTCACATATGTGAGCACCTGGGACGCCCTCCTTGTTCTATTCCTGCCGCTTCTAGGGCTCATTTGGAAGAATCAAGATATTTTCCTCAACTCTTGAATTGCTCTCAAGATCAAGAAATGGCCAATCTTTGCTTCAATTCCTTTGTTCCCTACCTCTTTTTAATCCCTTCAAATTTTAGATGCAGACTAGGGACAGTCTGTAAGTTGGGAAGAGATGTGGTGACCAATCCGGGACACCACGGAAAAAAAAAAAAAAAAAAAAAAAGATTTTTTTTTTTAATTTTTTTACACTCTTTATCCATCAATAAATCAAATATATATATATATATATATATATATATATATTTTTGGTTTTACCCCTATGGGTACCTTCATTTCCCCCCATCTCTCAACTTCTCCCTGTCCTAGCGGTCTAGGAAAGGCTTCTTGCCTGTCTCTCCGCTTGAATCCCCCCCTCCTATGTTCAACTCCTACTTGTTGCGCTTGCGGCCCTGACTTTTGGCCACGCAAGCAATCATTGAACCACCTTCAACAATCCCTTTGATCCTTCCCGATCCTCTCATCCAACCGACGCCGTCGCTTGTCGCGACGGTTGTCAACTATCATTCAATCGATCTCATCATACCCACCATCTCAACCTACCAGAGCATCATCATCACCCACTCCGTCATCATCAGCTCCAGAGGATCCCACTTGATCCACTCATCAACCATGCCATCAAACAACCTTGAACCCAACTCAACCCACCACCCACCGACTCATCCAATCTATCACTCCTACCATCCACTCATCCCTCCAATCCGACAACAACGACGACAACCATCAACTCAAACTCACCCACGCCCTCCTCGCCCATCATCTGATCCGACCGACGACCGCGAGCGACCGCTCGCGGCCGTCGGAACCTTCACCCCGCTTTTGCTGCCAATTGGGCAACGACAGCCGTTGTCAACACCCGCGACCGCTGTCGCGGGTGTCCATCTGGTTGCCCGCGGTCATTCTCTATGTGGGCGACATTTCTTTTTTTTCCTCTCATGTCATCTTTTTTTTTATGTTTTCATTTTCCCGCACCTATTTGTAGTATCTCTTGTAAATAGTATACAGGGCCTCATGTCTATAAAAGGAGGGGCTCTCCCCTGCCTTTTGGCCCAGCATCCCATCAGACCATCATCATCCCATCTCATCTGTTTCCCCCATCATCATAATCAACTTATCCGTGGGCATCCTTCCCCACTTATCTGAGCAACTTATCCGGGTATATCCATGATTGCCCCTTGATCCTTTGAGACTCCGTACTCAAACTCTGTCCCTTGTGACCTTGATCCTTATCACCAACCAATAGCCTTGCTGGTTGAAGAAGAATTCCTGTCTGTCTGAATTCTTGGGTGTGTTATACCACTCTGATCCCTTTTTCCGACCATACGGGTCTTGATCTCTCCTTGATCATCTTTCTGGAGCCCATCAAGTTTGATTGAAGAGGTTTTATTAAGCTTAAAAAACTGGAGTGTTATACCTCCCTTCTTCTTTAAGGTTGAATTTTGCCATGCTATTCTTGAGTCCCTTGAGAAGTGTTGGGATATTCTTGCTTGAATTTGTTATTGATTTGCTTCTAGAGCTTCATAAACAAATTACTTTTGTTTTGTTCAGCCTCCCACAGTTATCTGGTACCCTTCAAGCGCTTGATTGCGGAGAGTTTGGCAGGTTCATTGAGAACCTGGAGGTTGGTTGGGATTGAGTTGATCTTTCCTAATCAGCTGCTGACGACCAGAGTTATTAGCTTGTGGGCATTGTTACTTACAACTGCCTTGTTCTATTGAACTCTGAACAAACCTTGACTTATTTTTTCAAGTCTTTACCTGCACCATCTTGCCTCAGATAGTGTTGTTTCCATTGCTACCGACAACTCTTATCCTCTTCCCTTACTTTGATTTCTCATCCATAAGGTTCTGGACCTTGATTCCGGTTACATTTAAATATTATTGTAACTCCTAGGAGGGCAGCCTAAACAGCACCTTTCCCCTCCACAGAACTGCCACGGCTTAGCACCGTTTGGAGTCTTACAGCTTCCCGGATCGTAAATGAGTTGAGCCGCTGTAGATCATGGACAATCCTCAACAACTTTCCGTCCTGCTTAACTACCGCAAAGATAGGACTGGAGTAACTAGACGTTGACTGTTCGTAAAGGCCAGTCTTCACCCGTTCCCGCACCAACTCCAGAAACTTCTCCCAGACCACCCGCGGTATCAGAATTGGCTTGATCTGCCACGGCTTGTGATCAACAGTGGGGATGACATAGGGGTTGTCAATATTGTTTTTCAGAAGCCCCCGCTCTTTAGGTCCAAACACAAGCGCTCTTTCCCAAAGAACCAGAACCAAAACCAGCAACTCACGCTCCTCCATACTCAACCATCCTGTCGGGCCAAAATTGAAAGCTGCAATCCGCTCCTCTGTGATCCGCGCCAAACTAGTAACCCACCCTGAAGCCTTAATTGGCGTGACCCAACGGTCCCGCAACCAAGCAATTGGTCAAAGCGGTCCGTTCAATTCCTGGGGAATCAGCTCATTCCTCTGTTGGACCTTCCGCGACACCGGCTTGTACTTGCCAGCGTTACACCGCATCCTTTGCTGTAGGTCCTGCACAGAACGGTACCGCGGCTTTTGCCTTTGCTCACAAGTGTGGCACGATGATAGGGTTTTCAAAGTGTAGTACCCTTGGGAAATGCATACTGAGAAAAGGGACTTACTTCTGCAACGTGCGCGCCCTGCACTTTCCTTCCTCCCCCTCCCTGCTCCTCATTAGTCGACCGCCCGCGCAAAACCAGATCTTGTTCCGTCCGGTCTCCTTGGTTGCCTAGAAAAAATCCTCCAAGGGTTGCCTGTTGCAGACCAACTCCGCGTCCGGTTCCTCCTCATACTCTGACACTCTCCTCCGCTTTTCTTGCCGGCAATTGCAGATAGTTGGTTCAAACCTTCCACCAGACAAATCTCCCACCGTCAACGCCTCCGTTCCCACCTCTGGATTGAAAACCATTTGTGCTTGGAACCCAAACATGAACAGCCTTCCCAAAATCACATCCCAACAATCAACTGAAAGAAAAGAAAGAGGCTTACAGGCCCTCGCGAGCTCAACCTCCTCCTCCTCAACTACCCCATCCACACAACACTCCCCTCCGTTAAGCGGGCAGAGACCCATCGCCCACTTCCGCCAAACCAACCCCAAATCATCCACCATCCGCAATGGCAGCAGGTTCACCATTGAACCGCTGTCCACCATAGCCCACACCTTCCTCCCCGCTATGACCATCCAAACGTAAGCAAGCGGAGTCAAAACCAATTTCAACTCAAACTCCTCACGCCCCTCCTCCTTCTGCGCCACATGAACCCGCTGCACTGTCTGAGGTACCCGGCCCTGACCGCAATCCCGCAACGCCTGCATCATCTTGTGTACCACCACCGGAGACACAGCCCCCAGTTCCCGCAAGGTCAGCGGGACCGGAGTCTTGTTCCCCATCACCCTACGCACAATGTCCGCCGCTTTCTTCTTCCCTACAGGATTTGCTGCTGGCGCCTCGATTCCGGGCACGCGTGCGGCCGGTTTTGGAACGGTTGATGGGGGTTGCTCCTTTTCATCCACCTCCATCTTATTGGAGACAGCCACTTTCTCTTCCGTTGCCACTACCCTTACCTCAGCTTCCACCCAAGGTGGTTGCCACAATCCAGGACTGGTAAAGATGCCTAGTGACGCTTGCGCCTTTGTTCCCGCCTCCTGACCCCGTGTGCGCACCTGCTGCATTGCGATCGGCTGGCTTGGCTCCATTGGAATCTGTTTGCCTGTTGGAAAAATGTACCCCATCCCCGCCAAAACCCTTCCACCATGTGAGGTGGAGGCCCTTGCGGTGGCTGCTGGCCCATACGGCTCATGCAGATCTTCAAATCCTTCATCAGCTCCGTCAATTCAATTACCGGAGGGGCGGGCGCGGGTTGAGGAACTGGAACACACGTGGAAGTAAGTGGAACCGGGGCTGGAAATTGCGCCGGAGCCAAAACCTGGGGGGCAGATTTCTTTGGTCCCGCTGGGAAGGACTAAGCGGTATCCTCAATAAGCTCTTCTAAGTCGAGCTCACTCTCCACAGCCTGGCAAATGACAGCAAAATCTGGAAGGAGCGCAATGCTCCCATCCAATGACTGCTTTACCAAGTTGTGATTGTAAAGATGCCACTGCACCCTTGCCCGGAGTTGAGCGCCTAAACCGCCCAGAAACATGCGTTTCATGGCCCCTTTCTGTCCCGCCACCACCTTGTTCTTTGACAAGTACCAATAGATCCGATTGAACATCAAGGTGTAATCCGCCAGCTCCACCCGCATTCTGACTCCTCCGCGCGCACTTGCCTCCGAGGCCACACGGTCAAAATTGCTTTCCCAGAATTGAGGTTTGCGCCTACCCCACCGCGTTAAGATCTCCGCCTTCAGTTTTGGCCAATCCTGATTCTCGTAGCCTTCCATCTCCTCCACATCCCGGAGCTTCTCTTTGTCCATAATGAACAGGACAACAAGCCGGGCCTTATTGGCTTCTGACGCACCTTCCGCATCTGCAATACCTTTGTATCTTGAGATGAATTGTTCCACATCCGCAGTGTTGAATCGAATGTGAGGGTAGTTGCGCGGCCTGATGCGAACCAGACAAGTGGGTTCATGGTCACTGGAGACAAATGGGGGAACGGCGTAGCTCGTCCTGGGTTGAGCAGAGGGATGGAAGACGCGAGTGGGGTTGGAGTAGCGGACCCGGAAACAGAAGGAGAAGAAGAATAAGAAGAGGAAGCGACTGTAGGGAGGTATGGATAGGACATTGCGCCCAGTTAACTTTGAAAGACAAGTAACGGAAGGTTACTTCCCAGCCAGACCCCCAGATGTGGAAAGAATAAGGGTTCTCCCGTTATAATTGTCCCAAGGTTTGGAAGTTAACTGTTCCCTGCGTTTGAAAGGAGATGAGGATGCCCAAAGTTGCACTTAAATGAGGAATAGAAATAAGGAGATAAAGAGATAAAGAAAAGTAGAGAGAGTGAAATTGCCAATCCTTCAATCCTAAGAACTTTCCACCTGGATGTGTATCCGTTATGAGTTCCGTTAATCTCTTGGTGAGATGATTGATCCAATCCAATGATGTGATGGTCTGATTCCATGCATGCCCCCCCTCCCAACCAGGAGTTGAGAGTGAGGATAAGTCCTCAATCTCAAACCTAACCTAAGTACACGCGCAAATAACAGTATGACAAAGAAACAGAAAACAATGCCAAAACAGAAACCCTAGCCTCCTCTCCCCACCTCCGTACCAAACTCCCCCTGACGTCCGTACGCCGTTCCGTCCATCTGGTTTGTCCTTCTCATGACACGGTCCTTGCACCGCGCCCTACTCGGAGCCCCCCGGGCCTGTCCGTATCTGTTTGTCCGCGCCCGTTGTGGATGTCCAGTATTATCCGGCGTGATCCGCGCGCTTGCACGCGCGCTCCATCCGTTCCTTTATAGCCCGCGGATTGCTCCGCCCCTATGTATCCAAACTGGCGCGCCCGCAAACCTAGTCGAGCGCACTACCTTCCAAATCCAATCTCCGGGGCAGATTGCCGCCCACGCCGCATTTGATGCTGAGCCCAACCCGTCCACTAGGTGAGGAGTCAAACAGAGGCTGCTGCTGACCCAGCAGCTGCCGCTGCTGAGCACTCCGCATACCCTAATGCTGAGCCCGCTTGCCTCCAATTCTGAGCGCGCAGCCGCGACGCAGTTCCCAATTGGTGTCTATAAATTGACACCACAACGGCAAATGGTGTTTTCTTGTCCACGCTAATCTACTTGGATAGACTCTGTTATTCAAATCCTCGTTTGAATCATCACCATCATCACCATCATGACTTGTACCCTTTGAACAATCATTGATCCAGATCTAAAATACCCCCCCTCAAGTCTTGTACTCCTCAAGTAGATGCCTTTGATTTTGTCATCAATAGTTGGAATGTTCATAGGTTCTTGATTGCTTCCATCACCGCCGCAGGTAAATTTTTGAGTGATGTTTTCTATACTAACTCCCAATATGCCAAGTTAACCCACCATTGACTCAATCAACAACCAAGAACCTCACAACTCATCCCTATCATCACTTCAATTTGACAACAAAGCTTCAAACTAGCATTCAAACTAGATAAGAACAATTCAGTTGATCATCCTATAACCAACTCATGAAACTCTCCTCAAAGCCTAGAATCACTACTACTACTGCCAATCTCCTCAAAAGCTCAGAACTAACATCACCCCAAAGATCTCAAACCAACATGTCCATCATCACGACAACAACAATGAAAACAACAACACTGACAACAACAACCCCACCTAGCACTCCAACTCTCCTAAACCATCTCAGACTCAAAAGAATCATCATCATCCCTCACTATCCAACAACTCAAGTTGTCATCAATCAATCCAAAGTCTCAATAAGCCAGGTCATCCCTCTAGAGATCAGAAACCTTCAAAAATCAACCTTGAAAGGTTCCCTCAAGAGACCCCCTTGAAAACCTTGGCCAGTTTATTTGATCAAATCACTTCCAAAAAAAATCATCTCAACCAGTTCAACGGTCCTGCAACCCCTTTGGTCTTGATCTCATCCTCCAACTGGTCATTGAAGCGTCCTTGCCTCCTCCATCAACCTTGTCTGCAGTTATTGTTGTCGTCACTTCATGCATGGCTTGCTTTCCTCAATCTATCATCATTGACCAATCCTCAATCTCATCATCCTATCTGCTCCATCAACTCCCTTCATCCCTTCCTTGCTTTGAACTTATCATCCTCATCCTCCTATCCTCCTGTGTTTGACCAAACCTTCAACAACTTGCAACCTTGCTTGGCCCCTCAGTTACTCTCATCCTCCATCTGCAATTGCTCCATCACAACATTGCCCGCTTTCCCTTCCTTATCCCTCTTGCTCATCATCTAGCAACTTTGCTCTCTCCTCTTGTTGAGACCTTTTTTTTGCATTCATCTTGGGACCTAGCTTGCTACTCAACCCCAACTGCTCTTCAACTTCTTGCAACCTAGGTTGCTATTCAATTTCTCCACCTTTCTTGCAATCTCAATTGCTACTCTTCTCCATCATCCTCCTGTATTTATTTGCAGCTCACCTCCAACATCTGGCACACTTTCTCCTCAATCTTCATCCCTTCAAACTTGCGCAATCTTGCTTGCAACCTTGGTTGCTTCTCATCCCCACCTTGCTTGCTTCATCTTGCCGCTCCACCTTGACCTTGCATCTCCCCCAATATGATCTACCCATCATCCTGGGGTGGTCCATTCATTTGGCCCATCCTGTCACCCTAACCATTCTCCCATTGCTCTGCCCGCTACTTTTCCCCTTGCTTCATCTCATCGGCTCCTCCCAATAATCTCATTTGCTCCACCTGCTAACTCAACCACCACTCGCTTGCTCCCATCCATCTCATCTTCTTTACCTGCTACTTCTTTACTTGCTCCATCTCCAACATCAATACACCAATCATCAATACATATCAATCATCATTCCATCCACCAATCATATCAACAACATACAACTCTCATCAC
This sequence comes from Puccinia polysora, assembly GCA_025617555.3. Taxonomy (NCBI): domain Eukaryota; kingdom Fungi; phylum Basidiomycota; class Pucciniomycetes; order Pucciniales; family Pucciniaceae; genus Puccinia; species Puccinia polysora. The sequence continues at coordinate 30,361,785 of CM062628.1, forward strand.
CATCAACAACATTCAATTCAACTTCAAAAACATTCAATTCAACTTGAACAACATATCTATATTCCTTTTCATGTAGTATTGAACAGGCTGGTGTGTTGGAATCCTTCTCTTTTTGTTCAATGCTATCTTCATATCTTCCTATCTTCCACCCTCTCTCATTACCATCACCACATTCATTACAATTCAATACTGTCATCACCCACCATCATAAAATAACTTTCACCACTCCATTCCAACTTCATCACAATCACCATCACCATCACCATCACCATTACTATCACCATCATCATCATCATCAGCTTTACCATCACCATTACCATTACCATCACCATTACCATTACCCTCATCATCATCATCACCATCATCATCATCATCATCATCATCATCATATCATTCTCCCCATCAAGCTAGGCAACTATGCCTGAGGTCCTTGTTGCCCCTCTTAAAATAGGCTTTCATTGTGCTAGGAAACTATGCCTGAGGTCCTTGTTGCTCCTCTTAAAATAGGCTTTCATCACGCTAGGCAACTATGCCTGAGGTCCTTGTTGCTTCTCTTAAGATAGGCTTTCCTTCCCCATCTCATATCCTGACAAGGTGGTGTCTTGTAAATTATTCTCAAAATCTCATATCTCCCATATCCTCTTCTCAATTCTCATAAATCTCTGAAATTTTGACTGGTCTTAAATTAGTTCCTAAATTTGTCAGTTAAGGTGGTTTGTTGTCTTTTCCTGTGCATATTCTGTAACTAACAAATTTAGTTACCTTTATCTCTAACTAAATTTTTCCATTAAATAACTAGTCATGTCTCAGGCCCCCTCTGGGGCTCTCTAGTTATCTTAACCCTGCTACCTTAGGCCCCCTTTGGGGTTCTCTAGTTGTCCATAAATACTTGTCCTTCCCTTGGACCAGGAATGAAATTCATCTGATTACCAGACAATCAAACCGGTGTTCCCCTTCATCCTCTTCAGATCAGTTCCACTTGACTATACAAGTATTTTCCCCTTTCCCTTGGCTCTTTAAAGCCTTGTAATTACTTCTCATTTGGCTCTTCAGTAGCCCACTGTACTCCCTCTTCCTCCAAAAAACCTTGCTCCTCATCTTGAGCTCTTCAATTAAGATATTATTTCAGCTTTTCCTATGATCTAAAAAGGAAAAAATACTCATCTCATTGGAATAATGGGCTGCTTCAGCTTCTCCAAATGCTCCCTGTTAATTGGAGCTCATTATATGTGTATTTAAACTCTAAATTAGCCCTTTATGATGGATATGATGCTATCATATTGATATTGTATTTCTAATAAATGATGGCTTTTCTTTTTCAAAGAAAAAAAATCTCAAAATTATGAATATTTAGCCAATATATTTTTGAAAACATTTTTATCAAAGAGTGGTCTGTTAGATGATATTATCAGCAATCATAGATTTATTTTTTGCATCAATCTTCTGGAATTCATTATTCCATAACTTGAATATTCTTCAGAATTTCCAAATGGCCTATCACCTTTGAATAGATTGAAAACCCAAAAAAATAAACCAGAGCGTCAGAAAGTATTTTTTTTGAATTTACATCAAACTTCAACAAGAAAATTTGAAAAATTACTTCTACTCTCCCAATTAAAATGAAATCAATCCACCCATCACTCAATAAACAAATAAATGTAGCTCCTTCTCAACTGGCTGCAGAATAACTCTCACTTTTCTAACCACTTAAAGAGAAAATTCAAACCAACCTCAAACATTCCAAATTGTGTTTTAACGGTTATAATGAACAGGCCAAAAACTTTGAAACAATTGAAACCAGTAAGAAGCTCTATGGAAAGAAACTTTATACATTCAAAATTAAATAATTTGTAAAAATTCTTAAAAAATTATCTTTGCCTCCAAAAATTGGAAAGAAATCCATCTGCTCTTTCATGCATCTCTCCTAGATCCCACTCAGGTGTTATACCTTGTCAAAACATACCCCCCTCCAAAAAATGTTGATATTGAAGATCATATGGTGGTAATTGATTTTTGTTCTTGAGTAAATTTCACTAAAATTAAAATAGAATTTAATTTTTAAATTTATTTGGTACCATTCTTACAAATATTTTACCTCTTGGGAACTGGCTAACCATATTCTAAGCTCACTTGACTTGGTTTGAGATTTTCATTCAAATCAAGCTCTCAAGCTCCATAAATATTAAATCCTTTTTTCTTCACCCTTTTTTCTTTTCATATTTTATTTAATTCTTATTTTTATTTCCTTAATCTCCTTATTAAAAAAGAAAAATCATTTAACCACAGTATAAAATTCTTACAGGGAAATCAAATCAGTATAAAAAATAATAATAATGAATCTTTCAATTCATTTTAAATTTCCTCCAATTTTATATTTCATTATTTTATTATACCTTTGAATTCATCCATATCTTCTCTATCAATCAGGAAAGAAAGCCTCTTTAAGATATTTACAAGATTTGTTTTATTTCTCACCCCACCCATTATTTTCCATCTATTCTTCATGGGATCTCTTTGTTTGAACATTGTTCAGAAACCCTTCACCAAAATTTCCTTTCAATATCCTTGCATATTTTCAAGCCAGTTCTTCAAATAATATTTATTTCAGACCAAAATTTCCTCATGGACTTTTATCCTAATTAATGACATTCCTTTGCACTCCCTCCTTGTTGATTTTATCCATTTTGAACTTAAAAATGTGATTGGGACTGATATATGGGGGAGGTGTCAGTGGTTTTCCATGGAATAAATTTTAAAACCTGGCATCACTTTTTCCCTTTGTGAGTGTCTTTATTTTATTTTATTTATCTTTACTTGCATTTATTATAATGGTTAAAAACAGTGCTCTTTCCAAAATTTTTGATTTGGGAAGCCTCCAGCATATTTTATTTTTTACTTTAAAAATTTTGAAAAAATCAAGCCTTGATGTTTGAAGCCTCTATTCTCAAAGTTAACACAGGATTTTCATCCAAGAGCATATAGTGAAATCAAAATTTGCAAAGCTGGAATTTCTGAGATTCAGAAATATTTCCTTTCAATAAATTTTTCATGGAATTTGATACATTTATTGCATTAGAAAGTGGAGGGAAACACTATTTAAGATGTATTAATTGTATATAGGTATATTTGGGTTTGAAGGACAAAGTAATAAATTAGTTCTATTGATTTAAATTTATTTGAGTGGTTGGAATTTCTCCTAAAAGCTTTTAATAGCTTAAATTTTTATACCAATTAAAACAAATTTTTATACCAATTAAAACATCAAACTTCAGATCCAAGGTTCTATTTCTTGATAATAAAAATAAACATAACTCCATCAACTCAGTATCTACTTTCAAACCAAAAGGTGAAACAGTTTATGTAAAGCACTCTAAAAACTCAGTTAGTCCATCTTAATAATTTAAACACTAAGATTAAGGGAAAAAATAATTTTGAATTCTCATAAATCAATTTTTATTGATATTTGAATATTGCATTCCAAATTTTACTTCCATCAGAGCACCCAAAATTGTCTGGGTAAACCAACTCATGATCTAAGTTTACCAAGAACAAGCCAAAATTGTGTCCTAAATGGGACCTTTCTATGTAGCAAGCTCCATAGGTTTGGTCAAAAATCAACAAAGTTAAAAACCTTATGGAGCTTTCTAACCCCAACCCTTGCCAGGATTTACAAAACCTTCCATAACTCCACCACATCCACATCATCCATCATTATCAATTGCACCATTTTCCATCATCAACAATCAAAGTATCCAGCCCAGGTTTTTCCTATCTCCCCTTCCCCTACCTCTTTCCCCTCCCCCTCCAATATTCCTGTCAACCTGTGGTGGCAAGTGGTTTTCAAAGGGTGAAGAACTGCGGGTTGACCATTTTTAACTACCTGGAAAGTTGGCTTGGAAAACATGATTGTGTCTCAAACTTGCTCAAGCCCTTGCTTAATATTTTTTTTGCGCTAGAAAGTGTCAGCTGGCCACTATGCAGAACCAACCAACTAAGCCACTGTTAAAATGAGGATGCACTCAGGTAATGTGCATAGGAGTGTGTAATCCAAATGGGATGCAAAAATGGGCCTCCACGGCCCATTGTACATCACGTGGGCCACGTGGGCCTATGTGGGTGTTATTGGTTCTGGGCATTTGGGCGCCAAAACACATTTTTATGGCCTTTGGGACACGGGCCCTCACGGGCCCGCCAGGGTGGATGGGCCACCCAAGCCAGATGGGCTTATTTGGGCAGAAAAGGGCCCAAGCGTTATTATGGACATACTTGGCCAGACAGGCTGGCCCGCAAAAGTATGTAATTCTTGCAATTTGGGCTTGGGGCGGCCCATTGGGGCCGCCACCCCTGTTGCGGCCGGCTTGGGGCCGCTTCCCGCTTTGCGGCCCGTTTGGGGCCGCCTGTGTTTCTTGGTAAGGCCCACGCGGGGCCCGACCGCCCGCGCGGGGCTGTCGCCCAGCCAAGGGATCCTGTGCGGTGGGATGCCGCCCAGGCCCGGCTGGTTGTGCTAGGCAACCAGCATCACAGAGCTGGGGCTTGTGGCCCCAGCTTGGTCCCCCTCCCCTTGCTTGCCATCCGGAAGGGGATGAGGGCAGGCTGGCTGGGTTGAACCAGCAAGCAACCAATATGACTCCAAACGGTGCTAGGCCGTGGAAGCTCTGTGGAGGGGAAAGGTGCTGTTTAGGCTGCCCTCCTGAGTGTTACAAAAATTTTTAGATGTAACCAAGATCAAGGTCCAGAACCTGGTAAATGAGGAATCAAGGAGTAGAGGATAAAGATGATAATAGTTTGGTAGCAATGGAACAGCACTATCTGAGACAAGATTATGCAGGGAAAAACTTGAACAAAAGAAGTTAAAGTCTGCTTAGAGTTCAAAGAACAAAAGCTGTTGTATGTAAACAAGGCCCAAAAGCTAATAACTCTGGTAGTCAGCAGAAGATTGGGGATGATCAACTCAAGCCCAACCAACCTCCAGGTTCTCAATGAACCTGCCCAACTCTCCGCAATCAAGCCCTTGAAGGGGACCAGATAACTGAGGGTGGCTGTACAAGACAAAGCACAATGTTTAAGAAGCTCCAAAGCAAACAGTAACTGATTGGAAGAAAGGATAACCTCAACACTTCTCAAGGGACTCAAGAATAGGCTGGCAGAATGCAACTCCAAAGAAGATAAGGGGAGGTATAACACTCCAGGTCTTAAGCTTAATAAGACCTCTTCAATCAATTGTGATTGGCTCCAGAAAGATGATCAGGGATCAGGACCAGTATGGTCAGAAAAAGGGATCAAGGAGTGTTATAACACACTCGCAAATTCCAACAGACAGAATTTTTCTTCAACCAGCAAGGCTATTGGTTGGTGATAAGGATCAAGGGTTTGAGTATGGAGGCTCAAGGATCAAGGGTGTGCTGATTTCATGCTCTGATCATTTGATTCTGGATCCAAAAGGCAGGGGAGAGCCCCTCCTTATATGGGCAGGAGGCCCTGTTACACTATGTACAACGGATTCTACCAATAGAGCGGAAAAAGAAAAAATCAGGTGACCGGAAAAATTTGATGACGTGAGCCGGTGGAAATCCTTCTCATCCCTTCACCATCTCTTGTTTCTGTCTGTGGATGGGCACGCCCGACAACACTGGAATCACCCACCCTTCGTCCAAAGGCCAATGGGGTGGGAAAGGAAAATGAACTGGACCACCCTGGGTGTCCGCGGGCGGTAGTCAACACTTCTCCACCCCAACCAGGAGATGGAAAGGGGGTGGGAGAGTCCCAGGAAGGACGACAGATGAAGTTCATGAGAGCGCGGATGGGTGGATAGGAGATTGGCTCAAGGCGATTGAGTAAATACTGACGGGCTTGAGATTTGCCAACTGATAGATTGAGTGAGGTGGGAGATTTACGGATAAGCGCTTTGGACAAGCGCTTGGAGGTGCGGTTGGGATGGGTTTGGTAAGTCATGGAGGAGCGCCGCGCAACAGTAGCAATGAGGATGAGTGACGCGCAATGGCCAACAATAAGGATGAGAAATGCAGGACGCGCAAGGATAAGGATGCGGGACAATGATAGATGAGTGATGCGCAATGATGACGGTGAGCAGCGCGCAAAAATGACAATGTGGATGAGGGACGTGCGACGCGCAAGGAAGAGGATGAGAGGCGCGCAAAGCGCAAGGAAAAGTTTTGAATTCTTTTCCCACGGTGTCCCAAATGGTTCACCACATCTCTCCCCAACTTACAGACTGTCCCTAGTCTGCATCATAATTTTGAAAACATAACTGGATGAAAGCCACCCAACGAGTAATTGGAGCATTTGGAAAGCTGGGAGCATTGATCATTTCCACAATGGATCAAGCATAAACTTGCAATTTGAAATGTTGACCCCAAAGGACAGTCTGGAGCTTCTTCAAAATTCAGGCCACACCGCAAAGTTCCAGTTTTGGCTGGGAGTACCTGGATTTCACATCTGAGAAAAGAAGAGATTCATACAGAGCATGAAAATCCAAACCATTTTCATCTTCCTGGGTAAGGACAGCCCCAACAGATTTATAACTAGAGTCCACTGCCAGCTTGATCTTGCCAGCTCCGGGTCCATAAGTGATCTTTTTCAAAACAATGTCTTTACCAAAAATTTTTTTGAGTAACTGAAATGATTGTTTGCAATCTTGGGTCCAAATACATTCAGCATCCTTCCTGGTTAAGCAACGCAAGGGAATCAAGATTTTGGATAAGGAGGGAATGAAGATCCTGACATAAGTTACAACACCTAGGAAAACTCTAACTTCCGTTGGATTTATTGGAGTAGGCCAGGAGATGATTTTGTTGACTTTAGAGGGTGCCATCCTTCTTCATTCCTTGCAGACTATAAGACCAACAATCTCCAAGGCAGGGACATAGGCGGAAAGTTTTGATTGAAAGACAGTAAGGCCAGATTCCTCAATTCAAAACAAACTCCTTTCCAAGATAGTAGCATACTCCCAGATAAATTGTTGGATTCCTGATTGCCAAGGTAAAAGATCATTATCATAGTCAGAAACTAGGCCTTTAATACCACCATCATCAATAAAGATACCCGCATGATCCAGGATTTTGTCCTGGAGGATCCACATCATCTGAGCCTGATAGACTGCAACAGAGTTGGTGGAACCTTGAGGCAATCAAGTCAGCTGAAATTGACCAAGGGGAGTATCAAAAGTAGTGAGGGGACGAGAAATAGGATGCAAGGATTGTTTTTCATAGCCACCCATAATGTCACCTAGACCATAGCAAGCTCTCCCAGAGAAGGATTCAACAAATTCTTCAGTGGTAGGAGGCACACCATATTCTTTAATAGTAACTTTATTTAGAGGTTTGAGATCATGAACTACTCTAAGTTTAGCATTACTTTTCAGGACGCAGAAACCAGGACTGGAATAGCTAGAAGTCAATTGTTTGTATAAACCGGTTTGGACTTGTTTGCGGACCAACTTGATGAATTTGTCAGCTTTAGCAGCAGGGATTGGGATCTTCTTCTTTTGCCAGGGATCATGTTCAACTACAGGGATGATGTAAGGGAGACCATAGGATTCTTTCAAGAGACCTCTCTCTTCTTCACAGAAAGCAATGGATTTTTTCCTAAGAGCTAGGAAATTTTTGATCTAATTTAACTCATCAGGGAGAAGCCATCCATCTGGACCAAAGTTGACCACTTTCAGACGTTCTTCAGTGACCCAACCAGAGGGAATGAATGGACCAGTGAGGGATCGGGATAGACCACATTAAGGATTGCGGGATAGAGGAGAACGCATAAGGGGAGGATTGAGGTTGAGAGGCATTGGTTGGTTGACTGGCTGGACCTTCTTTGCGACTGGTTTGTACTTGGTGGAAAAGGAGAGGAATCCTTGCTTCCTCCAAGCATTGACCAGTGAGACCTGACTACGAAAACTGAGACCATATTCCAACATCTTCAAAGTTCAATGTTCTGCTGCATCCTTGAAAGGTGCCTTCTTCATAAAAGAGGATCCAAAAGATAACACATTGCTCACATGTGTGGCACAGGGTAGAGTTTCGAAAATGACAGTAGTAGAAGCCCCTGGTGGTGCACAATTGGGAGGACTTACTTCTACCCCAAATTGCCTCCACCTAAGACCATACTCCTTCATACCAAAGCCACCAAGAAAAGAATCAAGATTGAGATCTATTTTAGACTCATTGGGGAGATTCAAAACCGGAATAGAGGATGATTGATAAGGCTGAAAAGAAAACAGAAAAGAAGATACAACAGATCCAGACAGAGAAGAAATATTTTTGGATTTTTTGGATTTTTCATGTGTTTGAATTTTGATCTTATTTAGATGAGAATAAAATGATGAGGAAAAAGAAATATATGCCTCTGAGATGGGAGTTGGTCCATGAGTTGCAGTCTGAGTCTGAGAAGAACTACAACTATCAGTAGGGCCAACTATTCTGCTAAAAAATGAGGATGAGAGGAATGAGAGTTTTCTTTCTGCTTTCCTTTCAGGACAGATTTGGGAGGATGACCAGGGAAGTCTCTTTCCCAACAACCAGAATCCAGAGAACAAAGAGGAACTTCAATTTTTCTGCCATCAGCATCAGGGAGGAGAATTCTCTCCCCAACTTGATTAGAAAAAATCAGGGTAGCACCAAAATCCATTAAGAAAGGCCTTCCCAAGATCATGGAACCATCCAGAAGAGTGATCCAGAAGTGACAGGTGCCAACAATATTTTGACAAATTTGAACAGGGATATCCTCAGAAATACCAACCAGCTCACAGGACTTGTTCCCTATTCCATACACAGCAGAATTGAAACTGACCCTTGGGCTAAGTTTAAGCTTGCAGGCCATGGAGTCCAAAATCAACTTGAGCTGAGAACCCAAATTCACCAGGAGAGAAAATGTTTTAGTTGAATCACCAAGAAAACACGGGAGAAATCCAAGAGGACAGGAATACAGGTTGGTATCTGAAGAGGGATCTGTTCCACCAGAATCCTCTATCAGGGTACCAGAGGAGACCTTTAATTCATCCAGACCAATTTCTACACGTTGACAAGAAACCCATTTCTTCATCCCTTCAGCCACAGATGGAAAGATCAACAGGAGTTCAGCCACAGATAGATCAGGGATTTTAAGATCAGAAATTTTCTTTAATACCCCTTTCACAGCATTGGGTTAGTCCTTGGAGATGCCCCTTTCAAATCAAACTTTGGGCTGGGTGGAGGGAGGAAGATCAGGTGCAATAGGTGCTGGAAGAGGATCTGAGGGTTGGACAGGTTGAAGAGGGGGAAGATCAGAGTTTTCCTGGAACCTTTCCATAAGTGGTTCCCTTTCTACTTCCATATCTCTACATCAGAGGAAGGAGGCTCAGGTGAAGATCAAACTTGAACGGGTTTTTGCAGGATTGAGGATGGAACAGGAGGAGACTTATGAGGTTTTGGTTCCTCATGGCGTTTCCTAGCTGCATCAGATTGATAGGTGCCGGGGAAGCTGGAAGAAGTGATAGCAGGAGGATACCAAGGTTTCAGAGTTCCACAGGATGATCAAAAATCCACAGAGACCAAGGATGCCTTCTTGGGAGTTGGTGGTTGGTATGAGGCCACCACATGATGGATCGGACAAGATGAATTGAAAGGGATCAAAGCACCATTAGGAAGAAAGAAATTATTTCCCTTCTGCTCTACTAACTTCTCCTCCTTTTCCTTCTGGAGTTCAGGACATCTACCGGTACCATGGCCTTCCCTATGGCAATGATAACAGACTATAGTAGATTTAGGAACAGAATTAGCAGGTGCAGGAGTGGCTAAGGAGGATATTTTCTGATCTATTTTATTCTAAATTGCCTGAAGTAATTTAGTGATCTCATCTATAGTAGTAGTGGCTCCCAGTGGGTCTGAGGATTAGGTTTAGTTCTGCAATTGGCTTCCATCTTATTCATGATTTTGTTAGATGCTTGAAAAGAGGGGGCAAAGACTGGTTCAGTGATTTTAGGTTTTTCAAAGGTGAGAGCTGTTTGACCTTTCATCACTTTATCCACAGTATTCCTAAGAACCATGAAAGCAGGGAGCTTGAACCAATTGTCTCTTGTTGTGATCATGGATGCAGATTTCAACAATTCATCCTTAATTCTTTCCTGCACTCCTGGAGAGAAAGACTGAAAAAATTGCACTCAAATTTTGTCCAAAGTATCAATGTGATTGTTCCAGATAAGATAGGGCTGGATAGGGTCCTAAGATTTTCTGAAAGCTTGATAGTCAGAGGCTGAGGAGATACCACCATTTGAGATCCATTGAGAAACCAGGGTATCCAATTCTTGCAAAATAAATCTGGCTACATCTATTTTTCCCCAATAGGCCAACATGTACTCCATCAGGAGCCTCCAGTTATGATTTTCAAATCCCTCAAACGATTTGATAACCTCCATAACTTTGTCAGAAGAGATAAAAAATTGTAACTGATAAGCCATATCATATTCAGTGGCACCATCCACTTCAGCAGCCATGTTGTAGGAGTCCAGGAATTGTTTGACGTTGGTCCCATTGAAGCCTAAATTTTTGTTCTGAGGTTTGATTTTGACCATCTTGGCCCAAACAGATGAGGAGTATCCAGCGGATTCCATGTTGAAGGGTTCCTAAGAGATCCAAACGAGCAGAGTTCCAAGGTGGATCACAAGTGTGGCTAGAGTAGAGTTTCACAAAAAAAACAAGGATATTGCCTAGATGGTGCACACTTGGGAGGAATTACTTCTGGACCAAGTTGCCTCCACGGATCAGATCTGAAAAAAAGAACAAACAGAAAAAGAAAGAAAAGAAAAAAAAATTGGATTGGATTTCAAAGTTGATTCTTGAAGTTGGGACTGAAAATCCCAAGGTTGCTGGTTTGATCCTGGCCCGGGGGACGAAATGTAAGACTCCAAAAGATGCTAGGCCGTGGCAGTTCTGTGGAGGGGAAAGGTGCTGTTTAGGCTGCCCTCCTGAGTGTTACAAAAAATATTTAGATGTAACCAAGATCAAGGTCCAGAACCTGGTAAATGAGGAATGAAGGAGTAGAGGATAAAGATGATAATAGTTTGGTAGCAATGGAACAGCACTATCTGAGACAAGATTATGCAGGGAAAAACTTGAAAAAAAAAGGAAAAGTCTCCTTAGAGTTCAAAGAACAAAAGCCCCTGTATGTAAACAACGCCCAAAAGCTAATAACTCTGGTTGTCAGCAGAGGATTGGGGATGATCAACTCAAGCCCAACCAACCTCAAGGTTCTCAATGAACCTGCCCAACTCTCCGCAATCAAGCCCTTGAAGGGTACCAGATAACTGAGGGTGGCCGTACAAGACAAAGCACGATGTTAAGAAGCTCTAAAAGCAAACAGTAACTGATTTGAAGCAAGGATAACCTCAACAATTCTCAAGGGACTCAAGAATAGGCTGGCAGAATGCAACTCCAAAGAAGATAAGGGGAGGTATAACACTCCAGGTCTTAAGCTTAATAAGACCTCTTCAATCAATTGTGATTGGCTCCAGAAAGATTATCAGGGATCAGGACCAGTATGGTCAGAAAAAGGGATCAAGTAGTGGTATAACACAATCAAAAATTCCAACAGACAGAATTTTTCTTCAACCAGCAAGGCTATTGGTTGTTGATAAGGATCAAGGATCAAGGATCAAGGGTTTGAGTATGGAGGCTCAAGGATCAAGGGTGTGCTGATTTCATGAGCTGATCATTCAATGCTGGATCCAAAAGGCAGGGGAGAGCCCCTTGTTATATGGGCAGGAGGCCCTGTTAGACTATGTACAACGGATTCTACCAATAGAGCGGAAAAAGAAAAAATCAGGTGACCGGAAAAATTTGATCACACAAGCTGGTGGAAATCCTTCTCATCCCTTCACCATCTCTTGTGTCCGTCCGTGGATGGGCGCGCGCGACAACACCGGAATCACCCACCCCTCGTCCAAAGGCCAATGTGGTGGGAAAGGAAAATGAAATGGACCGCCGCGGATGTCCACGGGCGGTAGTCAACACTTCTCCACCCCCACCCAGAGATGGAAAGGGGGTGGGAGAGTCCCAGGAAGGACGACAGATGAAGTTCATGAGAGCGCGGATGGGCGGATAGGAGATTGGCTCACGGCGATTGAGTAAATCCTGACGGGCTTGGGATTTTGCAACTGATAGATTGAGTGAGGTGGGAGATTGACGGATAAGCGCTTTGGACAAGTGCTTGGAGGTGCGGTCGGGATGGGTTTCGTAAGTCATGGAGGAGCGCCGCACAATGGTAGCAATGAGGATGAGCAACGCGCAACGGCCAAAAATAAGGATGAGCAACACGGGACGCGCAAGGATAAGGATTTGGGACAATGATTAATGAGCAACGCGCAATGATGACGGTGAGCAGCGCGCAAAAATGACAATTTGGATGAGGGACGCGCAATGCGCGAGGATGAGGATGAGCGGCGTGCAAAGGGCAAAGAAAATTTTTGAATTCTTTTCCCATGGTGTCCCAAATGGTTCACCACACCAACCGCAACAGCGCAGTTGGTCAGGGCAGGGGGAACCTGACCACCCCCTTGCCCAAGGAGGTGGCGGCGCCAGCCGCAAGCTGAGCGACCGGCAGGTGGGGGGGAGTTCATCACCCCTCCACCATCAAGCGGTTGAAGGGACCAATTAGGGGCGCTCTCCCCCCCCTTTACCAAGGGGGAGGAGCAATGGGCCTGGGAGGACCTGATCCCCTCCCAGGCCAACTTACTTGACAACTCCCTGGGGTTATTAACCCCCAGGGCCCCTGGTGAGGGGGTTTGACCGCCCCCACCAGGGATTTGAGAGAAAGAGGGGGGGGACAGCATGTCCGCTGGTCACACCCCCCCCCATGTGAGTCTGAGACTGGACCCAGGTGTGCCCTGGGTCCCACCTGACCCATTTTAGGCGCCAGGGGCTGGCTGCATGAGGCAACCAGCCCGTAAAAAAGGCAATAAAGGTCATCATGGCTGGTTGTAAAGGAGAACCAGCCAAGGGGATTGAACAGTTAAGGGGCCGGTTCAGCCCCATTGAGGTGGAAACACCAGAAATAACCAGAATAGGCTGGTTGTAAGGGTACAGGGACTGATGCCATGTGGGCTGATGTAGTCCAAACCAAGTAACAAGGCCAGTAGAGCCTGTAGAGCTCTTTTGGGGCGGAAAATTTGCCTTTTGGCTTGTTGTATCATGGGCTCACAAGAGGCCAATCTTTTGTACTTAAGGAGCCCTTCTCCCTGCTGTTTTCCATCCATTCATTCATCATTCCAATCAAATTCATCCAAGATATTGCCCCATTGTGAGAGCCCCATCAGACAATATTGGCACCCAGTGTCCAGCATTTCTTTTGCTTTAAATACTGCTCATTTGCCTAAGCTAATTTCTGGCCATAATTCCAACAGCCACCACCAAATAAAAATAAAAATAAAATAAAAATAAGAAAACTATGGAAATATTAACATAAAAAAAATGGAAGATATAAGTTAACTAGTAAGAAATCCAGAAATATTATTGAAGAAATGGATTTCTGGTGCCAATTTGGGTAGGGTCACCCACTGGCACCACACCCAAAATCCTACTTCTTCAGGTACAACCATGAAACACCTGGGCATTACACCCATATCATCCGCGGGTATGGTTTTCTGAACTAAAATTTGGTCAGAAACCCCCAATTCTATATATTTTAGGAGTTATGAAAAAAATGCTTTTTTCCATAACCCTGCACACAGCCGCAGACCCTCTGAAACTACCAGCAGGATCCACAACACATCCTGGCCCCACAAGCAGTCAAGCAACTACCTTGCATGGGCCTGAGGTAGTTGCTAGAAGGCCACTACCACACAAGGTAGTTGCTACCAACTAAAAATTTGCGGGTAGTCAAGCAACTACCACACAAGGTAGTTTCTACCAACCAGCCCCCAAATAGTCAAGCAACTACTGCGCCTGGCAGTTTCTCCCGGCTGCAAGCCTTGCGGGACCTTGCACAGGCCCCTAGCAACTGACCACGCTATTGGGCAAGGCAACCAGCCGGCTCACTGGCCAGCCCTGCCTCTCCCCAAACAGAAACAGGGCTGTAGGGTACTACCTAAACACCCTAAAGCCTTTTCCCACACCACATGGGGCCCAAAGAGCACCACCATGTGGTGGAGAACAACATTATACTACAAAGAAAATAATAAAATCCAGAAAAATGGGCCCTGCACCTTTTGAGAACTGTACCAGAAGTTGTCAGGGCCCCTCTAATAAGAGCTGTATGGGGAATGTAGACCCCAAAAGGGACCAAAGCAGCTACTTTAGAACCCTTAAAATGGGCATAGGTATCAAGCACATACTCAGTTTGGTGCTAAGCTCCTCTCAATGTACTAATCACCCCATTAATCACCTGTATCCCCTTGACAATAAAAGAACTGTACCCAACTTAACTAAAAGGGGATAATAATTCACTTGAGGAGCTGTAAATAGACCAATGTAGAAAAAATGGTCTCAGAATCAAAATCATCACCCAGGACAAGGTTGAAAGAGCATTTGACTAAGCCCCTGGCCTCAGGAATCCATGGCTTATATTTCAAAATATTAATTGAATATGACATCTTTGGTTGATACAGTGAGGTCATCAAGGGTACAGAAACATGTATCAAGCCCCAAGTATGATGACATAGGGCTTTCATGTACTTCTGTAATGACTAGAGCTGGTCTACATAAATACACTGATGGCTCCTTGGCCTCAGGACTATCCCAGGCCACCTTCCTCTGGCTGGTAAAATACCTGTACCATGAGGGGACCCAAACAATATAAATAAAGTTCCCTCCCCCAGCCATTTCTAGCTCATTCATCCCGTAATATATTCATTATTTCTTCAGATATTTTTGTCTCCAAGCCATCAAAACCTTATAAGAAATAATTGTGTGATCCTGGACCATGTTCCGATAAAATTATAGGTCAAAAACTCCTGAATCCCTATTTTTTGGCCAAAATCATCAACCAACCATTCAGCCTGCCCCAGTACCAACTCACAGAACCCTGAATCCTTTCATATTAGCTTATTCATCAAGAATGATTCCAGATCTAGAAATAGTAAGTGATAGTAATGAATTATACTCCTTTTTTAAGTTTTGCATAACCCATCTCCCAAGGAAATTATACACACCCTTCTTGAAAGCAGTCCTTGTAAACCCCACAGGCACCACAATTGCTCCTATATTTTCCTTAAAAGAAATATACCTGTTTTCCGGAGGGCTCAAAAACCCCAATAAGGTCTTTTCCCCTCCATTTAAATTTATTTTATAAATATATGAATAAATTTACCCCTTTTAGCCAAATCACATACCTGGAATTTTATCCTATTCTTAATCCAAGCTTTCTATTACCTCTAGTAGCTAGAAGGAGTGAGGTCCTTGGCATCTAGTAGGCTGAAAGAAAGGGCTTAGATAAAAAGAGTTTATCAACAAAAAATTGTGGATGCTCTCAGTACTCTGCTATTTATCTTCAAATCCTTTGCATTTCTGAAATCATCAACCATGGAATTCAAACCAGGTAAATAAATTCATCCAGTCTATCTCTGGTTATCTTAAAAAAAGTTAGTAACTTAATTTTCCTTGTGCATCAAGAATTAATTCTTCACACCAATCAGAAATTGCAAGTATTTTATCCTATACCTTGTATCTTGAACTGTGCCTCACATTTGTTCACCTAATTTTCATTTATTTTTTTTTAATTAGTTTCATTTAAATTTATTTTCATTTTAACTTCATATTTAATATTCAAATCTTAATTAGCCTGTTACTTGATGATATCATTCATTTTCATACCAAACATCTCATACAATTTTTATGATCTTCATTAAAATTAAACTACAGAAGACACATTTGTTATCCATCCAAAGACTACGCTGATTTCAAAAATTCTCTTTCATTCAAAAAGCAGATGGCACAGGCACTACCACTCATAGAACTCAAGGATTATTGGATTGTATTGCTATGAAGAAGATGATAGGTGGGTTACTACAGATGATAAATGGAAGGATAGGAAGAGCACTCCAGGAGAAGGTTTTTGATGGAGGAGTTTTGAATCCTATAATATTAACACCAGGAAGGGGTAAGGTGATATGAGTTTAGCAGGCTGGGTGAAATTTGTCTTGTTCACAGATGAAAACTACTGGCAGAGGTACTAACAAATAAAAAGTATTATACTGATTCCTTTGGGGGAATTAGTCCAGGAGGGAAGGAGAGGCCAGTATATGTGAGAACTGAGAAGGAGGCCTTGAGTGATGAGTGGCTGGTTCTGGATTTTGAGGTTCCCATTGTATTGAATGTTGAATTTTTGGGCTGGAGGCTGTATTTGACTGATTGGATGATTGTTCTGTCCAGGAAAGTCTGACATGCACTGATCTGGAGGTCCTGGGAGGATGGGATTACCAGAAATTGGAGAGTATGTACTTTGTATATACTTATTATGTGATATTTACTAAACCATATACCAATTGAGTTGAGGAGAGATAAAGGATGCACCAAGCCATAGAGAGAGAGAATGAGAGACCGGGAGGTTTTACTGGATCAAATTACAAAGTGCCAAGGTGTAAATAGAAATAGAGATTGTCCCATACAGGGAGAGGTTGAACCTGGTAGAAGAAGGCGGAGACTGCAAGATATGCAGGGGTACTATCCAGTGGCAGGTAAAGGAGTAGGTGAAGCTGGGTTTGAGCTTAGATTTAGGCTTCTGAAAGTTTGAATTGTTTTAGTTGAAGAAGGTTCAAAACTGTTATGAAATCTGCAGATATATTTAAAATAAAAAAGCCTTTTCCTGTACATTGTTTTCTAACTGAGCTAATTCCATAAATTATTCCATCTTTTGGGTAAACATTTTTACATCTAGCTTGTTCAAGTTATCACCATCAAAAAGTCTCTCAAAACTTGAAAAATATTTGAAGCATTGACTTTGAACTCCAAAGATAGACCTTCTAGATTCAAGCTTTATTTTAGTATTTGCCACTTAATTTTGTTCCACCTTCACCTAATCCTTTGCCACTCTTAATTATGTGGGGTTTTAGTGTGACAATAAGATCTAATTATTGGGGAAATGACCTAGAGAAATTATGAATAGTAATCTAAATAATTTAAAATTTTGCATTTAATATATTCATAAATAAATTAAAATTTGAGTATTATGAATTGAAATAAATGGTTAATATAATATATTTTCTGTCCCTAGCCATTTAAAAAATCAAAGTAGGGCTGTTATGAACAGAATAAGACCCCAATATCTATCCCAAAATATAGAGGCTGGATGACTGTTATTCATAAAATTGGAGAAAAAAATCACAATTAAGACAGCCTTGAGAAGATGGGACCTTCCTCATGAATCTAGAAATTCTAAATCACCCAGAAGAAAATATGTTATATATTCTCAATCCTATGAATAAATTTCTGTGATTTAAATATTTTTTTATTTGAATCAGTAAGATAAAGCTATGAACCTGAAAACCTTAAGTTACTTTAAATATTGATAACTGATAAAGAGTCATGTGAGTTGGTCCAACTTCTCAATTAAAATATTCTGAAGCACTGAATAGAATTCAAGATATACAGCTTTTATTTTTTGAAAAATTTTGTCCCAGGATATAATCATGCCAAAAATATTTCTAAACACATGTAAAAGACTTCAATTTGGCAAAAGAAATCCTAAAATCAAACCAACAGGTGTCATTGGTGTCATTATAGCAATTATTTAGCTATTATGACACCAACTGGCCTTCTTTCCCATGCCAGGAATTCCTTCATCCTTTTTTATTTTGAAACAAGTGCCTGTAGTTGGATAACACACCATTTAATGGCTTTTTGTGTACCCAAAGGCCTTTCAGCTCTCTGATACCAGGAACCTTGCAGTCTTTTAGCTAAAGAGAGTGATAAAAATACTGTAATAATAATAATTATTATTATTCCAAAAATAAACACTTATAGGATCAGTGCCTTAGAAAGGGGTTATTCAACTAAGGGCCATGCATAACAGCACAATTTCCTAGAAAGGAAGGGAAACACTCACTCTGAGGACTTTATCACGAAAATCCTGCAATAATAGGAAGGGTTTCAGAGCAGATGGGGTGGATTGCCTGACTAAACTTCAAGGGTTGATTGGTCTTTAAGAAATAAATAATAATACTACAGACTTGGTAATAAATCACTTGCTTAGACTCTTCATAATCACTTCACTAACAATGAAACGGTGTCTGATTGATAATAATAATTCCTGGTAAACTGATGATGGAATAATGGATCCAAAGAGGTCTGTATAATTACCTTTTTTGGGTAATTTTGAGCTGCTCAGGGCGCGTAGAGAGAGTTCTGCTCATGGACTGAGGCTGGCAAGCCATTCAGAGCAAGATTAGCACGTCCACTTGGTTCTGTTAATCAGCTGACCTTAGATCTGCTGGATTTCTGTACTATTTTAGCCACAGGATCTGTTAATCTATTATGGTGTAAATTTGATCATTCTGCACTAATCCTTCATTTTTACTATTATTATTGCTTTAAAGTGAAAAGATGTGGATGTTTACTGATTTTCAATTATCTGCTGATTAGGTAGATAATTTTCAATAATTTTTATGAACACTCCTTGTAGTGTTTTGTGGTCTTCAAAGATCAGAGTCAATGGTTTACGTGGTAATCCTTGATCTTTAATTTATTATTAAAAAATGTACTAAACTTAATTTTTATGAATTTTAATTAAGTTTTCATCTTTTTAGATTATTACTAATGCATATGTCAACTTGTTACATATGCCAGGCAACCCTAATTAGGTTGTAGCTCTTTTGAGCGGTACCTGGTTGTCAGATTAGTCATGACAGATCCAGATGCAGTGATCAGTCAGTACAGATGTGCGTGGGGTAGGATCCGCTGCGTGCGTGGCAAAATTTAGCTGCGCGCGGGTCTCTAGTACTTGGGAAACTGCTACTACAAGTACGTAAGGGTATTTAATGATGCAGGGCTGCGTGTAGGAATTGTGACATAACACATTTCCATGTGTAACTCCTAAAATATACATAACATCTCAATTCTGAGTGAATTTTAGGTGTAAACCCTATACGTGACAACACGTGTGAAATTTTAGAATGGCAAAAAGGTGCCATACTGGTGTTGTAATTTTTAGTACTTTTCTTTGTAATTATTTTAAAAATGTAACGACTTGGATTTCAAGGGTGGGGTCAGTGAGTGACCCTACCTAATTTTGGTTGAGGAGTCCATTTCTGTAATAATATTTATGGATTTCTCACTCCTTCTTTTGTTAATTTAGATATTCTTATTTTTATAGTTTTGTGTTGCTATGACAGGTTGCTGTGAACATAGTAGCAAGCTGACAAGGCCTGTAAACATTAACTGAGGCCCTGGGGGCTAAATTAAGGCCTGCAGACACCCTGTGGGGTATTTTTGGGGTAGATTTTTTTGGAGAATCCAGGTATGGATTCCAATTGAGTAAATTTAATATTTAAAAATTCTATAAATACCAAATCTTTTACAGTAATTCAAATATGAGATATGATTTGAAAAAGAAAACTTCACCCAATGTAAGAAAAATGATAAAAATGATAATAATTCATCTTGTTTACCAAAATTGAATATTTCTAGTGGAATTTAAATATATTTGTAACAAAAATAAAAAACACAGAAATTTTAAATATAACTATTTAATTCTGGGAATTCAAATATCTTGAAATATTAAAACAAAAAATGATCCAGTACATCAATAAATATGAAAAATTTGTAAAAAATGCTTCTCTGAACAAATTTGAAAATTTTTGATGGAATTTAAATACCTTTGTACCAATCATATAAAATAACAGAAAGATGCCACATATATCTATTTTAAAATTACAATTTAAATATGTTGAAATATTCCAAGATAGGTTTCATCAAGTAAAAAAGAAGAACATCAACTTCATAAAATTGATTTATTTGAATAAGAATTGAAATTTCCAGTGAGATTTGCTGAGCTGATGGATACCAGAGTGAAGCCAAGAGTAGAAGGATGTTTCATTTCATGAGTGATTAGAAAAAGATGACCAGAAAGAAAGAAAAAAAAGAAAAAAAATCTTACCTGAGGGATAACAGAGTGAAGCGGAGAGTAGAAGGATGAGGAGAAGAGATCCTTCTAATTGACTTAAGCTATTTCCTCAGGTAGACACCAAAGAGTTAAGATGTCACACATGACGTGGCATGATGATATCATTAAATTGGATATTGAATATAGAAGATGAAGATTCACAAGTCTACAGATTGAGAGGAGCTTTATTTGAGACATGTTAAGAGTTTGACATGAGGAGAAATGAAATAGTAGAAAGAGAAATAAAGAAGTAAATGAGAAAAAAAATAGAAAAATAAAATTGAATACATGAAATGGAGAAAATAGAAAGAAATAGTAAAGATATGGCAATAGTGATATAATCCAACACCCCCCCTTGCTAACCACAGCCAACAAGACCAAAAAAAAGTTGATGTGTGTTAAGAAGAAAGTGGGATAGAGGCTTGGTTAGAATATCCACAAGCATACCCTTAGTTCCCACACATTAGACCGTGAAGAAATTACAAGAAACACATTCACAGATGAAGTGATGGCGCACATCAATGTGTTTTTTTCAAGAGTAATGTTCACTGTTTTTTACAAGGGCTTCAGAGCCTTCATTTTCAACAAGAAGGGATACAGGAAAGTCATTGCGCAAAAGGAGTTTGCAGAGAATGTTACACATCCAAAGATCTTCCTTGCAGGAGTTTGAAAGCACCTTGTACTTGCCCTTGGAGCTGGAAAGGGAGAAATTTGGCTGCTTCTTTGATCTCCAGGAGATAGCACCAGATCCAAGACAAAAAGTATAGCCGGATATGGACCATTGGTCATTGCAATCCTTGGCCCAATTGGAATCTGAATAGCCCACCAGTGTGAGATCATTGCTACCAAGATCAAGATCATAGAGTTTGGTAGTGTTCAGGTAGCCAAGAATAAAAATTGCAGAATTCCAGTGATCCATGGAGGGGTCCTGCAGGAACTGAGAAATTTTGTTCACTGAAAAGGAGACTTTGGGGTGGGTGCATCAAGAGTTCCAGATGGGAGATCCAATTAGCTGGTTGTACTTGGGAGGAGGTTTAAGGGAATCAGAGGATTGTTTGCCAAGGGACTTAAAAAGAGTGTTGGTTGGAGTGGAAACACTAGTGGAGATGGAATGAAGAAATGAAGAAGCTATGGAGGATATTTAATAATCTTGAAAGATGGATAAATTACAAGAAAATAATTTGGGGCTGATGGAAACGGAGAGATAAAGAGAAAGATCTTTGTCTGCACCAATGGAGAAATTTTTACCAATGTCAGAAATAAAAAATGTGACAAAGTTTTGGGTACCAAAAATGGCAAGGTCATCCACATGTTCTGTGATGGCGCCAACAAGGGTATTGTTGGAGAATTCAAAATATAGGGAGGGATTTTAGGAGGAGCAGGAAAGACCAAGAGAGAAGAGTACAGAGTTGAGTTCAATATTCCACTTTCAAGGAGATTGCTTGAGCCCATAGATAGCCCTGGAGACTTTACAGACCCAGTCTGTTTGACTAGGGTCCTCATAACCCAGTTGTTGGGACATGTAGACGGGTTTGTCTAAATGGCCAGTGAGGAAGGCCGTTTTGAAATCAACCTGACTCCTGAACCAGCCCTTGTTGCCTAATAGGCTGAGAAGCAGAAGGAGGGTTTCCATAAAAATAGTTGGAGCAAACACTTTGGAGAAGTCCAAGAGGTGAGCCTGAGAGAATCCCATTGCAACTACCCAAGCTTTGATTTTGATGACCAATCCATCAGCGCAACATTTGAATTTGAAAATCCATTTGCATTTTATGATTTTTTGACCTTTAGGGGGGGTAAAAGAACCCACATCTTCATGCAAAAGAGGGAGGAAATCTCTTTTTGCGCTGAAGCAATCCACCAATGACAATGAGGATATCTCATTAGATTTTTCCACATCTTCAGAGCAAGGAGATTGTCTTCAACAGTTGCAGAGTGAGAATAGTTTCTAAAACGCAACAGAGGCTGAGTAGTTCTGTTGGAAAAACAAGAAGGAGGAGGAGGAGAGGGGGATGCAGGGGGGGAATTGGAGATTTGAGGAAAGGTGGAAGGGGATAGGGCAGGGGGGGCAATGGATCCATTGGGAGAGCAAGGACTGATGGCTCAATGACAAGGGGGTGTTTGAAAAGTATCAGCAGGGATGTCTGGAACATTGGGGGACACAGTTGGCCTGGAGGAAGAGGGTACAGCAATAGCGCTGGGGTTAGTGGACAGGAGGACAGTGGGGGTAGAAAGATCAGAGAAAGGTGGTGGTGAGATGGAAGGGATGGCAGGGGAGTGAGAAATATAATTTTAAGCAGGAGGTTGGGACAGGGAGGGGAAAATAACAGGGGAAGAAGGTAGAGAAGGATGAGAGACAGGAGTGGGGGGGGAAGAAATACAGGGCCACAGCAAGTCTGAAAAAGTAAGGAGATGATTGATACTTGTGTCTTGGGGATAGAATCCATGTGGGAAGATAGTGTTATTGAATATTCAGTATGTTTATTTTAATTTTTTTTTTTGACAAGATCCAAGGGGCAGTACCCATTTCCTTGATGAAGGTAAGATAATAGAATGGAATGATGGCCCTTGGGTGAATTTTTTTTCCTTTTTTGTTCCGTTATCTTGTACTGGGTGAGACATCCAAAAGGATGAAGGTAAGTTTATGGAGTATTTTCTTACTTCAGGATTGAATTGGGAGAAATGAAACCTTGAGGAGTTTTATACTGAAAGAAATTGAAGGCAGAAATGGAATGCCAAAGTGCCTTGGCCCAGTATGATTTGGGGAGATGGGATGATAAAAGAGCAGAGCAAATGAGGTTGAGAATTTTTTTTTTTGATATTTCTGCAACACCATTTGGTTGTGGAGAATGAGGTGGTCCTGGCTTGTGAACTATGCCTTTGAGAGAGAGAAAATTTTTCATTCTTTCATTGAAATTTTTGCCTCTGTTATCAGTTTTTAGGGAGGTGATTGGATAGTGAAATTGATTTTCAAAAAAGGAAAGGAAGAGTTTGGTACACTCAAAGACATCACATTTATGTTTTACTGGATAGGCAAAAGGAGCTTTGGAACAGTTTTTGATAAAGGTAACAAAATATTTTTATCCTTCCCTTGAAGTTTTTTCAAAGCTGCATAGATCTGAGTGTATGATTTGACCTGGTGTATTGGAGCAATAACTAAGGCATGAATGAAAGGGGGTTTATGAAATTTTGTACTGAATTAATGTGGTTCACTGTTGAACTTCTGATTAATTATTGAAAGCAGGAGTGATTCAGTATGATTTCAGAATTTTTTGAAGGGACTTCAGATTTAAGTGTGAGAAACTACAGTGATAGCCAAAAAAGACTATTGTCAGAAATGTTTGTGATGTTTGAGAAAGCTGATTCTTCCTGGCTCACTTTATTTCTGGGAAGATAGTAAACATATGATTTTATATACCCAGTGAAAATAGGTTTGGTATCAATTTTGGCATTCAAGTCTTTAAAGATTTTACCTTGTTTGGAAGAGAAGACAACTTTACATCCTGTGTCACACAGGCTAGAGATGGAGAGGAGAGTTTTGTGAAGATTTGGAACAGAAAGAGCCTTGACGTTTCCCAAAGGAAAGTTAATTTGGCCTTCCTTGCTTGATGAGATTGATGATCCATTGACTAGATGCACAGAGGTAATTTTTGGTTTCTTGCATTCTAGTTGCCATTCAAATGGTTTCATGGAAAAGTTACACCCTGAATCCAGGTAAAAATATTTATTATTGGAGATTTTTGGTTTTTTGAGATTGCATGATGCAAAACCAGCATGGATAATGAATTCTGAATCAGAAAAATCATTTTTTTGATTTTGTTTGTTATCACAGCATTGGCTCTGTTTTGATTTGGTGTCAGCTTGCTACTATGTACAGAGCAACCTGTCATAGCAACACAAAACTATAAAAATAAGAATATCTAAATTAACCAAAGAAGTAGTGAGAAATCCAGAAATATTATGAAAGAAATGGACTCCTCACCCAAAATTAGGTAGGGTCACTCCAAGACCCCACCCTTGAAATCCAAGTCCTTACATTTTTAAAATAATTACAAAGAAAAGTACTAAAAATGACAACACCAGTATGGCACCTTTTTTGCCATTTTAACATTTCACACGTGTTTTCACGTATAGGGTTTAAGCCTAAAATTCACTCAGAATTGAGGTGTTGTTTATATTTTAGGAGTTACACACGGAAATGTGTTATGTCACAATTCCCGCGTGGAGCCCTGCATCATTACATACCCCTACATACTCATAGTAGCAGTCTCCCGCATACTAGAGACCCCCGTGCAGCCAATTCTTCCATGCACGCAGCGGATCCCACCACGCGCGCATCTGAAATGACTGATCCCCGCGTCTGGATCCGTTGTGACTAATCTGACAACCAGGTACCGCTCAAAAGAGCTACAACCTAATTAGGGTTGCCTGGCATATGTAACAAGTTGACATATGCATTAGTAATAATCTAAAAAGATCAAAACTTAATTAAAATTAATAAAAATTAAGTTTAGTACATTTTTTGATAATAAATTAAAGATCAAGCATTACCACGTAAACCATTGACTCTGATCTTTGAAGACCACAAAACACTACAAGGAGTGTTCATAAAAATTCTTAACAATTATCTACGTGATCAGCAGACAATATAAAATTGGTAACCTTCCACATCCTTTCACTTTAAGGCAATAATAGTAGTACAAATGAAGGATGAGTGCAGAATGATCAAATTTAAGCCATAATAGATTAACAGATCCTGTGGCTAAAATAGTACAGAAATCCAGCAGATCTAAGGTCAGCTGATTAACAGCACCAAGTTGAAGTGCTCATCTTGCTCTGACTGACTTTTCAGCCTCAGAAAATGAGCAGAAAGCTCTCTACGCGCCCTGAGAAGCTCAAAATAACCCCAAAAAGGTATTTATACAGACCTCTTTGGATCCATTATTCCATCATCAGTTTACCAGGAATTATTATTTTCAATAAGACCCCGTGTCATTGTTAGTCAAGTGATTATGAAGAATCTAAGCAAGGGATTTATGACCAAGTCTGTAGTATCATTTTGATTTCTTAAAACCAATCAACCCTTGAAGTTAAGTCAGGCAATCCACCCCATCTGCTCTGAAATCCTTCCTATTATTGCAGGATTTTTGTGATAAAGTCCTCAGAGAGAGTGTTTCCCTTCCTGTCTTGGCCATTGTGCTGTTATGCCCAGCCATTAGTGGAATAAGCCCTTTCTAAGGCACCCATCTTCATTCCAACGTTCTTAAAATGTCTAAGGAGGCCCCTTGAAGAGAGGTTGCTTTGTGTGTAAAGACCCCCAGTAGTATAATACTGTGGCCCCTCTTTTATATACATATTGAAAACCTTTTATTACCAAACCAATTAAAACTTGCAACTGCTCATATTATATTATTTATTTGATCCTCTAAGTGTTTATTTTTGGAATAATTATTATTATTATTATTCCAGTATTTTTATCACACTCTGTAGCTAAAGGACTGCAAGGTTCCTGGTATCAGAGAGCTGACATTTGGGTTCCCTTGAAAATTCTCTTTATTTCTCTTATTCCTTTTGGAGTATTTGCAAGCTTCAAGAACTTCTGGACATTTCAGGAAGGAATTTCCTTCAGTTTTGCAGTTAGTGCAGTATTAGGTTCTTGATGAAGTTGATTGATCCAATTCACATCTGTTAGGTGCTTTGAGATTTGGCTGTGATTTGACTGAGTTGACTATCAGTGAGTCCTTGTTCCTGGTTTGTTGTTGAAAGTGTTCTTGCTTGAGTGCATTTATTAGTTTTGAAGAAGGGACTAATTCTTCATTCATCATACTGGGCATGCATCCAAGCCAGTTGTTGGGAAGAGAAAGGAGAATTTCTGTTGATTGGAGGTCATCCGCGGTAAGTGGATTATTGGGGGTTATAAATGACAAAACTTTTTTTGTTGGAGGTGATTATTTCTGTAACATGTGTAGTCATTTCCTTTTCATTGAGCCTTGTGAGGAGAAGTTTTTGAAGCCAATACATAAAAAACCCTCAAGAGCTGTGTTGATGAGCATCAGGGATTGAATTCCACATTCCAATTGTGCTCTTTTCATGATTTCTTATGAATGGAAAATTAGATGGATTTATTGATCTTGATATTACTGAACATACTGCTAGGTTGTATCTTGACCAAGTGTCTTGATTTGGTTTTTGGGTATCAGTATTAAGTACGTATCTGACACCAGAAGCTTGGAAATGGATTCAAAGAATCATTTCCCAGTCCAGATAGTTATATTATGATCTGGGAGAGTTGAGAGGAATAATTGAGGGTGTATTTAAGACTTGGTGAGAGTTTTGACTGTCATTCATAGCTGAATAGTATAACAACAAAAAATGTGCTGGATCCTTCTGAAGAGATTGATTTTTTGAAGATATTGATTCTCAAGATTCTTGGGTTGCATTTCAAGGTTCATAACCTGTTGAGCTGAGGGATAAAAGAGTGAAGCAGAGAGTAGAAGGATGTTTGATTTCATGAGTGATGAGAAAGATATTATAAGAAAGAAAGAAAATAAAGAAAACAAATCTTACCTCAGGGATAACAGAGTGAAGCAAAGAAGAGATCCTTCTACTTGAATTGAGCTCTTTCATCAGGCAGACACTAAAGAGTTAAGATGTCACACATGACGTGACATGATGATAGTAAATTGGATATTGAATATAGAAGATGAAAAGTTGCAAGTATGGAGATTGAAAGGAGCTTGATTTGAGACATTTGGAGAGTGTGAAATGAGGAGAAATGAAATGGTAAAAAGAGAACTAAAGAAGTAAATGAGAATAAAAATAAAAAAATCAAAGAGAATACCTGAAATGGAGAAAATAGAAACAGTCAAGATAGAGAGATAGTAATATACTCCATCAAGATTTAATAAAATTACCACAAACATAGAGTAGGGTGTATCAAAGTTAGCAAAACCACCATTTTTTTTGACCAAAACCACCATTTTTAATGGCGGGTTTCTGGAATACACATACCCCCTAACTGGTGTATTTCAAAATGGTGGGTTTCATGAAAATGGCCGATTCCAAACATAAAACCCACCATTAAACCTGCCATTTATGCATCATCATCCATCCACCATCCATGTCAGCTTACTAGATGCCAAGGACCTAGCTCCTTCTAGCTACTAGAGGCAATAGAAAATTTAGAGCAAAAATGTCAAAAAATGTCAGGGATATATTTTTGCTGAAAGGGTTACATTTATTTATATATATATATAAATAAATTCAAAAGGAGGGGCCAAGAAATCAATGGTGTTGTTGAGCCCTCCGGAACACAGGTATATGTCTGTTAAGGAAAATATAGATGCAATTTTGGTTCCTGTGGGGTTTACAAGGACTCCTTTCAAGAAGGTTGTGTGTAATTTCCTTGGAGTTTGGGTCATGCAGAACCTAAAAAAGGGATATAAGTCAGCAGGATAACTTACTAGGCCTAGATACGGAATTATTCTTGATGGATGGGCCAATATGCAGGGATTCAGGGTGCTGGAAGCTGATGCTGGGGCAGGCTGTATGGCTGGATGCTGATTTTGGCCAAAAATAAGGATTCAAGAGTTTTTTCTATAATTTTATCAGAAAGTTTTCCAGGATCACACACTTATTTCTTATAAGGGTTTGATGACTTGAGGAAAAAAAATATATGAAGCAATCATGACTATATAACTGGATGAATCACTCAGAAATGGCTGGGGGAGGAGCCTTTATTTATATCATTTTGGGTTCCCTCATGGTGCAGTCTTTTTACCAACCAAAGGAGGGTGACCCAGGCTATTACTGAGGCCAGGGATCCATCAGTGTGTTTTTGTAGACCTACCCGGGTCACTACAGAGGTACAGGAAGCTCTATGTCATCATGCTTGGGGCTTGATACACGTTTCTGTACCCTGAATGACCTCACTGTATCAGCCAAAGAAGTAGTATTCAATTAATAAAATATAGTGAACAAGGCTAATGCTGAGGCTAAGGGAACATCAGTGTGTTTGTGTGGACCTGCTCTAGCCACTACAGAAGTATGGAGAGTCTTATGGCATCATACTTGGGGCTTGGTACACGTTTCTGTATCCTTAATGATCTCACTCTATCAGCCAAAGAGGTTGTATTCAATTAATATTTTTAAATATAAGCCATGGTCTCCTGATGCCAGGGGCTTAAAAACATTCTCAGGAGACTTTGTTCTGAGGGCTGGTTTCAAGTATGAGGCTCTTCTTTCCATATTTTCTTAATTGGTGTTTTTCTTTAATTGAGTAGTGAGCCCCTGGTTGTGACTGGTTACATACAGTCTACATTGTACAGGGTACAGGGGAGGTTGTATGGGTGCCTGGTATATTTTGAGCAAGTTAGAAAAAAGCTAATCTACTTTTTATCCCCATTTCACACTCTCAGGGTTCTACAGTAACTAATATTAGTCTAATTAAATCTACTTAATTGGGTATTAAGCCAGTGGTTGTGACTAGTTATGTACAGTCTTCCTTGTATAGGGTACAGAGGAGGTTTTATAGGTTTCAGGTGTCTTGTGGGCTAGTCAGCACAAATCTAGGCCTCTGTGTATCCTCATTGTACCCTATCAGGATGCTACTGTACCTATTTTGTACTCTTTTGGGACCAAACCTTCTGTACAGGTCCCATTACAGGGGACCCTGACAACCTTTGATACAGCTCTCAAAAGGATGCAGGGCCCAATGTTTCCAAACTTTCTGTTTGTTTGGGCAGTCTCATGCTGTTTGCTACCTTGTGGTGGTGCTCTTTTGGCCCCATGTGGTGTGAAACAAGGCTGTGGGGTGTATGTGAGGTACAGTACACAGGGGTGTCACGGTTCTACCTGATGGAGCAGGAACTGGGGGGTGGTGCCAGTGGGTGACCCTACCTAATTTGGCACCAGGAATCCATTTCTGCAATAATATTTCTACTTTTCTTACTCATTGAGGTTTTTTATCTCATTTTTGTTTTTAAGTTATTATTTCCATATTTTTTGTATTCATTATTATTATTCATTCATTTTTATTATTCATTCATTTTTATTTCTGGGGTCTTTAGTCAGTTGGTTCTGATTGGTAGCCAGCTGAAATTACCCACTTCCAAGATTGGTGTAACCCAGAACGTTTTTGGGAGGGTTACCAACAGGTAAAAAGGTTTTGGGGTGGAGTCTTTTAATCTTTCCTCTTTGTGGCTCTGAAATTCCTCAGAAGGATGGGGCCATCTGGTATTTTATTTTCTAGTAGCCACTCATCTTTGTCTGCTGATTCTCCTCTGTATCTGACAAGGTACAGCCTGAAATCCTTTCCATTCACTCTTTCCTTCTTTTCTTTAAGGATTTTTCTTTATTTTGCTCTTGCTCCCTTCCTGTGGGGTTTCTAAGGGAATATTCTGGGCAGGTGGGTCTTCAACTTCTCTAGGGTTATAGGGCTTAATCAGACTAACCGGAAAAACTGGGTGTTTCTTGGATAATTCCTCACTCAGGATAACTTCAACCGCATTCTTTCCATGGAGAATTTCAATGCAGAAAGGGCCAAAAAAGGCTGGTTTCAGTTTCTTATTACCTCCTAGGTTTTTGAAGTTTACCATGGACAGTAAGACCTTTTCCCCTACTTTAAAGTCAGGTTCCTTTTGGCTTTTGTCCCACCTAGTTTTATTATACTCAACAGCTCTCTGAACGCATTCTTAGGCATGATGATTAGTTTTTTCCAACATTTTCTTGAATTCCAGGGCTGTTGGGTGGACATTGAAAAGGTTTTGTTTAACACTCTCTTTAGGCATCCTAGGTACCCATCCTCTCTCTAGAATATAAGGAACTTCTTGAGTAGTTGAGTGCATACTGCTGTTGTAGGCTATTTCTAGGGCAGGCAGGAGGCTTACCCAGTTTTGAGTGTACCAATCATGGTTTTTAAACTCTAAACCAAAAGAGAAAAACCTTCTTAACATGTCTTCCAAAGTTTGGATCATGCGCTCAGCTAGACCATCAGTTTGGAGATGATAAGCTGTTGAGAAAGCTAATTTTGTTCCTAGCATGTCATGAAGGTTCCTCCAGAATTCAGAAGTAAACTTTGGGTCTCTGTCACTGATAATTATTTTGGGGATACCAACATCAGCCATGACTCTGTTCCAGAACAGCAGAGCTACTTCCATAGCTGTGTTGCATTTGTGATTAGGTATAAATTTTGCTCTCTTGGAGAATCTTTCTACAATCACTACCACAGAGTTATAAGAGTATGGTCCCCCTGGCGGTAGACCAGTGACAAAGTCCATGTTTATTATCTCCCATCTATTGGTGGGTTCTGATATCTTTTGGAGAAGACCAAATCTCTTTCCTGTTTTTTTGTTAGCTATCTGACAGTTGTCACAGGACTTGACATAGTCAGTGGTTTTCTCTCTCCATTCAATCCACCAAGCTGTCTGCTTGATCTTTTCAATAGTTCTTTCTAATGAGAAGTGCCCTGAAGCGCAGCTATCATGGCACTTGTGCATTATAGTTTTAATGTGGGTTTCTGAGTTGAGGACTATCACGCTAGAGTGTTTATGAAGGAAGTACAACGGACCATCTAAGCTTGTAAAACTTCCTTCTTTATAGGGAATAGAGAGTTCCTTGTCTAAACTTTGTATTGAGTCATTAGAAGGGTTTTTGCTTTTCATAATCTCTAGAAACTTAAGATGCCACGGGTCATAACTCTCTCGGACAGAATAAAAGAACTACAGGTCTAGATCACAAGCATGGATGCCCAAGATTGGGAAGATTTCATTCTCATCTGTATCATATGCAGGGTTACTAGGGTCATTAGGGAGATCCCATCTACTGAGTCCAAATTCATTCTGGTGTTTGGTTCCAGGTTTGTGCATGATTTTTATCTGTCCTCTATACTTCTGGATGGCTATTTGCCATCTAAGCATGTGGCGGTTAGGGGTTTTCATGTTCATGAGTGTCCTTACTGCCGTGCAGTCTGTTATTACTTCAAAGGTACTTCCTTCCAGGTAATAGTGAAGTTTCTCTAAGGACCAGACCAACGCTATGCATTCCATTTGGCTTGCTCCATACCTTTTCTCCATATCTTTAATCTTTCTAGATATGAATAGTATAGTTTTTTCCACAGGTACATCATTCTCTACTTTGGATTGGTGAAGAGCAGCTCCAAGTCTGTCAAGACAGGAATCAATATATAAGCGGAAAGGTTTAGAGTAGTCAGGTTGAGTTGGGATGGGGGCAGTGTTCATGGCTTTCTTCCAGGTTTCCTAGCTCTGTACTCTTTCATGAGTAATTTGGAATATACAATTCTTGTTACATATCTCATACAAGTTTTTGGCTATGGTAGCAAAGTTGGGTATGAACTGCCAATAATAACTAAAGAAACAGAAAAATGAGAGTAACTCAGTCTTATTTTGAGGCATTGGCCTATTGATTATGGCAGCAACTTTGTTCTGGTCTGTTGCTAGGGACAATCCTGAGACTACGTGTCCTAATGCTTTTAGTTCAGAATAACCAAAGTTGCATTTCTTCATAGATATCTTTAGTCCAACATCTGATACAGTTTTCAGAACCTGACCTATCTTCTCTAAGTGAGTTTCCCAATCATCAGAGTAGATGATAATATCATCAATGTACACCATCATCCACCCTTTCCTGATAAAAGTTCCAAAGACTGTCTCCATCATTCTTTGAAAATGGGAAGGGGCATTATTTATCCCAAAAGGCATCCTCAG
This sequence comes from Puccinia polysora, assembly GCA_025617555.3. Taxonomy (NCBI): domain Eukaryota; kingdom Fungi; phylum Basidiomycota; class Pucciniomycetes; order Pucciniales; family Pucciniaceae; genus Puccinia; species Puccinia polysora. Next base: position 30,393,587 of record CM062628.1, read on the forward strand.
GTACTCATAGATGCCTAAGTGGCAGATAATCCTCATATACTTTTGGCTTTAAGCTTCAATGGATATCTGGTGGAATCCTTTCAGCATATCCATTTTAGTAATGTACTTGGCTTTGGAAAGATTATGGAGGGAATGATCTATCCTAGGGATAGGGTGGTAATCTGCTTTAGTGTAGTTGTTAAAAATTCTGAAATCTCCCACCATCCTGGACTTGTTGTTATGCCAGGCTATGATGATGGGAGTGGTGATTTCTACTTGCTCATTATGCCCTACTTTCCGGAGTACTCCTAAGTCCATGAGCTCAGTTATGTGTTCTTCTAATGCTACTCAGGACTTGGGGCTTGCCGGGTAAGCAGGTCTCCTCAATATTGGGGGAAAAGGAGGTTCTATGGTCAGGGTTAGTACCAAGTCATTTCCCTTGATATTACCTATGGGATGATCTTTGGTGCAAAAGGCACCCATGATTTCAAAAAATAAGTTGACTAGGTTGTCTTGCTGAGCAGAGGTAAGTTGATCATTAAGAGAGGCTTGAGAAAAATATTCACTTTTAAAAGACCCTAGAGGTTTGTTTTCCATGGAGGTTGATATGTGACAGATCTGGAATTTCCTTTTCCATTCTCCTCCAAAGGTGAAGTATTGGTCCTTGCTGTGGATCATATCTATCCCATACAAACAGAAAGTATCATTAACCAGTATTAGTTAATCACATAGGCTATTTTTCAAGACTACAAATTTGAGTTGAAGTCTTATGGATCCTTTACTGTGTGGGAAAACAATAGGCATAGTTATGACTCCTAAGGTATCCATAGCTGAATTTCAACTACTGAACTTGGCTTTGGGCACAGGAAGTAAGTGTTCTTTCCACATGGAATAGTGATTATCTGAGAAATCAGTTCTGGTACATGAGCAGAAAGCTCCACTATCAAGCAAAATTCTGACCAGTTTCTTTTCAAACAAACCAGTGGCAAAGCAATTTTTACCCAGAGTGTAGCTCCTGCCAGTGACTGGTTTTAACGTCAAAGTTTTGGTGTCAGAGATGTGCTCTAAGTTCATGGATTCATCCCACTTCTGAGGTAGTTGTGACTCTACTTTAGCATGATTAATTTCCATGCTAGAACCTATATATCCTGAGATGACATTGACAGGGCACAAGTCTGGTTCTTCCTTGTGTTGCTGGATGACTAGGTCTAGGTTGTCACCTTCTTCCTCACTATCAGAGTTGCCATTGATATTATTTATCCTCTTTCTAGGATGAGGAAAGTCAGGTTCTCTATTCCCCTTCTCTCCACAGTTCCAGCATTTGAGAGAGGTGTTGGCTTTAAAAACAGCATTCCCTTGGGGAGCAGCTAGCACTAGTTCCTTACCAACCTCTTTTGCCTCTCTGGGTTGGGTCTGAAGCTCTCTGGGTCTGTCTCTGGGCTTTTTATTGAGTTCCATCATGTCAATTATTTCTTCCATGACTCCTATAAGGGTGGGGAGGTCAGCATCAATTGGTATTCTACACCGGTGTAAGACTCCAAACGGTGCTAGGCCGTGGCAGTTCTGTGGAGGGGAAAGGTGCTGTTTAGGCTGCCCTCCTGAGTGTTACAAAAATATTTAAATGTAACCGAGATCAAGGTCCAGAACCTGGTAAATGAGGAATCAAGGAGTAGAGGATAAAGATGATAATAGTTTGGTAGCAATGGAAAAGCACTATCTGAGACAAGATTATGCAGGGAAAAACTTGAACAAAAGAAGTTAAAGTCCTCTTAGAGTTCAAAGAACAAAAGCTGTTGTATGTAAACAACGCCCACAAGCTAATAACTCTGGTTTTCAGAATAAGATTGGGGATGATCAACTCAAACCCAAGCAAACTCCAGGTTCTCAATGAACCTTCCCAACTCTCCGCAATCAAGCCCTTGAAGGGGACCAGATAACTGAGGGTGGCTGTGAAAGACAAAGCACAATGTTTAAGAAGCTCCAAAGCAAGCAGTAATTGATTTGAAGTAAGGATAACCTCAACACTTCTCAAGGGACTCAAGAAGAGTCTGGCAGAATGCAAATCCAAAGAAAATAAAGGGAGGTATAACACTCCAGGTCTTAATCTTAATAAGACCTCTTCAATCAATTGTGATTGGCTCCAGAAAGGTGATCGGGGATCAGGACCAGTATGGTCAGAGAAAGGGATCAAGGAGTGGTATAACACACTCAAAAATTCCAACAGACAGAATTTTTCTTCAACCAGCCAGGCTATTGGTTGGTGATAAGGATCAGGCCACAGAGGGGCAAAGAATTTGGGTCAAAAAAAATGGATCAGTGGGCAATCAAAGATATACCCAGGATAAGGATCAGGATTAAATTTCACAAAGATGGGGGGACACAGGCACACACCCCTATGGATGATTCTATTGACTGATGATCTGATGTGTGATGCCCAGAAAAAGAAGGGGAGAGCCCCTCCTTTTATATACCAGAGGCCTGTGGACTATTTACAAGAGATATTTACAAATGGGAGCAAAAAACGTTTTTTTTTTTTTTTTTAAGGATCAAGGTCATGAGAAAACAAAAGAAAGAAGAAAAAAAAGAAACAAACAGTTACTTGGAGAAAAAGAAACCCAAAGAGGGACACCCGCGGGCATCCTGATGGGCCCAGGCGACTGCCAAGGCCACAGATGATGGCCGGCAGGTGTCCGACGGGCATGGGCAACTGCCAAGGCCACGGATGACCGCCGGCTGATGTCCAACGGGCATTGGCAACGTAAGAGACCCGCGGACAACCGCAAGCTAGGAGGGGATCCGGTTCCAAAGCCTCCAAATGACGGGGACTACTGAGGATGATTGTGATGGTACCAATGATGGCCAAACTGATTCCAAGCCCATTGCGTCATTTGAAGTGTTCACCCAGGATGATTGGAGCCATGACACAGTTTCTGATCAGGGCAACCTTGCCAAGAGGGGCGACAACACTAGCCGGTGCAAAACCATAAGAGATGAAGTTTCCCAGCTCGCAGGCGGACATGAGGATGAAGCCGGTCCACCAGATGGGGGAGGACAGATAGCTGAGATCATGATGGGCTTGGTGGGGCAGGGGAGATGAGTAGGTTTCCAACAATGGAGAGTGCGAAGCCCATGAGCGGGTTCTCGTCCAAAGATTGAGCCAGATCACCAAGCAGGAGGAGGCTGGAAGTGGGGGTGGACATGGGAGAAGGATGGGGATGGTGCAATTCTTGACATCATCAGGAGCTTGATGGGTTGAATTCCTACAATGCTTCCAACACTTGATTGGCACGGTGTTATTTGCTTTGCTAGTTTGCTTGACTGCTTCCTTCCTTCTTTTGGATCTCTTGCCTTTGATCAATGGCTGGTTCAGCTTGGCGTGGGACCTGGTGGGTGATGGTTTTTTTTTTTTGATAATGATACCTATGAATGATGATAAGGAAAAAATTAAAATCTCCACACTGGCCAGGGTGTCCAGGATGGGGAACCACACCGGAAATTGTGTTCTAGGTGCCCTTTGCATTGTCCTAGTAATTGTTCATTGATCTCTTCTACAGAAGCTTGAGGATATACACAGTCAATTCTCTTTTTCTGAGTCAAGAACCATTGGTGCGGGTGGTCTCTAACCAGATCAAAGAAATCCTGCTCAAAATCTTTGAGAATTTTCTTTTTCCATACTCAAGTACCAAACTGTTCTTTGATCAGTTCCTCCCCACCCTTCCCATGGAACATCTCCTACCAGTTCTCTTTTGGAGATAAACCAATCTAAAGCTACCCCTTCAAAAAGCCTTGGCAACCTTACTAGGGCTATTGTCTCTGGTAAGCCAGAAGAAAGGATGTGGTGATCAATATATTTCATAAAACTTATATGATCATATTCTCCTTCTCCAGATAAATTAGGCCAATCTGTGATGGGGGGCAGCAATTTGATAGATTGCTCCATGTCAGGAGAATAATTTTGGTGAGGAGGGGCAAGATTAAACCTAGTGTTGGGGGATCTAGGAGGAGGTATGTGGCCCTCAGAATGGTTAACAGCTTCAGATTGCAAAATCTGAGATAATTTTACATCTCTAATATCATTCTTAATCATATTAAGCTGCATGTCAATTTGAGTTTCGAGCTCATTTATGGAGTTCTCTAACTGGTTCCTATGGTCTCTCAAATTATCTTCAAGGGAAGAGTTACTTGTAGAAGACTGGTTACAAATATTATCATTTTCTCAAAGTTGAAAAGGATTTCTCATAGTTGATCCTGTTCTTGGTTCTTTCCTCTAAGATAAGAGTCTTAATCTCTTCAAGATCAGAAGAAACTCCATTTTTGATGAGGGCAGTGGTTACTACCATGTTCAACTCAAGGAGGTACTCAGGGCTACTCAATTTCTCTTCCAATTGGTGGATCTTTTGGAGGCACAAACATATATTATTATCTAAAGCACTGAAGTTATTCCTGAGACTATTTTCAAAAGAACTATCTACAACTAGCTCTTGTAGGCCCCCTTTAATGCTTGAGCCAGAGCTTTCACTTCTGCCCATTTCTTTGGATTGTTGAAATCCTCCCTTGGTCTCTTCTGGTAAGAGGATCTTGCCTTTCCCTTTTTGTTGGAAGGAGGCTGGATTTTCTTGAGTTGATCCCAAGGATTCCACCCCTTCACTTATTCTTCTAACTGCTGCTTGGTTATTATCTTTTGTAATGCCTTGTGAGAAATCTGGGCTTGCCTGCAGTAGAAGACCTGGATCTTCACGTTGGCCTCTTTCTCCGCTTGCATTACCTTTTGCCACAAGGACATGTGTTCCTTGATTAGCATTTTCCAGGAATCCTCTTGCAGTCCTTGAGAAGGAGCTCGGGAGGAGGAGCTGGGAAGAGGAGCTGGGGATGGGATCCTCTGGATTGGCTGGATACCCAGGTCTTTCATTCTTTGAAGAGTCAACAGATGGATTATTCCGCTTGGCTCTGGAGTGGGTGAGAGAGGTGAAGCGTCCATCTGGTCCTCTGATTCTAGACATATTTTATTAAAAGCAATCAGTAACTTATATATATTCTTAAAACAAGTGAAATAATGTGGCTTACTCTCTGAGTTTGGAGTGGCCACAGATTCCTCTCTAGTTGGGGACCTAGGTTGGATGGGAGCTTCTACAACAGGGTAGTTGGGTACTATTACTGGAGTGGTGACTGGTGAAGCTGCTACCTCTGCAGTGGCAGCAGTTCAATTTGATGGCGCAGTGGGCGTTCCAGAAACTAGAAAGTACCAGATATAAGATTTATAATTTAGTTTATAATTAAAAGTTTTTAAAGAAATTTTTGGAAAAATCTCACTTTTTAATAGCTTGAATCTGATATGAGCAGGGGGTTGAGTGTTAGCCCAATCTCTGTGATACTTCAAGATGAGGTTGACACAAAACATTCTATCAAATTCTTGTTCCTCTCTGAGTTTTTAGTGGAGAGCAATCAATTTCTTCTGTTCTAAAGGAGATAGAAGTTCCCAATCAGTTGGTTTGTAATTTCTGATATACTCTTCTTTTCGGAGTTATAGGAGTTTAATATATTATTTAATAAGTTCTGTGTTGGTACTTAAGTTCACTGCGGAGTAAGTAGTCCGGAAAAATATCAGAAAGTAAATTGTTTCAGATTGTTTTGTATTTTTTAAGTATTTTTGAAGTTTTGTAATTTATGATGATTTTTTTTGGAATTTTGGTTAATTTTTTGAATTTTTGAAAAATTGAAACAATTTTTTGAAAAATTATGAAAAAATTATTGAAAATGGCACAGGATCAATAATTATATCAATTATTTCCCGGCCAGACCCCCAATTTTCAGCCTACTAGATGCCGAGGATGTCAGCTTGCTACTATGTACAGAGCAAAACTGTCAAATAGTAACACAAACTATGAAAAATAAGAATACCTCAATCAACAAAGTAAGGATTGAAAAATCCATAAATATTATTACAGGAATGGATTCCTCACCCAAAATTAGGTAGGGTCACTCACTAACCCCACCCTTAAATTCCAAGGCCTTATATTTTTGAATAATTAAAAGGAAAAGTACTGGAAATTACAACACCTGTATGGCAATTTTTGACCATTTTAATCTTTCACACGTGTTGTCACGTTTAGGGTTTACACCTAAAATTCACTCAGAATTGAGGTTTTGTGTATATTTTAGGAGTTACACCCAGAAATGTGTTATGTCACAATTCCCGCGCGCAGCCCTGCATCATTACATAACCCTACGTACTAGCAGCAGCTGGATCCCCCGTACTAGGGACCCGCGCGCAGCTAATTCTGCCACGCACGCAGCGGATCCTACCCTGCACGCATCTGTACTACTGATCCCCGCGCCTGGATCCGTCATGACAACCAGGTACCGCTCAGAAGAGCTACAACCTAGTTAGGGTTGCCTAGTATATGTAAAAAACGGACATATGCATTACTAATGATCTAAAAAGATCAAAACTTAAATCAAATTAATGAAAATTAAGTTTTAAACATTTTTTAATAATAATGTCAGCTCTCTGATACCAGAAACCTTGCAGTCCTTTAGCTACAAAGAGTGATAAAATTGCTGGAATGATAATAATAATTATTATTCCAATAATAAACAGTTAGAAGCTCAAATAAGAGCCATTGCAAGGTTTAATTTGTGTGGTAGTAAATGTTTTTCAATATAATATAAAATAGGGGCCACAGTATTATACTACTGGGGATCTTTACAGACTAGCAACCTCTCTTCAAGGGGCCTCCTTGGGCAGTTTTTAAGAACCTTGGAATAAATATGGGTGCCTCAGAAAGGACTTATTCCACTGATGGCTGGGCTTATCAGCACAAGCAGCCCAGAAAGGAAGGGTAACACTCACTCTGAGCACTTTACCAGGAAAATCCTGGAATAATTGGAAGGGTTTCAGAGCAGATGGGGAAGATTGCTTGACTAAACTTCAATGGTTGATTGGTTATAAAGGTAAAATAATACTACTGCAGACTGATTCATGAATCACTTGCTTATCTTCATATAAGAACTTGATTAACAATGACACGGTGTCTGATTGGTAATAAATAATTCCTGGTAAAACTGATTGAATAATGGATCCAAAGAGGTCTGTATAAATACCTTTTTGGGTTGTTTTTTGGTCTTCTCAGGGCACCTAGAGAGGGTTCTGCTCGTGGGCTGAGGCTGGCAAGCTAGTCAGGGCAATATTAGCACTTCTACTTGGTGCTGTCAATCAGCTGTCTTTAGATCTGCTGGATTTCCGTACTATTTTAGCCACAGGATCTGTTAATTAGTTATAGCGTAAATTTGATCATTCTGTACTCATCCTTTATTTGTATTATTGATATTGCTTTAAAGCCTGCAGATGTGAATAGTTACTGATTTTTCGTCATCTGCTGATCATATAGATAATTTTTAATAATTTTTATGAACACTTCTTGTAGTGTTTTGTGGTCTTCAAAGATCAGGATCACTGATTTACATGGTAGTTTTTGACCTTTGATTTATTATTAAAAAATGTTTAAAAATTTATATTTATTAATTTTATTTAAGTTTTGATCTTTTTAGATCATTAATAATGCATATGTCCTTTTGTTACATATACTAGGCAACCCTAACTAGGTTGTAGCTCTTCTGAGCAGTACCTGGTTGTCATGATGGATCCAGGCGCGGGGATCAGTAGTACAGATGCGCGCGGGGTAGAATCCGCTGCATGCGTGGCAGAATTAGCTGCGCGCGGGTCCGTAGTACGGGGTATCCTGCTGCTGCTAGTATGTAGGGTTATATAATGATGCGGGGCTGCGTGCGGGAATTATGACTTAACACATTTCCGCGTGTAACTCCTAAAATATACACAACACCTCAATTCTGAGTGAATTTTAGGTGTAAACCCTATACGTGACAACACGTGTGAAATATTAAAATGGCCAAAAAGTGCCATACAGGTGTCTTAATTTCCAGTACTTTTCATTTTAATTATTTAAAAATATAAGGACTTGGAATTTAAGGGTGGGGTCAGTGAGTGACCCTACCTAATTTTGGGTGAGGAATCCATTCCTGTAATAATATGTATGGATTTCTCACTCCTTGCTTGGTTAATTGAGGTATTCTTATTTTTTGTATTTTGTGTTACTATTTGACAGTTTTGCTTGGTATAGAGTAGCAAGCTGACAAATAAATCAAAGATCAAGGACTACCACGTAAATCACTGATCTTGATCTTTGAAGACCACAAAACTCTACAAGAAGTTTTCATAAAAATTATCAAAAATTATCTACATGATCAGCAGATGATGGAAAATTAGTAAAACTCCACACCTGCACGCTTTGAAACAATATCAATATTACAAATGAAGGATGAGTACAGAATGATCAAATTTAAGCCATGTCAGATTAACAGATCCTGTGGCTAAAATAGTACAGAAATCCAGCAGATCTAAGGACAGCTGATTGACAGCACCAAGTGGACTTGCTAATCTTGCCCTGACTGGCTTTCCAGCCTCAGCCCACAAGCAGAACCCTCTCTAAGCGCCCTGAGAAGACCAAAATCACCCCAAAAAGGTATTTATACAGACCTCTTTGGATCCATTATTCCATCAGTTACCAGGAATTATTTATTATCAATCAGACACCGTTTCATTGTTGATCAAATGCTTATATGAAGATAAGCAAGTGATTTATGACTTAGTCTGTAGTAGTATTATTTACCTTTATTAACCAATCAACCATTGAAGTTTAGTCAAGAAATCTACCCCATATGCTCTGAAGCCCTTCCAATTATTCCAGGATTTTTGTGGTAAAGTGCTCAGAGTGAGTGTTACCCTTCCTGTCTTGGCCATTTGTGCTGTTAAGCCCGGCCATTAGTGGAATAAATCCTTTATAAGGCACCCATCTTTATTCCAGGGTTCTTAAACTTCCTAAGGAGGCCCCTTGAAGAGAGGTTGCTAGTCTGTAAAGATCCCAAGTAGTATAATACTGCGGCCCCTCTTTTATATTATATTTAAAACCATTTATTACCAAACCAATTAAACCTTGCAACTGCTCTTATTATATTATTTATTTGAGCTTCTAAGTGTTTATTATTGGAATAATAATTATTATTATCATTCCAGCATTTTTATCACTCTCTGTAGCTAAAGGACTGCAAGGTTCCTGGTATCAGAGAGCTGAAATAAGGATTGAAGAGTTTTTTCTTTAATTTTATCAGAAAGTGGTCCAGGATCACACACCTATTTCTTATAAGGTTTTGATGACTTGAGGAAAAAAAATATCTGAAGCAATCATGACTATATAACTGGATGAATCACTCAGAAATGGCTGGGGGAGGAGCCTTTATTTATATCATTTTGGGTTCCCTCATGGTGCAGTCTTTTTACCAACCAAAGGAGGGTGACCCAGGCTATTACTGAGGCCAGGGATCCATCAGTGTGTTTTTGTAGACCTACCCAGGTCACTACAGAGGTACAGGAAGCTCTATGTCATCATGCTTGGGGCTTGATACACGTTTCTGTACCCTAAATGACCTCACTGTATCAGCCAAAGAAGTAGTATTCAATTAATAAAATGTAGCAAACAAGGCTAATGCTGAGGCTAAGGGAACATCAGTGTGTTCGTGTGGACCTGCTCTAGCCACTAAAGAAGTATGGAGAGTCTTATTGCATCATACTTGGGGCTTGGTACACGTTTCTGTATCCTTAATGATCTCACTCTATCAGCCAAAGAGGTTGTATTCAATTAATATTTTTAAATATAAGCCACGGTCTCCTGATGCCAGTGGCTTAAAAAAATTGCTCAGGAGACTTTGTTCTGAGGGCTGATTTCAAGTATGTGGCTCTTCTTTCCATATTTGCTTAATTGGGGTTTCTTCAATTGAGTAGTGAGCCCCTGGTTGTGACTAGTTACATAAAGTCTACATTGTACAGGGTACAGGGGAGGTTGTATGGGTGCCTGGTATATTTTGAGCAAGTTAGAAAAAAGCTAATCTACTTTTTATCCCCATTGCAAACTCTCAGGGCTCTAAAGTAACTAATATTAGTCTAATTAAATCTACTTAATTGGGTATTAAGCCAGTGGTTGTGACTAGTTACGTACAGTCTTCCTTGTATAGGGTACAGAGGAGGTTTTATAGGTTTCAGGTGTCTTGTGGGCTAGTCAGCACAAAGCTAGGCCTCTGAGTATCCTCAGTTTACCCTCTCAGGATGCTACTGTACCTATTGTGTAATCTTTTGGGCCCAAACCTTCTGTACAGGTCCCATTACAGGGGACCCTGACAACCTTTGATACAGCTCTCAAAAGGATGCGGGGCCCAATTTTTCCAAACTTTCTGTTTGTTTGGGAAGTCTCATGCTGTTTGCTACCTTGTGGTGGTGCGCTTTGGGCCCCATGTGGTTTGTAACAAGGCTGTGGGGTGTATGTGAGGTACAGTACACAGGGGTGTCACGGTTCTACCTGAAGGAGCAAGAACTGGGGGGTGGTGCCAGTGGGTGACCCTACCTCATTTGGCACCAGGAATCCATTTCTGTGATAATATTCCTACTTTTCTTACTCATTAAGGGTTTTTATCTCATTTTTTTTTCAAGTCATTATTTCCGTATTTTTGTATTCATTATTATTATTCATTCATTTTTATTTCTGGGGTTTTTAGTCAGTTGGTTCTGAATAGTAGCCAGCTTACAATCCATCACATCTAAAACACCCATACACATCAGCAAATCCATACCAGTTGCATCTCCATTGCATCACACACATCTCATCTCCATTGCTTCACATCTCTATTGATTTTCACATCTCCATCTTCACACAAATCCCATGATCATCTCATCACCCCACATCACATCACCATCTTTCTCAACATGCCCAATCAAAATTCCCACCAGCAAGTTGAAAACGCAAAAAAGCTGACTGAACTTTTGCTACTGTTTGACTCCCATTCAGACTCTGATTCAGACTCCAATTTGGAATCAACTTGGTTAGCTTTGAATTTTCTGTTGGAAAAGAAATACATGGTTCCAAGAATACACACCCTCCACAACCCTATATATGAAAGGCAAAAGCTTCATCTCATCCACAACTTAAGCTTCCAGAAACTATTCCAAACTTTTTTGCCTTCATTCATGAAAATTTTGGAGATGATTGAAGACCACCACATTTTCCAGAACAATTCTTGGAATCCTCAACGCAATCCAGCCATCAAACTTGCTATTTCTGTTTGTAGATTGGGATCACATGGAAATGGAGCAGCAATCCATCAATTGGAAAATCTATTCTCAGTCAGTTATGGAAGCATTGACGTATACACCAAAAGAGTCATGATTGCTATCCTACCTTTCCTTTTCTCAGTCCTTTCTTGGCCAACCAAAGAAGAACGCAAGGAGATATCTCAAGTAATGGAGACAAAAGGCTTTCCTTGTTGCATTGGGTTTGTTGATTTAACCACCATCCCCTTGAGTCAAAAACCCAAGCTAGATGGCAATTACTATTTTGATTGCAAAAAAAGGCAACTGATTCATTTCTTTTCCAATGACTTTGATAACACCTTTGATCACACCACTGAACAAACACATTTCATCTTTTTGTTTAGATACTCCATGGCCCTACAACTTGTTTGTGATAACAAAAAGAAGTTCATATCCCTCCATGCTGGCCTTCCAGGTTCTTGTCATGATTCATACGTGTTCAATTGGATGCAAATTGCCCAACAACCAGGGAACTACTTTGACAAAGATGAATACTTTCTGGCTAATTCAGCTTATGCTAGTGGCAAATATGTGATTCCAGCATACCGGAAAATTTCATCCAACAATCAAGGAAAAACCAATTTCAACTATCATCTTTCCCAATCACAAGCTTGGATTAAGCATGCCATAGGAGTCCTGAAAGGAAGATGGGCCAGCTTAAGGGAAATGCAAAACCAGCTTCAAAACCCCAAGTACATGAAGTTCCTCATCAACTGGATTATCACTTGTGTAATCCTTTACAATCTTTTGGGTGGTATCAAAGATGAATGGGAAAAAATGGTTGAAGATGATATTCCTGACCCACCTCAGGTCATCCCTGTCTCATCTTGTCCCTCATCTTCTTCTATGAGAGAGTAGATTCTTCCTCTCACCCTTGCTTGCTTTGATGAGTAATGATTTATTTTTAAATAGGTGAAAAATAACTTCACAGTAAGTTTTCTTTTTTTGTTTTTCACCCAAGTTTCCAGGCTGAGTTAGTTTTTTTTTTCTTAGTGGACTTAGAAAAAATATAAAAAAAACTCCACCTCATACCCCACCACTTGCCAGCCCACCCACCTCTCCCCTCCACCTCACTGCTCCAACACTTCCACCTCCCCCCCACTCACACACCAGTCACTTTCCTTCCTCCTCCTCATCAAACCACCTCCTTCACCTCAGCAACCTAACCAACCTCACCAACCTCATCAACATCATCAAGAAACCTGCCTCACCAAGCTCCCCAAAAAATACACCATCCAACTCACCAACAGACTCAGTGAGTCCCCTTCCCTCATTCTTTCCACTCACTAAACCACCCTTGCTTATCTCTCCTCTGAACTTCCCCCAGGTCTTCTCTCTCACCTCCACCTCCTCTCACTTGCATCCCCCTCCTCATCTGGTAAGCCCCTCCCTTCTCTTTCTCCCCCCTTCCTCCTCCTCCTCCTCCTCCTGCTGCCTTGCTTGACCAACCCCCACCAATTGATTAGGAATTGATCAATTGAACAATTGATTGATTAGGAATTTATTGACCCATCAATTGCAAATTGATTGCTTGATTGATTTGCAATTGATCAAGAAATTGATTTGCATTTGATTGCTCAATTTTTTTGCAATCAATTAATCAAGCAATTGTTTTGCAATTGATCAAGCATTTGATTGCCAATGCCTCCTGCACCTGTTTTTTGAGATTTCTTTGGAGCTGACCTCCAGTTCTTTTCTTTTCTTTTTGATCTTTTTTCTATTTATGTGTCTCTGGACTGCACCCAAAGCCAACAGGGTGTTTTTTGGTTTTTTCAGGTGTTCTTTGCCATGGAAGGTAGGTTTTTTTTAATTTTAATTTTTTTGATAACTTTGCTTGTTGGTGTGTTGCATGGGTCACTCATGCAAATTTTTTGGGGGGGGGAATTCAGCTTCCGGTGTCCCTGGGTTCAAGTCCAGGTTTTCTTTCTTTTTTTTATTCAATCATGTTTCACCAATGATTTCTATTGGACTGACTTTTTTTTTTTTTGGAAAAAATTTGACTGCTTTTGGGGAAAATCCAATTCTTCTCCCACCCCCCTCAAAATGTTACAAAAACAATCAAATCCCGCCTTGTTCCTCACCCCAATCTAAGTATAGGATTGGGAGGGAGCAAGATGGAAGGAGATGGCTTGAAAAACACACAGAGAGGTGAGAAGAGTAGGGCTGCTTGCCAAAAGAGGCTTCAATCTTGTGATTCAGAAATTTCTTTGGAAGTTACTGAGGAAGTTATTAATGAAAAGGTGATCTGGTCTGGTCAGAAACCACGTCCTTTGGATCTTTACCCTTCAATTGTTTCCAAAAAGAAAAAGAATATTCAAAAACCCACCCAGAAAGAGTTTGAGCAAGCAAAACAAACGATAAAATGGTTCCATTTCTTCCATGGTGGAAAAGTAATTGTCCTCAATCAATCTGATCACCAAGCCCTGGTTGCAATAATTGAATTTGTGCCCTTGGATAAACTCTCAGGACAAGATAAGAAGGAAATCAACTTTGTCACCACTTTCCTTCATGGTTCAAAAACATTTTTCAACCCCGTTGGTCCTTCAAGATCTTGGGGTGGAAAAATGTGGGCAGTTGGATTGCAAACATTGATGCACCCTTTGGAGTTATTTGGATTTTATGTGAAGAAATCATCTTTTAGGTCTTCTCCACAAGAGTATGCTTTCCTCAACCTTAAGGCCAACAAAGTATCCCAAATTCTAGGACAAATTTTTTGCAATTTGGCAAGACTTTCCTTTAAATCAAACTGTGATACCATGAAGGAAAACAACATCCCCTCTTTCTCTTTGTTGGAATTTGGTCCCAAGCCTACACCTTTTGAGTGCTCCCCACACATCAATTTCACCTCTGATTCTTTTTACAACTCTCCTCATATTGAAAAAGGCAACATCTCTGGCTACTCCTTTTTACTTGTGGTTCCAACCAAAAAATCAAATGGTTGCCTTATTGAAAATACGGACAAATATCAAGTATTGGGTGGCCAATTTTTTTTAATTACCGTGGCTTGGGAATTGATTTCAAGCAAAAAGGTTTAGTCAAAATGGTTTGGGCAGCTAATAAGTACAAGCACTGTCCCTTTCCAGCTGTGGACACAGCAACCCATACCAGAATGGCCATGTCACTTCAAATTAATAAAACAACTATAAACACTTGTAGGGACTTGAATAATGGCCAAATTTACTCTAGAAAAAAAATATAAATATAAACAAAAAAGATCTGTATGTTGGTGGTTTTAAGAATACTCTAAAACTTTGTAATCAAAAATAATTCTTTTGTTTTTCTTTCACCCATGCAAATATATTTACAAGCCCAGCATTTGAGTTATCTGCTGTATTTCATCTACTTTTCTACTGCTACCAATGCAAGCCAAGGTTACTGATACCTTATCATTTTTTTTGGTTGCAAGTTGTTCCCTCTCCTTTTCCGGTTGGGCTTGCTGTCAATCCTTCTCCTTTTCCTCCTTTTGAAACTCTAGCTCAGCCTGTTTCAACTTCCACTCTGCATCCCCTTTTTGTTGATGAACCAAACTCTTGGCTTTCTGCTTTTGAAAATCTATGGCCAGTTGAAAATCCCACTTTTGTTTTTCAACCTAAGTTTTTTGGATTCAATTTGTGATTTGACTGTTTTTTGCAAGGGGAAAGCAATGAGAATGGTTTTGAAATCAAGGATATTCAACTAATGGACTTACATGAATCTTGCTTCTCCATGATTTATTCAAATCCTGAAAAACCAGAAGTGTGTTTCTCCTCTTTTGATGACTTTTGGGGTTGATATTTATGGAATTGGAGGCCTTTTTCTTACCCTTGGCAGAGGAGGTTTGAGTCTGAAAGTTTTCACTAGTGCTCAAAGGCAATGTGGGAGGCCCCATTGGCTTGAGTTTTTGGCCATTCTGGAATGGATGAGCCTGTTTTTTTACAATCTAAATCAGTCAGGATTAACCAGAAAGAAGAGAAAAGAGCTTGGTTCCTTACTTGAGCAAAGGTTGAGGGTAATGGAGACTGAGGAGTATCTTGTTCCACATTAGCAAGGTTGATGAGATCTGCTAACCCAGGAAGAGAGCAATCCAAAGAAGGAGGGGAGGGTTCCAAGGTATGGTTTTACACATCAATCAATGCAGAGTTAGATGTGATTGGAGATAATTGTGTTTGAATATCCTCCTTGGCATTGGATGGGGGCCACTCCAAGGCAAAGGTTTCTTCCGGATCACCATTTCTAGGCTGAGAATCCCCAGCCAAGTCCTCAGCATGGACTGAATTGGATTGTTGGGAACAAAAGCAGCTAAAGGGGTGATGTTGGCATTCTTTCCAAAGATTTCATCCATTTGAATATAAAAAGGACAAATGGAGTCCAACTTATCAACCACCAAGTTGATTCCCTTGGCTTTGTCAGAGTTGGTGATACCAAAGCTGGTGGAGATTGACATTGAGTGGGAATTTTTGTACTTGGCTTGATAATTCTTGAGTTGCTCCCTCATCTGTTTGGATGACAGATTCAGGCTACCTTTTGTTTTATTCTTGAGTTCATTGGCAATCAGGAGATAACCATTGACCTTAGAGGATGGAGGTTGACCAACACGTGTTTCATTGTCCAATCCAAAGCAGGCATCATAGTTGGAGAGAATTTTGAGCCAGTTGACCAGGATGATGTGATCAGCTCTCTTGAGCTGACTTGAGCCCTTGGAAGCTGATGGGGGAGGATTTTCTGTTGTGGAGTTCCTTGGCAAGGTTTTGGACTTTTGTGTGGACTTGCGGGGGAGGTTTGCTGAGGGGCCATTTGGAAAGAGTATGGACAATAATGTGATGAGAGGGATGAATTGACAATAAAGATAAAGTGACCAGAGATATGAAGTGATGAAAGCTTTAAAGTGACAAGGGCAATAAAACAATGATTGGATTCTTTGGATGAGGTTGGAGTTACAAGTTCTTGTTGGAGGTAGAGTGATGAGAGCAATGAAGCAATGAGAGAAATGAAGCAATGAGAGCAATAAAGTGGTGAGTGATCAAGTTATGAGGGTGATAAATTCATGAGAGTGATGATGAGAGTAACAAATTTATGAGAGTGGTAAATCTTTTTATGATGATGCTGGAGGTAAAAAAATTTGCAATGAGGTTGGAGGTAGAAGGAGGTGGGAAGCCAGGGGTGGATGATGTAGACAGGTGGTGGAAGCCTTTAAATACTTTATTTTAAAAAAACCACTTATTTCATGTTAACTTTGACACTTCTGATGTGAAATAAGTGGGTTTTTTTGATTTTTAATGGCGGGTTTGAAATGGTGGATTTGGGTTGAAACCCGCCATTAAAAAATGACGGGTTTAGTTAACTTTGATACGCCCTAATAAATGGAAAAATTCTATATATACCTATAATCTGAGGGGGATTCAGAAATCTTTTTAAATATTCCAAAAAATTATTCCATGAATGATTAAGGAAATATCAAAAACTTTTTTTTACAAAAATTAATTTATTACATTTGATGATTTCATTTTGGTACTTGATGAAATTTTTCTTGAAATATTTCAAACCATGTTGATTCTCTTTGTGAAAAAGATATATTTTTTGTTTTTGTTATTATTTTCTATGCTTGGTACAAAGTTATTTACATTGGGGTGTGATAAATTAAGAGCCCTGGTTTTCAACAGTTGTGAAACACCATTCACAACCCATTTGAGTGGCAAAAAAAACCACTCACAACATGTGCAACCCCCTGGTGGTTTTATATTTACAAGGGGTTAATTAAATCTTCAAACTGGTGTGTGAAATAAAAATAAAAAACAGGGAATTTTATTGTTATTTAAAAAGTATCCAAAAATGAATGAGTTCAATTATACCCAAATGGTTTTTCATCAACATAAATATGACAAAGATTAAAAATTTCTCACCCTTTATTTTTGAATATGGATTAATCTCTGCCTGAAAAATCAAAAAGGATTATGCTCAAAAATTTCTCAGATTTTTTACTCAGTCATTTTCAAGATTTTATATTTCATTTTATTTGTTTTAATTCTTTTATTTTTAAGGTTTCAAATCATTCATCAAATCATGATGATTTATTCACTAAATCATTTTATTTCACTTGACAATTTTAATCATTTTTCAAGCAATGGGATGAGCCCCTCCTCAAACCCCACAAAATTCTGGAAGCTCAAAAAAAGGTAGAAATTCAAATTAAATCATTCTGCAGAACTCAAATAGAACCATGAAGATTTTCTCCCTGTACTTTATGATTTGTCAGATACCAATCTTGATTATTGAATCAAAATATAATATAAACTGCAAAAAACTCAAATTAAACTTGTCAGCTCCCTGATACCAGGAAGCTTGCAGTACTTTAGCTACAGAGAGTGATAAAATGATTGAAAAATAATATTCCCAAAAATAAATTTCAGCTCTCTGATACCAGGAACCTTGCAGTCCTTTAGCTACAGAGAGTGATAAAAATGCTGGAACAATAATATTCCAAGAATAAACACTTAAAAAGCTCCAATAATAAATATATTAAGAGCTGGTGAAAGTTTTAATTGGTTTGGTTAAAAAGATTTTCAATATTTTATAAAAAGAGTGGCCACATTATTATACTACTGGGGATCTTTACAGACAGACACCCTCTCTTCAAGGGGCCTGCTTAGGCAGTTTAAGAACCTTGGAATGAAGATGGGTGCCTTATAATGACTTATCCGCTGATATGGCCAGGCAAAACAGCACAATGGCCAAAGCAGGAAGGGAAAAACTCACTCTGAGCAATAATCCACAGAAAAGTCTGAAAAGATTCAGGTAAGGGGTTTCAGGGCAGATGGGTTTGATTGCTAGACTACCCTTCAATGAATCAGGTTGATTGGTTTTGGTAAATAATGATATTATTGCAGAATAGTTCATAAATCACTTGCTTATCACTTTATAAGCACTTGACTAACAATGAAACAGGGTCTGATTGATAATAATGAATTCATGGTAAAACTGATGATGAGTAATGGATCCAAAGATGTCTGTATAAATACCTTTTGGGGTGATAATGAGCTTCTCAGGGGACATAGAGAGGTTTCTGCTCATGTTTTTAGGCTTGCAAGCCAGTCAGGGAAAGTTTAGCACTTCCACTTGGTGCTTTCAATCAGCTCTGTTCAGATCTGCTGGATTTCTGCACTATTTTAGCCACAGGATCTGTTAATATTTTATTTGTTTCATACTTATCATTCTGAACTCATCCTTCAGTTGTACTATTAATATTGGTTTAAAGTAGACAGATGTCGACATTTATTGATTTTCCATCATCTGCTGAGCACATAGGTAATTTTTAATAATTTTTGCTGCCACTCCTTGTTGTTTTTTGTGGTCCTTAAAGATCAGGATTTGTCAAAATTGTGGTCATCTTCAATATTTGATTATTCATTTAAAATACTTTGAAATAAACTATTTGATAATTTTATTTGATTTTTAAAGTTTTTAGACTTTTTTTCATACATATTTCATGTTATTACATATTTCAGGTAAACCCTATTAGGTTCTAGCCCTTGTGAGAGGTACCTGTTGTCAGATTTGTCACAACTGATCCAGAGGCGGGGATCAATCCATTCAGATGCACGCTGGGTAGGATCCGCTGCATGCGTGGCAAAATTGGCCGCGCGCAGGACTTCTGTAGGAGGGAATGTGATTCTAAAGGTACGTAGGGGTTGTGTAGGGATGCGGGACTGCGCCCAGGAATTTTGAAATAACACATTTCCATGTGTAACTCCTAAAATATACACAACACTTTAATTATGACAGAATTTTAGGTGTGAAAACTATACATGACAAAATGTGTGAAATATTAAATTGGCCAAAAGGTGCCATATTAGTGCCGTGATTTTTTGTCAATTCTTATTTAATTATTTAAAGGGAAATGTTAAATTGATGGCTCATTGAGTTGTGTACATGGCTCAATGGGCCATGTGGCACCCTAAACGACTCAATTGAGCTGTGTGGAATGCTACACGACTCAAATGGGCTGTGTTGCATGCTACAAAACTCAAATGGGCCGTGTGGTACGCTAAACAACTAAAATCAAGTTGTTTAGCCTCAACTAAATAATAAATAATAAATAATAAATAATAAATAATAAATAATAAATAATAAATAATAAATAATAAATAATAAATAATAAATAATAAATAATAAATAATAAATAATAAATAATAAATAATAAATAATAAATAATAAATAATAAATAATAAATAATAAATAATAAATAATAAATAATAAATAAATAATAAATAATAAATAATAAATAATAAATAATAAATAATAAATAATAAATAATAAATAATAAATAATAAATAATAAATAATAAATAATAAATAATAAATAATAAATAATAAATAATAAATAATAAATAATAAATAATAAATAATAAATAATAAATAATAAATAATAAATAATAAATAATAAATAATAAATAATAAATAATAAATAATAAATAATAAATAATAAATAATAAATAATAAATAATAAATAATAAATAATAAATAATAAATAATAAATAATAAATAATAAATAATAAATAATAAATAATAAATAATAAATAATAAATAATAAATAATAAATAATAAATAATAAATAATAAATAATAAATAATAAATAATAAATAATAAATAATAAATAATAAATAATAAATAATAAATAATAAATAATAAATAATAAATAATAAATAATAAATAATAAATAATAAATAATAAATAATAAATAATAAATAACAAATAACAAATAATAAATAATAAATAATAAATAATAAATAATAAATAATAAATAATAAATAATATAATAATAAATAATAAATAATAAATAATAAATAATAAATAATAAATAATAAATAATAAATAATAAATAATAAATAATAAATAATAAATAATAAATAATAAATAATAAATAATAAATAATAAATAATAAATAATAAATAATAAATAATAAATAATAAATAATAAATAATAAATAATAAATAATAAATAATAAATAATAAATAATGAATAATAAATAATAAATAATAAATAATAAATAATAAATAATAAATAATAAATAATAAATAATAAATAATAAATAATAAATAATAAATAATAAATAATAAATAATAAATAATAAATAATAAATAATAAATAATAAATAATAAATAATAAATAATAAATAATAAATAATAAATAATAAATAATAAATAATAAATAATAAATAATAAATAATAAATAATAAATAATAAATAATAAATAATAAATAATAAATAATAAATAATAAATAATAAATAATAAATAATAAATAATAAATAATAAATAATAAATAATAAATAATAAATAATAAATAATAAATAATAAATAATAAATAATAAATAATAAATAATAAATAATAAATAATAAATAATAAATAATAAATAATAAATAATAAATAATAAATAATAAATAATAAATAATAAATAATAAATAATAAATAATAAATAATAAATAATAAATAATAAATAATAAATAATAAATAATAAATAATAAATAATAAATAATAAATAATAAATAATAAATAATAAATAATAAATAATAAATAATAAATAATAAATAATAAATAATAAATAATAAATAATAAATAATAAATAATAAATAATAAATAATAAATAATAAATAATAAATAATAAATAATAAATAATAAATAATAAATAATAAATAATAAATAATAAATAATAAATAATAAATAATAAATAATAAATAATAAATAATAAATAATAAATAATAAATAATAAATAATAAATAATAAATAATAAATAATAAATAATAAATAATAAATAATAAATAATAAATAATAAATAATAAATAATAAATAATAAATAATAAATAATAAATAATAAATAATAAATAATAAATAATAAATAATAAATAATAAATAATAAATAATAAATAATAAATAATAAATAATAAATAATAAATAATAAATAATAAATAATAAATAATAAATAATAAATAATAAATAATAAATAATAAATAATAAATAATAAATAATAAATAATAAATAATAAATAATAAATAATAAATAATAAATAATAAATAATAAATAATAAATAATAAATAATAAATAATAAATAATAAATAATAAATAATAAATAATAAATAATAAATAATAAATAATAAATAATAAATAATAAATAATAAATAATAAATAATAAATAATAAATAATAAATAATAAATAATAAATAATAAATAATAAATAATAAATAATAAATAATAAATAATAAATAATAAATAATAAATAATAAATAATAAATAATAAATAATAAATAATAAATAATAAATAATAAATAATAAATAATAAATAATAAATAATAAATAATAAATAATAAATAATAAATAATAAATAATAAATAATAAATAATAAATAATAAATAATAAATAATAAATAATAAATAATAAATAATAAATAATAAATAATAAATAATAAATAATAAATAATAAATAATAAATAATAAATAATAAATAATAAATAATAAATAATAAATAATAAATAATAAATAATAAATAATAAGTAATAAGTAATAAGTAATAAATAATAATGAATTATAAATTATATGGAGTAGTGTATGGGCCCTACACAACTCCCACAGGTTTTGTGGGACCCTACACAACTCCCACAGGCCGTGTGGGTCCCTAAACGGCTTCCACACAACTGGAGCCGTGAATTTAACATTACCCTTATTTAAAATATGAAGGAGTTGTATTTCAAGGGTGGGGTCAGTGAGTGACCTTACCTAATTTTGGGTTAGAAATGCATTTCTGCCATAATATTCATGGATTTCGCACTCCTTCTTAATTTTTTTATTTATTTGTTTTTATTTTGTATTTTTTTTTTTACTTTGACAGGTTGCTCTGTACATAGTAGCAAGCTGACATTGCCCCACTCCAAGATATTTATATATCTGAAAAAAATTGGGTCTAATTTCTCCTGCTGGCTCTGTAATTCCTCATGTGTATAGGTAAATCTGGGATATTTTGTTCAGGCAACCATTCATCCTTATCAGCTGACTCTCCTTTGTACCTGACCAGTTAGAGTCTAACATCTTTTCCATTGATCCTCTCTTTCTTATCTTTGAGGATCTTGCTAACTTTCCCTTGTTATTTTTCAGGATCATCTTCAACAGGTATTTCTGGTGAAGGATTATGTTCCCCTTCTCTAGGATGGTAGTGTTTGATGAGAATTACTGGGAAGACAGGGTGTTTCCTGGAAAGTTCATCACTAACTATTACTTCTACAGCATTCTTACCATGGAGCTTTTTGATTTTAAAAGGCCCAACAAAAGGAAGGTCTAAGCTTCCTATTACCTGCTAGGTTAGTAAAATTGGTGTTGGAAACTAAGACTTGATTATCAATTTAAAAATCAGGTTCTTTATGAGTTTTATCCCACCTCTCTTGGTTATATTCAACAGCATCTTGAACACACTAAGAAGCATGTTTGTTGGCTACATCTATCATTTTCTTGAAATCAAGTTATTTTGGATGAGTATTGGTTAGCTGCTGGTTGAGGTTATCCTTTGTTAACTTAGGAATCCATACTCTTTCAATTATATAGGGTGCTTCCTTAGTAGTAGAGTGTTTGCTACTATTATAAGCCATTTCTAGTGCTGGTAGAAGGCTTACCCAATCATGGAAGTAACCATCAGCATTTGTTTATTCTAGATCAAAGCAACAGAAACCTATAAGCATATCTTCTAAAGTCTGAATTATTCTTTCAGCTAGTCCATCTGTCTGGGAATGGTAGGCTGTAGAGAAGGTCAAGGTAGTTCCTAAAATGTCATGGAGATTTCTCCAAATATCAGAGGTGAAATTGGGGTCTCTATCACTGATAATGATCTTAGGAACTCATATGTCAGCTATGAGTCTATTCCAGAATAGCAATGCGGCTTCCATAGCAGCATCTTCCTTATTGTTAGGTAGAAAATTGGCTTTCTTAGAAAACCTATCTACTATGAATAGGACTGAGTTATAGGAATAGGCTCCTCCAGGGGGTAATCTGGTTACAAAGTCCATGTTGATAATCTCCCATCTTTTTTTTGGTTTGGTAATCTTTTGAAGGAGACAAAATCTTTTTCCAGTAGTCCTATTATACTTCTGAAAAGTCTCACAACTAGAGACATACTGGATTTTGGAGTCTCTCCAATTGATCCACCAAGCAGTTTTCTTGAATTTATCCAGGGTTCTGTCAGTAGATAAATGAACAGATGAAAAGTTTTAATGACACTCAGCTAGGATATGTTTGATATGTTCTTCCTTGGTCAGGACTATCACACTTGAATGTTGATGCCTTTAGTATACTATACCATCCCATGTGGTGAATCTTCCAGCTTTGCAAGGCTTTAGGAGAGGTTCAGGCAAACTGTTAACTAGTTCAGATGGTGGTGAAGTACTTTCCATAATGGTGATGAGAGTCTTCATGTCAGAGCTGTAAGCCTCTTTGATTGAGTTGAACAGGGATTCATCCAGTTCACAAATGTGGATTCCCATAATAAGAGCTTCAATATCAAACATTTTAATTTTCAGTATAGGAAATATGTCATTGTCCTTGGGATCATGGATGGGATTGCTTGGATCATTGGGTAGAGCATTCCTGCTTAAACTATCAGCATTCTGATTTTTAGCTCCAGCTTGGTGAACTATGGTCATCTGGCCTCTTTACTGTTGTATGGCTTTTTGGATTACTGAGATAGAAGAATCAAACAAAAAGAAAATATTTTTTTAAGAGTGCTAGAAAAGGACAAAAAAATCAGTAGGTGAGATGGGAAACAAGGTCTTTTGTGAGTTAGGGTTGATATTGCATACATTCAACACCCCCCCTGGCTGGTAGGACTGAAGACGGTTTGGAGTGAGAGGGGTTGATGAGGTTGAGTAGATTAGCCAGCTTTTTTGAGGGAAGAGCCTTGGTAAGTCTGTTGGCTTTCATTTGAGGAGAGGGAATTAATTTGATGATGAGATTACCTTGAGAGAGTTCCTCTTCTAGAGCTTTAGTTTTGATGTTGATGTGGAAAGTCTTGGAGTTGCTGCCAAATTTTCTGAGCTTGTTGTTGAGGCCCTTCTTGTTGATGTAGTGGAGACTTGGTTTGATTTCTTTCTTCCAGAGCTCCGCCACAAGTTCTTTCATCCAAATGGCTTCCAGAAATAAGTTGACTAAAGGGTTGAGCTCAGCTTCTGTTGTTGGGTGAGTAACATTTCTTTGTTGGTAGCTGCTCCAAAAGATGAGCACACCAAAAAGGAGAGATAGGTGACCAGATTGAGAGCGTTGAGTTTCCAAGTGATCACTCCAGGTTGCATTGCTGAAAAATTCAATTTGAGTATTTGAGTTATGGATTTGAAGGGTGAGTTTGAGTTTTTTTGTAGTCTTGAGGTATTTTCAGCAATGTTTGACTTCCCTCCAGTGACAAATTCCTGGTTTTTCACAGAATCTGGCCAGGCTAGAGACTGCATAACTGAGTTCTGGTTGTGTGAGGCAAGCTATATAGTTCATGAGAAATACGGCCAATCTGTAGTTGATTTTGAGAGCTTTGAATTCCTTGTGTTCTTCATCTGATGCATTAGTGAGATTTGCATTAAAAGTGAGAGGAATGGAGGATGGGTTGCAGTTGCTCATTTTGACTTCTTCCAAACCTTTCTCAATGTGTTTTGGTTGAGAAAGCATGATCTTGTTGTCTGTACGCTTGTACTTCATACCCAAGATTGTGTTGGGTTTGTGGTGAATTGAGTTTGGAAAACGCTTGAGGAAGGCAGTTTGAAAGTTGTTTCCAGGGCCTACCAAAATGAGTTTGTCTACGTGGAAGAATAAGACAGAGTTGCATTCTGAGTGGATGTAAAGGCATGTATCAGAAATAGATTTTTGAAAGCCTTGTTCTTGGATCCAGGATGTAAGAGTATGAAACCAGTTTTCTGGAGCTTGTTTAATTCCATAGAGCAATTTCTTGAGAATGAGGTACTTGGATTTTATTTTTGATCCTTTGGGTGTTCTGATAATAACCTTGTCAGATAGAGGAGCATGGAGGAAGGCACTCTTGAATTCAAATTGCATGATAGGAAGAGAGTAGATTAAACCAAAGAGAAGAGCTGTTCAAAGAGAAGCAGCTTTCCTGGTGGGAGAGAAGGTGTCCTGATAGTCTAGTCCATAGATTTGATTGAATCCCTGAACGCATAATTGGCTTTTGTATACAAGAGGATTGCCATGGCAGTTTTCCTTGAGTCAATAGACCCAGTTTTTGTTGAGAGGATTGATGGGTTCTGGCCCTTTTTAGTCATCCCACACTTTGAGACTTTCAATTCTGTTTAGTTTGGTGTCCATAGAAGCGTCCCACTTGGGAGAATCGGGACAATTTTTTTCTTGTTCAAAGGTTCAAGGAAAATATTAGTGGTGATAACTGTAACAAAGAGGGGGATTGAGAGAGGATTGGTCCCTGAATTTGTATCTGGGGTCTAATTGACTGGCCAAATCATCGGAGGATGATGAAGATGAATTTGAAAAGTGTTTGTCTGGATGAGGTGAAGGAGAAGTAGGAGTAGAGGAAGAAGAAATGGGAATTAAAGGGAGAAGAGAAGGAGAAGTGGAAAAAAGAGGAAAAGGGAGATTGTTGTCCAACTTTATTAACAGAGGTTCATTTGAAGAGGAAGAGGAGGGAGAAACAGGAAGAGAGGGAGTAAAATTTTTGATAATGTTGATGTGTTTGGAATATATAATTTTTTTTTTGGGAGTGAGAATCCAATAAAATAAGAAACTAGGGCTGTAACCCACAAGCATTCCGGTGAGTCTGCGGTCTTTAAATTTTTTGCTGCAAGCAATTTTGGTGTCTAAGTAAGAAACTTTGGAGCCAATGGGATGGAATTAACTTTGCGGAAGAGTTTTGTTAGTGAATATAAAATAAGGAGAAAGGGAATGAGTATTTTTGGGAATTTGGTTTAGGGTGAGACAAGCTGTTTTGGAGATTTTGGCCCACAGGTTAAGAGGAAGCTTGGAGCTTTGGAGGATAGCACGCATTGATTTGATAAGAGTTCTGTTAGTTCTCTCAATTTTAAAATTTTTTTCATGATGGTAGGGTTCAGTGATGAGATGATGAATGGAGTTGGTTGTGAAGAAGTATTTGAGATTGGTGGAGGTGAATTTGCCGCCCCCATTGGTGCAGATGGTGGCTGGAAAGCAGTTTTTTTTTTGAGGTTTGTGATTGAGAATTATTTTAAGCTGATTACCTGCGTTGGATTTTTGTTGAAGTGGAATGGCAGAGATATATCCAGAGAAATTTTTGACAAATGACATGATTTAATTCATGTCATTGCAAGAAGAGGGAGTCATGTTTCCAATAAGATCAATGTGGAGTTGCTCAAAGGGTTGAGAAATTGGCTATTGGATGTTCTTGAAAGACAACTTGGTGATTTTAGAGAAAACCCAATCTTCACATTGGAACTTGGCGAGTGAGTTGGAAGAGAGATTGGGAAATAGATTTTTAAGACTATAAGTACTGGCCTGACAATAGCAGAGTTTGTGGTTAGGGCCAACAAGAGAGGGAAGGTTGAGAATGAAGAGATTTTCTTGAGTGAAGCCAGAAAATACCGGAGTATTCTTTGAGTAGAGATGAAATTGGGAACCATTTGACACAAGAGAGCATTCTTTATATGAGATAATTTTTCCGGGACTGATGAGATTAACAACTAGATCTGGAACAAAAAGAAAATCTGTCAAGGTGAACAATGAGTTTTTCCCGGTGAGCTTGACAGTTCCTTTTCCTTTAATAGAAAGTTTATCCCCTTCCTTCCCGGTATTGATGAATTCATTGCCAGTACAGACATTGAGATGAACAAAAAAATAGGGAGAATTGAACATGTGACAGGAGGCTCCAGAGTGAGGAATGATTTGGAACATTTGACTGATTTCCTCAATCCATGTTGTAAGCAGTGAGTGATAGTGAGCAATTTCTTTGCCTTTAGAATTTGAGTTGAATTGCGCTTGCCAGTTTGCTTGGGCCTCTTTCCACCAGTCAGGAGAAAAAATTTTGTGCTTGTGCCAGCACTTGTCCTTGGAATGATTAGAGGAAAGGGGATTGTTGAAGCCTTTTTCAAATCAAATTTTGCAAGTTAAGGGCTTCTTAGGGTTTCAAGGAGTTACTAGAGTGGTATTGTTGGATTCAATTTACTTTGACTTATACTTGGACTTGTTTTTGAGTTGAGTCAAGTGGTTGAGAACAATATTGACTGTAATGTTCTTATCAAAGTGCATTATCTGTTGACAAAGAGAATGAAGAGACAAGGGAAATTTGAAAAGGATCAGATACAAGAGTATATTTTCTAGCAGATCAATTCCCATGGGTAGCATTTTATTCGTAGAGATCTTAGTGTTGGTGATAAAGGAGTTTATTGCGTTGGGTTTGAACTGTTAATATAGGAATTCTTTGAAGACTCAAGCACAAGAAGCGCTTTGAGAGGAGGCAAATTGTTCCTTGATTGTTAGTCATAGTAGTTTGGAAGAGGAGATGTTTGAGGGATTGACTACATTTTTTTGGGTGATGGAGTTGATGCAAGAAATTAGGATGACTCAAATTTCCATGTCTTCAGTCAAGCTAAGCTGTTTAGAATTTTCTTCCAAGGATTCTTTAACGCCCTTGAGTTCCAGCAGCATGGTCATTTTATCCTTAAAAATAGAGTGGTTTTGGTACGTGAGAATTGGAATGGCTTTGAGCGCAGCCTTGAGATTGATTTGTCTGAAACCATTGTTGCCAGAGCTTGATCCCTCCATTGGTTTGGTTAGAGTGGTTGGGCTGGAATTTGGCTTCAACCGTGTTGGATTAATGAGATAGAAGAATCAAAAAAAAAAAAAGGAAATATAGTTTTAAGAGGGCTAGAACAGCAAAACAAAATCAGTAGGTGAGACGTGAAGAAATTTCAATAAAAGAAAGGTCAAGATTGAAAAAACAAACATCAAGACATCCTAGATAGATTGCATAAATAGAAGGAGTTTTGATCTAGGTTAAGAAGGGATGGAAAGGTTTGATGGCGGACTGATGATTGATGATGAACAGTTTAAGTGTCCAAATGGCGCTAAGCTGAAGTCAGTTCTATGGAGGGGAAAGGTGCTGTTTAGGCTGCCCTCCTAAGAGTTAAAATAATATTTAAATGTAACCAGAATCAACATCCAGGAACTTTTAAATAAGTAATCAATGTAAGGGATGAGTTTGGGAATAGTTGGTAGCAATGGAAACAACACTATCTGAGGCAAGATGGTGCAGGGAAAGACTTGAACAAAATAAGTCAAAGTTTTGTTCAGATTTCAATGGAACAAGGCAGTTGTAAGTAACAACACCCACAATCTAATAACTCTGGTTGTCAGCATTAGATTAGGAAAGATCAACTAAATCCCAACCAACCTCTAGGTTCTCAATGAACCTGCCCAAGTCTCTGCAATCAAGCGCTGGAAGGGTACCAGATAACTGTGGTTGGCTGAACAAAACAAAAGCAATTTTTTCATGAAGCTCTAGAAGCAAAGCAATAACAGATTTGAACAAGAATAACCCAACATTTCTCAAGGAACTCAAGAGTAGCATGGAGGAATTCAACTTGAAAGAATAAAGGGAGGTCTAACACTGCAGGTTTCAAGCTTAAAGAAACCTCTCAGTCAGACATGACTGGATCCAGAAAGATGATCAGGAAAGGATCAGACAAGTATGATCAGAAAAAGGGAACAAGAGTGGTATAACACACTCAATAATTCCAGCAGACAGAATTCTATTCAACCAGCAAGGCTATTGTTGGTGATAAGGATCAGAGTCACAGATGGAAGGATCAAAGATTGAGTATGGAGGCTCAAAGGATCAAGGGGCAGTCAAAAGATATACCCAGCACAAAAGTTGCAGATGAAGGGAAAGAAGCCCTCCGGAATGATTAGATTACTTATTGATATATGAGATGAATGATGCCAAAAAAAGCTGGGGAGAGCCCCTCCTTTTATAGACAAGAGGCCTGTAGACTATTTACAAGAGACAACACAGATATAGCCAAAAAAAAAAACACAAATTAAAAAAAGTCTTTTTTTTTATTATTCAATGTTGAAAGGATCAGGAGGCCCATGGAAGTCTTTTCTGTTAGAGTTTGAGTTTTCATTTATGTGAATTTCACTGGAGTTTAAAGTACTATTGATTGGATTGATTTGATTTATATTATTGTTGTTATTGAAGTATTAAAATAATGGTTAAAATATAACTAGGCTGTGTTCTTAGTAGTGATTGTCAGACTGTCCAAGCATAACATTTCACTTACCATGTCACTTAAACTGCTTATGTTAATTTTGCCTTATTCATTTTGTTCTCAACCACTTGTTGGCCAATCATGTATTTAGTCTATTTAAACCATGGTGCTCTCAAGTGGAATTCAAGTATCTGTTCAGCCAACACATTAACCGGAGTGTCCTTTTCCTCCTGATCTCAGGTCTGTTACGCTTGACGTTACAAGCCTCATTCACTCATTTCTTTTTGATCTTTTACTTCATTCGAGCTTAAGCTCTTTTTATTTTTACATTTTCTACCCTGATTGACAACCTCCTGCGGCTGGGGTGAGAAGAATGCTCACCCCATCATTCTTTGCGTCTGTCTGTGGATGGACGCGCCCAGACAACCTACAAAACTTTTCCCACCCACATCCAAAGATGGCAGGGGTTGCAATTGGACTGAAGGAGGGTGGGTTGAAAAAACTTGTGGTAGTTGCAAGACAACTGCGCAAGATGGGTGGGTGATAAGCCAAAAATGGGGGATGATTCCAAACTGGCAGGCAAAAATGTTGTGGTTGCTCAATGTTGATTGAGTGACCTTGGGTGGGTGATGAATGGAGGAGGGGATCAAAAAAAGAGGAGTTGGCAATGTTGAAGGCACCAGGGACAGTGATTGGATCAAATTATGGGTGTTACACAATTTTCCCTTGTTTCCGTGATTGAGATTGGTTGGGAAGATGGCCGCAAGTGGGAGTTTCTCAAGCAATCCTTGGAGGGTTATTGTTATGCGGCTTGGTTAGATGACCAAGGTTGGAGTTGCAACAAGGTTGCAATGGATTTTTGGATGAGGTGGGAGATTATCTGAAGGCAAGGGAGATTGTTTGGCTTTATCTTGGCCAATGATAGGCAATGGCGCTGTCAAAGGCAATGGGAATGGTGATGGATCAAGGTCAATGAGGAAGCAATGATGGGATTGGGGTGGGCGGATGGATCATTGCAGGATGATGATCAATAGATGTTGATTGTTGTAGGCAAAAGGGTTGGAAATGATGGAGTTGATGATTGGCGCTGGTTGGGATCCAATCCCAGAGCAATTCACCACTGGCCAATTGAGGCCTCCAACTTATGAGGATGATCAATAATCAGAATTGGCACTCTGGAAGGTCAACGCCAATGCCGGAAAGGGTCAAGCCAAGCCAAGCCGTTCTTTCCCGCATGCTTGGCAAAAAAGGATGAGGAGTGGAGCAAGAGGGACTTGAACACTGGGTACAGGGGTCTAGACACCTGAGAGATCCTCCTAGACAACTAGGAGAAGGGAAGGCTGGGAACTGGAAACTAAAATAGGGAATCATTCCAGAAAATATTTTTTTTTTTGGTGATGAATGATAGCCATAAAAAATAAAAAAAATTTAAATTTTTGGCAGTGGTCCTGAGGTGTCCAGATTTGGTTGCCACAATGGTCAGAGTTAATAAGCAGTCAGGTAGAACTTTGGAAGTATTTTTTTTAGTGTTACCAGACAAGTTGATTAGAATTTGAGGCCAAGGACACAAGTTTGAGATTTTGAGTAAGTTGAGGCTTGAGAAGTTGATGAGAGTATAAGGAGGAGTTTAATAAGCAAGAAGAAGAACATTAGAGAAACAATTCAAGAGAGAGAAAAAAAGATGAGCACAATTGAGTGATCTGAAGTTGGATGAATCAAGCAGAGTAGATGGGTGAGAGTTTTCCGTGTCCCCCATTGAGAGAATTGAGTATTTGCACTCAGGAGGTGAAAACATTACAAGCGCTGTCTCATGTGACATGAAGAAGAAAGATAAGTGAAAAAGAAAAACAAAAGGAAACGGGAAACAAGGTCATTTGTGAGTTAGGGTTGAGAGTGTGTATGTTCAACATGGCTATCTGCCACCTTAACATGTGCCTGCTAGGAGTCTTCATATTCATCAGAGTCCTGAAAGCATTGCAGTTATTAATTACCCTAAAATTGGTTCCTTCCAAGTAATAATGGAGTTTATCAAGAGCCCAAACTAAATCAAGACACTCCATTTGGCTTTCACCATACCTTTTCTCAGTATCCTTAAATTTTCTGTATATGAAGAGTATAGGTTTCTCCACTGGTTTTTCATCCTCTATGACTTCTTGGTTTAAAGCAGTTCCTAGTCCTTCCATGCTAGGATCTATATAGATCTTGAAATGTTTGTATTAATCAGTTTAAATCAATACTGGAGCTGTTTTAATAGCTATCTTTAGTTCTTTGTAATTGCTTAGCCTTTCATGAGTCATTTCAAACAATTTGTTGTTGAAAATTTAATACAAACACTTATTAAGAAGGGAAAACTTAGGTAGGTACTTCCTATAGTAGCTGCAAAAACTGACAAAGGATATAAGTTCAGTTTTATTCTGGGGCATGGGCCTATTCATAACAGCTGCTATCTTTCTTTGGTCAGCAGTTAGAGTTAGTCCAGAAACAATGTTTCCTAAGGCTTTGAGTTCTCCATAACCAAAGTTACACTTTTTCATTGATACTTTTAATCCCACAGCAGAGATATTTTTGATTACTAGCCTTACTTTATCCATGTGTGTATCCCAGTCATCAGAATAAATGATAACATCATCAATGTATACCATCATCAATCCTTGTCTGATGAATAATCCTAAAATTTTGTCCATCATCCTCTGGAAGTGAGAAGGAGCATTTTTGATACCAAAAGGCATCCTTAGATACTCATAAATTCCCAAATCACATATAATCCTCATCAATTTCTGGCTATCAGGGCTGATAGGTATCTGGTGAAAACTCTTCAGCATGTCCATATTAGTGATGAAATTAGCCTTTGAGAGGTTATGCAAAGAATGGTCAATTCTTGGGATAGGATAATGATCAGCTTGGGTATAGTTTTTAAGAATTCTAAAGTCTCCAACCATTCTTGATTAATCATTTTGCCAAGCTATGATCACTGGAGTAGTAATATCCACTTTTTCATTGTGTCCTACTTTCCTTAAGACTTGTAATTCAATTAACTCTTTGATGTGAGCTTTAGGGCTCCCCTAGATTTTGGACTAGAAGGTTAAGCAGGTCTCCCAAGGTTAGGTGGGTAAGGAGGCTTAATGGTCAAGGTTAGAATCATGTCATGTCCTTTGATATTACCAATGGGGTGGTCCTTGGTGCAGAAATCATTGTGATTTTCAAAGCAAACTTGGAGGATGTCCCATTTTTGTTATTCACTGAGCAGGAAATTCAAAGCTTCTTGAGAGTATTCTTGTTTAAAAATCTCCAAGTTTTTATCATAAGTTGAATCAGATGTTTGAGAATTGAAATGGCATATTTGGAACTTCTTCTTCCAGTCTCCTCCTGCAGTAAAGTATTGACCCTTACTCTGGAATACGTCTATACCATACAAGCAAAGAGAATCATTCCTTAGAATGAAGTAATCACATACTCCATTTTGAAGCACTACAAATTCAATTTTCAGTTTGTGTGATCCTTTAGAATGAGGGAGTATGATTACAGAAGACCATACTCCAATGTTATTGAGGGAAGAGTTACAACTGCTAAACTTAGCCTGAGGTACTGGTAATAAGTCACTTTTCCAATTTGGATCTTGTTTTTCCAAATAATTTGAACCAACACAAGAGCAAAAGGCTCCACTTTCCAAGAGTAACTTCACAGGGGAGCCTTGGATTAGACCTGTGGCATAGCAAGTTTTGCCAGAAGTGTAATGTTTACTGGCAGAGGTTTTGAGGGTCAAGGTTTTGGATTCAGAGACATGGTGAGTCTTCATATTGGGATTCCATTTTTGTGGTAAGTTGGGATCTTCATTGACAGAGTTTATATCCATGGAAGATTCTATACTTGCTTCAGTAACATTAATGGGTTTAGTGATCATTAATTCACACTCAGAGAGTGATACATCAGTGTCATCAAGTTGGGGATCAGGATTATTATCATACTCTTCTCCTTCAATAGGATTGATCCTTCTCCTGGGTTGAGGACAATCAGGTCTTGCATTTCCTGTCTGGTTACAATTCCAGCATACATTTTCCTTTCTCTCTTGATTCTTCTTGGATTCCAGGCTGGTGGAAACAGGGGAAAGGGAATTTTTGGTCCTAACAGTATATTCCTCCTTACTCCTAATATTCAGTTCCCTGGGTCTATTTATTTTCTTTTCAAGACCATTCATATCAATGGTTTCTTCTAATACTCCTATCAAATTAGAGATTTCAGAGTTCATGGGAATCCTGAATCTTACACTATGGTTGAGTTTTCCAGGACATAAGTTAAGAGGTCTCTCATTGACCTCTTATTTTTCATCATTGGGGTAGAAAAAATCCAATCTCCTTTTCTGATCAAGACACCATTTGCAAGTTTTTTCCTTGTATGGATCAAACTGGGAAGTTTCAAAAGTCTTCATCATCTTTCTTCTTCAAATTTTGGTACCAAATCGTTATTTGATTAATTCTTTCCATGAACTCCAGGAAAAAGATCCAACTTCTTCCCCCTTATTAATGAACCAATCAAGGACTACTCCTTCAAAAAACCTGGGTAATCTAACCACAGCTATGGTATCAGGGAGTTCATAAGAGGCAAGAGTATAATCAATAAACTTAATGAAACTGAAATGGTTATATTCTCTTCTCCTGAGAATTTAGGCCACTCAGTGATGGGAGGAATTAACTTTAAAGCTTGTTCTACTTCTGGTGTGGGACTAGGTCTAAAATATTCATTCCTAGCTTTTCTGGATCTGGGGGAATACTAGGAGTACAGGTGAACCTAGTGGGTCTAGCTTCTTCAAATTCAGTATGTGGAGGGTTAGTAAATTTTATTTTAAGATCTCTGAGATCATTCTTGATCATACCTAGTTCCAAATCAAGTTTTTTACTTAACAAATCAATTTTATTGATTAAATGAGTTAAAGGAGTATGACTTATTTTCTTAACTTCTTCCTTGAAGTAATTCATTGAAACAAGAATTTCTTCTTGGATATTGGATTAGATACTGCTAATATGTTTCATTAGATCCATTTCACTCAAACTAATACTGTCCCTTATCTGCTTCACTTCTAACTCATCAATCTTAGCTAGGTTTTTTTGAGTTTGTATGAATTTTTCAAGGTTCAGATTTAATTTATCCAATTTCTCATATACTTTGTCAAAGAATTTTCTAACAATATTAAAATTGTGAGACACATTCACAGAAAAGATTTTAAGAGCTTCTACATCTAATTTTGGTACACTTTCTTCCACTTCTGCGCCAAGGATATTATATTGTCCCAATCTTTTGGGTTTCTTAACTTCTGATTGGCTGTGGATCTCTTCTTTTTGAGGTCCTTTCCCTTCAAGGAAGTCAAATGGTCCCAAGGATTCCAACTCTGAACATAACCTTCTACTTCTTTCCTTGGGATAAACTCCTGAGGAGATATCTGGGACCTCTGTGCCAGAGAAATAGCTTTTCTGATGCCTGGCTGATCCTCCTGGGTCTGAGCCAGTTTGAATTTTTCCCAGTAGCTCACGTACTCTTTCACTAATACTTTGAACCTTTCCTCCTTGGTTGATTCCAGCTGGGGTGGCATAGGAGGACCAGTATCTGCCTGGGATAACACATTGGGTGAGTTATGAATCTCCAACGTTTAGTTGGTCGAGTTGGCGGCCGCCGTTGTTGCCGTAGTTGTCCTGTGTGACGCTATGGTCACAGGTTCAAGCCCCCTCATTGCGTTTGCAACTGAAGTCCTTGCATATGTGGGTTCCTCTGGGAAGAGATCCATATGATGGGGCTCTACTGGTTGCGCGGGTGTTGCACCTATTTGGGTACATAGCACAAAAAAAATTCATAAGTCTGTTGAAAATTTTTGAAAAAAACAAGAAAATATATAAATAACATTCAAGTACTTTATTTTTTTTAATAATTTTTTCATATACTTTATAAATTACTTATAGCTAAGTTTAAGGGTACCAAAACTTGGTTGGGGTCAAGACCGTCCCTGGGGGGTATTCCAACTGGATCTGAGTGAGTTCCAATCAAATCTTGGGATAAATCAAAGGGTAATTCCAAAGGTACACTGTCTGGGACATCCTAAAGTTCTTGAGAAATAAGATCACCAAAGACAAAGTCCACTAAACAAATAAAACAAATAAAATATCAATTTTTATTTTTTTTTCAATTCTTATCATTTTCTTATGACTTTTTAAAATAAAATATTTTTAATACTCACTCTTGTGATTTTTCTTTTTCTTTTTTTTTAATTTATTTTTTATTTCTTTTAAATATGGAAATTTTTCTTTGATATATTTTCCACTCCTTTTGTTTCCTTAATAAATATTTAAAATTGATGACTCTTTCAAGTTCAAGCTCTTTGTTCTTTATAACTTGTTGTTTATAATAAAGCAACTTTTCCTGTTTTTTCTCAGGATTTATAATAACAGGCACAAAGTTACAGATTTTTTCTTATTTTTTTTTTTAAGAAGATTCAAATAATGATTGATTGATTCCTTTTTTGTCTTAAGATCCACAGGAAGAATAACAGAATAAAAAAAATAGTTTATAAGTATTTTTACTAATTTTAAAAAATAAATTGCCTGTTCCAAGGATTAAATAATTAAAAATGAATTATTTAGGGATAATTTCCTGGCCAGACCCTCAGTTGTCAGCTCTCTGATACCAGCAACCTTGCAGTTCTTTAGCTACAGAGAGTGATAAAAATTCTGGAACAATAATATTCCAAAAATAAACACTTAAAAAGCTCCAATAATAAATATGTTAAGAGCTGGTGCAAGGTTTAATTGGTATGGTTAAAAAGGTTTTCAATATTTTATAAAAAGAGGGGCCACAGTATTACACTACTGGGTATCTTTAAAGACAGACAGCCTCTCTTCAAGGGGCCTCCTTAGGCAATTTAAGAACCTTGGAATGAGGATGGGTGCCTTATAAGGAATTATCCACTGATATGGACAAAAAAAACATCACAATGTCCAAAGCAGGAAGGGAAACACTCACTCTGAGCAATAATCCACAGAAAAGCCTGCAAAGATTCAGGTAAAGGGTTTCAGGGAAGATGGGTTTGATTGCTAGACTAAACTTCAATGAATCAGGTTGATTGGTTTTGGTAAATAATGATAATACTGCAGACTAGGTCATAAATCGCTTGCTTAGCACTTTATAAGCACTTGACTAAAAATGACACAGGCTCTGATTGATAATGATGAATTTCTGGTAAAACCAATGATGAATAATGGATCCAAAGATCTCTGTATAAATTCCTTTTGGGGTGAAAATGAGCTTCTCAGGGGACATACAGAGGGTTCTGCTCATGGGCTGAGGCTGGCAAGCCATTCAGGGCAATTTTAGCACTTCCAATTGGTGCTGTCAATCAGCTTTCTTCAGATCTTCTGGTTTTATGCACTATTTTAGCCACAGAATCTGTTAATCTATGAACTGTGTAATACTGATCATTCTGCACTCATTCTTCATTTGTACTATCAATATTGTTTTAAAGTAGACAGATGTGGATATTTATTGATTTTCCATCATCTGATGAGCACATAGGCAGTTTTAATAATTTTTACCGCCACTCCTTGTTGTGTTTTGTGTTCCTCAAAGATCAGGATTTTTCATAATTGTGGTAATCTTCAATATTTGATTATTTATTTAAAATAATTTAAAACTACCTATTTGATAATTTTATTTGAGTTTTAAAGTTTTTAGTGTTTGTCATACATATGTCAGGTAAACCCTACTTGGTTGTAGGTCTTGTGAGAGGTACGTTTTGTCAGATTTTTCACAACTGATCCTGACACAGGGATCAGTCCATTCAGATGCGCGCAGGGTAGGATCCGCTGTGTGTGTGGCAAAATTGGTTGCAGGCAGGACTTTTGTATGCAGGAATGTGATGCTAAAGGTACATAGGGGTTTTTTAGGGACGTTGGACTGCGCGCGGGAATTGTGACATAACACATTTCCATGTGTAACTCCTAAAATATACACAACACCTTAATTCTGACTGAATTTTAGGTGTGAAACCTATACATAAGAACATGTGTGAAATATTAAATTTGCCAAAAGGTGCCATGTTGGTGCCATGATTTTTGGTCAATTCTTATTTAATTATTTAAAATAGGAAGGAGTTTTATTTCAAGGGTGGGGTCAGTGAGTGACCCTACCTAATTTTGGGTGGGGAATGCATTTCTGCCATACTATTTATGGATTTCCGACTCCTTTTTATTTATTTTTTATTTTTTATTGTTGTTACTTTGAAAGGTTTCTCTGTACATAGTAGCAAGCTGAGAATAAAAATTTAAGAAGATCCAATAATTAATATGTCAAGAGATTAGTGCAAGTTTTAATTGGTTTGGTTAAAGTTTTTTCAATATGTTATAAAGAGGGGACACAGTATTATACTACTGGGGATCTTTACAGATAAACAACCTCTCTTCAGGGGGTCACTTTGGACAGCATAAAACCCTGGAATAATGGGAAACTTAATTAATTACTCAAAAAGGAAGTATTATCCAACTAATTTTGTGATAATGGCTGGGCAGACTAGCACACAAGCCAAGGCAGGAAGGAAATGACTCACTTATTTGATTAATAATTCACAGGATACCTGCAAGGATTCAGATAAAGGGTTTCAGAGCAAAAGTGGGGTTGATTGCTGAATAAACTTTAATGAATAACTAATGGTGTTGGAATTGTTCAATCATAAATTAGACTGTGGAAATAAATCACTTGCTTATCTCATATAAGCTCCTGGTCACATATGGCAGATAGTCTGGAAAATAACTGATGAATTCTCTGGTTGAAAGAACCAAAATGGGTCTGTATAGATACCTTTTTGGATGGAAAAAGAGGCTTCTCAGGGCATATAGAGAGAGTAAGGCTCAGGGGCTAAGTCCAGTAAGCCAAATAGGGCAAAATTTAAATTTCCTCAAGGTGCTTTCAGTCAGCTGAAATTGGATCTACTGGATTTCTACTTGTTTTTAGCTTCAGGATCTGTTAATGTGTTAATTTATCATTTTGATGATTCTGCACGTATCTTTGATTTGTACTATTATTATTTGGCTGGAGTGAGTGTTAGTGAGTGTTCATTGATTCTTCATTACCTGCTGATCATTCAGGAAATTTTGAATACTTTTTATGATCACACATTGATATGGTTTCTGAACTTTGAAGTTTTGGATCTTTCAATTTTTTGGTGATCCTCAATGTTTGTTTCTTAAATTAAAGTAATTTAAAATTTGATTTATAATGATTTGATTTGATAAATTAAATTTTTAGAATATTTATAATGCATGTGTTAATTTATTCCATATTCATCTTTGATCCTTTCATGTTGTCCTTTCATGTTGTAGCTGTTAGTGGCAGTACCTGCCAACATTCAGTTGTTGATCATTTCTGATGCATGGAGCAGTCAGATCTACTGCCTGCAGGGATCTTGAATGTAGGCATTTTGGCTCATGCATGCGCATCATTCTGATCTATGCATGTTGAGCGTAATTGAGGCGTGCTGGCTGTGTGTAGGGATGCGGGGCTGCATGCAGGAATTGTGACAAGATACATTTCCATGTGTAACTCCTAACATATACACAAAACCTCAATTCTGACTGAATTTTAGGTATGAAACCATACATGAAAATACACGTGAAATGTTCAAAAAATTGCCATGGTGGTGCCATGACTTTTTTTCATTTGTATTTAATTATTTTAAAATATGAAGCAGTGAGAATTCAAGGGTGGGTTCAGTGAGTGACCCTACCTGATTTTGGGAGAAGAAACTATTTCTGTAATAATTTTTATGGATTTCTTACTCCTTCTTTATTTATATTAATATATTTTGTTATTTACTGTATTTTTGTCTACTTTTACAGGTTGCTCTGTGTAATTAGCAAGCTGACAAATCTAATTTTCTTATTCAATGAATGCAAAAATAAAATATCACTAGTTATTTTCCTATAAAGTTCTAATATGATTCTTCCACAAAATTAAATATATTAAAAATAACACAAGCTTCAAAAAAATGGCTTAATTTTTTCTATTTCTGAAACATCTATTCTGGAGTATTTTTCACCTTTTTGGATTATTTTTTGAAGATTTATGGTTGGATTATTTGAATTATCAATTGATTTCCTCCTTAAAGATCAGATGCTAAGATAAATTATAATACAATTTAAAATAAATGTGTTGTTTTTTTTTTGGGTTGCAAACAATGGCTCACAACCCATTGTGAAATTTTCACA
Source organism: Puccinia polysora (assembly GCA_025617555.3). NCBI lineage: Eukaryota > Fungi > Basidiomycota > Pucciniomycetes > Pucciniales > Pucciniaceae > Puccinia > Puccinia polysora. The sequence continues at coordinate 30,433,218 of CM062628.1, forward strand.
ATTTGGTTTGAGTCTTTTTTAATTTTTTTTACCTTTTTTTGATGTTTTGTTTTTTTTTTTTGAAATTTCTTTATTTATTTTTTATTCATTTTAATTTTAATTTTTGTTTTAATTAATTTTTTTCTCACAACCCTGGATTCATGAACCAGTTGTGAATGGTAAACCGCAACTCCAAAGGTTTGTGTTGCACAGCTCACAAACCAACCAAGTTGTGAATGGCTGTTCACAACTCTGTGGGTCATGGGAAGCCCAACACAACTTGAATGGGCTGTAAACCATGCCAAAGAACCCATTGAGTCATGTACAGGTCATGCAGGGTTGTGAATTTATCACCACCCATTTACATTCCATCACAAATCTTGAATTTTCTTCAAATAAATTCTTTTTATAGAATTATTTATGTACTGAATTATATCTTTGGTTAAATATTTAAAATTTTCTGAATTCCCAGCATGAAACAGATATCTTCAGAATCTCTGTATGTTTTTTTTTCAATATGTTTTGTACAAAAGTATACATATTCCACTGGATATTGTGAAAGCTTGACAAATCATTGAGGTCAAACTTGTCTGACACCATTTCTTGAGAAGCAGACATGAGCTTGGGACATTGTTGCAGTCATTAATATTCATTCCTGTTTAACCTAACCTTGTAAATCCAGAATGAATTGCGCAACCACAGTTTGTTTCCTTTCTCTGTTTTCTATTTATACATTCCATTTTTTCATCAATTTTATATCCTCTGGAGAACTTGAGTGCTAGAATTCTGACAAAATCATTACTTCCACCCAATCACACCATCCAGTATACTCATTTCTCTTTTCCTTTTCTCCCTGACACCATAACTGTTGTAAAACACCCAAAACTGTCTGGCCTGTGTTCACCCTTTTTGAGGTAAATGACTATTGCTTGTTTTCTTCCTTGAAATGCCTCAATCTCTTTAGTGTCTAATGAAATACATAAAAAAATTTCAGCCTGAAACTTAAAAAGATTTTTAGTCCCAGGCGCACTTCAAAATCTCAAAAAGGGTGGACACCCTACTCTCAAATATGACCAAAAAAGACGTTGCAAAATACCTCTTATTAATCCCCATCCTTGAAGGCACAAACTTCAGCATATGGAAGGCAAGAATGAAGATTTATCTCCAATCCGAAGACCTCCTTGACGTATGCAAAAAGGAACCCACCAAAGATACCAATGCTTCAACCATAAACAAATGTAACAAAGCAAGCTATGAAGCAGTTGGGATAATCACCAGCTGCATCAATCAAACGGTCTCCATCAAAGTCATGGACGCCAGCACTGAAGAAAACGCCTGTCTTCTTTGGAACAAAATAAATAGTCAATATTCCTCCACAACAGCACTAAATAGAGGACACATCTGGATGGAATGGGAGGCCTTGTCCTATAATGGTGACCTTCAAGAGTTCCTTCAAAGATGCAGAAAAACCCTCTTAGATGTAGCTTACATAGAAATACAAATCCCAGACAATATATTTTCCTACTCAATCCTTGGAAAACTATGCAAAGACACCCATCTATTTCACCTCATTGACAGACTGGCCATGGACAAATCAGCGGTCAAAAACCAAAACAACACCCTCATCTGACTCCAGAGTTTTGTCCATCACTTAAAATTGAAGGATTGCTCTAAAGAAAGTCCAGCACCTGAAGCCACTGCACTTAATACCTCAGGAAACACCATCTACCCAGCAAAAGCTGTCTACTACTGTGAGGATGGGAAACTCAACCTCATGGTCACAACTCATAAGGCGTCAAAATTTTGGGTTAATTTCCCACACCTCAGACCCAAAAGGAAAAAGACCAACAATCCCAAAGGGGCTTCAGCTCACATCACCATTGCTGCTGCCTATCATGTGGATCTTGTAAAGACTCCTGTGGGATTATATAAATAAAGTAGCAAATAGCTTGCTTGAAGTCCTTGAAGGGTAATTTAGTGTTACTTCTACTCCTTTAGAGTATTAGTAAATACTAAGAGTGGTTTTGAATTGCCTGCCCTTCTAGTACTATAGTAAGTCTGTACAATAATTTATTTAAATTAATGACTGGTTTCTTTGAGACTTAAAATAGGTCTCAGATCAGACCTAGATTAGTTATTGATTTTTATTTGTAGGTTTTTGTTGAAGAATAGACCAGATGTATTGGATTATTGGTCATTTAATGATCAGATATATTTGATCTTAACCAATATCCCAATATTAAAGGGTTCAAGGTTTTATCAAAGGGGTGGTTCAGGAGAGGACCCAAGTATGGGTTTACCCACAGGGGGCTGGGTAGAGGAAAGGTGGTTAGTTTCTTTTTGTTGTGCTCTATTTCTTTGTAAGGGTTATTTATTAATTGGGGGGTGTTTTTTCTTTAATATGGTGCCAAACATTTAGGTCACAGAAAAACCCTTATTCAAGCACCTTTTGGGTGGTTTAATTGGTTAACTATGGGTAATAACTTGGTTTCTGATTTCTTTTTTCCTTTTATAACTGATTCACTAATAATATTTATCTGGGTAGGTACCACAGATGGTTAGGATTGATTGATCTGGGTGGGATAATGTTATGGTGGGGATGGATGGTGATACAAATTGGATAGGGCAGAGAGGCCCTCCTTAAATAGAAAATTCCTGCCCCCAGGGGTGCTCAATGCCACCCCTGAGGGTTCTCCCTGTTCTGGTGAGCAACAGTGAGATACAATTACATGAGACATTGTTTCTGGTTGGGAAAAGCTTGTACAGTTACATGAAATATTTTTGCTGTTTGAAAAAAAGCTTGTACAGGGTTTTCATGCATGCACAGCCCTGCATAAACTTCTGTGAAGTGCATATAAAAATATATTCCTGTGCATTACTGGTGGTTGGTCTGGTTCTACTTGTTTCTCCCTACATGTGTTGCTGTGCATTCACTGGTGGTTTTTTTGGTGCTACTTGCTTCTACCTTCATGTATTTCTGTGCATTACTGGTGGTTTTTTTTGGTGCTGCATGGTCTTGACTGCCTGCATATATTTCTGGGTAGGCCTGTGGTACTTGTACTGTTAGTTTTTTTGGCATCATATGCTACTGGCTTCATAAATTGCTGTGTGGTGCTGTGGTGGGTTGGTACTGGTAGTTTGTTTTTAATCACATGCTTCTGAATACATATATTGCTGTGTGCTGCTGAGGTTGCTTGGTACTTGATGTTTCTGGCTGCCTAAATATATTGCTGGGTATCCCTGTGTCACTTGTACTGGTGGTTTGTTTGGTATCACATGCTTCTGACTACATAAATTGCTGTGTGGTGCTGTGGGTTGTTGTTACTAGTAGTTTTTTTGGTATCACATGTTGCTGGCTACATAAATTACTGTGTGTTGCTGTGGTGGGTTGGTGCTGGTAGTTTGTTTGGTTTTGGTTGAGCCTGGTTCCACTTTCTCCTGCGTAAACTGCTCCTCCTGTATGTATGTTTGCTTATTTTTTTGGTTCTGTTTGAGACTGGTTCCAGTTCCTCCTGCCTGCACTGTTCCTATATACTTCTGCACAGCCTCCTGTATGTATATTTTCTTGCATTCTGGGTGAGGTGACAGGAGCTGAACTAGTTGCACTGCCTCCTGTATCTGTATTGCTATCTTCTGGCTGAGGTGAAAGGGTTGGTGTATGGTCCTGGTGTTGAGGGTAAGCTGTTACTGTTATGTACTTGATGTTTTTACAAGGTATGTCTTTATGCCTTCCACAGAGCTGTGACACCTGGTTGGGTATGAGTTTGCCACAGTTGGATGTTTGTTGGGCTTTATCTTCTAATCCATGAGAGATAGGGGGGTACTTTGGCTGAGTTACTATGGGTTATTTCTGATTTAGAATCCATTTCTGAGGTTAATTTGAGGGTTTGAGCTGTTTTTAAACTAGAATAGTTAGTCTGATGGCTATAGGACAGGTTTGGACTACCACAATGGGCACAAAAGTCTGGTAACTTCTACCTACTGCAACTTGTCAACTGCAATAACTGACTGTGGAGCAAGGCACCACATGTTCCCTGGTCCCAATAAGTTTGAAAACCTCAAATCCTGCACTCCATGGCCTGTAACTACTGGGGATTAACATAGTCATCTGCTGGCCAAAGGGAGGGGAGACGTTATCATTACCATAGGCAAAACCACCCACCGCCTGTCCAACTGTCTGTTTGTGCCCAAACTCAAACAAAACATAATTTCCCTGCTGCCCCTCATCAAGAAGTCAATCTCCATCAACAAGGAAAGAAACCAATTTCAGATCCTGGATGGAAAGAACATTCTCCTGAGAGTCAACATTGTGAACAGACTAATGGTGGTTGATTTCATAGTTCCAAAGTTTCCAAAAACCTACCTTGCCTCAGCACACTCAGACATCTGGCATTGCCAACTGGGACATCCCAATGAACAAGTACTCAAATCAATGGGCTTCACCGGCTCCAACTCCACCAATTGTTCAATCTGAAGGACCTCAAAGTCCACAGCTAAGACCTATCTCAGTAACTTTGATGAATTCAGCGCACCACTGGATTGCGTCCATCTAGACCTTGTTGGACAAATCAATCCTGGATCCATCTCTGGCTAAAAATACTTCATGAATGTTTTTGATCAGTTCTCTTCTTTTAAGTTTTTAAGGTTTCTGAAAACAAAATCAGAAGCATTCCACCCATTTGTCATCTTGAAAAATCTGATGGAAAACCTCCCCAATCAAAAGATAAAGAAAATTTTATCTGACTGCAGCGGAGAATTTGTAAACATGGACTTCCAGGAATTGGCCAACAGCAATGGGTTCATCCATTCGCTCTCCCTACCAGAAACTCCCAAATACAATTCCTTTGCCAAAAGGGAAAACAGAACCATTCTTGAAAAGTCACCATGCTTACTTTGGGGAACAAAACTACCCAAATGCTACTGGGGGGAAGCAGTGAATACTTCCATCTTTCTCTCTAATCTGACACCATCAGCTTTGCGGAAGAATAACTTGCCATATTCCTTATGGACCTCCAAAGCACCTGGAATCAAGAATCTGAGAGTTTTTGTTTGCAAAGCCTACATATCTGTTTCAAAACACCAACAAGCTTGGAAACTGGGACCTACTAGAGATGAAGGTATTCTTCTGGGGTATGAAAAAAACACATCCTCCTACAGGATTCTTTGCTTCCAAGACAGAAAGGCTTTTATCACCAGGCACATCAACTTTTCAGAAGAAATATTTCTGTTGTTGCAAGAAGAAATTACTGACAGCTCCTCTAAAAACAGGTGGAACAAATTAGAACTTAAAGAAGACAATGTCTTCTTTGACTGCCAAGAGGAACACCCGTGGATCTTGCCAGTGAACGCTACACCAAACGGGGAACCCAATGCAAATCATGGCACAATGAGGGAGGCCACTGAGGAACATCCCAAGAAAATTTCTTTCCCTAGCATCAAATTTCCTGCCGCAAATGCTCCTGAGGAACATCAAATCCCACCAAGCACATTTTGAAAGCAAATCAAAGTTATTGGACCCCAATGCCCAACAAGACTCAAAGGAGATGTCTCTCCCATCAACATCTTACCCTACTCACAAAGACCAAAAGCACACCTCACAACAGCAGATCCAAATGACACTCCAATGATCTATAAAGAAGCAATGGAATAAGGCAAAAGAGAAAATTGGATTGCCTCCATTGAGAAGGAAATAGGCTCAATGGATAAATTGAAAGTATGGGAGAAGGTGGAAAGAAACGGTCAAAAGCTTGTGGGTACAACCTGGGTATTTAAAAAGAAGAGGGATCATACTGGTAAGGTGGTGGAATATAAAGCACAGCTCTGCACACAAGTCTTCTCACAAATTCAGGGAGAGGACCACTCAAGGACATTTGCCCCAACCGGAAGACTCAACTCCCCAAGAGCACTAATTGCACATGCGGCATCCAAGAACCTTGAATTCCAACAGATGGATGTGAAATTGGCCTCCCTCAATGCTCCACTGGATGAAGATGGGTACATATCCATACCCCAAGGAATAGGACCAAACAACAAATTCAGCTTCTGACTGAAGAAAGCCCTCTACGGCCTCAAACAGATGCGGCTAGCATGGTAAAATTGCCTCTCAACCTGGCTTACTCAGATGGGATTCACCTGCTCTGTATAAGATGCTTGTGTTGTTCATTGAGGATGATTCTCTCCAATCTGACTCATTGTACATTTTGACAAAATTTCCATATTTGGGAACAATGTCAAAAGCTTCAAAGCTGATATAAAGAAAGATTTTGACATGAAGGAAGTTGGCAAGGCCAAACTTCTTCTAGGTATGAAATTCAGCCAAGGAGAAGACAAAATTGAGCTCTCTCAAGCCCACTATTCCAAGTCAATCCTCCACAATTACGGTATGACCAACTGGAGAACAGTTGCCACACCAATGATCCCAAAAACTCACCTTGAACCCCCATTGGACAAAGACATGAGAAAATTCAAGTTCTTGAAGGTTAATTACAAAAGCGCCATTGGATCCTTGAGCTACCTGAGCACTGCCACCAGGCCCAACCTAGCATACACAGTTAGAAATCTCTCTCAGCATTACAAACAACCTGGTATTTGACACTGGTGTGCACTCACGCATGTCTTAAAATACCTGAACGTCTCTCTTCATCTTTCTCTCTCCTTTCCCAAAAATAAGCCAGCACCTGTATCAGCTTACTCAGATGCTGACTGGGGAAACTGCCAGGCCACACAAAGATCAGTTACTGGCTACCTAAAAATTTTCCACAATTTCATAATCTTTTAGAGAACCAAGAAACAACCTTGCATCTCACTATCCACCACAGAGGCCAAGTAACGCTCTCTTACCAATCTCACAAGCAAACTCCTGTGGCTCCAACAATTTCTCATTGAAACAAAACTGATCTCATTCAACCCTGGACCCATCTCCATATTTGAAGACAACCAAGCATGCATCAACACAGCCAACAACAACTGTAATTTGAATCACTTCCAAATGAATCACATTGAGATTCAACTCAACTTTTTCCAAGAAGTCATTGCTAAATCAATCATCAAACTGCAGCACACCAAAAGGGCAAACATGCTTGCAGATTTTCTAACCAAGCCAACCTGCCAACCAACACTGAAAATGGCCTTGTATAATTTGGGCCTTCTCAAGCTTGATGTCACAGGGGGTTTGAAAGCTTGACAAATTCTTGAGGTCAAACTTGTCTGACACCATTGCTTAAGAAGCAGACATGAGCTTGGAACATCATTGCGGTCATGAATATGCATGCCTGTTTCACCTAACCTTGTACAGCCAGAATGAATGGTGCAACCAAAGTTTGTTTCCTTTCTTTGTTTCCTATTTATATGTTCCATTGTTGCATCCATTTTGTGTCCTCTGGAGAACTTGAGCGCTAGCATTCTGAAAAAATCATTACTTCCACCCAATCACACCATCCAGTATACTCATTTCTCTGTTCCTCTTCTCCCCAAAACCATAACTGTTCTAAAACACCCAAAACTGTCTATCCTGTGTTCACCCTTCTTCAGGTAAATGACTATTGCTTGTTTCCTTCCTTGAAATGCCTCAATCTCTTTAGTCTCTAATGAAATAAAAAAAAAAACTTTTTTCAGTCTGAAAATTCAACAGATATATATCACTTCTTACAAGGTAATCAATGCTTTACTATTTTTCTTGAATTGGATCAAGTTTTTTTTTTCCAAACATGATGGAGGATTTGAGTCCCTTACAGAAAAAAAAAAAAAAAAAACTGAATTCATAGCATTTTTTGCACATTACATTTACTCAATTAGTGTCCTTATTTGAATTCTCCAAAAGGGTTCTTCCCCAGACAGACCCCACATGGGGTTCTGGAGGTCTTTATTTAGCCCCCAAGCGCCTCAATTGATGTTGAAAGACCTTCAAGGGCCCAAGGCACCATCAAATGGTGTTTTATCCCATCCCAGGCAAACCTGTAAAACTTAAAAAGCCTGAACTCCAACCTGGGGTGGGAAAGCATCCCAATTGGTATGATAGTATTAAAACAATTACTATAATCATGCCAATGACACCTTCCAGGGGTGGGAAAGCACCCCAATTGAAATGATGACATTAAAACAATCACAATAATGATGCCAAAGGTGCCTTCTTAGATTTTTTTTCTAGAAATTCTCTTCAAAACTGATGCCTCTTGGGATAATCAATATGATACTGGTAATTAACTTGGTGGTAGGATTTTATCCTGGGGCCTACTTATAATCATCCTACTACTTCAAGATCTATCTGGTTAGAATACCAGGGATGGATCAGTGGATGAGTGGGATAAGTGGGCCTTGGAGGTTTATGAGAATACAGCTTGGATAGGGCAGAGATGGTTTCCTTGAATAGAATACTAATGCCCCATGGAATGCAAAGGGATCCCTGGAGGGTGCTTCTCAGCCTCTCACTGTACAGGTCATTCACAGGTAGGTATATGTAATCTACAGGGATTTAAATTTAAATGAGGCATTTCTGCTGGTTGTAAGAATGGTACCACATGATTCTCATGCATGCATTCCTTTCAGAAATAAAAACTGTACAGTTCTGCATGTGCTTTCTTGAATATATTTCTTCTGCATTCTGGTCAGGTGATTGGATTTTTTTTTTTTTTGGTCCTCCATGTGGTCTCCTTCATATATTGTTTCTTTATGTTTCTTCTAAATGTGAATCTTGTATATATTTTGGTGCATAATTTGAGCTGTATCTTCTAATCCATTAAAGATAGGAGGGCACTTTGGCTGACTGAATATAGTTCATTTTCAGTTTAGAATCCATGTATGAGATTGATTTAATGATTGGAGTTTTTTTTTCTATAGTATAAATATTAGTCTCATGAATATAATTAAGGTTTTTTCTACCACACCATAGTCTTTAGGAGGGAACTTCTTTTTTTTTTTTTTTTTTTGGTTTGGGAGGGAACTTCTTTTTTTTTTTTTTTTGGAAAATTCCACTTATATTCAGAGGTCTATTTGTCAATGATTTGGTTTTCTGAGAGCACCATCTCACCACCTTTCCTCTCAATAGTGATTCCAAATATGTGCTTGACTACATCACTCAATTTCCCCTTGAATTCACTGGGTATGCCATTTTTGAGATTCTTCAATAAAAAAAAGATAAGAATCAACCCCCAAGCCATCATCAATATGCATCAAAAAAATTGAAAGAATTGCCCCCTATGCAAGTGTTAGTAGAGAAATTGTTCTAGTTCCTGAGCCAAAAAAAAAACTAAGATGTTTTAGAATCAAAGAATCTCTACCAACACCTGACTGCCTGCTTGGTCTTATAAACAGCTTTCTTGATCTTCATCAGCTTCTCCTTCCACTGCTGCCAAAAATTGGATTTTGGTTGTAGATAAATGTATTTTGGAACTCCAGCCCTATGGGAAATGGATCATAGGACCCTCAATTTTTTTTTTTTCAGGGATTCTATTGGAGCAGATTTCTTGTCAAGGTCTAGGCTAATTTTCTACTTGAAACCTTTGACCACCAACCATGCCATGTGCTGAAACAGGATCCCCAACACTTTTCCACCTTGTTTTCCAAGATATTTTGGATCACAAGGAGCTTCATCATGGGCAAATGCTTGAGGGAATCCCAGGAATCAATCTCCTTGCACTTACCCAACTCATATTT